>OW618043.2:1200000-2400000 GCA_939531255.2 Thera britannica
ACGCGGACGCGAGACTCACGCTCGCGGGCGTGGCCAATGCCTGCTTAGACGTTCGGGTCTGAGCGGCCTTCGGTTCTTTCGCGGCGGCGCCGTCGGGGCGCGGGGGAGGGGCGGCAACTATGGTAGCTGCCGCCAACGCGGCGCGAGTCCTCCTCCCTATGCACGAAGCGGCGGGCTCCAATGCTGCGCTAGTGGCAGCTACGGTGCGGCGCGACGTGGTTGTCCCGGCGGAAGCCTCCGTGGTTCCAGTATCAGTTGTTGCCAAAATCTCCATCGACCAGTCAGTGGTCAACGCTCCAGCAGAATCTTCCTTGTCCGATCTGGACTTGGCGACTGGCGAACGTGAACGGACGATCGGCATCTTCTTTCTTCTATCCGGCTCGAAGGACCAAAAAATGTGGTGGTTCTGTGGACTGTAGTATGTTCTATGCGCTGGTTTTCGGCGAAGCTTGCGAGGGTCCAATTGAAACACCAGTCTTCCAAAAATTCTTCTTTATTTCTTCTAAGTAAACAACTGATACAATACTTTTCTTGAACCGAAACTTTTCTTCTGAACTTTTATTTCTTCAGGCTTGTTCAAAACTTTCAAATTAAAACTGTAAAACTGTTAAACTTTCAAACTTTAAAACTTTCAAACTTAACTATCGCGGGCTATCTGCGCTTCTTATATACTAATACCTCTCTATCTGTCCTACTCTTACAATATCGCTCTATCTTTGTCTGACTAGCTATCCATCTCTTTCTATCGTATATGTCTGTCCTTGTCTATGGAACAATCTAAAATTTTCTCGAATATTCTTAGCTAGCCGTCTTTGTCTAATTAGTATATCTATCTCGCTCTGTGCGCGGCCCGAGGTTAAAAGTAAACAACTTATTCTAGAACAATTACAATAGGAATTTTCTAGCGTTTTCTCTAGCAAAGCAAATCGTTTTTCTTTATCAAAATAGTAAATCTAATCTTATTCTAGGAGACGTTGCTAACACAAAGCCTGTACCATGGGAACCACAAACGATTAGAATAGTTTATACTTTTTCGTAAAAATATGTACATTTACTGAGTGTTATAATATTTATTACACTTAATAATGTTTTTTTACCAGCAAGGGTTGAACCCACTACAAAGAAAAAAAAAAAAGAAAAAAGCATGCATGTCTTAGGCTGCATCCTCACTTTCCATCAGGTGTGATGGATTAGCTATCGATATTATAAAAAAAAACAAAAATGACAAAAACCTGTCATAATCAAAGTAAAGAAATATACATTTAATGAGTGTTATAATATTTATTACACTTAATAATGTTTTTATACCTGCAGGGGTTGAACCCACTACAAAGAAAAAAAAAGAAAAAAGCATGCATGTCTTAGGCTGCATCCTCACTTTCCATCAGGTGTGATGGCTTAGCTATCGATATTAAAAAAAAAACAAAAATGACACAAACCTGTCAAAATCAAAGTAAAGAAATATGTTTGTTCAGTACCCGAAGTCTCAGTGCATTTGCAACATTTCGTTACCAAATGTTGTTTTCGTTTCGCCTATTTGTCTCTATCTATTGTATGGAGAAAAGATGAGACAACAACTCTAACTACGTAACGTATTTTTGCCGTCTCATATTTTCTCCATGCAATAGAGAGAGACAAAAAGGCGAAACGAAAACAACATTTGGTAACGAAATGTGGTAGTAAAACCACGACTTCGGGTTCAGTTGTATCAAAATAATCATTTTGAAACGTCTTAGAGCTAGGTTAGTCTAGGTGCCAGTTCCACGCGACCAAGCCTAGTGTTAAAAAGCTTGCTTTTATGAAGCTTTTCTTTTACATCTTGTACAACAATGTCTATAAAAAGTATTTCAATATCATTTGGAACGTTACTGCTATATGATATCATCTTATTGAATTTGAAGTTATTGAGTAGATAGAAGAACTACAATAAAATATTTATTATACTCGTCAGATGTTTGTTATTTCATTTGTATATTTTCGCAAAGAATGTTTATTTTTCCAGTAGGCTAGTACTTGAGAATGGAGAAAATTAGTTGGACAGAAAAAGTTACAAATACTTTGTTCACACAAATATTTTGTTCTGTGTGGGGATCGAACCCACGCCCTCAACGCAAGACAGGGTTACTATCAACTGAGCTATGAGGGTTATCAAATCTGATACATTCTACCCCTTAGCCTCTTCTTCAGTGACACATAAATAAGTTAGTTAAGGCCTGCGCACATCTAGGCGATAGCGATGGCGATCAGCCGAAACTGTCAAATATGTCAGTGATTTTTGACAGCGTTTCAGCTGATCGCCATCGACTAGATGTGCGCAGGCCTTTATACCCTGTGCCCGATCCATCTATATTTCAGAAGGGGTTAGTCGGAAAACAGAACTTAACTCAGATCTTGCAAATTTTATGTCCCGACGATATTGCACACGTAAAAAAGAGAAGGCGATAAACGATGAAGAGCGTTAGAAAGAGATAGAAGACTCGATGAAGACTTAGGGATGTTCGGAGTGTGTATCGATTTGTGATATTTTTTGTGGAAATGCTTTTTCTTTTTAAATTTTGATTCTTTTATTGTGATACCACATAAATAGTCATAACTTAACAATTGTCAGGCATATGTTATGCTTCGCAGGTCATGGGCGATACGTGACCTACGATGCATAGTAACGCCCATTAACCATGAAATTAAAGCTTCTTAGTTCTACTTTTGGACCAAGCTTTTATTCCACACACACATGTGAAAAGTTTTTTGTAACTTGCTTACAAATTTACATTTACAATTTAAAAGTTACTATAAGCATGTATGCCTTTTTACATAAGAGGGTTAGTCAGAGACACATCCAAGCGTTTCATTTGCCACACGCGTGCAAAGACATGTTAGTATTTTTTTATGAAACTAAGCATATCCTGATACCTATGTATATTTATTGTTAAGTGGTTACCATTGTCTATAACAAAGCATTGTCAAAGCTAAAAAAAACGTATTTATTCAATAGCATCACAAGGATCACTTTGAAACGTCTTAAAGCTAGGTGAGTCTAGGTGCCAGTTCTACGCGACCAAGCCTAGAAGAACAGGCAACAAACTACGGCACGGTTTCTACCGTTTTTTTCTGTTACTTTGATTTTTGTTATTGTCTCGTAGGTCACGCAGTTGTACTACTAGCAGTAGTAGTAGTATGCAGTAGTGGTAGGTTTGGCTACTAGCTTAAACCTATGAATTAACTGGAGTGTAACTTTGGACATTTTATTTGTGCCCGAAGGCTTCTCATGATTTGAAAGCAAATCTAAAATTCAACACTTCCGCTGCCCGAGTGCGGACTGGAAACTTTTCTCCAAGAGTTTCAAGATTTTATATGACTTTTTAAGTAGTTCGGGACTCGGTGTAACAGTCACTTGCTTTCTTTGTCTGTGGTTTTGATCTTCATTGTTGAAAATAAGTCAAACGTTAAACAATTTAATGCACAGTAGTAAAAAGGCGCAGTTGGACTTTTTTTTTTTTGACGTGACAATACGTCTTATAATTCGATGGAGCCGGCTGCACCCATGAAAAAAAAGCAGCCAAGTGCGAGTCGGACTCGCCCATGAAGGGTTCCGTAGCACGACGAATTACAAAAACCTTTATATTATGTTACTTGATGTAACATAATAAGGTTCTTGTAGTTCGTCGAAAGGTAAATTGCGGTTTACGGTTTATGACGTATAAAAAAAAAACTACTGACTAGATTTCGTTCAAACCAAAAATCGTTGGAAGTTTGCATAGTAATGTACAGCATATATTTTTTTTAGTTTTATCATTCTCTTACTTTAGAAGTTAGAGGGGGGGGGACCAACTTTTTTCCACTTTGGAAGTGTCTCTCGCGCAAACTATTCAGTTTAGAAAAAAACGATATTAGAAACCTCAACATCATTTTTGAAGACCTATTCATACATACCCCACACGTATGGGTTCGATGAAAAAAAAATTTTTGAGTTTCAGTTTCAAGTATGGGGACCCCCGAAATTTATTGTTTTTTTTTTATTTTGATGTAAAAAACTTAATGCGGTTCACAGAATACATCTACTCGCCAAGTTTCATCAGTCTAGCTCTTACGGTTTTGGAGAAAAATGGCTGTGACATACGGACGGACAGACAGACAGACAGACAGACAGACAGACAGACAGACAGACAGACATGACGAATCTATAAGGGTTCCGTTTTTGCCATTTGGCTACGGAACCCTAAAAACATGACTCATGCGGCGTTATCTCGCACTGAGGCGTTCCATTTAATGCAAATACATAAATGAACCGAGGAAGAAAATAATAGTACAAGCTCTGCTTAATTTGGGGCTAGATAGTTTGGTGTGGATTGTCCACAATATTTATTTATTTATCTTTTAAAATGCAGTTTAAGTTTTATTCAAATAATATATTATTCTAATACATTTTGTAAATAATGTACATTTTGTTGTAAGTAAGAAAAATATGAAGTAGCATACATTTGAAAAATTGTAGTCCTACCGTCAACTTCAATTTTCAGATTACCTCATATTAGCTAGAGGGTGCAATATGAAAATAACTTTTAAATTTCAACCCCTGGAGACCAGGCTGAAAAGTTTGAAACGATATAACTATATGACTAAATTTCCCAAGTATTTTCTCTTTTCAGTAACACGTGAATGTTTTTTCAATCTTATTTCGACAGCAGATTTTACTTTGGATTTTCAGCTGAAGTTCGTAATGGTGTGAGTTTGACTGATCTGAAGTGTATTGCTGTTGACTTTTGCTGCAAGTTTTTGCAACAGTTTGCAACTAGAGTCCGCGCAAGATAAGTCTACGTGACAGTTGATGAAAGACATGAATGAAATGGACTGGATTTTAACTGGTATTTAAATGTTTTATTGTTTTTTTTTATTTTGTAGCATGTTAGTTTATAGTTCATTCAGACACGATTTTTAAAAGGATTGTTATTGAATAAATGAAATGAAATGGAAATATATTTTCCGATCACAAACATAATAAGGAAATCGAACTTGCATTGCGTTTAATACAAGCTCATTTTTGTGATTGGGTAGTTATTGCAAGTCAGTTTTTTTCATTTTCCCTCACCTATCGCGTGCATAGTTATCTTGCGCGGACTCTAAAACGACTTGTTATTAATCGTAGCGTAGCTTTGTTAGTTATTTTAAGATTTTGACTGTGATAACAGTTTTCAGGAGAGTTATTGATGGGAAATTGGCAAAAATGCCTCAAGTTGATGGACGCAAGGAAGTGCATCGTAGGGCACGTTCCTAACGTACGTGACCTACGGGACAATGCTTTGCTATAAGCGTTGGCTACCACTTAACATAGAGCTCCATCAGCTTATTGTATAGAAAAAAGACAAAACTAAGATTCCTGTTCATCTTTAACAAGTCATAAAACGTACTGAATAAGCTAAAGTAAATCTTTTACACTCTCACGTACGTCTCTCGGTTAAATTTAAACTTTCCTTCGCGAATAAGCTCGGAGAAGTTTTCCTGTTCTTCCCATTGAGACATAAAGGCCAGGATTTCTTTTTAACGTTCAAAAACTTTGACAAAACGTAGGTTGTAGAAGTTTAAGAGAGTGGGCTCTAAAAGGATGCCCTGAGATACTCCATTTTAATACGGCAGTACGACGAGTCAATATTGTTAACAAAACTTTTCCAGTTTGGTGGTAGTTTAGCTTTAGTCGTGGATTCAATTCTTTGCACGTTTAAGAGTTTCCTGTAAGTGAAATGTTATGTCTATGTCATCATCATCATTATCATCATCATCAGCCTGAAGAAGTCATAGACCTCCCCTACACATTTCCAGGAAGAACGATTCTGAGCGAAATTTTTTTTTATTTTTTTATTTATATATTAGACACACACATATAGAAATTGGTAAAAACTATTGCAATCAATGGGTTGAAAAGGGGTGTCAAAGTTTGCATAGAAATAGCTTTATTAGAACAAACTGCGCGAAATTACTTTCAATATTTTAATAATTGGGTACAAAATAAAATTGAACTTCTTGTATGCCTCCAAAAACGAAGGAAGTTTTAAATCAAATAAAAGCCAGATTGCTTTGAAGAAAACAATAACCTTATAAGGAAAATACGCTTAAAGTAATATAAAAATTCCTCTTCGAATGTAATCCCCGTGAACGGTATATTATTACCATTCCACGATAAATATGTTATAAAGGGCGAAATTTTTTAGTCAGAAACACGTCCAAACACGTAAATTACCATTTTTAGTAGTAGTATTTAGATATCATCATCATCATTATCATCATCTTCATAATCTTCATCATCTTCATCATCCTATATCAGTCCACTGCTGGACGTAGGTCTCTCCCAAGACGTGCCACTGAGCCCGGTCTTCGTCTCTCCTCCAGTGCTTGCTACATTTCGTTCGTCGCCCCACCTTGCCGGAGGGCGTCCTACACTACGCTTACCTAAACGCGGTCTCCACTCTAGTATTCGTTTGCTCCAACGATTAGACAATCGTTGGAGCTCCACAAACATGGCCAGACCACTAGATTTAGACCAGTATTTAGATATAATAATCTGCAATAAAAGATAGACAGTAAGTAGAAATAAATCCACTTGCATATCTGTCGCACCCTATATTATTAAATTTATATTTATTTATATACTACTGGCTTGTCCCGGCTTCGTACGGGTGGACATTCATTTCCGCTACCCCCCCTCAGGTACCTTTTTTTGACTTCTCCGCAATAACGGCCAGCGCTAAAGTTATGTGCCGCTACCTATACCCCAGTAGACAAAACAGTTTTTGTTTTGGTGTGCAACGTGTTGTAGACAAAACAGTTTCGCGGCAGACTACAATGCCGCCTCCAATCCTACAATGGAGAATGCTCTGATGAGCTATTTGACATCATCCCCGCGTCGAGATTCTACCACCGCTCTTCTCGACATAGAGACCTTGCTCATCCACACATTCTGGATCCATGGGTTTCTCGTACAGCTCGCTTCTCGAGATCGTTTCTTCCTCATACCCATAAATTGTGGAATGAGCTACCACCAGAGGTGTTCCCTCTTAAATTCAACATGAATAGCTTCAAGAAAAACGTTAAAAAACTCCTCCAGGGCCGTTATTCGCTATTGCCCAACCACGCGCGTTACGTGAACACGTTAAGACATCGCCTTAGCAATCGTCAGATTTTGAACGAATCATGTGAAATAACCAAAACACCAAACGTGGGGCATAGACAACTAGTCTTGTGGCATACAGAATACCATTTTTCGATTCCACACCAAGGTGCTTTTGCATTTAGATCACGTTGTGAAGTCACACGTTTTGGGCACGGAATCTCCAACCATAATAGCGAATAAGGCCCAGGGTGCTGTTGTTGCGTTGCCTATAGGCGGCGACGGTGACCGCTTACCATCAGGAGGGCCGTAAGCTATCTATTACATAACAAAACAAAAATACTTAAAAGCCTGTCTTAAAACTGTCGTGACTCAAGTCTGCGCTCAGCCTTACTGTACACAAGGATACGCATCAGACTATACACTGCTAGCTCTTATGTCCTTGCAGTAAGCGTCATTTTACTTTGTTTTTAGGTAACTTGAGCTGTAACCTACTGTACACGGATAGTCAGTAAAGTCAGTTTAAATTGTTGTAGATCCAATGCTTTGTGAGAGTTTAGAGATTTAGTCGAAGCCCGCTGTAGTTACGTAATGATCCGGCTTGTTCATGTTCTATCTTTTGTTATTTCAGCTGAAATACTCGTAGTGGTTCAAAATATGTTTGTTTTATATCATGTTTAATAAAAGCTTTGTATTATATTTCTCGATTTTCATCCTCACTAGATAAAATATCTACCTATCTGTAAGCCTACCACAAGCTCTTTCTGGCTCTGGTTTTTAGTCTGTGTGAGTGCTCACCAGTGCATTATACTGTGTGTGTGACGTTTCGACGTAGGATTTATTTAGTCAACACTCACAGAGACTCAAAACCAGAACCAGAGACAGAGCCAGACAGAGCTCATGATAGGCCTATAGGTTTTCTTCATCCACTCACCTCTATCATTCGTCATCTCCTCGCTCCTTTCCTGCTCATGTCATTCTTGAATCATTCCCATTCCACACTCATTCATTCATTTTTTCATTCGCACTCGTATTTTTATGATTTTAGTTTAATTGGATAATCATAAAGACTTTTATATTGTCCCAAAAGTTAGGAGCCGAGCGGGATTTGAACCCGAGACCTTCCCCTTGGTACGGGGCTGCGCTGACCGCTGCGCCATCGGATCCTAATCACACTCGACGAAACTCTTAGGGACTGTTCGACACTAACGCGACCGTGGCTCCATCTATAAGTTTTGACGTTACAGTCAAATAATAAAAAAAGTAGTTGGATAATGATGACAAAAAGTGTGGAAATAATACAATACAAAAGCCCCAAATACTGTGTTTTGTCCTAAAAAGATAGAACACTAACCACGGTTGCCATATTTCTTGCAGGCCGACACATACCCAACATTCGACCGGATTTACTGAGCTGTTATCATTATTAGGCGGGCTGTGTGCTCATGTGTTTGTCCTTTCTCAAGCTTTTGTTCTCTGGAAACGATTGCCGGGACAAAACGACCGTCAAATACTACTGGCAAAGATAAAAGAGTGTTTAGTGATAAAATAAATAAATATTGTGGACAATCCACGCGACACTATCACCCAAATTAAGCAGAGCTTGTACTATGGGAGCCAGATAGCTGGTATAATACTCATAGGTATTTTGTTTTCTAAATACAAACTAAGAATACAATATAACACCCAGACAGAGAACAAACATCTGCGTTCAGCACACACACTTTTTTTTCTCCGTGGGGATCGAGCCTACGACTTACAGAAGGCAGAACTACTACCAACTGTACACGGAAAAAACGTAACGGTTGGATTTAAATAACTTATTGCTATTTACAACAAAGCAACTCGTTTCGGAGGGAACCTGCAAAGTGTATTGCTAATGCTAGACAAGCCATCTTTGCTACTGTAAGTTAGTAATATTAATCTAGAAAGTTGGTTAAAATTTGATAACCTGGGCTAGGTAGCTTCCAACCTTTTAATTTAATAAAGACAACAAAGCTAATTGTGAACGTGAATCGAGTAATTCTGTTAATTATAACCAAGCATCTTAGCTTAAATCGTCGATTTTATCAAATCAACTTTGTAAACACAGCTAATGAACGTTTCTATGTTTAACAAAGTAACTTTGTCAAATTTTGGTATACTTAGCAAAGTTACTCGGCGCTGTCAATCGTGTCCACTGGATAGCCATACCCAATATACTTTGTTACTTCTAACCAATTCAAATAGGTATACTTAGCAAAGTTACTCGCGCTTTCAGCCGTGTTGAGTGGGTTCGCTGCAACCAATCTACATATTTACCTCTAGCCTACTTGAATCGGTATATTTAGCAATGTAGTTTGTTGTTCTTCAACGGGTTTATTGGGTTCGCTACAACCCATCTAGTTTGTTGTTCCTAAGCGGGTTTATTGGGTTCGCTACAACCCATCTAGTTTGTTGTTCCTAAGCGGGTTTATTGGGTTCGCTACAACCCATCTAGTTTGTTGTTCCTAAGCGGGTTTATTGGGTTCGCTACAACCCATCTACATTTTTACTTCTAGACTACTTTAATTTGTACCTATTTTAGCAATGTTGTTTTTTGTTCTGCAAGTTTATTGGGTTAATACTGCTAAATACTTAGCTGCAGGTACCTACCATTTCCAAGTGACATGAATATTAATAAGCTTTATTTTAATTTTGATAGCTGCTTTTAGTACAATGCACGTTCAAACTTAAAATCTGTAGAATAACTAAGTATAATATTGTTGTCAATCGGAAATGGTACCAGCAGCTAAGTATTTAGCAGTATTAATCAACCCAATAAACCAGCAGAACAAAAAACAACATTGCTAAAATTCCAATTAAAGTAGGCTAGAAGTAAAAAAGTTCTTCATTTTGACGCTAGTGAAAAGTTGATATGTAGGGAATTGAAAAAGATCGTTAATCTGGCGAACTCGAAAAAGATAAATCACCCTTTTAAAAAAAGGACTGAACGATCATATTTCATTTGCCCACAGACCGTACTTCAAAATTAAAAGAATGTATATGAAATAATAAAGTTTTATTTAAATTCTTCAACAATCGTTAATAAATTCTAAAATTCTAAATTAAACCAACTAAAAATAATATTTTTAAGAGCGTTTACATCTATCAGCTATCTTTATAAAATTTTAATAAAAAAATATATGTAAATTCATATGTTTATGATTTTTTTTGTAACCATCTTTAAAAGCTAATTATGATTGATGTCCTATATCTATAAATGCTAATATAACTTTTTTTTAAGTTACTCACATAGAAACATTATTATTTCTAAAAAAAGCTTAAAGGCAATAGAAGGATGTAAGTGCTCTTAATAGCTAGTACATACACGATACTAAATAACGATGTATGCTTCAGAGAAGAATCAAATATGTTATTCGTTAATCAACATAAAAAGTTACATTCGAGAGTAGTTAATCTTACATTGTTAATTTGTACAAAGTCATTTTTACCTCAACTTTTTCAATTATTATATTAACCAATATTTATCATAAATATTGTTTGTTAACTTATGAAATAGGTACTTAAAAATATTTTAACAAACATAAGTCTAACGAGTACTTATACATAAGTATTTTGTATGATAACAAAACATTTTTTTTTTTTTTAGGTATTTAATTTAAATTACTCATCATGTTGATGATGATGGCTTTAACTTAAGTAAATGAAGATTCTTTTACCTACATAGTCTTAGCAAAATATACAGTTTCTCATATAAATGCACAATATGCGAGATCGGTACTTAGATCATAAACATTATAATTATACCCACCCCTATTTTGTAAGCACCATACTGGTAAGTTACAATTATGTTTACCACATTTATATTATAAATACGAAGTTTGTGCTTTTTGCAAATAGCTGGAAGGGTGTTGATGAATTCATCTATCTATAACCACGAAGTAGTTATTTATACTGTCAAGAGATTCGCCTACGATCATGATAAAAGGTTGCATTGTAAGTCTATATTCTTGAAACTTTGTTCGCTTACTTGCTATTGCACTGTGGATATCCGAATCGTTTTTCACATGCTGTACAAAACTAGCAGTTGCTTCAGCTTTCGAAGGACGCCAAATCTTTTTGCGACTATTCTTCAGCCGAACACTTGTAACAGCCACGAGATATGGCATAAGCAACAAACAAGCTATATTTGATGCCTCCTCTGAACCTAAAGTTAGAAAATATAATTTATAAACGCTAATAGATATAGTACTCGTAGTTACTTACCTAATAGGATGAATTAATAAAATACTATGTTCAAACTTATGAGAGCATTTTTCGTTTGACAGCCTGACAGCTCAGTTGGTAGTAGATCTACCATCTACGCTGGAGGTCGTGGGTTCAATCCCCACCGAGAAGAAATATTAATAATATAAAAAATAAATTAATAAATTACCATGCTGATAAGTGGTTTGTCCTTGGTCTTGGTGCGCAGTTTAGCCAGCTCAAAGATGTTGTCCTTCAAAGCAGGATTTTTTTCTGTAAAAGGATAAATAAATAAATAAAAAAAAAATCGGCTTGTTCAGCGGCACGCACCACACTTTGTTTGCTATACCTAGTGAGCCAAGCCAACCGCGGGCGCACTGATGCGGCTTGCCCGGCGCGCGGCGCGGCCGGTAAAGATGCTGTGGCAAGCCACGCATAGTGTGCTAGGTACCTTTAAGTTAGGTAGGTATTATGGCACATATAATTACAGAACTAAGGCTTTTTGCAGAAAGTTCTACCAGGTAATTCTTTGTCTTTCACCTAATGTAGGTAGGTAGAAGTAATGGCTTCAAGCACCAATTAGCACACACGATATAGCAACGAGTTCTGCCAACTACAATAATCACCGTGGTAATACTTACTTTGAAAAACTTCGATATACTCCTCCAAGCCCCAAGCAGTAAGGAGATTCCTTACGTCTTCATCCATCGGGCGTTTTGTACTTAATGCAGTTTTATCAAAAATGATGAATGACAAACTGGTAAAGCGCTGCAAGTTTTCTATGTTCAGGTGCCAATCTCACTTAACTCACTCAACCTCTGCTCTCACACTGTTTATTATAAAAGTAGATACTCTCGTGTCCGCACCCAAGAACTTGTTGAAAAGAAATGGCCGTTGTCCTTGAATTGCACGCGTGTCTAAACGCATTATCCGAGTTTACACAATTCACATGTCAACGAATAACCATTTTCTTCGATTGTTCCAATTAAGTTACTTGTTTAAAATATAAAATAGACAAACACTTATCTATTGATTGCTGTGTTACTTGCTTGTTGATAGCTAATCTACTTGTTTAAAGTTGTATAACCCACAGTCGTAAATAACAAATGCAGGGATAAAAAAGCAGCCAAGTGCGAGTCGGACTCGCCCATGAAGGGTTCCGTAGCAACAAGTATCATAATAAAAAGGTTCTTTTTAGTGGAAGTTTGCATAGTAATGTACAACATATATTTTTTTTAGTTTTATCATTCTCTTATTTTAGAAGTTAGAGGGGGGGGGGCAACTTTTTACCACTTTGGAAGTGTCTCTCGCGCAAACTATTCAGTTTATAAAAAACCATATTAGAAACCTCAACATCATTTTTGAAGACCTATTCACCACACCTATACCAGACGTATGGGTTCGATGAAAAAAAATTATAGTTTTTTTTCTATTTTTGTGTAAAGACCTTAATGTGGTTCACAAAATACATCTACTCGCCAAGTTTCATCAGTCTAGCTCTTACGGTTTCAGAGAAAAATGGCTGTGACATACGGACGGACAGACAGACAGACAGACATACATGACGAATTCCGTTGACGGGTTCCGTTTTTGCCATTTGGCTATGGAACCCTAAAAAAGCGGCCAAGTGCGAGTCGGACTCGCCCATGAAGGGTTCCGTAGCAACAAGTAACATAATATATAAGTTCTTGTATGTTCGTCGAGTTTTGTTATGTACGGCATTGCGCTGTCAGTTGTGTAGGTAAAAGTAGGTACATGCACACAGACCTATACACGAATTTTCGAAAGGTTCTTTATTGGTGATAAGTGCCATCGCTAAAGAAGTTATTCCCCGTTTCTGTTATTTTTACGGGATAAAAAGTAGCCTATGTTTCAATACCGGATACAATCTATATTTGCTCAAGATTTCATCCAAATCGGTCCACTGGCTTGAGCGTGAAAGAGCAACAAACATCCCTAATGTATATAAGAACTTTCGCATTTATAATTGTAGTAGAAGAATCATAGGTTTTTAAACTTCTGCTACGGTTACTTTAACAAAGATACTCACTGGGAAATAATGATTTACTCGGAAGAATATACAGCAAAACAAGCTTGTTTACTACAAACATACGTCTATTGTACGTTTTAAATGAGTCTTGGTTATTTGTAATCATACCAATCTATACAAATTTAACCGAGTAGGAGTAGTCTAAACTTAGATAGGTCAACTTGTCAGTTTATAAATCTGAAAACTTATCTATATTCAAACGGAAACTGAATAGGTTACTATAACTGAGGCACTCACTTTGAAACTATCAAGTACTCTGTTAGAATTACCTAGAATATACAGCAAAACCGGCTTGTTTACTATTAACAGTGCTTTATTGTGCGATTTAGATAAGTCTTAGTTATAAGTAGTCAAAAAAAAAATAACCAAGCCAAATTGGTACTTTGCTAGTGCTCCGTTTTTTCCGTGTATTCAGTATTCAGTATACTGTAACTGTGCAACTCATCCTCCAGGGTAGGCAACGCAACGACAGCACCCTCGGTGTTGCTAGTGTCTATATGTGACCGCTTACCATCAGGTGGACGTTTGTCTATCTTTCACATATATATCATCATCATATATCAGTCACAGTGTATTATGTAGTTTGTTCGCATGTAACGGTCGTAATTTAACGTCACCGCTAGCCAATAAGCCGCACCTACACTAAGCAATACTGTAAACAAGAGAAGATGTTTATGAACTAACGCTATTGTGGAGGGAAAGGGAAAGGGACTGTCGTTATTCATTGCCGAAGGGACTGGGTAAATCGATTGGAATACGATTTCTTTGTGTTTGCGGGTAATCACTAGAATAATAACAAAATGCTCAGCTCAGCTCAGCTCAGCTCAACTCAGCTCAGCTAGCTCAGTAGCTATGGAGAGGCCTATGCTCGGAGTCTCTCTGAAGGATAAAATCCGGAACGAGGTTATCCGACCAAAGAACCAAGGTGGTCGACATAGCTCAAAGTATTAGTAAGCTGAAGTGGCAGTGGGCCGGTCATGTTTGCTGTAGAACAGACAATCGTTGGAGCAAACGAATACTAGAGTGGAGACCGCGTTTAGGTAAGCGTAGTGTAGGACGCCCTCCGGCAAGGTGGGGCGACGATCTGAGAAATGTAGCAAGCACTAGAGGAGAAGAGCCGAAGACCGGGCTCAGTGGCGCGTCTTGGGAGAGACCTACGTCCAGCAGTGGACTAATATAGGTTGATGATGATGATGATGATGATGAATAACAAAATGGAAAAATCCCGCGGGAATTAGAAGACCGGGAGACCAAATGCTGCCTCTATAGCATAGTTCGTAGCAGGGGCGAGGGCCCTGGCTGCTGTTCATATGCGGTCCTGGGAAAGCGGTGACACTCTTGGCAAGTGTCACCGTGAGCTTCGGGGGTGGCTGTGGTTGTCATTCCCGGGATAGTGCTCTTGGCAAACCGGTGCGTTCCGTTGGAGATCCGTTGTTTAAGTTGTAAAAATACATATTATTTAATCTGTATTCATTCGTGTTTTATTTCATAAAATTGCTTACACCTAATACATTATTATTTAAAAGGAGTTGGCTATCATAAAATTCGGTGGCAGTTGGTACTAAAATAGTACCATCTGCCTCATTTTTGAAACGTGGGGGTGAATGGGAATAGGTAGTGTCATCTGCCGACACTTTTCAAATTCGGGGGCAAAAAGTGGCGGCAGATGAAACTAATTCGTTTTAGTTAGTCGACGAGGTCGTCAACCTCACACTACCTTAGCGCATCCCTCGGTGCGTTATGGTGTTTGTGTGCAGATTTCCCCCCGACAACAAAAAAGTTCTTAGTAGTAGTTCTGCGCTGGAGGGCGTGGATTCGATCCCCACTGAGAACAAATATTTGTGTGGTGAACGCAGATGTCTGTTCTCTGGCTGGGTGTTAAATTGTATTCTTTGTACGTATTTGCAAAAACAAAGAAAAAAGTATTATTGAAAAGCATATTTTATATTTAAGTCACAAAAAACAACTCTATTTCGTCAGTCGATTAGTCGATCTCACGAAAATCTTCAATTTTATCGAAGAATTTTCCAACCCAATTGACCTGGCTTCGAGATGTTTTCCAGCCAACTCCAGCACTTAAGATTAAAGGCAATTCGCAAAACGGAAGACCGAAGAAGATAAACTTAATGTATCCAAGAGTTTTAAGTCTACTGGGAAGTGGCGAGCGAAAATTGAACAATCAAAGTACAGCTGTGGAGAATACCGATAAACTGGCTATAGAATAGGCAATTTAAAGATATGAACCAAAATAATGAACAGAGGAAGAATTGCTTACGGGTAACAACAGTAGGAACCAAGCCGTAGTTTGTTGCCTGTTCTTCTAGGCTTGGTCGCGTGGAACTGGCACCTAGACTCACCTAGCCTTAAGACGTTTCAAAGTGATTATCTGAATTGAACTGAATACATTTTTATTGAGTTTGAGTTTCAACCGCACGAAGACTGGCCTTTCAGCACAGTTGGTAGTAGCTCTGCCTTCTGGGCCGTAGGTCGTGGGTTCGATCCACACTGTTTTTTTACTATTATACGTTTGTATACTATTTATTTTATTCTATTTTATGTTTATGTTGTTAGGTGGGGAAGCTTTAATTTTCGTCATCATCATCATCAGCCTGAGAAGTACACTGCTGGACATAGGCCTCCCCTACACATTTCCAGGAAGAACGATTCTGAGCTCTTTCCATCCATCGACTTCACGCGATCTTAACAATGTCGTCGGTCCATCTGGTGGGTGGGTGCCTTACACTTACATTGCCACTTCAACTGCTTCACTTGCTTTAATTTTATTGGTCTGTTATTTGTTTCAAATAAATAAATAATAATTAGCTCACGTCTATATGAGCTTGTTCTTCATAGCTAGTTCCTATTACTCCAGAGTTCTGGCGCCATAGCTCTTAGCATTTTTATTTTCTCCTGTCAGCCAAGACCGGGATAAGCTTTGCTCAGATTTTTTCGTTCTTTGTGTGGAATTGCGGCTAAATTTGTATTTAGTGAGTTATTTTTATTATATTAATGGTAATAATAACTTTGAATATTCGCTTGGTTTTCTGTAGTCTTCATTCTTACGCACCTCTAAACGTTCTGCGATGGCGATCAGTGGAACACTGTCAAATACGTGCAGGTGAAATGCTGTCATATTTGACAACGTTTCACTGGTCGCCACCGCAGAATGTTTCAATATGCGCAAGAATTTAACCGGAATAACAGTGGGGTGATTGCGTATCTTTGGTTGCAATCTAAACCTAGTCGCATTTGTCAGTTTTGACATAAAAAACGAATTAAGCAAAACCTATCAAACTCAAATTCAATAAAATTTCATTCATTTCAATTACAAGGATCACTTTGAAACGTCTTAAAGCTAGGTGAGTCTAGGTGCCAGTTCCATGCGTATCTTTGACAAGGAACGATTGAACAAGACTGAATGCTGACGTAATAAACATGAAACAGACAATAGGAACTACGCTTTGTAAACTAGTATGGCAACAGATTGATAGTGTTCGAAAAATTATGACAACAAGATATGTGATCGCTGTTCCTTGTTAATATCATTTATTTAACCGCGACTGCCACCGCTTCTCGACAGTAACTCCAATGAACTCCGTCTGCCCGCGACCACGGCTGTTGGAACACGGTCAAAACGACGGGAAATAGTTAAGGTAATCGCGATAAATACCCGTTTCTTTCATATAATTACATATTATCATTTATTTGTCAGTATCAATCTTTTGATTGTAACAGAAATACACAATAGCCCAGCAGTACTAAAGTTCGTAGGTAACATTCACACCATAACTTTTCCGTCAATTCTTACATTTACGACCGCGACCTTTAACGGGACCCTAAAAAACCCACAAACCAATGGCTGCCATAAAATAAAAGAAACAAACTCGATCAAGTCCAACCCCATAAAGTAGGGGTTAAAAATTCAATTTCTCCATTACTCCCTCGGCAATAAGGGAATGTCGCCAATAATTCATCCCTTACAAGACTTTTTATGTTTCAACGGAATGGATACGTGATCAATTTATGAACTCATGACTTCGTTGATATTGAACGCAAAAGTGTTTTTTTATACAGCTAGCTAATGAACTATGGCATATCTGATGATCAGTGGTACTCATAGCCTATAACAAAGCATTGCCTTGTAAGTCACGTCAGTCAGGAACGTGCCCTACGATGCACTGCCCTGCGTCCATCAACTTGAGGCATACAGATGTTCAGCCTCACGTGCCAGTAATTTCACCGGCCACACCCTTCAAATTGAATTGCTGATTCACGACAGAAATAGGCATGGTACATAAGTTTTTTGTTTTCCTCAAAATTAATAATCAAAATTTCACAAAGCCCTCAGGAAACAGAAAGTCAAATATTAGATGATAAAAGAGAATGCCGTCACGTTTACGTCCCGTGCCACCATAAAAGTTCTTCAAGTGATGACGCGACCGTTTCCGGGACGTCTTTTTTACAAGGGTTGAAATTAAAGGTCGAGAACTTCCGGTTTAACGGCTCAGCTCACTATGAGGTGTTTATTATTCCCACAGAGCCTTAGCATCATTACTTTGAGTTTTAAAAGAAAAAAATGTGGACCTGCCCTATTTTATTTTCAAAGACGCATGTAATTTTTTTTAAATACTTATTATAATAGAATAAGGTCATGGTGCCCATCTGTTGTTTAATGGTTTCTTCGTTATTCAACCATGTTGAAATTTGTGCCCTGCGTCCATGAACTTATGGCATATACACGCATCAACATTGACTAGGGATATACCATTTCCAATTCATTATAATTCATTATTTTGTCTTACTACGTACTTGTTCTTGTTTGTACGTTACTTGTTCTACGGAAACATAACAAACTCATAGAGTTTGTTATGTTTCCGTAGAACAGATTATCGTTGGAGCAAACGAATACTAGAGTGGAGACCGCGTTTAGGTAAGCGTAGTGTAGGACGTCCTCCGGCAAGGTGGGGCGACGGTCTGTGAAATGTAGCAAGCACTGGAGGAAAAGAGCCGAAGACCGGGCTCAGGGTACGTCTTGGGAGAGACCTACGTCCAGCAGTGGACTGATATAGGTTGATGATGATGATGAATGACAAGAGAAGTACTTGTCTCAGTTTCAAGTCCCAATCACAACATTAGCATCACTTGAAACGCATTAGGCTAACGACAAAACTACGATCTCAAGTGCCATAACCATTTTCAAAGACAGTTACTCGTATCTGTAACAGACTGGCTTCTAATAAAACCATTACCGGTAAATGGCGTTCGTGATTTCTATGTCTCTGGCGACGAGTTTAATCCAAGACGACGAAGGTATAGACCACTATTTTTATGAAACAACGGGATATTTACCATAATTAAATTTTGAGTCGATTCAAAATTTAAGCAAGTTGAATTGGCAATGGGCCATATAGCTCAAAGAACTGACAACCGATGGGGAATAAAGGTTCTCGAATGGCAACCACGAACGGGAAGACGAAGCGTAGGGCGCCCACCCATAGATGGACCGACGACATTGTTAAGATCGTGGGAAGTCGATGGATGGAAGGGGCTCAGAATCGTCGGACTTAAAATCCTTTCACCACACTTGGTTCAAAAGAACCAGTGATACGATAAGAAGAGAAGAAGAATAAGCCCGAAAAAGTTTGCTAGACATAGTCTCCCTCACCCAGTTTCGGGAGAAACTATTGTGTCCTCTCCATCCACTCTTTTCCCTCCTTCTTTGGCGACTAGACCCTAGACTACCATACTCTACGTACTACGTTATTTTTTTCGGCAATTTTTCATCATCCGCACTTGATGTGCGGCTGGTTTTTCCGCAAGTAGGCCACTGGTGGGCCCTTTTTGCGTGACCCTTGACACGTGTTGCTCTAACTTTTTTAGGTTCTACGACACGTCGGTTTCCTCACGATGTTTTCCTTCACCGTTTTGAGAGTACTGGCATAGTGCACATAAATTTTTCGACAGAAAAACTCATTGGTACACGACTTGATTTGAACCCACGACCTTCGGATCAGAAGGCGGGTCCGCTACCACTAGACCACCAATGCTCTTTTCTCTCTACGTTATATTACGGTAGCTGAATATTAAAATAACATGTAACGGGTGTGTGGGAAGTATAAAACAATGACCTATTCATGCTGTGTGAATGAATTTAGATTATTTTATGGTTTAAGATCATTATAAAACACACTTGTTGGCGGAATCAGGGGCAACGACACCGTGTTTTACTGCCTTCAAGAAAGAAGAATTAGTAGAAAAGGAAAGATGATTGGTTATCTTGTACGACATAAAATAAATAAAGAATGCGGAAAATTCACACAACACTATCTAGCCCCAAACTAAGCAGAGTCTGTGCTAAGGGAAAAAGATAGCTGATATAATACTTTAAATTTTTTTGGTAAATACATTATGTGTTCTCCGATAAAAGCCAAAACCTACGCGACATAAATTCTCTCATATCGTAGGTACCTACGTTTAAAAATTTAAAACTACCCACAATTTCATTTCTTGTTGTATCTATGGTTTGTATGTGCAATAAATTTCGTTTATTATTTTCTGGCTACCCTCGTCGTAAGAATTTTCATATTTGTACTCAATTTTGTAGAAGGCTTGAATTTAGTGCACGACTTGAATTGTTTTTGATAACTTACGTTTGAGTACATTTAGCGCATGAAGAACATCAAGGCTTTGTTTTTAACCGCCTTAAAAAAAATGAGGTTCTCAATTCGGTTGTTTTTATGTTTATTATCGCATAACTTTGTCATTTATGAACCGATTAAAAATTTATTTTTTTGTCTGAAAGGTAATAACTACGCGACAAATACCCGATAAATACGCGATAAATACCCGTGCAATAGTTTCATTATAGGTAATAACTTCTAGATTGGTCCCATAGCAATTTCATCTAAATCGGGCCATAAAGTCGGTTTCTCAAGTTTTTTAAACCCTAATTTGTTGTTGTTGTCCTCAAAATCTGTAAAGTAGAAGCCTATAGAGACAAACACGTTGGTACCTTTTTTTTTTTGTAAATTATACTTTGGGTGGGTTTCACGAACGATCAAGTATCTGATAGCTGTTTAAATCATATTCCCCAGTAAACATTTGAGTTATACAATCGTCAAATATGTAATTTGTCGCTAATTAGCTATCCGTAAAACTGGCCCTTAGAATTCTATACCAGACATGCACATCGGCTAATTTCGGCTTCATTGAGCATAGTGTGCGTGAGAAAGAGATATCGCTCTACAAAGCTTATTTCCTACAACCGTAGAGATCGTCCAATCTTAAACTGCACGTCCCACTACTTCAGTCAGTCAATAGTACATTGTTACCTGAGTGTTGAAAGTCACGTTTTTTGAGTCCCGAGACGGGTTTGGCGCCAGAGCGTTAGCGAGGGCGCCAATGGAGCTTGAGGGACTCAAAAGACTTTCACCCGAGGTAAACACTGTGCTTTTCATTACGAATACAAGGAAAGTAAAAATAAAAACATGAAAGAAAAATTAGTGAAGTGAAAATGAAGATTGAATTGCCGCCTTCCCGGTTTTTTTTTTCTTTTTCTCTGGCGGGCCTTCGGCTTCGGCTCGCCAGCATATTATTCAGCCATTATTTTCATTTTCATAATTTAAATCTATGTTATTTTAAATAAATAGTTGAAGCTATACACTAATCAAGTAATTTAGAAGATATATTATTTATTTAATACTATCTTTATGTTATTTAAATTTAAATATTACATTGCGCTCTAATTACACTTTTTAAACTTCTTACCGTTGTAATGGGTTTCCAACCTACTTGCTGAATAAAAAGTTGGAATTTGGTTGAACAACCTCCTTGCAGTTAGAAAGACTTTAGAAAGTTGGAACATGGTTGAATAAAATAGAACTTGTTTTTTTTATAATTTGACAGCTGTCAGTAGAAAGCGATTCTCCCTAGGGCTGAAAGTTTTACTTTCAATTAGGCCCCTCAGGCAACTTCAGACCTACTTTCAGAGTATGAGTAATGAAAAGTAAATTGTTCTATAATACCTACATCACAAAGATCATTTTGAAGTACTTTGCTGTGAGCCAACTTCAAGAAAACGTGGTAGAGGGCCGTGCATTTTTAGACTGGTTTATCTATACCTACGGTTTTTAGGGTTCCGTAGCCAAATGGCAAAAACGTAACCCTTATAGATTCGTCATGTCTGTCTGTTTGTCTCTCTGTCCGTCCGTATGTCACAGCCATTTTTCTCCGAAATTGAACTGAACCGAAACTTGATGAAACTTGGCGAGTAGATGTATTCTGTTAACCGCATTAAGATTTTCTCACAAACATAGAAAAAAAAAACAATACATTTTGGGGGTCCCCATACTAAGAACTGAAATGCAAAAAACTTTTTTTCATCAAACCCGTTCGTATCGTTTTTTTCTAAACTTAATAGTTTTTGCGAGAAACTTTTCCAAAGTGGTCAAATATTGGTCCCCCCCCCTCTAACTTCTAAAATAAGAGAATGATAAAACTAAAAAAAATATATGTTGTACGTTACTATGCAAACTTCCAACGATATTTGGTTTGAACGAGATCTAGTCAGTAGTTTTATTTTATACGTCATAAATCGTAAACCGCCATTTACATTTCGACGAATTACAAGAACTTTTATATTATGTTACTTGTTGCTACGGAACCCTTCATGGGCGAGTCCGACTCGCACTTGGATTTTTTTTATAACGCTTTTATTAGTTTCACCTGTATGTATGTATGTATGTATGTATGTATGTATGTATGTAACCGACCCCTTTGAGCTCGATTTTGTCCTACTTTGAACGATCAGATTTGATTCAAACTTTGCACACCTGTCAAAGGTCGATGACAATGCAATAATATGAAAAAAAAAATAAAAAAAAATGAAAAGAAATAAAAAAAATAAAATAAAAACCTACTTTGAACGATCAGATTTGATTCAAACTTTGCACACCTGTCAAAGGTCGATGACAATGCAATAATATGAAAAAAAAATAAAAAAAATGAAAAGAAATAAAAAAAAAAAAAACCTACTTTGAATGATCAGATTTGATTCAAACTTTGCACACCTGTCAAAGGTCGATGACAATGCAATAATATGAAAAAAAATATAAAAAAAAATGAAAAAAAATAAAAAAATAAAAATAAAAACCTACTTTGAACGATCAGATTTGATTCAAACTTTGCACACCTGTCAAATGTCGATGACAATGCAATAATATGAAAAAAAAATATATGAAAAAAAAAAAACTAAAAAGTAAAAAATAAATTATAGTTTAAAAAACTAAAAAAAAACGCTTTTATAACTAAGTAATTGAACTAAAAAGTTAAAAATAAAACTAATAATCAATTGAAAATTTATATTATTGTACAAAAAGCGTGGGGGGCTTGATTTTGATTGTTGTAAATATTTTATCAATAGTTTATTATATCTGAAGTTATTATAAAAAGCACCCCACGCTTTTGTATAATAATATAAAATTTCAATTGATTATTAGTTTTATTTTTAACTTTTTAGTTCAATTACTTAGTTATAAAAGCGTTTTTTTTTAGTTTTTTAAACTATAATTTATTTAAAACCAAGATCCACAAACTGTACCTAATCTAGTATTCTTGGAAGACACAAAAAAGCAAGTATGCATTCGTGGAGCTGGCACTCCGACCTGAGGGAAATCTATGGATTAATGCATGCAAGCATTGTGCCCAAGACAGTGCCCTGTTCCACTTACCAAAAACATACGACCTTTTTACCTACTATTTTCCTTAGTCTATGCTAATACTAAGTTGGACTGACCTCTCAGCTCAGTTGGTAGTAGTTCTGTCTTCGGTCGTGGGTTCGATCCCAACCGAGAACAAATATTTGTGTGGTGAACGCTGATGCTTGTTCTCTGTCTGGGTGTTATATTGTATTCTGATTAAATATTTACAAAAAAAATAATGTTTTTATGTAGTATATCAGCTATTTGGTTCTCATAGTATAAGCACTGCTTAGTTTGGGGCCAGATAGCGTTGTGTGGATTGTCTAAAATATTTATTTATTTATTTACCTTGTGTTTCGGATGCAGTAGGTAATACTAAAAGTAGTCCAACCAGGAATCAATAGTTTGCAAATTATTCAAACCTTTTCCGCCTTCTGCGATTTTTCCTCGGAGCTTTGACATGAGGTCCTTCAAAATGCGGGTCTATCACTTCTTTAAAAACCAGCAGCGCATCAGCACCACCTCTGGTGTTACAGGTGTCTATGGGCGACGGTGACTGCTTTCCATCTGGTGGCACGTCTGCTCGTCTGCCAGCTATGGCATAAAAAAAATTGTTTGCAAATAATCGTAGCAAGAAATTTTTATAGTAAATTTTTTTAAACGAATTAAAATAAAGCCACTGACAGCAGCTATAGTGAAAACTCTTGTTGTGTGACTAGTTTTGAAAGAAAGAAAGAAAGAAAACGTATTTATTTATGACGGCACACGGTATCTAGTAAGCAGAAACGCGAACATTTTATTTTGGTTGCTATCTGATCCTTGCATTTCCAATACTATGTTCAAATTAAAAAAAAATTGACGTACATTTACGATGATGTTCGAAAAGGATTACTTTCCCTGTGAAACAGGGCCCAGAAGTTTTGTTTTAGTCTACTTCCGAAGAAATTCTCGAGGGAGTTTATTTTTAGAAAAAGAAGATTAGAGGAAAATGTGTGGTTGTTCCTTGAGTTGGGATGGCTCAGCATTTTCTTGCCAAAATATGTTTGTCTGAAAGAGTTTCTATAATTTAGTCGTATATATTAAAAAAATATTCATTGATTTACACATATAAACTTTCAATAAGTAAATGTTAAACAAATGTACAAGATACACAAGAAACAGTTATTGAGCTATCTGCAGACCGTTACAAACGATCTATAAATTGCTCATAGACTTTTTATCTTATTCATATATTTAATTTTTTTCAGTTTTTAGTATGGTTTTTTAATAGTAAGAATAATATACCTCTATTGCAAAATCTCAGCTCAAGCAAACCCATAAAACAGTTGCTAATAATTTTTCATAAATTAATTCAGTGATTTTATGTCTTTCAAAAGTTCAGCGTGTGAGTGACAAAGTAATTGACAGCGGTCTGCCCCTTAAGAAAGTTTTTGACATATTTATTTTTGCCGCCAACTGTACCCTACTTAGTAACCAGTTCATGCAGATTAGTGTAACGCGGCGGAACTGAGTGACGGGGTGGTTTCGGGGAATTACCCCGAATGAGGAACACTTCGGGGTGCGGGCTTGACCGCTGACCACACGTCTTGGTTAGAGATTTAGATAATACCCCTAACAGGGGGTGTCTTTTGAGCGATTTACAGTTAGCCCTAACTGTAGGCCTACCATGAGCTCTGTCTGGCTCTGTCTCTGGTTCTGGTTTTGAGTCACTATACTTTATTTTCCCCGTCTTACTTTTATTTATAGACGCACGTATTGACCATGTCTTTTCTGTGGATTAGGCCGACTAGGCTGTCAGGATGGAATAGGTGCTGGACAAGCCTATTTCATCTAATATCCTGTCCAAGGCACTATAGCGTCCCGCAAGTTAGGGCATTAGTAAAAACCTTGCCCCTGACGCTATAAAAATTATCTACAATAGATGCAAAGGCCTGTTTTGTTTTACTTTTTATTTACGCCCCTAAAAAAATAATACGTACTTAATAATCTTATTTTTCAAGCTTAAATCGTAGTCTTCTTCTTCTTATCGTGTCACTGGTTCTTTTGAACCAAGTGTGTTGAAAGGATTTTAAGTGGGTCTCAAAGAGGCTCCTTTCGTTCCCTTCTCACTTCTTAACTAACATAGAATGCTACCAATAACTAAATACTTATGTGATGAATTTCAATAATAGTTCTAATTTTAATGGTTTAATAGAAATTACTATTATGATATTTGATGACACTTGTCATATTTGTTTGTGAAATTGTCTGTCAACTTCATAGAAATGCCGTTGGCAACACTGACTGACTCCCTCCCTCCTTGACGTGGGTTGGTAAAGTAGTGGGGATAGACGGTTGGCGATGGCAGGGAGCGAAGGATTGGGGTCAGTCGGTCGTTGGTACGAGTTCGGAATACAACTTAAAAGTGTAGTCTTTGTGTATAGTTTGAGAAATATTAAAGTGTAACGTGGAGTAATTATTACAGCCTATTTTACGAAAAGAAGTGAGTTTTATTAAATCTCAGAAGTGACAAGAACTTACGGTATGTAAAATATTTCTTACGGATTTTAATATGATTCCACCCGCCAAGTAATTATTTTTCTTGGGTTGAGTAGAAAATTATTTAATTTGACTAAAAGTTCAAGGGTACGAAAGATTTTGCGAGCATGAATCGGTCGAGATTGCCTCGAGATTATCCGTTTGTGCTAGCTTTTTCGATCGAACTTATGAACAATAACGGGTACTTACCTAAATGTTATAATTTAATGATTTTATTTTTACTTAAGTGGGTGAAATCATTCGAGTTTTAATCTGATCGTTCGCATCCTAACGTTGTAGGGTAGGTATAGAAACCAAGTTTGAATTAGTATGTTGATTTGTTGTTCATGCGCACTAGTCTGTATTGCACAGAGACTATCCGGTAATGCTGACACCTTTCAACAAGTTTTAATTTTGATTGTCTGAAATGCCTGATATTATGCCTACCCTAAAATGTGTGTGGTCTCATATGAAATTTGATATTAGCCGCTCATCCGAACATGAAATGGCCTGAACCTAATATTTAACGACTTTGACTGCTTAGTTAAGCTGTTCCATTTCAAACAATTGACATTCCCTTAATTTTTGGAATATACGCTAAGTTTACCGAAAGATATTTTAAAAATATTAACGAACTTAATAACAACAAATAGTTTTACATTATTATGCATTACGATGATCATTTTATTGGTTACCCTCTGAAAACACATGACTCGTGTTACCGTGTATGAAATTAAGTGAAGGTACTTGAGTGTAAAAAACAAGCTTGAGTTTGAGCTTGAGTGTTAAAAGCAAGTCAGTCCTCTGTAGCATTCTTGTTACTTTTTGATATGCAGAACTGTAGGGTACTTAGGAAAGGCCTACTTTGCTGTCTAGACCCATAAACAAACATTTTTATGTCCATGCTATTAGTCGCCATTGTGCCGATGTAGCATAATGTACAAAATTAAATAAATACCCTTAAATAAATTAGAATATCTGTTGGCATAAGCAGAGTGTTATTGGCTGGGTTATGTTGAAATGATTATTTGTAAAGTTATATTTATTTCTTATAATTTACTTAACATCAAAAATGAGTGATCGAATAAAGTTTCATAATAAAGTGGCCGTAAATAGCAAAGACCGAGCACAATCTGGAATTTCATAAAAGCCGGTACGGTCTTTGTCGTGCACCGGGCCTAACCATAAAGTTGATACAGGGGCTATCCGATAGTGCTAAAACTGTTCATGTACTGCTAATACCATAGCAGCCCAGTATAGTTTGAGTAGCCTCTAACCGCAAATGTCTAACCATGCTGGATTTAAAATAAGTAAGTTAATGATCATGATCAAGCCTACCCTTTATAGCGAGTTTTTGAAGTAAAGTGAGCTAAACTTATCAAAATTGTAGACTATTTATTTATTATTATTTCTTAGGTAAACAATCAGTAGATACTTATATTCTAATTGATAATTTAAAACGACAACTGTTACTAGGGTCCAATAAACAGGTTTCACATAGTGAGACTATTGGAGACAATTTTTTTTTAACAAATTACAATTAAAACAGAAAAGAAAAAGTACAATAAAAAAAAAAACAAAACCTAGGGAACCGGGGGAGTCTCCTTGAAACAGCATTTTGACAAAATGTAAGTAGCAATTCTTGGTGGTTTTGAGCAAACAGATCTAGTTTGGGGACGTTAACCAGGCCATTGAACGTAATTAATGCTCGTCTAAAGAAAGTGTTTTGGGATCTGTGTTTGGCTAAGTACGCCATAGAAGTAAAGATTAATAAAATTTTAGAACAAAGTGAGTACAGTTTGGCTATTTTCGCCTTATAAGATGAAATTGATTTTGGAACCAAGTGAGTTCATTTTGGCAATGTACGCCTTAGAAGATGAAATTGATTTTGAAACCAAGTGAGTTCAGTTTGACTATGTACGCCATAAAAGTTGAAATTGATTTTGAAACCAAGTGAGTTCAGTTTGGCTATGTACGCCTTAAAAGATGAAATTGATTTTGAAACCAAGTGAGTTCAGTTTGACTATGTTCGCCATAAAAGTCGAAATTGATTTTGAAACCAAGTGAGTTCAGTTTGACTATGTACGCCTTAGAAGATGAAATTGATTTTGAAACCAAGTGAGTTCAGTTTGACAAGTGAGTTCAGTTTGACTATGTACGCCTAGAAGTTGAAATTAATTAACCATGCGAGATCTGTTTGGTCAAAGTTCAAAAAGTTCAAAAAGTTCAAAAAGTTCAAAAAGTTCAAAAAGTTCAACAAGTTCAACAAGTTCAAAAAGTTCAAAAAGTTCAAAAAGTTCAAAAAGTTCAAAAAGTTCAAAAAGTTCAAAAAGTTCAAAAAGTTCAAAAAGTTCAAAAAGTTCAAAAAGTTCAAAAAGTTCAAAAAGTTCAAAAAGTTCAAAAAGTTCAAAAAGTTCAAAAAGTTCAAAAAGTTCAAAAAGTTCAAAAAGTTCAAAAAGTTCAAAAAGTTCAAAAAGTTCAAAAAGTTCAAAAAGTTCAAAAAGTTCAAAAAGTTCAAAAAGTTCAAAAAGTTCAAAAAGTTCAAAAAGTTCAAAAAGTTCAAAAAGTTCAAAAAGTTCAAAAAGTTCAAAAATTTCAAAAATTTCAAAATGTTCAAAATGTTCAAAATGTTCAAAATGTTCAAAAAGTTCAAAATGTTCTAAAAGTCTCAAAAGGCGCAAATGTTTCAAAAATTTTAAGTTAAGTAATTTAAAGTCGTGTAGAGTTGTTAAAAGTTAAAGATCGGTTTTTGGATTTGGATTATAAGTAAAGATTTTGGGTTAAGATTATATAAGTTTTTCGAGTTTTAATGAAAGGACGATGAATTAATTATGAATTAAAAATGAATTAATGATGAATTAAAGATGAATAAATGATGAATAAATGATGAATTAAAGATGAATTACAGATGAATTTAAGATGAATTAAAGATGAATTTAAGATGAATTTAAGATGAATTTAAGATGAATCTAAGATGAATCTAAGATGAATCTAAGATGAATCTAAGATGAATCTAAGATGAATCTAAGATGAATATAAGTTGAATTTAAGATGAATTTAAGATGAATTTAAGATGAATTTTAGGTGAATTTAAGATGAATTAAATATGAATTAAATATGAATTAAATATGAATTAAATATGAATTAAATATGAATTAAATATGAATTAAATATGAATTAAATATGAATTAAATATGAATTAAATATGAATTAAATATGAATAAAATATGAATAAAATATGAATAAAATATGAATTAAATATGAATTTAATATGAATTTAATATGAATTTAATATGAATTTAATATGAATTTAATATGAATTAAATATGAATTTAAGATAAAATAAATGTGAATTATTTATAAATTAAAGATTAGCGATGTATAAAAGACTTACTACTTACTAAAAAGATGAATTACAGTTTTAGGTGTTCAATTACAGTTTAACAGTTCAGTTTTACAACTGAATCACAGTTTTAAATAAAAATTGGACAAAGATTCTAATTAAAGTTAGTGCGTCGTAAACCTGAACCACTAGATTGTTTACTTACCGAAACAGTCACTGTCGAGAAGATGTTTGCATTTCAGCAAGAACAATGAGGAGATGACATTACTAGTACATGCCTGCAGTGCCATGGCAGGGCATGGCATGGAGAAATTCAAGTTGATAAGTTCTTCGCTGTCAGATTTAATGATGGCGTTTCCATGCATTTACTGAGCTAAGTTAAACGTATCTTTTGTAGTATTTAAAGCGCAAGACTAAGTACAGAGAACTCGTCTAAATGCCGTGGATAGTGCACATTTAGTGTTTTATATTTTTGGAATATATTGTTACTTTTTAATTATTTCACAATTGGAAATCCTATTCATTTAAACTAGATATAAAGCAGATGAATGATAATAGATTTATTCACAGTGTGCTTGCAGATCTGTAAATTTTATGACGAGTTTCAGATCCTTAAAACTCCAGGCAAAGTTAGTAGCGATGCACCGCAGAAGGTGCCACAGGACATAGCCGTGATGCACTGCACCAGCGGCCTGAGCCATGATGCGCCATGGAAGGCGCCGCACCAGTGGCCTGAGCCGTGATGCGCCATGGAGGGCGCCGCACCAGCGGCCTGAGTCGTGATGCGCCACGGAAGGCGCCGCATCAGTGGTCTGAGCCGTGATGCGCCACGGAAGGCACCACATCAGCAGCTTGAGCCAAGACGCGCCTCTGAAGGTGCCGTAGTAACAGGCTGAGCCGCGAGTTACGTAGCAAGGAGAAGAATTATGTAGTTTATTACCACAATTTTATTTTGTTTTATATTTTATTTTATTTTATTTGTTTATTAGGTACACAAAACAGAGTACAATCGATAATTTACAGGCATAAATACTATTAAGTTATGAGCTAGACAGTACCCCAAAACATGCGTACACAGAATGCATAGAACAGGAAAGTTAGTAAATAGCGTGTAACCAGGCTTAACTAGTAGTAGGTGATTAAAGTTAACATTTACTTGGAACTTAGGTGTACTCATACAATTGTTTTATTACAGTAAGTGCACACACTTCGAGTTAAGACTCGAAGAGAGTGCAGAATTAATTAAATAACTAATTTGAGTTTTCGGCACACTCTAATGAAAGAGTGGCCAAAGATGCATTCTTGAATTTATTTAGATTATTGTTAAAGATATGAATTTTATCACTGTATTTAATCAATAAATCGTTAAATAGGCGACACATTCTGACAACGGGGTTATAATAAGAGGCGTTGTTTGAATGGACTTGTAAGGCGAAAGTGTTCTGAAAGAGTTGCCGAGGTCTAGGCTTTATATTTAGATTAATAAGATAAAGTAAGCAAGGAGAGTCGATATGCGAGTGGGTAATTTTGAAATGATACAGTAGATCATGATATTTGCGACGATATTTTCTAATAACATTAAATGAAAATGATGGAGCTTTGCAGTATAGTTAGGCAATTTCCTATTAAGACCACATCTGTAACTTAAAATATTCAGAAACTTTTTCTGGACCCTCTCAATCCGGTCAACGTGAATATTGTAGTAGGGAGACCAAATTACTATTTGACTTTTAAAAACAATTAACTGTTTGACTGTATTTTTAACCATGGAGATGTCTTCCTATCACAATCGGAGTATAATTTATGCTATAGGAGTATTTAATTTAAATAACATTTTACCCGAATGCATTGTTTATGGCTGGGATGCGAAGACTTTTCTGATACAAAACTGTTATATTATCTTAGAAATTTCATTTAGTTAATTTTTTTTTTGCATACAGGCTTTGAATATGGTAAACGGGATATCTAACTGTAATTATTTTTAGATAGAATTATATTTTTAATATCTGTTTATTCTTAGAAATGACTAAGGTTTATTTGGGTGTCTTCGTATCTTCTACTTAATAATTTCATTTTGTTTACAAGTTTTATATTGTAATTTTGGATTTGTTTTAATTTGTTCTTATTAGTTGTCTGAATTTTGGTAGTCATTCAAGTTTCAAGTTTTGTTTAGTCATACATATACATAGTTATCATGTTATCATTATGCTTTTAGCATGTGCTTCCAGAGTAAGCACACTGTCGGATGGCCGAATTTGATAGACATTAGATTTTTTTTTAGATTGTATTTGTATGGTCATCCTTTCTCATTAAGTATTTGTGTTTTAATTCAAGTTTTGTTGTTACACATTCAATTTTTTTTTTAGATTGTATTTGAATGGTCATCTTTTCTTATTAAGTATTTGTTTTAAATTCAAGTTTTGTTTTTAGACATTCTATTTTTTTTTGGATAGTGTTTGAATGGTCATCTTTTCTCATTATTTGTTTTGAATTCAGGCTTTGTTTATTAAGTTTTCATATTATTATATTGTGCACTTAGCATGTGCTTCCAGAGTAAGCACAGTGTCGGATGGCCGAATGTGATGAATTTCAATAATAGTTCTAATTTTAATGGTTTAATAGAAATTACTATTATGATATTTGATGACACTTGTCATATTTGTTTGTGAAATTGTCTGTCAACTTCATAGAAATGCCGTTGGCAACACTGACTGACTCCCTCCCTCCTTGACGTGGGTTGGTAAAGTAGTGGGGATAGACGGTTGGCGATGGCAGGGAGCGAAGGATTGGGGTCAGTCGGTCGTTGGTACGAGTTCGGAATACAACTTAAAAGTGTAGTCTTTGTGTATAGTTTGAGAAATATTAAAGTGTAACGTGGAGTAATTATTACAGCCTATTTTACGAAAAGAAGTGAGTTTTATTAAACTTATTACTTACATGCACTTACCTAGTTTCTGTTTATTAGAAATTTTTCTGTACTTATTTATAAGCTATCGACTTTTGACTTTCTAGTGGCATTGCCCCACAAACCTTGTGGTTTCTTTAGTGCTATTTATAATAATTCGATTATGTATTTTTTAATAGATAAATAAATTAAAATAAAAAAAATAAAAACTTGTCTTGACATATTTTCAAACTTTAAATTCTACGATATGCCGGTTTCCTCACGATGTTTTGTCTCCAACTAATAGCTTGTGGAACACTTATTTTTTTATGAGCAAATTAGTAGCAAGATACCTCAAAAAATGGAGACTTTTTCATTTAAAAGGAAAACTACTAAGTAGTTTTTGTTAAGCTTTGCAAACCGGAAAAGTCTGTACTTATTCGTAAGTCGCTTTCCCAAAAAACTAAAAACAACCCGTAAGTGTTTCCAGTTTCACAGTTTAACCTTGCCAGCTACTAAGCGATGTAACAAAACGCCAAAACACATGGAAAAAACAGTTTTTCAACCAAGCAAACAATTCTTACTTTATGTTATCGCTTGAACGAGCATACATTGCGGGAAAACTCATTAAAATCACGTTCAAATGTAAAAAAACGAATCGTTGGTTACGCCACATAAGGAATAATGCCGTAAATCATGAACACACGACCAAAACGCGCGAAATTCAAATATGTCACAAATTTTCAATAGAGGTATCTTTTATGGCGGGAAATAAAGAAAATGGCGGACTGTTGGAATTTGTATAATATTTCATCAGTTTATTGTCGCTGAGAACCGTTTTGTGAAATTAGATTTTGGAAAAATTGGGTTATTTTTCGTTTTAACTACACGGGTTTGGTTATTTAGAATTTGGAGCAACAATTGTTCCTCTAAATGTCATTAACAGGAATGAAAGTCATGTGACTAAGAGAGTGATGAGTATGGATGTGGATGGATATGTGAGCAGAGGTAGACCAAAGAAAACAAGGATGAACTGTGTGAAAGATGACATGGATAAGAGAGGAGTGAATGCAGAGATGACGGCTGACAGACGGGAATGAAGGAGGAAGATATGTTATGCCGACCCCACATAGATAAGGGTAGGAACAAGAAGAAGAAGATTGTTTTTATACTTAACGGATTAAAGTTGGGTTTAGTATTACACCTATTTCAAAGTAATTTGATTTAATTTATTTAATATCACGACCAACCCATTAATATTCAGTTCAAACAATGTTCCTTAATTAGGTTTCTGTTTAAAGAATTCACGACAGACCTTTTTGTTTAGGGGTAAATATAAATAAAAGCTCTTTGCATCAAATTAATTTTATTTGCACAGAGTAAGAGGTTTACGTAGCTACATTGTCAAAGATGAAGGGTGATGTAGCGTTGAAAGAACAGCTAGGTTACTAAGTTTCATTATCTTTTTTCTCTCCGCTTTGTTTTTATATTTTCTAAGTTTTAACCTACACTGCTAAAAGTATGTACCCTGCACCTTAACGTTCTTATTTTAACAAGTTGATATAAATTAATTAAAACAAACCATAACCGAAATATTTTCCGGGAAACTCCCACGGTCCCGGTTAATCCCCGCGGTCGTCCCATCCCTACACGCATACGTTCGCGGATAAATTTGCGGATGCCATTCTAGGTATCTCAGGTAGGCATTGAACGAACAGATTTGATACCATCAATGTACATAGGTACATGTGTATGCTGCGGTGGAAGTGTGATCATTAACATTGTTAACATTGACTGTTTCATAGATAATGGAGAAAATAGTATAAATAGATAGATAAAGCATTAAATTGTCTAAAATATAAGCACACAAGTTTTATACAAACATTTGTATGTTTATTATAATACAAGCGGCCGCCCGCGGCTTTACTCGCCCCGTTCCCGTTTCTTACATCCTTTAAGATCATCCATTATACTCGATAATTTTAGTAGATTCTGTATTTTTTTTTTTTTGTAAAATAAGAGTTAATGTATCCAATCTATCTATCTGTAAATTGTATCAGCCATGTAAAAGTATGCAAATGTATTACATTAATAAAAAAAACCAACCCAGTATTATTTTTATATATCAGCGTGACTATATCGCTAACATAAAAAATAAAACATGGTGTTGAATAGCCTACTGACATGAATGACCACGCAGACTGAATGAGGGCAGTTTTATATTTAGATAGTGGGGTAGTCGTAAGGGTTGTAATATATTAGCGTGGAGTGACAAAATTAGCATCAACTTTTTTAAGAATATTTCAGTAAACAATCTATGTTGCTCTCAACTGGTGATGGAAAACATCGTAAGGAAACCATAGACATAGACATTTATTTATTTACTACATAAGCACACATATGCCAGTTAAAAACAAGGACACTACAAGAAAAAAAAAAAGACGGGTTGCACTCCGGGAGTGCCGGCAGAAGTGAAAACTTGCCGCTCGTATTAAAACTTATAAAGTACTCACTCATTTTCTTTCGCTATTCATAATACCTAAATAAATACAGTAGATCTATAAAATCATGTACCAATGACCACTACTACCTGCCGCGGGCGGCCGCTAGTTCATAAAATCTATAATAGGTATGTACCTATACCTACTACAGTCACGAAAAACGCCTTGGTATGCTTGCTACTAACTATTATCTATTCTGTGACGTTACCGTGTCATAGTAACTACTAGCGTATCTGTAGCGTCTTACGCTTTTTCGATCAGGTCACGTGATCCTGACGCGAGTTTAAGATTTTATACCCATTACAGAAAGTGCTCAACGCCGCTAAAGAAGTTTTCACTTCAAAAATACGGGTTGCACTCCGGGAGTGCCGGCAGAAGTGAAAACTTGATTATTAACGTTGAGCATGTTTGATATTTTGGAATGGTTAGGGGGGGCTTGTTTGTTATTTGGCACGCTGTAACATACACGAACATTCGCGCAAGCGCCCTGCGCTGCCTAAACGAAACAGTAGGCCCAGGCATACATTTTCGCCGCGCCGTAGAGAGGGGATAGCTGTCTACTCTCCATCCGTCTTACGCTTTTTCGATCAGGTCACGTGTCCTGACGCGCTGACGCGAGTTTAAGATTTTATACCCATTACAGAAAAAGTGCTCAACGCCGCTAAAGAAGTTTTCACTTCAAAAATGTCTGTAAAGTTGATTTACTGACGATAGTTGAACGTGACAACATCATACAGCTGTCCAAGTGTCCACGCGGACGCATCGCTCACTCAAGTAGGAGAAAGACAGATGTCGAAGGCTGCCGAACGCGGAGGCCGTGCGTGCCTCTTTGTCGCTCGTTCCGCGCTCTCGCTTGCACTTCAAGCCTTAAATGGAACGCCTCAGAGCGAGGTAACGCCGCATGAGTCATGTTTTTTCGTGCGTGCAGTCGGCTCCATCGAATTTTAAGACGTTGTCACGTCAAAAAGCTACAAATAGATACATCGATACTGGAGAAGTGCGTCGTGTTTCTGTGTGCTACAGCAGCAAAAGGGCCTTGACTCAGCATAATGCCGAGCTACTGTGAGGAAGCTATGCGCTGGTGTTCTGTCAAGACCGTAAGCCAATAGACCTTGTGAGACGCATTAAATAAATAAATATTGTTGTCCATCTTATTATCGTGTCACTGGGTCTTTCGAGCCAAGTGTGGTGAAAAGATTTTAAGTGCCTCAAAGAGGCTCCTTAAAACTTAACTAAACTTAACCATCGATTAAGTACCAACCACTAAAAAATCTGTGCCTGATTTAATATTTAGACATGGACAAGGACATACCTTTGACAATTCTCTTTGGTCGAAAACTTGAGTAGGTACTTCTTGCTAAAAAGAGGGGGATATCTACCGTGCCTGGGTCTTTTAGTCATAAAAAATCCTAAATGTCAAAAGCTGCTTCGATTTAAGGTATAACAAATATTGACCTAATTTCGTCATTGACAGTACTTCCCGTTTGCTCTCGCTAACTGAAAATCTAATAACTGATTTTCTAAATTGACATTGACATATACCTATTGTTTGTGGAAGGCGCGAACGGGTTCGGAGAGACTGATTATACATGTGTACCACAGACATAGATCTTACTAGATATCGCAAGAATGTCTTATGTCTTAGTCTATGTCATAAGTCATAAAGGTTGCCTGGAAGAGATCGCTTAAAGCGATAAGGTTTTGCCAAAAATCTTCATGAATCCTGTATTATGTTTCTGTATGGTGAACAATAAAGAGTTATCTATTTATAAGTCAGCATTTATTGGTAAAATTATTTACAGGTCTTGACATATCAAAAATAAGTGTACATAGCCTTTACGCTGCGAATCGTGTGAATAAGTTTTTATTCATTCGCACATCTAGGCGATCTGCGATGACGATAGTGATGGCGATAGGGTTTTACATACATCTGCACACACTGCTGTGAACTTCCACAGTACGATGCCGGCAAAGAATTCCACTCCTTGGCTTTCCGAAACATAAAAGTTGACGCAAAGCGCTTGCAAAGACTATAGTATAGTTTGTGTTTTTTTGACGTGACAACGTCTTATAATTCGATGGAACCGGCAGCACGCACGAAAAAACATAACTTATGCGGCGTTACCTCACTCTGAGGCGTTCCATTTAAAGCTTGAAGTGCAAGCGAGAACGCGGAACGACAAAGAGGCACAATTGGTCTCCGCGTTCGGCAGCGTTCAACATCTGTGTATTTTCTTAAGACGTTGTCACGTTCAACTATCGTCAGTAAACCGACTTTACAGACAACCGTTTTTTTGTTCAATCTAAGTGCTATGTTTGCCAATGTAGCCGTTCTGTGTATGTTATGTTTAAAATAAAATATTTCTTTTTTTTCTTTCTAACATTGCGGTATCTAGTTAAATCAATGTCTTTGTTTTGAACACTGTACATCGATCATTTTGTTAAGGGTAGCTGGTTGGTATTCATGAAAAACGAGGAATGTTTTCAAAGCTCGAGCAAAGCAAATATTTTGGCAAAGGATTTGAGGACAAACAAAATGTTTTTGGGTCAGAGGCTCAAGGAATTATAAAAAAATATTGACTGACATTTCACAGCGCCAACTTCATCATCCATTTGACTGGCCTTTCAGCTCAGTTGGTAGTAGCTCTGCCTTCTGCGCCGTAGGTCGCGGGTTCGATCCCCACCGAGGACAAATATTTGTGTAGTGAACGCAGATCTTTGTTCTTTGTTGTTTGTTTGGGTGTTACATTGTATTCTAAGTATGTATTTACAAAAATAAAGTATTTTATCAGCTATTTGTTTCTCTGCAATCAATAAAAATAAAATAAAACCCATCTTTGCCAAGGCACGATAGCAACAAGATTATATGTTGAAGTAATAAACATGAGATAGAAAATAGGAACTTAGCTTTGGTAAAAAAATGACATACCTACATAGCGGTCGAAAACTGATGGCAACAAAATATGTGATCGCTGTTCCTTGTTAGTATAATTTATTTGTTAGCATCAAATATTTGATATAAACCGAATTAAACAATCACCTTTCTGGGTGGTACTTTGAAATTGAATATCCCTGGAAACACAGAAATCATGTACCTACCGTAGCAACACATTATCGATTGGGACCCTAATTTCTGATTCTAATTAAATTCATGGCAGAATCCAAGATAATTTGTTGTCTTTGAGGTCCACAGAGGGATAATAAACACGTTCGCACAGCGTCTATAAGCGAGAACGAAATATTGTTTTCTGCTTACTCGACCACTGGTTCATACTGCTGGTGTTGCTGGCGACTGGCCTCTCAGCTCTGCTTTCTGCGCTGTAGATCGTGGGTTCGAGCCCCATTGAGAACAAATATTGGTGTGGTGAGCACAGATGTTTGTTCTCAGTTTGGGTGTTATATTTTATTCTTAGTATGTATTATCATGGACTAATTATATAAAATAGACTTACAATCTCGAACAAAAATTCGTGTTTCGATAATTAATTACCTGTGAAGGCGTGAGATGGCGTTACGTGTTTCGAATCGATGTTATTAAATGCTGCATAAATTTGTTTGAACCATTTCTTTACCACCACATTTAGAAGTACGAATAAAAACGCAAGATGGCGCTATTTCCAAATGTAGCAAAGCGTCAGTCTGTCATGAAGCGCGTGGCGTAGCCAGCTCATAGACGTGCCCCGTTGTAACCTGCCCGCGCGATGTTGCCGCTCTGCCGTGTGTAAAAGCTCTAGCCATGATTTTTTGAGTTTAAATCAATTCAACAAATTGCCAGAAATGTTAAAAATTTCTGATAAAATATTTTTGCGGGGTGCAGGGGGAGGAGACGCTTGAAGCAGACGGGACACTTCGGTTGTGTGTGTGAATCGCTCGGGCTTCGGACTAGTTAAATACCTACACTGGCATAAAGAATAATGCTTAGATATTTGATAGGTTAGTTTAGGAAGGGTACTAAGTGAAGATGGGAAGTACTAAGTACCTAGGTAGGTTGTAGGTTGGGTTAACGATATCAAGGTGCAGTACTAGGTCAAAGAGGCTGCCGAAATTTCGAAAAAAACATGGTATTTCCTACCACAAGGGAGTATTATTTTGTCAATTGTATTTGTAATTTTGTAGAATTTAAGTTCAAAAGAAATACCGGTTGCGACAGATTAGCGACAGTATTACGACACCATTGTCAAAGAATAAACCTTGGTAGAAGGCATAGTGTTGGGAAAAGTTGAATGAAATTAATGAATGAATGATAAAATAAACGTTAAATTATTATCACATAATGTGTTGTTCTAATTACGTATTTGGTGTTTTTTAAGCCCCCGACGTAAAAAAGACGGGATGTTATGAGTTTGCAGTGTCTGTGTGTGTGTCTGTCTGTCCCATCGTAGTTCCCGAACGAATCAACCGATTTTAATTTGGTTTTTTGTTTGTTTGAAAGGTGAATAGTCGGGAGTGTTCATAGCTGTTTTTGATGAAAATCGGTACAAGATGGCTGCCGCCACGATATATCGGTTTACATTTATTCACAAATCCCACAATAATGGGTATCCTAGGTACCAGTAATCAAACCCTCTACTCATCAATGTATAAAATAGGACATGACATCATACTCAAAAATAAAGTCGTGGGCGTAGTGAAAACATTTTTTTGCCTATTTTATATTTATTTTATGTCCTGTGCAGGTTTCCAAAAAACCCTGTTGCTTGAAGAGTGGACTAAATTTTTTGGCCAAAAAACAACTTGGCATGCAACAAGAACGAGTGTGATTTGCTCGGAACATTTTGCAGAAAGTTCTCAAACTCGGGCAAACAAACATCTGCGTTCACCACACAAATATTTGTTCTCGGTGGGAATCGAACCAATGCCTCCGGCGCAGAAGGCAGAACTGCAAACTTCGCTGTGATGTGAAGGCTGACGATGTAATGTGATTTCACTTTATATTTTTTTTTTCAATTATTCAGTAAAAGACTAAACTTATGTGTACTATGCTATAACATGTTAAGAACTATTGATTCAAACTTATAACCACTAATAAAACATAACAACTAAATTCAGTTCTTTTATTTTCTGACTGTTACAAAATGTGAAACCTGTTGTGCATAACTTATTTAAATTACCTTTACCTAAAAACCCATTTCATTCATTATTTTATTCATCGTTCAATTTACCGGTCTTACTGAATGCCCATCACTAGAGATTATCCTAATGTGAGTCTAGACACTGCGTAACTACGTTATATTTTTTATCTGTGTGCAAATTTTAAGATCGTGTGCGAGATTGTCAATGTGTGTGTTTACATGAATAGGATTTTGCTATGCGCGTGTGCCATGCGTGTTTACCTCGTCCCCCGTCAATTTTGGCAGAAAATATTGTTCGTGGATTTAAACGTTGACGCCTCCATTTCTAATTCCTCCAAGATGCGCGCTCACCTTACTTGGATATTTTATGTAGCCTTGGTTACATGCGCGCTCGAGTAGTTTTTTTTTAATTAATCGTAATAAATCGAAATCTTACCGATAAAGTTATCGCTAACAGACCAGTTCTCTCCATCCCTAGCTGTTTGTTTATGGTTTGCTCAGCAAACAAAGCATACCTACCTAGTCTGTGAAACAAAGCAAGCAAACCTTTCTTTCGCTGTCCAATTATTAGTACATTTTTATTTTAGATACTTACATTTATTAGTAAACTACTGCTAGGGTACTATTTCAAGCGATTTTTTTGCTCAGAGTAAATCGCCATTAGTTTGAAAATAATAATAATAGCTCCATCTAGTAGTAAAATGATGCGTTAATTTATAAGCTTTCATTTTTATCACAGCGCCATCTATCATTATACATGAACAACAGGTAAAATAGTCGATGTGAAATAAAACTAAGAAATTTATTATTATGATCATTATTACTCATTCCTAAAATACTAGATTGTTTTTAATGGTTTTCAAAGAAGAAATTAGTTAAGTTTCTCGGTTTCACCGGCTGCTAGCAAGGTTTCCAGGCTATGAGTCAGAGCCATCTAGGCATAATACGGGATTTTGAGCTTTTTGAGAGTTACGATTTTTTGTTCAAGATTGTGAGTCTATTTATATAATTAGTCCATGGTATTATCAACAAAAAAGTATATTAGCATTATATTATAATCAGCTAACTGTATCCCGAGTCCCAGTTTTGCTACCACCGTTCGTCTACCAAATGTTGTTTTTGTGTGAGCACGTGACCTCTCTCTTTTGTATGGAAAATTGATGAGACAACAACTCGTTGCGATCGTTTCCACGTAACGTATTTTTGTTGTCTCATCTTTTCTCCATACAATAGAGAGAGACAAATAGGCCAAATGAAGATAATGAAGTGGGACTTGCCCTTCTGGTTTCCATAGTAGGTATACAAGCTCTGCTTAATTTGGGGCTAGATAGTGTTGTGTGGACTGTCCACAATATTTATTATTCATTTAAAGATGCCCTCGAGGTCCAAAAATACTATTCTCAGTATTTCATGAGATGCGGGTAGTTCGCGTGACGGCGAACGCAGGTCTCCCCAATTACGAGTAAATGAGATGACTCTCATTACGTCTTCTGTATTTATTTACCTCAGCTTTTTGTTTTGGCTTGTTTTTTGGACTGGTAGAATAAATGGAGAATAATATTTTCTTTATCACAGGGTGTTTATTATTGTTAGGAGTTCAAATAAATACCTACTGAACCAGTTTAATTAATTTCAACTATAAACACAATAAAAGAATGGCGATATCGTCTCTAAGAAGGGCTCGTCCGGGGTGTAAAAGGATCATTCAAAAAACGGTAGGAACCAAACCGTAGTTTGTTGCCTGTGTTTTTGCGTCGGCTTGGTCGCGTGGAACTGGCACCTAGACTCACCTAGCTTTAAGACGTTTCAAAGTGATCTTTGTGATACAACTGAATAAATAAATATTGAATTTGAATACTAGAAGATTTGAAGGGATATCTACTATGTGTAATCAAAGTTGGGGGCCAATTTAATATGTTGGTGATTTAATTTGTCCTTTTATTCAAGTTTGAGTTTTAACCCCATATATCTTACATCATCATCATCATCAGTCTGAAGCCACATAGGCTTCTTCTGTACATTTCTAGGAAGAACGATTCTGATTATTCTCCATACACCGTTTCTCCGCAATCTTAACAATGTCGTCGGTCCATCGGGTAAGTGAGCGCCCTACATTCCGCCTTACATCTAACATAAACGTTTATATACCTTGTCACTATTTGACACTATCACTAGGTAAGAGAAATAGCCATAGTAGGTAATCACTTATCATCTTTTGACAGATTTTTCTTCTCTTTCACAATGAAACAGTTTTTTCTGCAGCAAAGAACTTAAAAAATATGTGTTGGAGGCATTTTTAAAAGGAAATACTTCTACACTTGTAGATATTCAGGTGGGCACTGAAACTTGCGGTTCTCGATTTTTGTGGGTAGCGCGTATTTGGGTCGGTCCTGCCGTATAGGTGTGAAGAAAAATGCTTCAGGAAAAATGTTGCATAAATTATTTTTTAGTTTGTGAACGAAAGAAATTTCCTGAAGAAAAGCAAGACTTACCAGATAAATCCATAGATTAATACTTAGATTTTTGTAAAACTGTTTTCGCGAATAAATATTTTTGTATTTTTTTTTTGTACTTAAGTGAACACAAAATAATACATTTTCAAAGAAACATTTCAAATAAAGGTACAATGGGCGACCTTATCGCTAAGAGTGATTTCTTCCAGACAACCTTTGGATCGAGATGATTAATGAAAATTATAAAAGCAGCAGTGTTTTTACTTGACAAGTACATTATACAGTTTTCATTTTTCTGTCTGTCTATTTATGTCTTCAATTATTGTTATTGGTGTTAACCGTTATAATTAAAGTAAAACAATAAATACAAAATACAAATACATACAATACAAAATACAAGTACAGGCGAGGATTGAAACTAGTAATGACTGCGTTCCAACCCCTTACAAAATATCACCAAACTAACTTAAATAAATGAAACGCGAACCGCTTAGGCATCGGACATAAATTAAAGCCAATGGCCCGAATAAATACCTGTAGCACGGAATAAAAAAACAAATGCGAATTGAACATCACATTACGTCACGCGCGAGCCCAGCGAGCCGTGGCTAAATGCAGCTGAAACAGTCCAATTTGGGTTCTAGAAACAAATAAAATGAAATTCAGCCTACTGCACTTAGGTTTTCTGTAGCTCGCTTTTTAATGTTATGGAATTCTTGTAATTTAAGTAAATTATTTAAGTCTCTAGTACATTTTTTAAATTTAGGAATAGTATAAGATTAAAAGTAGGAGATTTTTAATGTAAATGAGAGGTAGTAATTAGTGACGCCATTTTGAATTTGGTACAATATTGGTACGAGAGATGTAAAGTGGGTTTAAAAATGTAAACACTTCTGTCCTCCAGCATACTCAAATTCCGCTACCAACCCAGGCGTTACTTTTAATCTCGAATATTGCAATGGCGACAATTTGAAATCTACCCTCAATCTGTCCTTTTTCCTCTCGTTACTTCCTGCTTTTTTCTCTCTTTCTAAAGCCGTAGTAGTAGAGGCTGACTTGTGTGTAATTAACTAATTGACGAACATTTTAGAGGGAAAAAAATCAACCTTTTTACCCCAATTCCTGGGTTGCACGCAAATTGTGAATTTTATTTCTGTTGTAGTTTTAACTGCAGCTTGCTTTTACAGTACAAATTCTTTTAAAAATAATACTGTTTTTCTTATTTATCAACATGTAAATAATTTCGTATTTCATCAAGTTAGTTGTTTAGTTTTGTTTTGTAGTTTTCGAAAAAATAACCTTTTAACTTTTCTGAGTCGGGTAAAAGTGAAAAAGGAGCGTCTTAGAAAACATTTTCAGCAAATATTTGAACGCTGAGGTGTGTTTTTTGTGTTTTATGATCGTGATTTTGGCAGAACAAGAGGGATGAGCTGTTTTTGTTTACAAACGATAATCACTAGATTGTTTTTTTATGAATAAAATATATTCCGTTTCTAACAAAAACTTGCAACAAGAGGGGTGATAAAGATTTTGGGAGAGATTTTTAATTTTTGCGCAGCAGCGAAGTCAATAATTATAAGCGCATGAACATTTTTATTTTTAACCTACCTTAAATATAAAAGGGGGAGGTTCTCAATTTGATCGTATTTTTTAATATTTTACTTTATTTAAGAGGTGGTCTCAATTCAGCCTTCTTTCAATTTGTTATCCCATAATTTTGAGATTTATGAGCTGTTTTTTTTTTCATAGATATTTCATCAAAATCCAGCTGAACGTTGCATGAAGTATTAAAAACATCATGGCTATATACTTATACCACGAGCGATTCTAAAAGCAATTTTATGCCATTCGCTCGAGACATCGAATCGAACGCATTCGATTCGATAAAATAAGCTAATCGATTAATTTAATGGGGTCATTCACGTTTAAAGTGTGTTAGTACAGTTAGCGTAATCAATTGGTTACAAATGTTCAAGTTCAAAGAGGTGTTTTTAGTTTTCCTAAGATAGCTATCTTCACTGCTATTATTTTTGATTATTTTTGATTTGTAAAAGAATCATAATAAAAAAAACGGTAGGAACCGAGCCGTAGTTTGTTGGCTGTTCTTCTGGGCTCGGTCGCGTGGATCTGGCACTTAGACTTACTTAGCTTTAAGACGTTTCAAAGTGATTCTTGCAGTCCTACTGAATAAATACACTTTTGTTTTTTTTTTATCTTCTTCACGACACGAGCTATGCATATTCGATGTTCGATCCAAATCCGTTCAGCTATTACAAAAATGACTAATACACACACTCAAACTTTCGCAGTAATAAAAGGTGTAATAATAGGATTGCGATAAGTGTATGCCACACCTTTCCGGTCCGTTAAGCGCGCGTGCGATATGGTCCTTAGTCAGGTAACTCAGTGGAAAATAACCGATTATCTTGTACTTGGTAATTGATAATGGTTAACTTGCAAAGAACTTAACTAATTAAGTAACTCTTTAACTCGTGGGTTTAATTAACACTTTTCTTCTAATCTGAGAAAGAAATGAATACCTATGTGGTATTAAAATTTTGTTTTAATTGTGAGAATAAAATAAAATAATGATAATACAACTAGCTGATGGAACAAGCGTATGGCTCACCTGATGTTAAGTGGTAACCATCGCCTCATCATCATCATCAGCCTGACGAAGTTGACTGCTGGACATAGGCCTCCCCTATACATTTCCAGTTAGAAAGATTTCGAGCCCTCTCCATCCACTGACTTCCCGGAATCTTAACAATGTCATCGGTCCATCTGATGGGTGGGCGCTCTTCGTTCCATCACCATCAGTATTAACAAAGCATTGCCTTGTAGGTCACGCACGTAGGAACGTGCCCTACGATGCACTGCCCTGCGTCCATCAACTTGAGACAAACAGATGTTCAGCCTCACGTGCCAGTAATGTCACCCTTCAAACCGAAACACAGCGATGTTGCTTCACGGCAGGAATGGGCATGGTGGTAGTACGCACCCACAAGACACACAAAGAGCTCTCCTACAAATACTGAGCCGGGGGCTAATTGACCTATAATATTGTTACCTATTTAAATGTAATATTGTATGACAGCTGCCTATGCTAGGTCAATAATAGTACATTGTTACCCGAGTGTTGAAAGTCACGTTTTTTGAGTCCCGAGACGGGTTTGGCGCCAGAGCGTAGCGAGGGCGCCAATGGAGCTTGAGGGACTTAAAAGACTTTCATCCGAGGTAAACACTGTGCTTTTCATTACGAATACAAGGAAAGTAAAAATAAAAACTTGAAAGAAAAATTTGTGAAAATGAAGATTGAATTGCCGCCTTCCCGGTTTTTTTTTTATTTTTCTCTGGCGGGCCTTCGGCTTCGGTTCGCCAGCATTATTCAGCCAAAACTTTCATTTTCATAATTTAAAAAATGGTAAATTGTTTGCTCAAATCTATGTTATTTTAAAGAAATAGTTGAACGTACGAGTACGAATATAATAATTAAGCCGTATAAGGGATCAACACACGAGGATAGTAGGCAGTGCTAATTTTTATCATATTTTTTATAAATATTGTTGACATGGATGATATATTAATAAAGTAATTTAGAAGATATATTATTTATTTAATACTATCTTTATGTTATTTAAATTTAAATTTTACATTGCGCTCTAATTAGACTTTTTAAACTTCATACCGTTGTAATGGGTTTCCAACCTACTTGCTGAATAAAAAGTTGGAATTTGGTTGAACAACCTCCTTGCAGTTAGAAAGACTTTAGAAAGTTGGAACATGGTTGAATAAAATAGAACTTGTTTTTTTTATAATTTGACAGCTGTCAGTAGAAAGCGATTCTCCCTAGGGCTGAAAGTTTTACTTTCTATTAGGCCCCTCAGGCAACTTCAGACCTACTTTCAGAGTATGAGTAATGAAAAATGCTTTTCTTTCCTTCTACTACTACTAAAATCGTTTTCCACTGTGTGACTCCGCGCGATATGGTCGTCTGTGGGTAACGGAGTGGAAAATGGTTGATTACACGATAACTGACTGATAATGGTATTATTATGTGTTGATATGATTTATGCGGCAAGGCGTGTCTAACGTGTTCATTATCGGATTTCCGGTAGGCATACCACAAGCTCTCTCTGGCTCTGGTTTTGAGTCTGTATAAGTGCTGTCTTAATAGATCCTACGTCGAAACGTCACACCCACATCATAATAAATAAAATAAATAAATAAATAAATATTGTGGACAATTCACACAACACTACCCAGCCCCAAACTAAGCAGAGCTTGTAATATGGGAACCAGATAGCTGATATAATACTTGAATGCATTTTTTTTTTAAATACATACTTAGAATACAATATAACACCCAGACAGAGAACAAACATTTATGTTCACTACACAAATATTTGTTCTCGGTGGGGATCGAACCCACGACCTACGGTGCAGAAGGCAGAGCTACTACCAACTGAGCCGAGAGGCCAGTCAGAGAGCCAGTCAGAGAGAGGCCAATACACTTGTGAGCACTCACACAGAGCCAGAGACAGAGCCAGACAGAGTTTGTGGTAGGCTTACAGAAAGGTACATAAATCTTAGTTGACAAATTAAACACGGGGCAAAACTAGTGACCACGGGTTAAACGTACAACGAGTTAAAACAAGTCTTTTATGGCCCCTAGATAGGGTCATAGCTGGGGACGGACTCAGGGTTAAAACATTAGGGGCGAAAACTTGTCTAACTTGTACATTTATTTCTCTAAAAAAGAATAAAACTGTACAATTTGCTTTGTAGGTAAAGTTTATAAATTTTAGTAGTAAATATATTTGTAGATTCTTTCAAAAAACTAAAGTTAACATAGCCTGTGAATAATACTGGGAAGAGAGGAGGGTAACACTTAATTATCATCTCAGGAAATACAGTTGCCTTAAACCTAGAAGCACTATGGTTCTAGCTTTAAGGCAACGTCTTAAAGCTAGGTGAGTCTAGGTGCCAGTTCCACGCAACCAAGCCTAGAAAAACAGACAACAGACTACGGCTCTGTTCCTACCGTTTTTTTTTACAAATCTAAAATAATAGTAGTGAAGTTCCAGTGTGGTGCCACTTCACTTAGTGAGACGTATGCAATAATACAGAAGCAAAAGTTTCAAAGACAGCACACGCTACGCTTCAAAGTAATAAAAAGCAGCCAAGTGCGAGTCGGACTCGCCCATGAAGGGTTCCGTAGCACGACGAACTACAAGAACCTGTATATTATGTTACTTGATGTAACATAATAAGGTTCTTGTAGTTCGTCGAAAGGTAAATTGCGGTTTACGGTTTATGACGTATAAAAAAAAAAACTACTGACTAGATCTCGTTCAAACCAAAAATCGTTGGAAGTTTACATAGTAATGTACAACATATATTTTTTTTAGTATTATCATTCTCCTACTTTAGAAGTTAGAGGGGGGGGGACCAACTTTTTTCCACTTTGGAAGTGTCTCTCGCGCAAACTATTCAGTTTAGAAAAAAACAATATTAGAAACCTCAACATCATTTTTGAAGACCTATTCATAGATACCCCACACGTATGGGTTCGATGAAAAAAAAATTTTTGAGTTTCAGTTTCAAGTATGGGGACCCCCGCAATTTATAGTTTTTTTTTTATTTTTATGTTAAAATCTTAATGCGGTTTACAGAATACATCTACTCGCCAAGTTTCATCAATCTAGCTCTTACGGTTTCGGAGAAAAATGGCTGTGACAGACATACGGACGGACAGACAGACAGACAGACAGACAGACAGACAGACAGACATGACGAATCTATAAGGGTTCCGTTTTTGCCATTTGGCTACGGAACCCTAAAAAAGTAGGTATCTACTCAGCATATCAAAATAAGATACGAAAATAGTAGGTACAGACATTGCAAATTGACATGTTAGCTTCCGATGGGTAGAGTGATCCTTTTCATACAACTAAATAAATAAATTTTGAGTGCATATTATTTAGATCCTTGATCCAGCCCTGAGTTCGAGGGTCAAAAAGGCCCAAGGGGTAGGTTATAATTGTAAGTTTAAGCGGTAGGTTAAGTTTTTTATTGTTTTTATTTGGGGTCCAAACGCGCAAACTTTAGCACTGTTATTTCGGGTTATGCTAACGTATTAACTGTTTTTACATCCTTTTTACCTGAAACGAGGGGTTTTTAGGAAATGGGCTTTTTAGTGACAGAGCGAGGCAGTAAAAACATTCTCAAAGCTTCTTCATATAGGTCAAATTTCTACCTTTTGTAGTAGACCTTTTATTAAAAGTTTGTCCAGGAAGGATTTAAGTTTTCGTTTCACTTATGATGGGGTAAAAATTCCCTAGAATTCTGCCCCTGAAAATTGTATCTTCAAAACAAATATTAATCTAGATTCAACATGTTTTAACAGCTGGTCTTAGTCCGACTAATAATGATGGTGTAAAGGTGCCCCAAAAAAACTGTGCCAAAAATGTAATATTAATCGAGATCTAACATTCCAACAATTTTCATTTGACTGATGATGATGATGTCGTGTACCAATGAGATTTTTTGTCGAAAAATTTATGTACACTGCTGGTGCTCTCAAACGGTGAAGGAAAACATTGTGAGAAAACCCGTGGCTTAGTCAGCTCCGCACGTATTGACCATGTCTTTCCTGTGGATTAGGCCGACTAAGCTGTCAGGATGGTATAGGTGCTAGACAAGCCTATTCTATCTAAAATCCTGTCCCAGGCACTATAGCGTCCCATGAGAGCCCCTGAAGCTATATTATTCATCTACAATGGATAGTTGAAAACAGAAGAGGAAAGATGATTGGCCATCTTGTACGACATGACAGCTTTATCAGAAATATCATCGAAGGAAAGGTAGAAGGAAAGAGAGGAAAAGGAAGACCAAGGATAAGCTACATGAGACAAATAAAAGCAATGATCGCTGTCATTTCGTATTAGAAGATCAAGGAGGTTGCCCTCAAAAGAAATACCTGGAGAAAAATGCATACATTACGCCGACAAGGGCGTTGCTTTTAAATAAGAAGGAATGGATGATGATGATAGAGAAAATGCCCCAAAGATCTTCAACACAGTTATTTAATCTTATTCCATCTTTTTACTTCAGTTTGTCTTGACCCAAATGATTTTGGGGGGGAAATCCCCAAAAAACCTGACCTAAAAACTCTTTATCTCCAACACAAATATTAATCTAGATCCAACATTTCACTTTGCGAAAGAAAAATAACTCGTGTCGTTTTTGCCATTACGTTTTTACGTGAAAAAGCGTCGCGTCGGGACACGTTTCCCGCAAGATAACGTGACGTCATCATGTACGTGACAAAAAATTGCGCCACGCATCGGTATTAGCTTTGAGAAATATTTAATTTTTACTTTTCTAGAGTTCTGTATTTCGCGTTGGAGTAAAAAACCATCGGTATTATGGGTTTTAAAATATTTCATTTCTCTTAAGTATTCTTGTGACACGCATCGGTATTTGCTTTGAGAAATGTTTACTTTTCTAGGGTTCTGTATTTATCGTCGGAATCAAAAACCATAATTATGTGTTGTGGGTTTAAAAAATATTTGATTACTTTTTTGTATTCTTGTGACACGCATCGGTATAAGCTTTGAGAAATATTTATTTTTTACTTCTCTAGGGTTCTGTATTTCGCGTCGGAGTGAAAAACCATCGGTATTGTGGGTTTTAAAATATTTAATTTCTCCATAGTATTCTTGCGCCACATATCGGTATTAGCTTTGAGAAATATTTAATTTTTACTTTTCTAGGGTTCTGTATTTTGCGTCGGAGTAAAAAACCATCAGTATTGTGGGTTTTAAAAATATTTGATCACGTTTTAGGATTCTAATAGTTAACTTTTATAACGCTAAAATGGGATGGTAATTAAATTGATAATATTTGTAGAAAGTAAGATAATATGCCTACAGGTCCGGAAAATGAGAGTGTTGCTCAATTTTGTTCGTTTTATGTATTTTGAGAAAGATTTCTCCAAATTAATTAAAGCTTGAAATCAGGCTATAAGAGCGTAATAGATTGTTTTAAAACTAATTAAATTACAAATATCCTGTTTACTTTTAAAGTATACTTATTGATTTGTTTGTTATTTTCAGGTAAGTACCAGCACAAATCTTCAGATGAGTGAGTACATGAAAAACTATTTTATGGTCAGAAGTACGATTTTAGACATCATAGGGCACGTTCCTGATATGCGTGGCCTATGAGGCAATGCTTTGTTATAGGCAATGGTTACCACTTAATATCAGGTGGGCCATATCCTTGTTCCATCAGTTAGTGGTCTAAAAAATAAAATAAAAAAGACAAAAGTAATTGGTAAATACCTTGTAAAATTATTAAACTATGGTTCTCCGAAACATATTTTTATTCTTCTTCTTGTTTTGTCACAAATTCTTTCAATCCAGTGTGGTGAAAGGATTTTAAATGCACCTTAAGAGGTGCTTTAAAGGATAACTTGTGCGAAAATTACATTAGTTTGGCATGAGCTGAACTTGTCAAACTGATGTCAAATTCCTATAATTTATCTTTCCCAAAATAAATACATATATCTTGTCTAGACCAAATCTAACCCTAGGGGGGGATATAATCAGTTCAGTTTCATAAAATCTTTGAACTTTACGCCTGCCACAAGCTCTGTCTGGCTCTGGTTTTGAGTCTGTGTGAGTGTTGATTAAATGAATCCTACGCCGAAATGTCTGACACACAGTATAATACACTCACACAGGCTAAAAACCATAGCCAGAGACAGAGCCAGACAGAGCTTGTGGTAGGCCTATCTGATACGTTTTAAATCGTCTAGTCAGTAATTCCTTCAAGTCATCTTAAAAAGCGCACATTCATTGAAATGAAACCTATGAGGCGGGTCAGCGTTATTGAGGATTGGGATGCCAAATGTTCATGTCCATATGCTGTGAGTGACTGGCAAGTCATTCCTGAAATGGCATTTTTATCTCACTTCAAAAAAGAAGGAGTAAGGGCGCTTGTACACGCTAAGAAAAAACGCCGGGTCTACCCAAGAATTCGTGTCGTAACAAGAAAATAACTGTGTACACTGCTCGCAGCTGTGCACGAAAAAAATCTTATCTGCGCAAGACACGACGCGGCGAACGTTGTTGCGTTTTCGTGTGTGGAAAAGACAAAATTCTTGTCTTGCGCAGATAAGATTATTTTCGTGCACCGCTGCGAGCAGTGTACACAGTAATTTTCTTGTTACGACACGAATTCTTGGGTAGGCCCGGCGTTTTTTCTTAGCGTGTACAAGCGCCCTTAAGGTCTGCGCACACCAAGTTCGCTGGCGGTAGCGATCAATGAAACGTTGTCAAATATTGCTGTCAAATTTGACAGACTTTCACTGATCGCCGACGCCAGCGAACTAGGTGTGCGCAGGGCGTCAATTCCAACAACACGGTTCGATTGAGTGATCATCGAGTGATCACTGAATCCACGTTCCATTTTCAAATTTTTCAAACAAAAATTGACAACTCACATCGATTTACGCGATCGCTTGAGTGATTTGTGTTTTTAGAATCGACACCCAGGCCTTTACTTTTTGACGTCTTATAATTCGATGGAGCCGGCTGCACGCACAAATAACATGACTCGTGCGGCGTTACCTCGCTCTGAGGCATTCCATTTAAGGCTTGAAGTGCAAGCGAGAGATTTTTGTTTTCTTACAAATCATTTATTTGAGTGAGAAAACCAGTGATTTAAAAATAATGCGCAATGCAAACTAACGTATTTTTTATGTAATAATTATTTTTTTATTAATTTAAAAATGTTTGTTACTTTTATTTACACAAATGGGGATGTATTTAAAAATCGCAATTTTGTTGTCAGAAAACGTGTTTTACACCCTGTATAGACCATCAATCAAAAGCGATGACATACAGACATACATGGTTATATACATTATACGTCGTTATACAGGTCTTGTTCATTATCTATGTAATTAACCGTTAGAGATTTCATCTCGACGTCGCCATGAAGGGGTGAAGGGGTGAAGTCATTAGGGGATGTTTTAAATATGTGACATGGTTGTCATGTCGACATAATTATGCTGAGATTCGAGTATGAGTAACTTTTTAAATATGTTTTGATTGGTTATCTCATGGGGTATCTTTCAAAACATACCATTTAATTATGTACCCTAAAAATTTCGGCAAATTTTTATCATCCGCACTTGATGTGCGGGCTGGTTTTTCCGCAAGTAGGCCGCTGGCGGCCCCTTTTTGCATGACCCTTGATACGTGTTGCTCGAACTTTTTTAGGTTCTACAACACGCTGGTTTCTTTATGTACCCTATATCAATATTGCTTTTTTTTAATATTGTGAAAAATACACTAAAAAAAACACATTGAGAGATAAATTGAGGAGCAATAGGCTGGCGTGGTACGGGCATGTCATGAGGAGGGATGAAAGTCATGTGACTAGGAGAGTGTATGGATGTGGATGGATATGAGAGCAGAAGTAGACCAAAGAAAACATGGATGAACTGTGTGGAAGATGACATGGATAAGAGAGGAGTGAATGCAGAGATGACGGCTGACAAAGGAGAATGGAGAAGGAATACATGTTGTGCCGACCCCAAAGTGGGATAAGGGCAGGAAGAAGATTGTGGACAATCCACTAAACACTATCTTGCCCCAAACTAAGCAGAGCTTGTACAATGGGAGCTGATATAATACTGATTATATTTTTTTTTTAAATACCTACTTAGAATACAATATAACACCCAGACAGAGAACAAACCTTTGCGTACACCACACAAATATTTGTTCTCCATGGGATCGATCCCACGGCCTACGGCGCAGAAGGCAGAGCTACTACCAACTGAGCTGAGAGGCCAGGCAAATAGTTCTTCAAGCGTTCAATCTCAACGATATAAAATCTTTTGTTCTATCAAATGGAAGTAACTTTGTTAATTGGAAAATTGAATTTGATTGGAGAATTGAATTGAAAAGAAGTTTCTTCGTCTACAATATAAGTAGTAAATTCAAGAATACGTTTTTTAAGTTTTTTTATGGTAGAACAAGCATATGGCCCACCTGATGTTAATTGGTGACCATCGCCTATAACAAAACATTGCCTCATAAGTCACGCGCGTCGGGAACGTGCTATACGATGCACCGCCCTACGTCCATCAACTTGAGGCATACCTACAGTTTAGCCTCATGTGCCAGTAATTTCACCGGCACCCTTCAAACCGAAACATATCTAGTGCACGAAAAAAGTTGCCTCTCTAGAGCGCAATTAAAATCCTTTCACCACACTGAAAAAAATTTACATGACAAGAAGAAGACGAGAATCTTACCAATAACGATGGATACACGAACCGGAAGACAAAACGTAGGGCGCCCACCCACCAGATGGTCCGACGACATTGTTAAGATCGCAGGAAGTCGGTGCATGGAAAGGGCTCAGAATCGTTCTTCCTGGATATGTGTAGGGGAGGCCTATGTCCAGCAGTGGACTTCTTCAGGCTGATAATGATGATGATACGAGCTTAAGTCGTCGTAAGTTATTTTTATGCAAGGCTAATAGGTAGCTAAGCTACGGAAAACTTAAACATCTTTCACAAGTTTAAAGTCCAATCGATATTCCTAAAGCCTACTTGAGATCGCTAACACTACAGAATAGCTAAGTACTACCTACTATGGGTAGCTAAACTAGATGGAACTTTCAGCCATGTTGAAAATAACTTTTTACTGGCACATTTTAACGTTGTCTTTGGCATCCGATTTTGTAATTAATGTGTTGCAATCAAAAAACTTGAAACTAGCAAGAAACAGCGATCAGATCGTCTCCACAGATGATATTATATTCAAAGTCAAATATGTATGAAATGAAATTAAATTTATAGCATAAAATATGGTATGAGTTTAGATGTCAGAAATTAAATTGATTCAGCACATTTTGCTTAAATTCAGCATGCAATTTATAACTAATAGTTAATTTCGAAGTAAAAATGCTTGTTCATAATAAATTTATTCTCTCAATATTATAAAATGTCATATTATTACTATGCAATTACACAGTAAATGTATTATACTATATTCTCATATATGGCGTGTAAAACAATCATTTAAGTTAATCTTCTTCTGCTTCTTGTTATTTTATTACTGGTAAACGTGTTAAAAAATCATTTAAGTTATTCTTATTCTTCTTCTTCTTCTTATCTTGTCACTGGTTCTTTCTATCCAAGTGTGGTGAAAAGATTCAAGCCTCAAAGATATGAGTTATAATAACAATCTTAAACTAGCCAGTTGTACAATTTTGCATGGAACTTTCGTTCTGGCTGCTTCGTTATTACGTGATTACGTACGTTCGTATTTATTCAATAGTATCACAAGGATCACTTTGCCATAACTAAAGACTAAATAAATAAAATAAAAATGTATAACTACGCACTAAACCTAACTTTGACTACTTTCAAGACCTAACTTTAAGACCACCTTGACATCTGACCAAGCTTATTAATTTAAAATAAAGTAACAAATTATCTACGTTAAATGCCTGGAAATTCTCAATCTATAATAATATACACGTACTAACCACTGTGTATAAGCCTCGGCCTACCTCCATGTTGCTTTACCCTAAAAACAGGGTCCATGTGATACTGACTTACACCTAACAACTATACCTAAACTAAACCATGTTTATGCAATAAATGTATTGAGTATTGAACATCCTAAAGCTAGGTGAGTCTAGGTGCCAGTTCCACGCGACCAAGCCTAGAAGAACAGGCTACACTACGCCTTGGTTCCTATTGTTACCTCCTATTTTCTGTTATCATTAGTAAGCGCTTCGCGTGTAAATGGAAAACGCCCCAAACAGTGCTGCCATCTAAAACAATTGTTAATCGAATATAACCTGAAGGCCTACCACAAGCTCTGCCTGGCTCTGTCTCTGGCTCTGGTTATCGAATATAACCTGAAGGCCTACCACAAGCTCTTTCTGGCTCTGGTTTTGAGTCTGTGCGAGTGTTGACTAAATACATCGAAACGTCACACACCGTATAATACACTGGTGAGCACTCACACAGACTCAAAACCAGAGACAGAGCCAGACAGAGCTTGTAGTAAGCCAGCTGAATCCCGACAAATGTTTATACATGTGATTTGATTTTCGTATGTTATTGGATAAGGCTTTTAATTCCATTCGATGGATATGGATTATACGGATTTGTACGGATTTTTTTGTTTACGGATTTGGTTCGCTCTGATTGGTTTTTAGTTCATGTACCTCTATTCTATTTATTTTTTACCTAGTCGAATCCTGCGTGGTTTTATTCGAATGAAGCTATTTTCATAGAAATCTGGCTGATAGAATAAAGCCCATGTTTCATCATAAGTACCTCATACACATAGGTTTGATGAAAAAAAATCGGTTGTCTGTAAAGTCGGTTTACTGACGATAGTTGAACGTGACAACGTCATACAGCTGTCCACGCGGACGCATCGGTCACTCAAGTAGGAGAGAGACAGATGTCGAACGCTGCCGAACGCGGAGGCCGTGTGTGCGTCTTTGTCGCTACACATAGGTTTGATGAAAAAAAATCGGTTGTCTGTAAAGTCGGTTTACTGACGATAGTTGAACGTGACAACGTCATACAGCTGTCCACGCGGACGCATCGCTCACTCAAGTAGGAGAGAGACATATGTCGAACGCTGCCGAACGCGGAGGCCGTGTGTGCCTCTTTGTCGCTCGTTCCGCGCTCTCGCTTGCACTTCAAGCCTTAAATGGAACGCCTCAGAGCGAGGTAACGCTGCATGACGTCTTTTTTTTCGTGCGTGCAGCCGGCTCCATCGAATTATAAGACGTTGTCACGTTAAAAATCTTTTTTATAACGCTTTTATTAGCTTCACTTGTATGTATGTATGTATGTATGTATGTATGTATGTATGTATGTATGTATGTATGTAACCGTCCCCTTTGAGCTCGATTTTGTCCTACTTTGAACGATCAGATTTGATTCAAACTTTGCACACCTGTCACAGGTCGATGACAATGCAATAATATGAAAAAAAAAATAAAAAAAAATTAAAAGAAATAAAAAAAATATAAAAAAAACCTACTTTGAACGATCAGATTTGATTCAAACTTTGCACACCTGTCAAAGGTCGATGACAATGTAATAATATGAAAAAAAAAAAATGAAAAGAAATAAAAATAATAATAAAAAACCTACTTTGAACGATCAGATTTGATTCAAACTTTGCACACCTGTCAAAGGTCGATGACAATGCAAAAATATGAAAAAAAAAACTAAAAAGTAAAAAATAAATTATAGTTTAAAAAACTAAAAAAAAAACGCTTTTATAACTAATTGAACTAAAAAGTTAAAAATAAAACTGTAATAATCAATTGAAAATTTATATTATTGTACAAAAAGCGTGGGGGGCTTGATTTTGATTGTTGTAAATATTTTATCAATAGTTTATTATATCTGAAGTTATTATAAAAAGCACCCCACGCTTATTGTCCAATAATATAAATTTTCAATTGATTATTACAGTTTTATTTTTAACTTTTTAGTTCAATTAGTTATAAAAGCGTTTTTTTTTTAGTTTTTTAAACTATAATTTATGAGTTTTAATTCTAAGTATGGGGAACCTCCAAAATGTATTGTTTGCTTTCTATTTTTGTGTGAAAATTTAAATACGGTTCACAGAATACATCTACTTGCCAAGGTTCAACAGTATAGTTCTTACAGTTTCGGGAAAAAGTGGCTGTGACCTACGGACGGACAGACAGACAGTCATGACAAATCCTTAAGGGTTCTGTTTTTTGTCATTTGGCTACGGAACCCTAAAAAAGTCTGTTCATATAATCACCAAAATCGAGCTATAAAATAAAGTTGCGTCAAAAGTTTTCGTTCAAAAAGCTTCCACCAAACATTTAAAAGCCTGAAATATTTGCTGAACACAGTCCCTGAATTTCAGTGCGACCTCCATCCAGCCACAATGTTCTAGTTAAAACGGGGTCAAGAAACTGAGAACGGCACACATGACCTTTTACTGGCACATAGTTTACACATTTGCCATAATAATTGTGTTTGTGTGTATCTTAGGGCGGGTGTTACCGTCTCAAAGTGATACTATCATACATACATACATAATTATGTATACATACATAAAATCACGCCTCATTCCCATGGGGGTAGGCAGATTAGATTAATTTATATTGATACTATCAACTTATAAATGATAAGTTTATTATAAACAAATAAATAAAAATAAAAAAGCCTATTTATTCCAATTTTACAATATTCACATACTTAATAATAGTTAATTTTCACATGCATTTCTAAAAATTGTATAATCTCATTTTTTATTTGCAATCTTGTTATTAATAATTTTTCTTTATTATTAGTTATGTTTATTAAGTCTATAGAATAATATAGATTCTAGAATGGGAAAAGATTATAATTAATTCTTCATTACTGTTCCCATCTTTTTTTTTACAATTTATAGGCTAACGCTTGACTGCAATCGCACCTGATGTTAAGTGATGATGCGATCGACGGTGTAGCGCGCTCACCTAGAAGATACCTCTTTTTTCACTCTTTTTTCTTAAAACGTCCAAATTATAGGTAGGTAGTATCTTTGCTATTATACAGGGTTATTCATTATTAGCTGCAAATACTCAGGAATTAGGTTAAACAAATAAAATAAAAAATATTTATGAAACGATTTTTTTTAAGTTTTGTTATGAAAATCCCGAGAAAATCGATAAAGGAATCATTGGCGCCTGACCTATTTTGACCTTTGATCCGCGCCCGCGCGCCGTGAGTGACACTCTGCGTTCAGTCACCGCCTGGGTGGGTCATCGTCCTGTTCTCCATGGCAATCATTATGCAATAGCCGTAAAGAAATTAATAAAAATAAAATTTTGATACAAAAACTTGAGAAATTTTTTGATCAAATTTAAAAAAAAATATTTCATAAATATTTTTTATTCTATTTGTTGAACCTAATTCCTGAGTATTTGCAGCTAATAATGAATAACCCTGTATAAAATAAAAAATTAATAAATTTTATAGACGATCCACGCAACACCATCTAGCCCCAAACTAAGCAGAGCTTGTACTATGGTAACCAGATAGCTGATATAATATAATACTTCATAAATTTTTTTGGTAATACATACTTTCGGTTCAAATCGTGTCCCAAAAAGTATTAATATCGAAACATTTATGTGCACTATGCTAATACTCTCAAACGGTGAATGAAAACATCGTGAAGAAACTGGCATGTCGTAGAATCTAAAAACTCTAAAATGCCCTATGATGCACTGCCCTGCGTCCATCAACTTGAGGCATACAGATGTTCAGCCTCACGTGCCAGTAATGTCACCGGTACCCACACTCTTTAAACCAAAACACAGTAATGCTGCTTCACGGGAGGAATAGGCATGGTGGTAGTACGCACCCCCACGAGACACACAAAGAGCTCTACTACTAAGTTTCAAAGACGTTTCAAAGTGATTTTATAATTTCATCAAATTCTGTTTTCTGTTACAAGATGTAGACAATATCCAAGTTTGGGAAACAATTTATATCACTTACAAGAATTTGAATACAAGGTATTTGTTTGAGGGTTACAAAGGGGTAGGTAGGCGTGAGTAATACGTACAAGCCTAGTTTCCGAGTGATTGGGTAGAACCTTCTGATATTCGCTTTTAAGGGGCCCGCGGAGGACGAATTTTCATACAAACGTAATACCAAAATGATTACTAATTTAAGCAGACTTTCACTATATTATTGTAATAATTTTATTTTTATAGTATTTATCTAGGTTCCTGAACAGTTTTTATTTTAAATTACTTACCTCAAATTAAATTATCGCTAGTCATATTTTGCAATGAAAAAAATGTGTAAAATGCGATTGGTGTTTATTTAATTTGAGGCACGTGAGGCTGAACATCTGTGCCTCAATTTGATAGACGCTGGGCAGTGCATAGTAGGGCACGTTCCTGACAGGCGTGACCTACAAGGCAATGATAGAATTCATAGAATGTTTGTCTAAGATCACCAGCTGTCTGCCACGCACTGTGTAATCAAACGATATTGATTGATCGAAGTATTTTCAAGAAGTTTCTATCCAATTTTTTACTGAATCTTTGGAAATATTTGTATGTAGATAAAGATTATGAAAGCAGGTGTTGAAACTTTTTGTTGGTTTTTAACCCCCAACCTAAAAGAGGTGTTATAAGTTTGAGGTTTTAGTATCTGTTGCCTCGTAGCTTCAAAACTCATTCTTTGATTTTTTTTAGACAAAAAAGTAGAATGAGGTTTTTGTTAAAAAAAACTGATAGCTTTGAGAATGTTCAGAGCCAATGGTTTGGTAGAAATCCACTCCAAAGCTATGGATCTGCGAGATTGTTATTTGGATGGGTGACAGCTAGTGGAATCATTAATTACTTTTCTTAGAACAGTGGGGTGATTGCATATCTTTTGTTGAAATTAAATCCAGTTGAATCCGTCAGATTTGACATTAATTTGAGCTTCGTTTGCAATAAAAACGAATTGAAACTTAACTTATCTTTGACAAGGAACGATTGCAACAAGACTGAATGTTGACGTCATAAACATGAGAATGAATATGAACTTCGCTTTGTAGAACTAGCATGGCAACAGACAGTGATAAAAAAATGATGGTAATAAGATCGCTGTTTTAACATACATACATACACACATAAAATCACGCCTTTCTACTTGCTACGATCCTGACACACCTCTTTCGCTTCATTCACTCGCATAACATTCTTCATACATGCTCGTCGGTTTAGGGTACTCCTAACCTGGCCTTTCTCTAAAACGTCTGCGATCTGATCGAGATACATGCGCCTAGGTCTTCCCCTTCCAGCTGCTTCGCTGTTCTTTGTTAGTATCATACTTTTGATTGCAATAGAAATACACAATCGCTCAGGTGTTCTGATAGCGATATAGTCTTTGGTCAATTTTCTTTGTCTCATCCCTATTCAAAAATGTGTGTTGAAGTTAAGTCATCCATCTTTCTTTCGCACTTTTGTTTTTATAAGAAACTTTGCTTTTTTACTTTTCCGCGAAAACAGGGGTGGAAAGTATTAGGGGTTGTTTGGTTAAATTGGCTTCTTTTTTGAGATATGGAACCCTTAAATATGATTATTATAATATAATAGAATATGTAAATGTTTTCGTTACAAAACCTAGCTATGCAAAGTTTTGGGAGCTAGCTTGAAGGTTGAGTTTTTAGTTTTTTCAATGATCTTTGCTCCTGATATTCATAGGAAATTCACATGTATTATTAACAATAATCAATGTACAAAATACTCAAGAAACAATTGATCTATCTGCAGACAAACGATCTAGAGATAGCTCAACTGATCCAAATCAGTACCAGACGGAAACGTCCCAAGACACTGGCGGCATTGCCACGATTCCCAGTGATCAGTTTCCTAGACAACATTTTAATGACCCGTAAGTAGGGGCATGAGTCACCATTTGCCCCTGACGCTATATAAATCATCTACAATAGATGCAAAGGCCTGTTTACTTTTTACTTTTACCACCTTCGATGCCTTAGGGAACCAAATCATTTTTCAAAGCATATTCTAGAATATTTGAATTTGTACTCAAGAACAAACACCCATATTTAAAGCTACAAAGTAAGTGATCCATCTCCATAGCACTCTAACTTTTTACTTCGCAGGATATCGGAGGAAAAACGATTATTACGCCTATATTTGTTTGGGAGTTCAGGTGTTCTGTTTAACTCCTGGTTCTCAGAAAAATGCTACCGTCAAATCACTATTGTTATTTTGAAAACAGTATCAAGTGCAAAAAATGACTACACTTAACACCTTTCACCACACTAGAATTTTCACACGACAAGAAAGAAAAAAGAAAAGATTGTTAGGCTATGGAGGAACATTATAATTCATTCGATAAAAAAAGCAGCCAAGTGCGAGTCGGACTCGCCCATGAAGGGTTCCGTAGCATCAATTAACATAATATAAAGGTTTTTGTAGTTCGTCGAAAGGTAAATTGCGGTTTATGATTTATGACGTATAAAAAAAAACTACTGACTAGATCTCGTTCAAACCAAATATCGTTGAAAGTTTGCATAGTAATGTACAACATATATTTTTTTTGGATTTATCATTCTCTTATTTTAGAAGTTAGAGGGGGGGGGGACCAACTTTTTTCCACTTTGGAAGTGTCTCTCGCGCAAACTATTCAGTTTAGAAAAAAACGATATTAGAAACCTCAACATTATTTTTAAAGACCTATCTATAAATACCCCACACGTATGGGTTCGATGAAAAAAAAATTTGCGGTTTACGATTTATGACGTATAAAAAAAAAACTACTGACTAGATCTCGTTCAAACTAAATATCGTTGAAAGTTTGCATAATAATGTACAACATATATTTTTTTTGGATTTATCATTCTCTTATTTTAGAAGTTAGAGGGGGGGGGACCAACTTTTTTCCACTTTGGAAGTGTCTCTCGCGCAAACTATTCAGTTTAGAAAAAAACGATATTAGAAACTTCAACATCATTTTTAAAGACCTATCTATAGATACCCCACACGTATGGGTTCGATAAAAAAAAAATTTTGAGTTTCAGTTTCAAGTACGGGGACCCCCAAAATTTATAGTTTTTTTTCTATTTTTATGTAAAAACCTTAATGCGGTTCTTAGAATACATCTACTCACCAAGTTTCATCAGTCTAGCTTTTATGGTTTCGGAGAAAAATGGCTGTGACACGGTCGGACAGACAGACAGACAGACAGACAGACAGACATGACGAATCTATAAGGGTTCCGTTTTTGCCATTTGGCTACGGAACCCTAAAAACCATCGAAGGGAGAAGACGTCTCCCGTTGTTCAACACTTAGCAATTTATAAATGGCTTGTACTTCTTCTTTTTATGGTGTCAGTGATTCTTTCGAACCAAGTGTGGTGAAAGGATTTTGAGTGCGCCTCAAAAGTCCTTTCGTGCACTTGACACATATTTTCGAACTTGTTGGCTGGCTTGTTGATCATGGAAGAATAAAAATAAAACTATCGCAACTATTGTACAAACGAATTAAAAAATAAATTAATAGTAGAACAATAAAAACATCGTGTTTATAAGAATTTTTAAGATTTTTTTGATTGATTTTATAGTGTCTACTACGCTTAAAAAATCGAAAAGCTTTTTGTAATGTCGCTAAAATTTACAACCTAGCGGGATTAAGTTTTGGAAAGTTAAAAATATCTTTATTTATTATACGATGTATTTTAGTATGTCAGAAATCGCCGTCAAAAGCTACGGCCGTCATTCCCCACAGGTTTTTCGGAAACCAACCCTTTACGGTACTTTAAGTTTATGCACGATAAATCGAGAAGCTAAACTTGGTGAAGCTTTTCTTAAATAGGATGGCTTATTTCGAGCAAGTTGTTTTTGAATAGGGACGCCTTGAAATTGCTTGGTGATAAGAAAAAAATAAAACAGGAAGGTTGTATAAGCTGTAGGCCACTATAAGCTCTGTCTGGCTCTGTCTCTGGCTCTAGTTTTGAGTCTGTGTAAATTTGGACTAAATAAATCCTACGTTGAATGTGACGTTTCGCACAGTATAATACACCGGTGAGCACTCACACAGACTCAAAACCAGAGCCAGAGACAGAGACAGACAGATATTGTGGAAAATCCACATAACTCTATCTAGCTCCAAATTAAGTAGAGCTTAATACTATGAGAATCATAGATAACTAATACAATACAATAAGTTTTTTTTTTTTAATTACATACATAGAATACATATTTCAGACAGAGAACAAACATCTGCGTTCACCACACAAATATTTGTTCTCTGTACTACTACTAACTACTAATTAGATTGTTGTGTTAGGTAAGTTTCTTATCACAGTATCTTACCAGTTAAATAATTAGTAAGTAGGTATGCTATGTATGTAATGTACAACCTAGTTAGTTATAGGTCTTTAATTGTTATTTTCTTTTCCATTTACTTGTGTATCTACACTGCCGTCAATTGATGTTTTGTTTTCTTTTCCATGCAAAGGTTGCCTGGAAGAGATCACTCAAAGCAATAAGGTCGCCCATTGTTGTGCCAAAAATCTTCATTAATCCTGTATTATGTTTCTGTGTAGTGAACAATAAAGAGTTATCTATCTATCTATCTACTAATTGAGCTTTGAGAGCCGTCAAAGTTCATTATAAAATCCTATAAGAAATCTTCCTAGTTTTATCATCATATTACGAAAACTAATAAAGCAACTTGTGACCCACCAACCAACTTTAGACATTAATCTGTAGAACGATTTAAGTTCGGATAGCAACTTTAGGGCTATTGTCCACTAAAGCAGCTAATCTCAAACTGATAGAAAGAAAGAAAGAAAATAAAAAATATATTTTTGACCACAAAAACAAATAAAATAAAAATAGGTCATTCATCATCATCATTTTCTTGTCCTTATTCCACTTCTTAGGGGTATTGCACAGAAGGTTTTTCAATCGTCAATCTCTTCTATTAGCCGTCATTTCAGCAGTCACTTCTTTCTTAGCCAAATTAAAGTCAAACAAAATATTCACAAAATTTATAAAATAAATTCAGTTGAGCTACAGACCGTTACGAACGATCGACAGATAGCTTAACTGGTTCAAATCAGTACCAGACGAAAGCGTCCCCAAGACGCTGGCGGCATTGCCACGCTGAATAGCAATGTTAATGCGCTGCGCTAGATACTCGCCTGCCCTTGGGTCACGCGTCGCTTCGATCTGTTTCTTATAGTACACGTTCTGCTTAGTTTGGGGCTAGATAGTTATTTGTGGATTTTCTACAATATTTAATTCATTATCATATAGGCCAAGCGGCGCAAGTATGTGACGCTTTCTAGCGACTTAGTTTTAAATAGTTTTAGTTTTTTTTTGTTATTAAAGTTATAGTTCAATAAAATAAATACCTTTCTTATAAAATAAACTGTTAAAAAATATAGGTATATATATTTATTTTATGTAGTGTCATTATGCCTTTGACTGATTAATTTGTTAAGCTTTAGTGGATGTTATGCTTAATTTACCGCATTAGTAAGTTTTTACGGGATGAAAGTGAGATGAGCCACGTTTTTATTAACCCCCACTAAAAAATCGGTTGTCTGTAAAGTCGGTTTACTGGCGATAGTTGAACGTGACAACGTCATCCAGCTGTCCACGCGGACGCATCGCTCACTCAAGTAGGAGAGAGACAGATGTCGAACGCTGCCGAACGCGGAATGTAGATTATTTTGCATGTTTAATCTAGAACATTAGGAATTGTAATTAATAGTTTTAATCGAATAGATACCAAATATGTTCCAATTCTCGCTAAAACCGTACCGTGTTGACACAAATATCGTGGGAACCAAACGTTGTAATTGAATTTCTGCTAGTAATTTGCTAAAGGAAATTATCCCTTATCTCTGGTTTATACAGACCAATTTACCATAGCATAGAATAGACAATTTATTGGATTATTGAAAGGAATTCGGTCTGTATATCTGAGGCTATAAGGGTTAGTTTTGTGTGTGGGTGAGATGAGATTTCTAACGATAAAACAGTTTCTTACGCACATAGTGATTTGTGTGGAATATGTTCTGTAAAGACAAGATAGTATAAGTAAATATTATGAATATAATTGCCACTGAAGAGCGAGAGAGCTTTCTTGGGCAAACTCGCTGGGACGCAGGGCAGTGCATCATAGGCCACGTTCCTGACGTGTGTGACCTTCAAGGTAATGCTTTGTTATAGGCGATGGCTACCACTTAACATCAGGTGGGCCGTATGCTTGTTCCATCAACTAGTTGTATAAAAAAAACCTGACTTGAAAAAAGCCACTGTTTTTTAGCATATTTCATAATTTTTAAGTTATAACTTAAATAACTTACCTTAATCATTAATATCTCAACTAATTTTTTTTTCGTTTAGTTTATTCGAATTGTTGCCCACCCACCCGATGGACCGACGACATTGTAAATATCGCAAGTAGTCGGTGAATGGAGAGGGCTCAGAATCGTTCTTCCTGGAAATGAATGAGGTGACCTACGAGGCAAAGCTTTGTTATAGGTGATGGTTACCACTCGACATTAGGTGGGCCATAAGCTTGTTCCATCAGCTTATTGTATTTAAAAAAAAAAAGCAGCCAAGTGCGAGTCGGACTCGCCCATGAAGGGTTCCGTAGCACGACGAACTACAAGAACCTTTATATTATGTTACTTGATGTAACATAATAAGGTTTTTGTAGTTCGTCGAAAGGTAAATTACCGTTTACGGTTTATGACGTATATAAAAAAAACTACTGACTAGATCTCGTTCAAACCAAAAATCATTGGAAGTTTACATAGTAATGTACAACATATATTTTTTTTAGTATTATCATTCTCTTACTTTAGAAGTTAGAGGGGGGGGGGACCAACTTTTTTCCACTTTGGAAGTGTCTCTCGCGCAAACTATTAAGTTTAGAAAAAAACTATATAAGAAACCTCAACATCATTTTTAAAGACCTATTCATAGATACCCCACACGTATGGGTTCGATGAAAAAAAAATTTTTGAGTTTCAGTTTCAAGTATGGGGACCCCCAAAATTTATAGTTTATTTTTTATTTTTATGTTAAAATCTTAATGCGGTTCATAGAATACATCTACTCGCCAAGTTTCATCAGTCTAGCTCTTACGGTTTTGGAGAAAAATGGCTGTGACATACGGACGGACAGACAGACAGACAGACAGACAGACAGACAGACAGACAGACAGACAGACAGACAGACAGACATGACGAATCTATAAGGGTTCCGTTTTTGCCATTTGGCTACGGAACCCTAAAAAGCAGCCAAGTGCGAGTCGGACCCGCCCATGAAGGGTTCCGTAGCATCAAGTAACATAATATAAAGGTTCTTGTAGTTCGTCGAAAGGTAAATTGCGGTTTACAATTTATGACGTATAAAAAAAAACTACTGACTAGATCTCGTTCAAACCAAATATCGTTGAAAGTTTGCATAGTAATGTATAACATATATTTTTTTAGTTTTATCATTCTCTTATTTTAGAAGTTAAAGGGGTGGGACCAACTGTTTTTCACTTTGGAAGTGTCTCTCGCGCAAACTATTTAGTTTAGAAAAAAACGATATTAGAAATCTCAACATCATTTTTGAAGACCTATTCATAGATACACCACACGTATGGGTTTGATGAAAATTTTTTTTTTGAGTTTCAGTTTCAAGTATGGGGACCCCCAAAATTTATAGTTTTTATTCTATTTTTGTGTAAAAATCTTAATGCGGTTCACAGAATACATCTACTCGCCAAGTTTTATTAGTCTAGCTCTAACGGTTTCGGAGAAAAATGGCTGTGACATACGGACGGACAGACAAACAGACAGACATGGCGAATCTATAAGGGTTCCGTTTTTGCCATTTGGCTACGGAACCCTAAAAAGGTCTATGTTCAGCAGTGGATGTCAACAGGCTGATGATGTTTATGATTTTTGTCTTCATTTTGCGGTGTTTAAGTTATTCACTATTTATTAAATGACCTATGAATATACAATCTTGCGAGTTCTAAAATCTCTAGTGTAGAGCATAAATTCTTCAGTCGATCGCAAATTATAAAGGAATTCTTGGAATTTCACCCCACAGGGTGAAGGGAGGGTTGAGTTAGAAAATTAAGATGGCGTTTTGTTAGAAAATTGCTAAATACAAAAGAACAGAAGAGATTTATTAAACTTTAAAAACTTAAAACCCCAAGCTAATCCAATTTTGGTGAAATTTCTATAAAACCAATCTGAAAGTATTATCTTTTCGAAGAATCTTCCAAATCTATATTTATAAAAGAAAGACGTGTTAGTTACACTATTTATAATTCAAGAACGGCTGAACCGATTTGGTAGAAAATTTGTGGGGAGGTAGCTTAGAACCGGGAGAAGGACATAGGATACTTTATATCCCGAAAAAGCAACGGGAACGGGGCGTTACGGGAACGGGCGAGCGAAGCCGCTGGCGGCCACTAGTCGGCTTATAAATACAAATTTAAGTATTTTTTGAACTTATATTGATTTGGATGAACTAAGAATTGCTTGAAATTAATGATTATATCAATAAATACTACCAGATAGACACAGACACTTTTATTCATATTTTTTTTAAATACATTTTTAGAATACAATATAACACCCAGACAGAGAACAAACATCTGTGTTGACCACACAAATATTTGTTCTCGGTTCACGACCTACGGCACAGATGGCAAAGCTACTTACTAACTACCAACTGAGGTGAGAGGCCTTCAGGATTAAATCAGGAGATCAATAAATTTTTATAAAGTCCTCGTATGATTTCTTCTTCTTCTTCTTCTTCCTGCCCTTATCCCACTTTATGTGGGGTCGGCACAACATGTTCTTCTCCTCCATTCTCCTCTATCAGCCGTCATCTCTGTATTAACTCTTTCTTATCCATGTCATCCTTCACACTGTCCATCCATCTTTTGGTCTACCTCTACCCAAACATCCATCCACATTCATACTCATCACTCTCCTAGTCACATGACTTTAATCGCTTCTCATGACATGCCCGTACCACGCCAGCCGGTTGCTCTTCAATTTTTCTCAAAAGTCCTTGTAAGATTTATGAATTGTATTTCCTGAAGATTTCAGTCGCTCCAATAACAAAGTACAATGTTCTTGAGACGTTGTTGCAAAACGCATTTACTAGGAACTTGAGTCTCTTCGCCTTAAACCCTAGAGTTGGGCTTTATTATGTGCTAGCACATAAATACGTGCTAGCAAATAGCATTTCAAAAATCGGTTGTCTGTAAAGTCGGTTTACTGAAGATAGTTGAACGTGCCAACGTCATACAGCTGTCCACGCGGACGCATCGCTCACTCAAGTAGGAGAGAGACAGATGTCGAACGCTGCCGAACGCGGAGGCCGTGCGTGCCTCTTTGTCGCTCGTTCCGCTCGCTTGCACTTCAAGCCTTAAATGGAACGCCTCAGAGCGAGGTAACTCCGCACGAGTCATGTTTTTTCGTGCGTGCAGCCGGCTCCATCGAATTATAAGACGTTGCCACGTCAAAATAATAAGCAAGTTTATCCTGCGTGCTACCCCTTCCCTTTAAAATAAGTATGGTACCCAAGACTATTCCCATTTTCAATATTTATTCTTGAAGCCTTTGTAAATTGATAAGTTTGTAAGAAAAGCTACGTTACCGGGCAACGGAGGGGAAATATTATATTAGAAATAATATTATGTGCGCGTTCTTTTATACCAGTAAGTTGGTTTTATCGATTCCACCCTAGAGTTCCGTTTGTTTAAATCTGTAGGCATACCACAAGCTGTCTGACTCTGGTTTTGAGTCTGTGTGATTTCTGACCAGTGTATTATACTGTGTGTGTGTGACTTTTGGACGTAGGATTTGTTAAGTCAGCCCTCACACATACTCAGAAACCAGAGCCAGAGACCGAGTCAGACATAGCTTGTGGTAGGCCTACTATCTTCTGCGTTGTTATCAAAGAGGTAGGAAACATATTCTAATGGAGAGGAAAATTTGAGAGGCGATAATGTACATCCTGTTATTGTACACCCCGTTATTACTTTGCCAGTTGAGCCCTAAGTACCTGCGACTTTGCTCGCATGATTGCTAACGAATTTAAGGCGTTTTTCAAATACAATATTATTTATTTACCAAAGAACATGCAAAGGTTTATTTAAATTACTGGGGGTCCCCGCACTAAGACAAGTCTGTATAAAAAAAGAACAAAATTTAAATATATGTAGAGCAAACTAAAGAACACGACATGATAAACACCAGTTTTGAGAAAGTTGTTCTCTTTTTAAGTTTGTGAATTTTTTCTACCCTCTTAATATTTTCGGGATAAAAGTCGCCCAAATATATTTATACTGTACAAATGTTATATCCTATTTGGGTCAGTGATTATATTAAAACTTAGAGGACGCTGTTTCAAATTACCTCTAATATTTTATCCCTTTCAAAACAGTTCCGGTGTGTTTTCTTCAAATTTCAGGCAGCAAATTATGCTTTAGTTTGTGTATGTTTTAACTATATATTAAAGTGGACAGTGACCACGACAAAGGTAGTCTCCCTTTGTGTCCGCGCAAGAAGCGTTCACTGTAATATCCTCTTACTTAGGGCTTGGGGCATGAGCTGATAGCGATTTGTTTATTTATGACCTTTATATTTATAAAAGAAAGTCATGTTAGTTACACTATTTATAACTCAAGAACGGCTGAACCGATTTGGCAGAAAATTAATGGGGAGGTAGCTTAGAACCGGGAGAAGGACATAAGATACTTTTTATCCCGAAAAAGCAACGGGAACGGGGTGTTACGGGAACGGGCGAGCGAAGCCGCGGGCGGCCACTAGTTACTTAAAAAAAAAATCGGTTGTCTGTAAAGTCGGTTTACTGACGATAGTTGAACGTGATAACGTCATAAGAAAATGCTGATGAAATGGTTGCATTTTTCAAAAGAAAATTTTAGTTTTACTGAATTGAATTGAATGTGAATGAAACTGAATGATACTGAATGAAACTGAATGAAACTGAATGAAACTGAATGGAACTGAATGAAACTGAATGAAAATCCGGACCCGGACCCGGACCCGGACCCGGACCCGGACCCAGACTGAACCCTTACCCTTACCCTCATTTACCTTTACCCTCATTTACCCTTACCCATTACGGGCTCGGGCTCAGGTAAATGGAACGACGAAACGACGTAACGACGCATGAGTCATGTTTTTTCGTGCGTGCAGCCGGCTCCATCGATTTATAAGACGTTTTCACGTCAATATGTCAAAAGATCAACAGTGCTTAAACTATTGCCATCTCTTACTGTTGGGTTAATGAAAAACAGTGACAGGGCTAGCTTTAAGCAATGATTAAATTTAAATAACGTTTATAAGTATGGCTGTTAATGATGAAAAAATGCAACAAGTGCTTTAAAGAGGGCGCACGCTAAGCAGCCTGGCTGCGGCAGCCAGAATTTTTGAGCAGCCAATTAATTATAGTAGCCAGTCAACGTTAATTTGTGAGGTAACTGTATCGAACTTCATTTTGTGTTGTTTTGTGCACTTGTTCTCAAAAAGTGCGTGGAGACCGACGGCAGCCACACACTTTCGCCTACACACGCTCTGACTGTGCGTAGCCAATGGGCTGCCGTGCAATCACACGTTGTTATGGCTGCCGCAGCCGGGAGTTTGGGGCTGCCATAGTGCGTTGTGATATTGGGCAACCACGCTGCCTAGTGGGCGGGAGGTCTTACTTCAAATTTTAAAGTTTATGGTTATAAAATTACCATGTCAATGTGTGGATTGGACCGACTAAGCTGTAAGGCTCAGGCAAGCCTATTCCATCTAAAATCCTGTCCCAGGCACTATACCGTCCCGTAAGTAGGGGCATAAGTAATCACTAGTTGCCCCTGACGCTATATAAATCATCTAAAATAGATGCAAAGGCCTGTTTACTTTTATTTATGTTGGTGTTGTAAATCGCTTCAGCGTCCGCTACCGCTGTCGCGTATAACTTAGACCACAAGCGCCTCAAGGCTCGAATCACAGAGAGTGGATTCGGCGAGTTTAATTGTTTTGCTTTGATACTGTATGTACAGTAATAATAATGGTAGATTGTTCTGAGTAATTTGAATTAGTCGACGACTGTACTATTCAACCAAGTTTGGTTTTAGCAACTCAGTGTTTGACTGGCCTTTCAGCTCAGTTGGTAGCTATGCCTTTTGCACCGTAGGTCGTGGGTTCGGTTTTCACCACAAACCAATGTGTATGAATAATATATGATGTTAGTAAAAAGTTTTTGAGTGCATCTAGGGCACGCATGTGACCTACGAGGCAATACATTGTTGCTTCTTTTATCAGTAAGTGATGAGCCTCAAGCAGTGGAAGGCAAAATTGAGAATATATTTTAAACATTTCATGATGTTTTGTGTAGAAATTAAATTACCTACGTGCGTTCGGTGGCGAACAGTGAAACGCTATCAAATCTGACACTGACACTGATCGCCACCGAATAAATAGATGTGCGCTTCAGAAGCGCATTTAATATCCTTTCTCCACACTTGTTCAAAAGGACACGATAAGAAGAAGAAGCAAGTGATTAAAAACTCAAAATGCCTGTCCACGCACAAAAGATTTTGAGTGAGAGACTTGCGAACTTTAACCTCTCCAAAAAGCAATAAAAGCCTTAAAGCGAACAATTATCACCCGCTCATCACCAATTCCACGCACGCACAAACTATTGACAAAAAAGTCTAGCCGATGCTTAGTTTTTCCGAGTTTCTGAAACTTTCAGCCCTGAAAGTACAGAAAGTCCTGAAACTTCGCCGTTCGTGGGGAATAAGAAACGAATTTCACTGAATGACCCTTGGGAGTTACGAGTCGGTTAGTCAGTAGCTTTAATTAAAGATGGGTTAAATTATTAACAAAGGTTTTGAACACAAAAAGGAATCTGTACCGAATTCAATTAAATAAATTATAGTTTAAAAAACAAAAAAAAAACGCTTTTATAACTAAGTAATTGAACTAAAAAGTTAAAAATAAAACTGTAATAATCAATTGAAAATTTATATTATTGTACAAAAGCGTGGGGTGCTTTTTATAATAACTTCAGATATAATAAACTATTGATAAAATATTTACAACGATCAAAATCAAGCCCCCCACGCTTTTTGTACAATAATATAAATTTTCAATTGATTATTACAGTTTTATTTTTAACTTTTTAGTTCAATTACTTAGTTATAAAAGCGTTTTTTTTTTAGTTTTTTAAACTATAATTTTTTTTTTACTTTTTAGTTTTTTTTTTAGTTTTTTTTAGTTTTTTTGACAGGTGTGCAAAGTTTGAATCAAATCTGATCGTTCAAAGTAGGTTTTTTTTTTTTTTTTTTCTTTTCATTTTTTTTTTTTTTCATATATTTTTTTTCATATTATTGCATTGTCATCGACCTTTGACAGGTGTGCAAAGTTTGAATCAAATCTGATCGTTCAAAGTAGATTTTTATTTTATTTTATTTATTTCTTTTCATTTTTTTTTATTTTTTTTTTCATATTATTGCATTGTCATCGACCTTTGACAGGTGTGCAAAGTTTGAATCAAATCTGATCGTTCAAAGTAGGACAAAATCGAGCTCAAAGGGGTCGGTTACATACATACATACATACATACATACAGGTGAAACTAATAAAAGCGTTATAAAAAATTGGGAAAGAAAGATGTAGATATTATGGATTTTTTCAATAACTCAAAAAAACTGTTTACAACCTTCATGCACAGATAGAGATAATCTTCTTCTTCTTCTTGCCCTTATCCCACTTCATGTGGGGTCAGCACAACATGTCTTCTTCCTCCATTCCCCTCTGTCAGCCGTCATCTCTGCATTCACTCCTCTCTTATCCATATCATCTTTCACACAGTTCATCCATGTTTTCTTTGGACATAAGAGATTTTAAATAATCATTTATTTGCTAAGTATTATTGGACGTCAAAAATGGTATAGATTTACCTAATACCAATTACACAGTTCTATAAAACAAATAAAATTAATTCAAATAGTCGTAATTCGAAAATTCAGTAATGAAATAAATAACAAAAATACATGATAGAGAGAGATAGAGTGAGGAACAGTGTGATAAGAGAGAAATGCGGTGTAAAAGAAGACGTAGAGATGAGAGTAGAGAAAGGTATGCTAAAAATGGTTTTGGAATGTAGAGAGAATGGATGAAAGGAGATTAACAAAACAAGTGCATCAGGCGAGTGTGAATGGAACTGCTGGAAGGGGAAGACCTAGGCGCATGTATCTCGATCAGATAGCAGACGTTTTAGAGAAAGGCCAGGTTAGGAGTACCCTAAACCGACGAGCATGTATGAAGATCGCGAGTAAATGAAGCGAAAAAGGTGTGTCTGGATCGCAGCAAGTGGAAATCCGTGATCTCTGCCTACCCCCATGGGAATGAGGCGTGATTTTATGTATGTACAACATCATCATCATCAGCTTGAGGGGTCCACTGCTGGATATATCACATACACCAGTCTATCACATTCAAGAAGACTTATTTTAAGCCTTCTCTTTGCATCATTTTCTCGTCGGCCTTCATGGGCGCCATTTTGGAGAAAATCCCTGAAAGTAAAAAGGTTCTAAATTCAATAGAATTGTATGTAACGCAATTAGGAGTGCCTTTAGATAGCTGGTATAATGATAGGAGGAAGCGGCAGCGATTTAATAAAAATATAAAAAGCTCCACGGAAGAATCGAATTTTACACCATGAAATTAAATAATTAATAAAAATATTGAAGACAATGTACCGAACACTATCTAGCCCTAGATCGAATGTGTGGTGAAAGGATTTTTAGTTTGCCTCAGATCACCTTTCGGACATTTGACACGTTATGTACATACATACATAAAATCACGCCTTATTCCCATGGGGGTAGGCAGAGATCACGGATATCCACTTGCTACGATCCTGACACACCTCTTTCGCTTCATTCACTCTCATAACATTCTTCATACATGCTCGTCGGTTTAGGGTACTCCTAACCTGGCCTTTCTCTAAAACGTCTGCGATCTGATCGAGATACATGCGCCTAGGTCTTCCCCTTCCAGCAGTTCCATTCACACTCGCCTGATGCAATTGTTTTGTTAATCTCCTTTCATCCATTCTCTCGTACACGTTATGTTCTTGAGCTTAATTACGATATTCCGGTTCCCCACGCTCCTAAAAATCGGAAGGTGGGGTAAGGGGGGGTCGCTACCACTGGTTTGTTAGTGTGATGAAAGGATGAGATGATCTCACCAAAAGCTTACCCGACCCACGAAGTGGTGAACGCCACTTTCAGTCCGTAAGAAAAGGTAATTATTGACTTTTTCAACTTCCTCCCTCCTCACTCTTAGCTACGGTTTCGTAGTAAACGGTTACCGTCATATTGTGCTTGAAATAAAACTGACAGCTGCGTAGGTATCTATACAGAGAGTTGTATACCTAACTAGCGGCCGCCCACGGCTTCTCTCGCCCCATTGCTTCTTCTTTTAAAAGTTTTTCCTCATTTGTCCGCTTAGAGAAAAAAAATTCCAATTTCCTTTCTTAGTGCACCCCTATGCTATAAGAGGAACATACCCTCCAAGTTTCATGCTTCTAGGACTTACGGCTTAGGCTGTGCGTTGATTGTCAGTCAGTCAGTCAGTAACGTAAGAGTTTTATATATTTAGATGAGCAGTGTGTCTAAGTCATGTTTTGCATAAAAGTTTATGTAATGTTAAGTATAACAATGTTCTAATCAACAGGAATTTCTAAAAAATAAAGAAAAATTACGAAATTATGCGTAATTCTTGAATATAAATTCAATATAATATTCCAGTTTAGTGTCATTATTTTACTTGCAGCGGATTCTTCGGTTGTTTATTAGCATTTAAAAAAACAAGTAAATCAAAACGGCTAAACCAATTTGATGAAATGTCTATGGAAGTATACACATTTATTATCACATAAAAAAGTAGTTTTTTTAATCGGCATAATAGGTACATAATAAAACGAAATAAAGCGATAACAAACATTAAAAAACATAACCGAATTGATTACCTCTTCCTTTGTTATTTCAAGTCGACTAACACCTGTGTTTTTTGCGTGCGTTGGCCGTCTGATCTGACTGTATTATGACGGACACTGTTTGTTGGGAAATCAAAAGAAAACCTTCAGGGAGAGGCCTGTCGAAAGTAGATAAGAACAACGGCCTAATTAAAAAGCGCTTGCGAAGAATCGAGTGTTCTTTCTTAACTAGGCGTAGGATTTACTAAACGTGATTGATTCTAGAATTATTCTTCGAATTGGGTAGCTAATGGTTTTGTTAATCTGTGTGTTTTTTTTGACATTTTGCTTTATTAGTTCAGATGCATAAAGGATTTAAAAGATACCTAAAATAATTTAAAGAAATAAACATAAAATTTAAGTCTAGCAGTCAGACCGATAGGTCTGTTGCCATCTCTATTTGTTCACATGAATGTGACAGTGACAGGAGACTTTTAGCGAACCGCTAAAGTGTCCAACATTATGAATGAGGACCCTGATATTTATTTCCCCTTTACCCGGGGAATCCTTTTGTTTTTTTATGAATACCTAATAATTGCAAGAAAACACCGTCGGCTGCATCATCCATTAACATCAGGTGAGGTTGCGGTCAATCCCGAGCGTATTTTGTGACAAAATAACTTTAAAAGAAACGCGCGCATGTGGAAGCTGTGTAAAAATTACACCATGTTTTTACTTATTTTGATATATGTTTTTATATTTCGCCGTAATATTTTCAACGTTTTTGGCAGTCTTGCTCATAAATACTCGTTTCCACAATTCAAAAGCATATTTTAAAATACAATATTTGAAGTAATTCCTGCTCCAAAACGCAATTCTCTGACAAAACGGAAAAAAAGTTGGTCCGGAACTGATCGAGCCGCCGAATACCGAACGTAGTAAGTCAAAAAATACAAAAAAATATCCAACCCGAATCCAAGCCAAATCTGCAAGTACTTGGAAAAAGTTTAAAAAGTACAAACGTTCTGTATTTGAAGTGACTGGTGCTGTACCAGTTTGACTTTAGGATACTGGGGTTTTTTACCAATTAATTCAAAATATAAATTCAAAATGATCCTTGTGATTTACTTGTTAGCTAGTAGAACTTTAAAACACTGGTACACTATAAAGTCTTGAATAGCCATCAGAAACCAAACAAAACGGGAAACATAACACAAAATAAAGTATTCAATCAAACAAGGTTTGCTGCGTATGCACCTAGATGGCGCTGTCTGACAATTACATATTTTTTTTCTTTGTTTTGGGCTAACGTCTATGCTTATATAAAACCACATGAATATCTCACACTGTTTCAAGTGACTCTAAATCATAAATACAATTAAAAATCAGAGCGGTTGCTCCAAAAATTAAACAATACTGAACGCTTGCCAGAATGCTGTAACGCTTGATGTATATCTGTAGATTTTGGCACGATACCGCTGAGCAATGACACGTGACTATTCTTGCTGGCCTGTGCCGAATCGTAAGCCTTTTACTAGCTTTAACTATTTAAAGCATCGTAAAGTAGGGACTAGGGCAGTACTTGGGTCATTTTACTAACTAACTAACGATGTGGCAGACCTTCAAAGCTTTAAGTAGTTTCCTCCCAAGGCAAGGCTGTTCTATATTTAATTAATATTGCGAACAATTCACAAAACACTATCTAGCCCCAAGCTTAGCCAAGCTTGTACGGTGGGAACCAGATAGCTGGTTCCCATCATACATAATTTATTTTGTAAATGCTAATTAGAATACAATATAACACCCAGACGGAGACCAAATATTTGTGTGGTGAACACAGATGTTTGTTCTCTGTCTGGGTTTTTTAAGTATGTATTTACAAAAAATGTATTTAAGTACTATATCAGCTATCTGGTTCCCATCATTTTGTGGGGATTGAGCCCACGACCTGCGGCGCAGAAGGCAGAGCTAACTACCAACTGAGCCCATGACACTTGTCAATGTACCTCCCAAATCCAGTGTGTTCTATCATAGAGATTCTGTATTCGGAGCAAATAGTAAATTCCTACTGCTATTTCTTATTTAAATTTATGAAATAAAACTCATAAATCAAATAAATTAACCAATTGTTGCATAGTTTTTCTCCCGTCACAAAATCAAGTACACTTCAGTGCACTAATATTTCCAATTCACAAGTTAAAATAAAACAATACATACCCAACTTGCAATCAAGCTCCTGAAGCAACACAATAGCAACTCGGCAAATATACCGCGCAAACACGGACCAATGAAATTAGGCGGCGGCAGGTAAAAGCGTGTAAGTCACGTTTTCGATATTTCTGTGTACAGATTTTTGTTTACAGACGGGGATAGTGACTTGATAAATTGAAAGGTCGGGGGAATCTGTTGTTGGCGGTGCGAATAAAATTGATATAATTTATCTGACGGATTCTTATGTTTGTATCGATAAATGCTATTTACTTTATTTCGTACTAGTTTCGTGGTTCATGGAGAAAGATAGGTATATTTTTATGTTATTTTTTCATAAAATAGTTAGACATACATAATTATAAACATTCGAACTTCTTCGGCATAGCTATGTAACCTACCTTACCTAGTGTTTTATTATAATATTGGAGTACTAATTTAATAAACGTTACATTGTGCCTATGCATTATTAATTATTTTATATGTATACGTATATATTCCTTATTGTATCAGAAAATACTAAGAAATATTGGGGAGAACCACGTCATTCAAGAAAAAATAAATGAACCAGCAACACCTGAATAAAAAAAAACCCCTCCTCGATAGAAATAGAACCAGCACCTTTTGCATCTCAGCCTTGTGTTGACCCTCTTATAACCTTCTCTTCCATTGGAAAGTTTAGAAGGTAGTAGATACTAAAATGGGAATGGGAAATAGTCTTTATAGTGGATTTACTATGCCTAAAATAATTTTTTGACAAACAAATTAATGATAAAAAAATTGAAAATAATAAAACCCTATTTATCACCACTTGCTGTCAGCAGGCCGCCAAGCGCCGTATTGACAAATGTCAAAGGTACTACAAATGCTTCGCTTTCAAAACGAGCGCTGAACACACAAAGCAAAGTTTTTTTGCAATGTTTTTTTACTTTTGTGTTGGCACGAAATTAAAACATGTTCCTTTTTTTGCAAAGTTCACAGTTTTATTTGTAAAGTTTTGTAAATATTATTGGGCTATAATATAAAGCTATTTTTATTGTTAAAAAATAATGGTTCTTAGTCCAGGGCAGCTTTGTTTATGAGTTTAGCTTTATTATAACAGTAAAACAAAATCCAGTGTTATTTATAAATTTTCTGTTATTGGGTATTGGTGTATTGGGTGTATTTGTACTTAAAAATAATTAACAGAGGAATTTTGATTAAATATTTATTTACTTAGCTAGTTTTATGGAGAAATAACGAATCCCCACAACGCTACCTAGCCCCAAACTAAGCAGGGCTGGTACGATGAGAACCAGATAGCTGATATTATACTTGCATATTTTTTTAACTTGATAGTTTATTTTTTCGCAGGCATATGAAAATTTATAGATTTTATTCTCAAATTTGATTGATTTGGTTGAGACTGGTGACCAAAGGGCTGGCGCTTACCTATAGGGCAAAGAATTAGCTTAGCTATTCAAAGAGGTAACGTTGCCAGCCTTTTGGGCACATTGCCTGCGGTCGGTGATCTGAACTCTGTTTTCTACCTGTAATACTTTCAGGTGGAAAACAGAGTTCATTAAAAAAATTTCTAGTTTCTTATAAAATGTAATTTTTATATTTTCTTTTTAATTATTTCATGTTGTATAATAATAGTTTTTGTAAATAATGTATATTCTGTTGTTCTCAAATTTGAATATCAAATTTTACCGTTCATGAAAAAACAAAATGTTATTCAGTTGTATCACAAAGATCACTTTGAAACGTCATAAATAGTTGAGTCTAGGGCTAAGTTCCACGCGACCAAGCCGACGAAAGAACAGGCAACATACAACAACTTTGTTCCTAATGGTTTTCTGCATGATCATTTTACAAAACAGAAATAAAAATAGCAGTGAAGTTCCAAGAGTATATTCCCAATAATACCCCGTACATTTCACATCGCAATACAGGAAGTTTGATAACATCTGTATTATACTCTTGTGAGAGTATTTGTGTGCCAACTTCAGATTGCCTTTGCATGGTACTATAAAGGGCATTATAAAAATTCATTGACGTAAATTCATGGGAGTATAAATTTATTTTTTCCTTGTATTTTTATATTAATTTGAAGGAAAAAGGGGAGGCCTTCAAAATCAAAGTCAAAAGTATATTTATTCAGTAGAATCGCAAGGATCCCTTTGAAACGTCTTAAAGTAAGGTGAGTCTAGGTGCCAATTCCACGCGTTCCTTAAGAGGCCGGCGGAGGGCGAATTTTCATACAAACGTAATACCAAAATTATTACTAGTTTAGGCAGATTTTCACTACCTATATTATTGTAATAACTGTATTCGTATAGTATTTATCTAGGTTCCTGAACAGTTTTTATTTTAAATTGTGAAATGCTTGTACTCCGTCTGAAAATATTGTAGTATAAGTATGTATTTACAAAAAAACATGTATAAGCATTATATCAGCTAATTATGGACACTAGATAGAACACAATATAAAAAACGATGGTAAAAAATTTGGAATCCCAGAATTGGCCGATTGTATGTCTATGGATTGTCGCGAAACTGTCGTGACATACGTGATGAGGGGGCAGTGTTATGCATTTTTAACCGACTTCAAATGAAAAAGAGAAGGTTCTCAATTCGCATATATTTTTTTTTCTTATCGCATAACTTCGTCATTTAGAAATCCGATTTGAAAAGTGTTTTTTTAAATGAAAGGTAATACTTTCACATTGGTCCAATAGAAATTTTATCAAAATCGATTCTGCAGTTTGATCACGAAATCGGTTTCAATTTTTTTTAAACTTCACTTGTGAATTGTTCCCATATTTTACTGAAAACCATAATAGGCTCTGTTAAAATAAAATGATTTAATACGTTTCATTGAATATGACGTCGGCAACCAATGGAGATTTATTGAATTAATTTATTTGTTAAAATGCGATATAAAGCTTATTTCCAAATGCATAAATAAATTCGTTCCGTTACAAAAAAAGTCGGTTTACTGACGATAGTTGAACGTGACAACGTCATACAGCTGTCCACGCGGACGCATCGCTCACTCAAGTAGGAGAGAGACAGATGTCGAACGCTGCCGAACGCGGAGCCCGGTTGTGCCTCTTTGTCGTTCGTTCCGCGCTCTCGCTTGCACTTCAAGCCTCTTCCATTTTCTTCTATCAGCCGTCATCTCTGTGTTCACTTCTTTCTTATCCATGTCATCTTTCACACAGTTCATCCATGTTTTCTTTGGTCTACCTATGCTCACATATCCATCCACATCCTTACTCATCACTCTCCTAGTCACATGACTTTCATCCCTCCTCATGACATGCCCGTATATTATGCCAGCCTAGCTCCCCATTTTTTTTTACAAGTCTCTTTTTTCAAATCAATTAGTATTTTTTTTTGTCCAGATAATGATGATGATGATGCCGGTACTCTCAAACGGTAAAAAAAACATTGTGAGGAAACCGGCATGTCGTAGAAACTAAAAATTTTGAAAATATATGTCAAGTCAAAAGTTTGTGGCGCACTTATAATTCTTTAACCTCACTAGTTTGGAAAGACATAGTTACGTCGACGCGATGAACGAAAAGTTTATGAATTTCAAATAATAATTTCTTTAAAATTATAAAACAAAGCTCAAAAAGGAAACGGTCCATTAAAAATGAAGCATTTCTCCGTTGCTGTACGTTCTTGTACCCTTAGCACTAGTTTTTGGTTTTATAGAACACTTTGGATAGGTCAAGCACACGCAAGGTGCAATATTTTAGTAGTAGAAGAAATCTACGTCTAAGAGTAGTAGCTCGTCTGTGTGTGTGTCTCGTGGGGGTGCGTACTACCACCCACCATGCCTATTGCTGCCGTGAAGTAGCATTGCTGTGTTTCGGTTTGAAGGGTGTGGGTGCCGGTGAAATTACTGGCACATGAGTCTGAACATCTGTATGGCCTCAATTAGACGGACACAGGGCACGTTCCTGACGTGCGTGACCTACGAGGCAATGCTTTGTTATAAGCGATGGTTACCATTTAACATCAGCAGGGCTACCACGAGCTCCATATGGTTATGGCTGTCAAAATTGTGTCAACGGTGTCAACACATTCAAACCCAAGAAGAAAATGAATGTGTGGGTCAGCCTATCTATACACAATTTGACAGCCATAGCCATAACCATATGGAGCTCATGGTAGCCCTGTAGGTGAGCCATATGCCTGTTCCATTAGCTAGTCGTACCCTATTATACACTGCCCTGCGTCACGTTCAGCCTCACTTGCCAGTAATGTCACCGGCACCCACACCCTTCAAACTGAAACACATCAATGTTGCTTCACGGTAGGAATATGTATGGTGGTAGTACTTCCCCGGACGCGCCCTTCACAAAGAGCTCTACTACTACTAAAAAAAACAGTCAGATCAAAAAGCTTTTATAGAGGATGATAAGGGGTCATTATACACCACAAAGGAACCAGTGCTAACAGCATTCAGTACAAATCACGCTATATTTGTGGAGATATACTGGATCTGTAGTCTGGCGCCCTTCCAGCCCTCGTAACGAACGCATTGTGACTGCATTTTGTAATCGGCGCAAGGTATAGGATCTCTGCTTTTCTCAACAAGATTTTAGTCAATAACTTTTTATCTATTGATTATATATTTTTGAGGTTTTTGTATAAGTTACTCAATATTTTATGGGCTATCCGAATATATAAGTCTTGTTATTGGTGAAAATTTGGACCGGATTTGCCTATTTTCCTTTAAAACTAAAAATTAAGGTGATAAATATCCTCAAAAAATTTAAACGCCTTCATGGATTTCGACCAAACATGGCTAAAAACCATACCAGTAGGCCTACCACAAGCTCTGTCTGGCTCTGTCTCTGGCTCTGGTTTTGAGTCTGTGTGAGTGCTCACCAGTGTATTATACTGTATGTGTGACGTTTCGACGAAGGATTTATTCAATGGAAATATGTCAACATTCACACAGTTTCAAAACCAGAGCCAGAGACAGAGCCAGACAGAGCTTGTGGTAGGCCTACAGAACAGTAGTTCTGTGTGTGTAATTTTAATGTAGTTTTTTCTTAGAAAAGTTACTACTTTTCTAAGAAATTGATGGTATCGTTTGGGAGCTACAAGGCCACAAATCGACAGTCAAAACGACACAAAAACTTTACCTTAAACTTTACCTTCTTTACAATCAAGGGAAAATACCCCCTCCTCCGTTATTTTAATGAGAAAACGTTGCAAGCGAAAATTGAAAATAAGTATTATATCGGCTATCTGCTTCCAGTAGAACAAGCTCTGCTTAGTTTGGGGCTTGATTAGTGTTGTGTGAACTGTCTACTATATTTTTTTATCCCACTTTACGTAGGGTCGGTACAACAGGTTTTCGTTCTCCACTCTCCTCTATTAGCCGTCATTTCAACAGTCACTCCTTTCTTACCCATGTCATCCTTCACACAATCCATCCATTTTTTTTTTGGCCTACCTCTGCTTCTTTATTGGTACTGTTAGTTTTCCTAAAAATGAAAATAAATTGACAAAAATGAAAACTAAATGATAATTTCCATTCCGCTTCTTGTTATAACTTAAAGGTCTCCTAGAGCAAGTAATTTATATTATGCGGTCTTGTCCGTTCGCGGGAGCCTCCCGGACGTCATATAATTGGGCGATCAAATGAAATGGAGGTCTTTCATATTTTTATCAAGAAATAACGTCTTCTTTTGATATTTTATCAAGAAAGTAGCTCAAGTTTTAAGCCCTGTACACATCTAAGCGATATGCGATGGCGATCAGTGTAAATTGAGGATGTACAATGGGTACGGGCATGTCATGAGGAGGGATGAAAGGAAAGTCATGTGACTAGGAGAGTGATGAGTTTGGATCATCCACATTCAGCAGAGGTACTTCAAATCCTTTCACCACACTTGGTTCGAAAGAATCAGTGACACGATAAGAAAAAGAAACAGAGGTAAACCATAGAAAACATGGATGAACTGTGTGAAAGATGACATAGACAAGAGAGGAGTAAATGCAGAGATGACAGCTGACAGAGGGGAATGGAGGAGGAAGACAATTGTGCCGACTCCACATAAAGTGGGATAAGGGCAGGAAGAAGAATATTAAAATGTATTTAAATAATTCATGACGAAATAATTTACGATTTTTTTTTATTTTAGACTCTAAATTTAAGTCCTAAAATTTTTTTGGGTCACCATTATTTGCTCCATTGATTGCCCCATCCAAGATAGATGGATGAAGATCATAATGGGATTGGACATAATTTAATTTAATTTTATATTTTTATTTATGTATCATCATCATCTTTGACATTTTATTTTAATTTAATTGTAATTGTGTGTTATTTTATTGTGTACCTACATTATGGATTTGTATAATCTGAAATAAATAAATTAATAATAATAATTATGCTTTGGTGACCCCAAATGTTTCTTCAGCTTTTAGCAACAAAACCCTTAAAACACTTAAAATATTACCATATGGCTTAACAATTACCTCATGGCTTTTTAAATTAAAATAAAATAAAGGGTAGGTACCCTGCCACCCCCAATGATTAAAAACAAACCATTATGCAATTAAAAATGAAAGCTACCACACAGAGCAATTAGAGAATAGCGCCAAATGTCGCTAAGGGGTGAGTGGAGTCACCCTAAAGGAAATTATGAACCCTTAAAAGATTTACCGGCTTAGGGTAGGTAATGTTGACATTTGGAATATTCAAATAATTAAAAATGAAGGTGCTAAAATCTTTTTATGCCTAATTTATATTTTTTATAATATTATATTATAGAGTAGTAAAATTTATTTTTTGTGTAGAAGAATGGAATATAACTTCATTGAAAACCAAATGATAGGTTACAAAAAAAGAATACATATAAAACTAGAGGTACAGTGAGAGATCTTATTGCTAATAGCTATTTCTTCCAGAATTGTTTACTTTGTACTATGATAATATTAAAGGAACCATAGTATTTCCTTTTTATTTATCTTTTTATCATATCTATTAGGCACAAAACAAACATCTACGATCGTCACATAAATATTTGCCATCAGTCAGACTCGAACCCACGCCCTTCAGCGCAGAAAACAGAGGCCAGTAATCCTTAGAAAATCTGTAGAAAGTAATTTGTTAATTACAAGACAAAATTCATCTTGAGAATTCCACAAGACAAACGACCAAAGGCAAGTACAGCCTCAAAGTTCATAATTAAAACTTGATTTAAGTTAGATTGAAAATAATGTTTTTAGGCTGAAAACTTAACCGCTTTTGAAAGTCAAAAACATACGCAATCAAATAAAATTTGGTCGTGTGGAACTGGCACTTAGACTCACCTAGATTTAAGACGTTTCAAAGTGATCCTTGTGAAACAAAAAAATATATATATAAATAAATAAATATTGTGGACAATTCACACAACACTACCCATCCCCAAACTAAGCAGAGCTTGTAATATGGGAACCAGATAGCTGATATAATACTTGAATACATTTTTTTTTGTAAATACATACTTAGAATACAATACAACACCCAGACAGAGAACAAATATTTACGTTCACCACACAAATATTTTGTTCTCGGTGGGGATCGAACCCACGACATACAAATACTTACCTAATTGATAACTATTGGCTTGGATACACAAGCTCTAGTCGCATTTTATAATAAATAGCAGTGCCCGAGTATTTTTTTTTGGTAAACTGTTGTTGTAAATATGAATTACTTACATACTGATTAAATATTAATATTTTTCGATCTTACCGACATAATAATAAACTCCACTACTCGTCAATAGATGGCGTTCTCTATCCCACTAACTCATGACTTAATCAACAGATGGCGCTAGGAGTTATGATTTTATGATAAAGTTGATTATTTACTTTACGATTAAGGGGACATTTTCTAAAAATGAATCCTAGCTAGATCGTTTTATCGTCCCCGAAAACCCCTGTATACTTAATTTCATGAAAATCATTGGCTCAGTTTCCGAGATCCTAAATATATACAAGATTTTCTCGTTTAAGATTTCCAAATATTCAGGGTAGTTTTACAAAAATACCTCAAACCCATAATTTTTGTACCCCCTACATGCTAACTCAATCCCATGGGGTAATAAATAAAGATTTATCGCAAATTATTCCTTAGAATATAAAAAGGACGAGAAAAACAGGGTAATCCAATACGTGTACACAATACGGGGGATGATTTTAATGTTTTTCTTATCTTGTCAATAATTTTTTTTAAATCAGTGCTAGTGTGGTGAAAGGATTCTCAAATGAAATTAACGCCAATCACATTTTAAAATGAAAAAAAATGTGTAAAATGCGATTGGTGTTTATTTCATTTTAGGTAAGTAATTTGAAATAAAACTGTTGAGGAACCTAGATAAATACTATACAAATACAATTATTACAATAATATAGTGTAAATCTGTCTAAATTAGAAATCATTATGGTATTCCGTTTGTATGAAAATTTTCCGTCCGCTGGCCCCTTAAGTTCTGATGCTGATTTCCTCACGTTTTTTTCCTTCACCATTTGAGAGTAGCATAGTGTACATACATTTAATTGCAGAAACTCATTTGTGCATGACCGGATTTGTACCCACGACTGTAGGCCTATCATGAGCTCTGTCTGGCTCTGTCTCTGGCTTAGGTTTTGAATCTGTGTGAGTGCTAACCAGTGCATTATACTTACTGCGTGTGTGACGTTTTGACGTAGGATTTATTTAGTCAACACTCGCACAGACTCAAAACCAGAACCAGAGACAGAGCCAGATAGAGCTCATGGTAGACCTACTGATCGCAAGTTTTAGACGAGAATATAAAGAGGTTGGGAAAAACATCGTTATTTATAACGTGTACAAAATACAGAATGATTTTAATATGATTTCAAATGACATCTTCCATTAGCTTAGATACGGGAAACATATTATGTTGCGATAAACAAGGAAACGGAATATAATATATGTTGAAGGTGAGATAAACAAGGAAAATACAGGTGTGGTGAGACGCGTGATATGAGGGTTCCGTACGTATGAGTTGGTAATCGAATATTTGTCTGGCCTCTGAGGTGGTAGTAGCTCTGCCTTCTGCGCCGTAGGGCGTGGGTTCGTTCCCCACCGAGAACCTATATTTGTGTGGTGAACTCAGGTCTTGTTGTCTGTCTGGGTGTTATATTGGGTTATAGGTTATATAAAATACCTAAATAAATATTGTAGACAACTAATCTAGACTATGTAAATATAAAATAAAATAAGTATGTATAAATACTATATCAGCTATCTGATTAGTAAATACTCTGCTTAGTTTGGGGCTAGATAGTGTTATGTGGATTGTCCACAATATTTATTTATTTTCACGGAAAAATCACTCAAAAATAAACGTTAGGAACCAAGCCGTAGTTGTTGCCGGTTCTTGCGTCGCGTCGGTCGGCTTGGTCGCGTGGAACTGGCACCTAGACTCACCTAGCTTTAAAACGTTTCAAAGTGATCCTTGTGATTCAACTGAAGTTAGCTTATGTTATAAATGTCTGACTTTGTGCTTAAATCTCTATAAATTGAATCTGCAATATTGCGGCTAAAACAGTTTTATCAGTCCCTAGGGGTTGAACCCCATATACCTGTATGTAATCACTGTTGTCGTCATAAATTAGGAACGCTTGATACACTAGCATCTAATTATTTGGCCAATGACGTGGTACAAAAGTTTTCAGGGTTCAAATGCCCATTAAAAAACTAATGACGACGTCTAATTTGCTATATTTTGTTCAACGCCCTTTTTGGCTACATATTATAATGTTGCATCATCATCCAACACTGAAGAAGTCCACTGATGGGCATAGGCCCCCCTTTTACATTTCCAGGAGAACGATTTTGAGCCCTCTTCATGCACCGACTTCCTGTGATTTTAACAATGGGGTCGGTCCATAAGGCTTCTTCATAGGGACACTAAATATAGGTACTTATCGTACTTTCCCCCCTCCCTGTGACCCCGGCTCCCTCGACCCCTGGGCCCTGTTTAATAAAACTGACAATTCGACATATAATATATGTCACAAAGTGACAAAATTGTGGAATTGTCGCGCTTAGGCTATTAATAAAATTGACAAAAACATGTCACAAAAGCGCAAAAATTCCACAATTTTGTCGCTTTTTGACGTATATATGTCGAATTGTCAGCTTTATTAAACAGGAGCCAGGTTTCACTTTTGACGACCTTTACCGATCTTTGCCAAAATGGTGTCAGATTACGTGTTAGTGTCGAAATTTCATTAGTTTCTCCCACCTCTAAAATTACTCAATCTCGTCTAAAGAATCGACACAATGGTTTATTTCTATGATCGACATAATGTGATGAGATCAAAGTGCTACTGAATACACAGCTATACGGACTGACCATGAACCTCATTACTTTAACCCTTTAAAGATCAGAATTTGCCTTTGTTAGGGAACTTAAGGCTTTGTAGACTTATCTCTGGCGGAGCAATCTTGTGTTAACTTAATCTGGTATTATATTTGGAAGGTTTCAAGTTGTGTTTCTTGCGATACGCTTTTAATGCCCTTTGATAATTCTTAATTATTATTATTATCGCTATAAATGTTTTATCAGAATTCGTAAATTTTAGAAAACAGTATTTTTGTATTATTGAAAAAAAAAGGATTCTCTTCATCTAAACTCTTCATTTTATCTATTTCTTTCTAATAAGATACTGCTATACAAACATGAGTATAAATGTAATTACTAAAAAAATACAACGGAAAATAGTCTGCAAATGAATAGAATAGATTTTAATATCCTTATTGTACACCAAAGCAAAAGGTTACAAAACACAAGGATCACTTTGAAACGTCTTAAAGCTAGGTAAGTCTAGGTGCCAGTTCCACGCGACCTAGAACCTAAATAGTTCTAAAACATGCAAAACAAGTGCTAACCTTTTGTCATGGTAATCTCCGAGTGAGTGTCTGCATATTGAGCTAGAGTCTAGCAGCTAGACTCAAACTCAAATAACCAAAATATATAGACAGAATTTTCAAATTAAAAATCCCGTCAGGCAGACTATTTACCCTCTTAGAACCTTTAGGGCTACCATGAGCTCTGTCTGGCTCTGTCTCTGGTTCTGGTTTTGAGTCTGTGTGAGTGTTGACTAAATAAATCCTACGTCAAAACGTCACAAACACAGTATAAAACACTGGTGAGCACTCATATAGACTCAAAACCAGATCCAGAGACAGAGCTAGACAGAGCTCATGGCCAACTGATAAATCTAGATATTTTATCAATTCAGAGCTAGGATACCTAATTTTCAGACAACAATACCTTTGTCCAGCTCCAGACCTCCTTGAACGACCTGTGGTCTTTCATCCCGAATGGGGGGTAAAAGGGCGATTTTGACCCCACTTTTTCAATTTCGGGGGTTGTAAGGAAAGCCAATTTAACCATCTAACACCTAACATGTCAGTGGATGTATTAGTCAAATGTCAATATAAGGGATCGTGACCTTTTCCACCCGATGAAGCTGCGTGTCCACTAAAGCGGAGGGGGAAGTCATCCACGAAATTATGAAATATGTATATTTGTTGACATTCCAAAAGCACTGGCTAGCTCTAAACTAAATCAAAGCTTACATTAAGGGGGTGAGATCGAACAGTCGTTTTTTTTTTAATTCTATGTAATTACTTTCTTTCACGCGCCTACGTCTCACTAAATGAAATGGCACCACACTGAAACTTCACTACTATTATTTTTATTTGTAAAAGGATCATATAAAAAAAAAGCAGCCAAGTGCGAGTCGGACTCGCCCATGAAGGGTTCCGTAGCACGACGAACTACAAGAACCTTTATATATGTTACTTGATGTAACATAATAAGGTTCCTGTAGTTCGTTGAAAGGTAAATTGTGGTTTACGGTTTATGACGTATAAAAAAAAAACTACTGACTAGATCTCGTTCAAACCAAATATCGTTGAAAGTTTACATAATAATGTACAACATATATTTTTTTTAGTATTATCATTCTCTTACTTTAGAAGTTAGAGGGGGGGGGACCAACTTTTTTCCACTTTGGAAGTGTCTCTCGCGCAAACTATTCAGTTTAGAAAAAAACTTTATTAGAAACCTCAACATCATTTTTGAAGACCTATTCATAGATACCCCACACGTATGGGTTCGACGAAAAAATTTTTTTGGAGTTTCCGTTTATGACGTATAAAAAAAAAACTACTGACTAGATCTCGTTCAAACCAAATATCGTTGAAAGTTTACATAGTAATGTACAACATATATTTTTTTTAGTATTATCGTTCTCTTACTTTAGAAGTTAGAGGGGGGGGACCAACTTTTTTCCACTTTAGAAGTGTCTCTCGCGCAAACTATTCAGTTTAGAAAAAAACTATATTAGAAACCTCAACATCATTTTTGAAGACCTATTCATAGATACCCTACACGTATGAGTTCGATGAAAAAAAAATTTTTGAGTTTCAGTTTCAAGTATGGGGACCCCCAAAATTTATAGTTTTTTTTCTATTTTTGTGTAAAAACCTTAATGCGGTTCACAGAATACATCTACTCACCAACTTTCATCAGTCTAGCTTTTATGGTTTCGGAGAAAAATGACTGTGACACGGCCGGACAGACAGACAGACAGACAGACAGACAGACAGACAGACAGACAGACATGACGAATCTATAAGGGTTCCGTTTTTGCCATTTGGCTACGGAACCCTAAAAACGGAAGGAACCAAGCCGTAGTTTGTTGCCTGTTCTTACGTCGACTTGGTCGCGTGGAACTGGCACCTTTAAGACGTTTCAAAGTGATTCTTGTGTTACTATTACTGAATAAATAAATCTATGACTTTGACCTCAACGATAAGACGTAATTGTTTGAGCTTCAACTTCTATTCGCGTTCCTGGCGTGCCAAGATTTTTTTTATAAATATCATTAATTGACACCACATCAAAAGGAGGGGAAGGGGGTAAAGGGTGGGTGGTGAAGCATTACGCTGAGCTAGAGCCGATTTGCTATAGTGGCACGCATACACTGATCTCTTTTTGTTGTTTTCAGTATGCTTTAGTATGTTTATTTCTATGTATTTTTTCTTTAGTACTTATGTTTTTGTAATGTCGTCTTAACTTTCTTTGTTTTTATTTCTTATTTTAATAGTGTATATTATGTGCTGAAGCAGTAAATAAATGAATGTCTATGTCTAATCCTAACGACCCCCTCCGCTTTAGTAGACATCAGTCCTAATAGGGTTGCCACCCCAATGAAATATTCGCAGCGCGTTGCAAAACAGGTATTTCACCTTTTATTGATAGGCCGAATAGAATTTAAAATTGTTATCTTGGTAATAAATTGCGAATCGCTTTTGACTCGGGATTTTTGGGCAGTTCCAATAATTCTTGTTTATGAGCGGGTTGGTTCTTGATAAAGTAAAGGGGTCTTTTATGCTACTCACGTCTTAAGGTCGTGGGTTTGAATCCAGTCGCGCATGTAAAACCTAAAACTTTCGAAATTTGTGTCTTCGTCTTCTTATCGTGTCACTGGTTCTTTCGAACCAAGTGTGGTGAAAGGATTTTAGGAGCGCCTTAAAGAGGCTCCTTTCGTGCACTTGGCACAAATTTTCAAACTATTTAGGTTCCACGACGTGCCGGTTTCCTCACGATGTTTTCCTTCACCGTTTGAGAGCACTGGCATAGTGTACATAAATATTTGGGCAGAAAAACTCATTGGTACACGACTGGGTTTGAGCCCACGACCTTAAGATTGGAAGGCGGGGCCGCTTTTCTGTGTCAAATGCACGGAAGCACGAACTTTAAATCCTTTCACCACACTGGTAAAAAAAAAACGAAGAAGATAAAAGTGAAGAAGAAGAAGATCTATTACTTTTAGATAACTCCTAAATTGTGTGTTTTTAGTTTTTCACCATCTATTACTTTCCCAATATCTTCAATCAATAGAACCAAGAGTAATTCTCCATTTTCCGGCTATATAAGGCCTTATACACACCACAAAGTTCTGGCAAACCATCATGATAAAGGCGCGGCCACACACAATAAATAGGAGAGATAGGCGACGATACGTCTTTGTGGAGGAATGAAAACAAAGGATGTTAATAACGCCACTGGAAATATATTACCGCAGTGCTGACAAAACAGCTGGCTTACTAGTATTATTTCGAAACTAGCTAAAAATAGGGAGAATTAGAAGATACTGGAATAGGCTTTCATCGTTGATAGCGGACCTCAAACAAGCAAAATTAAATAAAAACAAAAAGTTGAAAGTAGTTAAACAAAAACATGGGAACCAGTAAGCCTGTCTAGCTCTGTTTCTGGCACCTGGTTTTGAGTCTGTGTGAGAGCGCTGTCATAATAAATCCTAAGTCGAAACGTCACACACGCCAGAGCCAGACAGAGCTTGTAATAGGATATAGACTATTTTTGATTTGTAAAAGGATCATATAAAAAAACAGTAGGAACCGAGACGAGCAACACGTGTCAAGCGTCACGCAAAAAGGGTCCGCCAGCGGCCTACTTGCGGAAACCAGTCCGCTCACCAAGTGCGAATGATGAATTTGCTATTTTTTTAGTGAGCCAGCTATTTAAAGTGTACTGTGGCATAGGGTAGTTCCCTTGAGATGAAATTGCTGCTACTTATGTTCTATTGTGGCAGATTCTGCCGAAATTAATTGGAGTTTTAACTGACATCTGCGTGTTATTAATGAGGTTGGCCTATATTGTTGACCTCCATTGTCTAATTAAACTAAAAACAGAAACAAAAAACATCGAAAAACATAGACTTAAAAAAACTCCTCCAGGGTAGGCAACGCAACGACAGCACCCTTGGTGTTGTTGGTGTCTATGGGCGACGGTGACCGCTTACCATCAGGTGGGCCATAAGCTAAACCAATCGTTTGTCTATCTTTTAAATTAAAAAAAAACTTGTGATGCAAAAAAACATTGTGGCGAACTGATTAAGATAAAACTTTACACCGAATATAGTTAGTTTCCTGGATTAGCGTATCGGCTACATTTTTTATCCATTCAGGATTTTTTTTTTTTACATACAGTTATTTAATAAATATTATTACCTAAACTTTGAAGACATTTTAGAGCTTTATAGAAGCGTAATTAAAATCCTTTCACCACACTGATTTGAAAATAGAGAAGGCATGACGAGAAGGAGGAAAAGGCGGGCGAATCCGAAGGCGATCGCTAGTGCTTTATAATAACTAGGTCATTCGCAATCAAAAGAAATAATGGACTTCCGAAAACCAATCACGTAACTCCGAGTCAAAACTCCAAATATTGGCATTCGAACTGGCGTTTAATTCCAACTCAACTTCGCAGATAAATTCGTGAAGAACTTTCTGGATATATCGGTTCGAGTTAGATCTGATTGCGGGTAAGAATTAAGGCTGGTTCACACTAGGATAGTGTTTTAGTCAAGTAGCTAGAGCGAGCACTGGTGGTCTAGTGGTAGCGGCTTCGCCTTCCGATCCGAAGGTTCGGTTCAAATCCACTCGTGTACCAATGAGTTTTTCTGTCGAAAAATTTATGTGCACTATGCCAGTACTCTCAAAAACGGTCAAAAGCTCAAAAGAAGGAAAACATCGTGAGGAAACCGGCGTGTTGTAGAACCTAAAAAAGTTCGAGCAACACGTGTCAAGGGTCACGCAAAAAGGGCCCACCAGCGGCCTACTTGCGGAAAAACGAGCCCGCACGTCAAGTGCGGATCATAAATTTGCCGAAATTTAGTCAAGTAGCTTTAGTTCCTCTCCATCCAAAGGTTGTCTGGAAGAAATCGCTTTATAGCGATAAGACCGCCCATTGTACATTTATTGAATAATATTTATGTGTTAATAATATTTGTGTGTTCTTTTTTTGTTAATTTGATAGGGTGTACAGAATTTTCTAACTATATATCTTTCTATCTAAACTACCAACCATCAAATACTTTGCATTTATTATAATCACCAAGTCAATATTTGAATGGTAAGATCATCATCATCATTATCAGCCTGAAGAACTCCACTGCTGGACATACGCCTCCCCTACACATTTCCAGGAAGAACGATTCTGAGCTCATTAAAATTAATAATTCTTGCTCTTTTAACTTTTTAAGATTAATAGTACTGTTGAATTATTTGCAAGTCTTATTTCCGCAGTGTTTAGCTACTCGACTAAATCACTGGCGCAGTCACAACCTGCCTGTAGATCTGATTGCGGGTAGCTAAGAATTAGAAAGGCAATCAATTGACTAGAGCCGATCTGTTTGTAGGAAGTTATTCTAGACGATTCTAAACTCTAGTCTGAGTTCTAGTCTTACGAATAATGTCTTGATTCTTCAATGCACTCTGCAGTCGAGTTTCAATTCATCCACGAATGTTTAAATTTTCAATTTTTGTAGTAGTAGAGCTCTTTGTGTTGTCTCGTGGGGGTGCGTACTACCACCATGCCTATTGCTGCCGTGAAGCAGCATCGCTGTGTACAGGTTTGAAGGGTGTGGGTGCCGGTGATATTACTGGCACGTGAAGCTGAAATTTTGTATGCCTCAAGTTGATGGACGCAGGGCAGTGCATCGTAGGGCACGTTCTTGTTGTGCGTGACTTGCGAGGTATTGCTTTGTAATAGGCGATGGTTGCCACTTAACATCAGGTGGGCCATATGCTTATCCATCAGCTTGTTGCATAAAGAAAAATATACTTACTTGCTTTTTCTTTTTTTGTTACTAACCCATGGACCTCATAATTGTCTTAATTTATCTCCTAAGGTCGTGGTTTTAAATTCACCCTCGAGTATTTAAATTAATTTTTAAAATAAGTCTCGTTCTGTATTTATGTAATTTCGTAAGCCAAATAGTAAAAAAACATCTTCAGCCTTCTAATGTGTGTGCATAGCTTTCTAGCAAGTATTTATTTAGGCTCAACGTTAATAGTCAATTAAATAAAATAAACTACCGAGCAAACAACATACAACAACCAGAATAAAACCTCCCCCAACCACAAAAATACCTGAATACCGTAGGCCAACGGATATTGCCTGAGGCATCGTAATGGGAATCGCCAAAGGGCCCACGGTGGCCCAATGGTCCATATTTATTCGAAAGTAGGCAAAAGGCCCTATAAACCTAATAAAATCACTGCTCGCTATTATCATCGAAGTCGGTAAACTGGCTGAGTTATTGCTGGTCCGTGCTGAATATATTGTGAGGGGAAACGGGCTGGTCCTGTTTTGGTTTGGTTCGATTCGGCATCCGGTCACAAAGCCGAATGAAACTATCGCAAAATTCAATAGAAAATCTCTTTTGTTTCTCCTTATCGTGTCACTGATTCTTTCGAACCAAGTGTGGTGAAAGGATTTTAAGTACGCCTCAAAGAGGCTCCTTTCGTGCACTTGACACATTTTTTTTTCCACAATCTCCTCTGTTCTGTTTTGGTGTAGTTGAATTCGGCATCCAGACAAAGGCCGAATGAAACTATAAAAAAAATCTCCTCCATGTAACCATTTTGCTGTAATTTGATGACTAATAGACGCATTGTAAGCTCTTAAATACTAACCAATGTGAAAAGAGCTTCCATATGTAAGAATTTTCACTAATTTACATGTCGTTCACTAGTTATAATAATGATTGGCCACTGAATATTTTTTAAGTGAATACGTCTTTAAAATTGCTTCCATAAGGACGCAATTCAAAAAAATTATGATAGTCAAATCGGGGGATACTGTTTAGTGTTGCAGCTACATATTTCTCATCCCCATCCAAATTTCAATTACACCACTGGATAGCTAAATCATCTAAAAAATATTACGCTATGTAAGGAAAGTAACACATCGCGCGCGGCGGAGGGGGAAGCCCCGAATTTACGAGACGTGTATTCAACTTTTACAACAGACGGCCGTGTCCACAACACAGGTTTTTCAACCTAGCACAGTTTTTTGATGCCAACCTACATCTATCTACCTACTTAAGTTTCTGCTAGATATTATAGTTACTTATAAGCATAGATATATTCACTTCTACCTACTATACAACTGACGTTTGGCTAAATAAAATTTCATTTCATTTCAAAATTCCATTTTTTCTGTAAAATTTTATTTTTTATTAAATAGTTATTATAAACGTGATAGCGTATTTAAATTCAATTTCGAATACTAAAACAAAAGCTTTGATACCTTCGAGTATTTTTCACCAATGCCGAATAAGGCAATGTTTTCCAGGATACGGCCGAACCGACCACGAACCGTAAGTTACGACGTTGGTTAAATTCTCCAACGGGATCCAACTTATTCAGACGCCATTTTTTAAACTTAAAACGGGATAATGTTGTTTGCTATGTTGTGGAGTTTCACCAACAAAAAAGGGTAAAAAGGGGCTAAAGGCGTTTACTGTGTTTATGTTGTAAATCAGAACTTACTTAGGTATTAATGTTGCCATAAAGTTAAAGTACTTATATCTGCTTGTGTGTTTTATGTGCGTACAAGCGGCAAAGCTTGTACGCACATAAAACACACAAGCAGATAAAGCGGGGCGAGTAAAGCCTGTGGCTTTGCTCGCCCCGTTCCCCTTAATTTTTCAGGATAAAAAATCTAATGTCCGTCTCCCGGATTTAAGCTACCTCTCCACCAATTTTCAGCCAAATCTGCTCAGCCGTTCTTGAGTTATATTTGTTTATTTAATTAATTAGAATTATAATTACACTTATTAACAGGTAAATTACATTTCCACATTCTAATTCCTAAATTAATTTACATCAAAGAAAATTATTACAAAAAAAAGTTTCATATAAACTTTTTTTGTGTGGTGAACGCAGATTTTTGCTCTCTGTCTGGTTGTTATATTGTGTTCTAAATATGTATTTGCTAGTGATTTTTTCAACGGTGAAGGAAAAAATCGTAAGGAAACCCATGGCTTAGATAACTCTGCACGTATTGACCATATCTTTCCTGTGGATCAGGCCGACTGAGCTGTCAGGATGGTATAGGTGCTGGGCAAACCTATTCCATCTAAAGTCCTGCCCAAGGCACTATAGCGTTCCGCAAGTAGGGCTTGTGTAATTACCCGTTGCCCCTGACGTTGAACAAATCATCTACAATAGATGCTAAGGCCTCTTCTTCTTCCTACCCTTATCCCACTGTATGCAGGGTCGGCACAACATGTTCTCCACTTCCATTCTCCTCTATCAGCAGTCATCTCTGTAACACTTCTTTCTTATCCATGGCATCTTTCACACTGTTCATCCATCTTTTCTTTGGTCTACCCCTACCCACATATTATCCATGTACATTCATACTCATTACTCTCCTAGTCACATGACTATAGACTTTGGATACCAAAATTTGTTGTTGTTTTTTTTTTATAGTAGCTAATTCTTTTAGCATTTCTACTCAAAACTTCCGTAATGCCTATAGTAACAAGGTATTTCTTAAATAGGTCAACTTTTATTTTTTTACGCGAAATTCAAGGATTTTCCTAAAGTTTTCTATAAAAAACACAAAAGGATAAGAAATAGCTGGCAAATAAATACAAAGCTCATTAAGCCCAAGTTTCTAGAAAGCGGATACCAAAAAAAAAGATAGCAACTCTTTACTCCCAAGTTGCTTCATTGGGTTTTAGGTTTGAGGTATTTTAAGGTTGTGACATTATTACAGGCATATAATTATGAGTATTTTTATGAAACAACGGGAAACAACCATGATTACATTTTTTTGAGTTTTAGTTTAGAATTTTTTGTGTGGTAAATACCCCATTGTTTCATAAAAATAGTGTTAAAATTATGATAGTTTCAAAAGTTAAATAATTATGAGGCCTAACATATATTCTGTATGCCTCAAGTTGATTGACGCAGGGCTGAGCTGAGCATCTTAGGACACGTTCCGAACGTGCGTGGAACGAACGAGGCAAAACCGTTTTGTTATAAGTCATACTCATGTACAGTGGCGGTATGAAAATGTTCGTCAGTTTTCAACTTAATTCGTTCAACGTATCGCGAGCACATTATTACCTTTTGAAACTGAATAGACAGAATACACGTCACAAATTATGTCAAAATGTGTTCATGATCAAGGCACTGGTACAAGCGAAAACCGACTCTAAGGTGACGAACATTTTCATACCGCGACTGTACTTGGATAATTAGTTTCGTCTTCTTCTTCTTATCATGTCTCTGATTCTTTCAAACCAAGTGTGGTGAAAAGATTCTAATTTTGGTTTCGTCGTGTGCTTATAAAATAAAAATAAAAGTTTTTTTATAAAAAAATAATTTACCGCTTAGTCACATTGATTATTAATTACGTCACAGCCGTCATATGGCGGTGGTTGTTTTTTCAGAAGGCTCCCCTGGGACTTGGTACAAAACTCTAAAATCTTTCCCCAACAAAGCCTACGCAAACAAAGCCCTACTATGAACAAAAGTAATTATTAAACAAGTGCTCTATAAAAACATAAGGTGAACTCTTGCGATGTTCATGAGCGGAGCGGGGTTTCTTTCTTAATACGAAATAAATTTGTAAATGTTTAACCGTAGAGCGGAGCGAACCGTGTTTTTCCTACCTAAGATATAAGAACCGACTTCCAAGAAAAAGGAAGATTCTCATTTCATTGCATTTTTCAACTAAACTACGTAATTTAATAAATCTTATTGGCTATTAGTAATTTTTGATGGAACAAGTATAATTTTTTCATTTCTAACATTAGTCAACTTTAAAATTGGACACTAAACTTATTTTATGTTGTCGACATAGTCTATGGAGAAATTCAAGAAGTTAGATTTTAGAAGCTTTATCTAAACGAAACTCGCCAATAATCAACCGCTCAGCTTATCGCGTTGCTTATAAGCCAAAACACCCTTACTTTCTTGCGGGGGTGAAGTAAAATGATTTGTTAAGGCCGCAGGGTCGGGGTGGAAGATCTTCAGATAAAAGGATGTTTTACGGAGATCCCCAAATTTCTTGGTAACGCTGATTTATTTTAGCCGACACAGAAAGAGGTATTCTTATTTATTTTATTACCATCTATGCGAATACCCTTTAGATACCTTTTACCGCTTAGACTTCTGATGCATGGTATTTTTAACCGACTTCAAAAAAAGAGGTTCTCGATTTGGTTGTATTTTACGCGATTTATCACGCCTAGTTCCCATGGGGGTAGGCAGAGATCACGGATTTCCACTTGCTACGATCGATTGATTTGCTTGATCGGTTGTACTTTTTTTGTTTGTTAAATTGTCATAACTTGGTCAGATAAAAACCGATTTGAAACAAAAACTAAAATTTAAGAACCTGCGCACATCTAGTGCGATGGCGATGGCGATCAAGATGGCGTCAAATATAACAGCGATATTTTGTCAGCGTTTCACTTTATACTTCAAGATTAGTTCCATAGAAATTTTATCAAAATCGGTACAGCAGTTTGGCCATGAAGTGGGTTTCTCAAGTTTTTTTACCTTTTATAATTTTAATACATTTTGGGATTATTAATTCAAATTATTATTATATTAAAATGTTTATTACTCATTATTTTTATACTAAATTAACCTCTCTCTGTATGAGTTCTCTTCACCCTAAATAAGTATTTTTTATTAAATACTAAATTCTATATTAGTTCTCCTCACCCTAAATCAATATTTTTTATTAATTTTTGTCTCTAATTTAAAAAATAATAAGGTTCTATAAGTTTTTATAGTAGCAAAAGATTACATGAAAGTAAATTCTTAAGTAAGGTCCTCCAGTCCTTTGAAATTACTTGGATTATTTCAATTACTGAGAGTAGGTATTATTACTAAGAGTAGGTATAATTACACAATTTTCTTTGTTCCTTACATACTTACTGTACAAACATCCATTTCGCTAATTAACCTAGTCTGGCGCAATTCGGCGCAGCGAGCGGCTGTTTCCATGGCACAAGCTAATATTCTACCGATATAGATAGAAAGAGAGATAGATTCATACTTTATTGTACACAAAAGAAATATAATATAAAAGAAACATTACAAATATAGTTCAAAAATAGTAGAAAGGTATAAATAAATAAATAAATAAATATTGTGGACAATTCACACACCACTACCCAGCCCCAAACTAAGCAGAGCTTGTAATATGGGAACCAGAAGAGATAAGAATAAGAAGTAATTCAACATGTTTATTCAGTAGGATCACAAGAATCACTTTGAAACGTCTTAAAGTTAAATGAATTTAAGCACCAGTTCCCCGTAACAAATTGAGCGCGATTTAATTCGGGTGTTTTAAAAGTAAATATCTGTTGGTACTTTGATCGTAGAATCAACTCTTAAATATACCTAAACTGTTCTAATGGATTCGATCCCGTTTTATCACCAGTTAACGTGAAATGTGTTATAGCAGAATACCATAAATTAATAAATAATTAGACTACGGGGTCTATTGGCCAAAGATCTGATTGTCAAGATGTCAAAATCCCCAGAGTATAATACGAAGCTGTCAAATGTTTGACATTTCACACTTCACTATCTATGATGATGATTATAATTACCGTGACTGGGAGCAAGCTCATCACCGATGCCAAAGGCAAGGTAGCTTAATAAAAAAAAAGGTGCTTAATAGAGAACGTTAGATCCACAATGCATCAATATTTGAAACAAAAAGCAAGCCTTTATGCAAACGCTTTGTGTGCGACATCCCAATGTGCCATACAATCAGCCGCGCACTGCACATCAGAGCATTCAGAAGTACATAATGGAATTAAACAAGGAACATGGCTTTAATTAGGTTAATTTGTTCGCATTAAAATTGTACAATTTAATATCGCTTCGGAGTTTTACTTTGTTCCAAATTGAACAAAAAAGGATTGTTAAGTTTTCTATTGGACTTTGAGAAACTTTTTAGAGTGAACAAGTGGATTATAAATAATAATAATATTAATAAATATTGTGGACAGTTTACACAACACTATCTAGCCCCAAATTAAGCAGAGCTTGTACTATGGGAACCAGATAGCTGATATAATACATGGATACATTTTTTTATAGCTAGGCGTGCTTCACTTTTGGCTGCATTTTCACTCTCCATCAGGTGTAATGCGGTCAAACGTGTAGCTATCACTAATAATAAAATATGTAATATTCAGTTCAGATAAAGTTTGTTATAAAAAAGTGGCCAAGTGTGAGTCGGACCTCAGCCTTTGAAACTAAAAGTCAGTGAGAGATGGAGTGATCAAAATTACAATATTATTGTCCTAATTATACACGTATATAAAACAATTTAAAGTATACGAATTTATTACATAGCTCATAATTCTAATGCCCATAATATTTAAATAGCTAAAAGATGATTTATTCCGACATTTTTTTCGGTACTGATCGGCGCTGAGCCCCGGCTAGATCGTAAATTAAATATAAGCTTAGGATAGGGTTGGGCTATCCGACCTTTTAAAAAAGTCCGGATAAAAATGACAAGAATTCCTTCTTGTCATTTCCAGTGTCCTTTTTGCTGCATGCTTTGTCAGAATTTATTTATTTTATTGAAATTTAAAAACAAAGAAATATTACATAATGAAAGAGAATTGATTCTCTATTTACAAGATTTATTATTTTGTAAGGTTGGTTTACTTATTTAGATCTCCATCTACGGCAGTGATTTATTCCTACCTGTCGTCACCACGTCTTGTCTATGTAAAGCCCACTCCACATTCACACGAGAACCTCACGAGAATCTCCTGAGAACGCGAGAATACCGCAAGACGCGTGAATGTAAAGCCGTTCTCGCCATTCTCGCCCCGTCCTCGCTGCGTTTTCCACTTTCTGTCGGTTTTTTGGCACGTGACAAAGGACGCGAGAATGCGAGAACGGGGCGAGAACGGGAGCATCGGCTCTTCATTCACGCTTAGACATAGACAATCATTTATTTGCTTCTTAGCACACAACATACAATACATGAATAGATGAAAAAAGAATTATAAATAAGCTTCTCGCGGTATTCTCGCGTTCTCAGGAAATTCTCGTGTGAATACGGAGCCAAAGACGTGCTCCTGAGAATCTCGCTGAGATTCTTGTGTAAGTGTAGAGGGCTCTTAATTTAATAAATCAATAAAAATACTAATGAATTCGGCTAATACCATTTCATTTTGTCATATCGCCCTCCCTAAACACGGAAAGGAAAAATCGTTGGATTATTAAAATTATTAACGGAGTTGTGAATTATTCGGTGTGAATATCGGGGTTTTTCCATTGGAGCCGTTAATGAAGGTTGGAGGGCCCTGGATTGCTGACCTTCACGATTTCCTTTTGAAATTCAAAACGTCAAAAGTGTCATTTGACTAAACCTCTCAAACGTCAGAACTGTTTGATTTTTTAGGATTTTATGCTGAAATGAAAAATTATTCGATGTTTTCGTTTGAATAAAATATTAGACTACTTTTATAATTGGGAATTTGCTTTTGCTGTTCTGTCATGTTTCTTATAATGTATTTACTTTCAAAGAATCTTTCAGTCATTTCAGTAATGAAAGTAGACTTGTAAATTGTTTTGTATCTATTCATATTATAGTTATTTGATTCACATTATTTGGTTACCTTATTATTATAATTTTTCCCACTGGTTCTTTTGAATCAAGAAAAGCCTTTGTCGCAAATACAAATACTTCGTACAAATACCGCTGTCATATTTGACAGCATTTCACTGATCGCCATTGCCATCGTCCTAGATGTGCGCAGGCTTGATAGGATTTTCAGTGCTCCTCAAAGAGGCTCCTTTCGTGCACTTGACATTTAGTTTTGATTATTTTAGGTTCTACGACATGCTGGTTTCCTCACGATGTTTTCCTTCACCATTTTTAGACCGACGTGACTTCAGAATTGAGAACGTCCTCCTTTTTTATTTGAAGTCGGTTTAGAATTTGCACGATAAAATATTTTTATATCACTTTTATTAATCAAATCAATGTTTCTTTGTCCCCAGCTCCTCCGAACGCAGTAGAAATCACCAACTACCCTGCAAACTCGAAGCTCGAAGTGAAAGAAGGCGATGACGTGTCTCTGGAGTGCCTCGTGAAGAATGCCAAACCAGCAGCCAAGGTTGTCTGGTTCAGAGGGAATGTGGAACTGAAGGGGGACAAAGGTATGTTTTTTATCAAAATACCTCTGAGAAAACAAAGTAGAGAAATATTAGTAGCATTGCTTTGTTTCGGGTTGAATGATGTGGGTGCCGGTGAAATTACTGGCACGTGAGGCTGAACATCTGTATTCCTCAAGTTAATTGACGCAGGGCAATCGTAAGGCACGTTCCTGATTTGCGTGACCTACAAGGCAATGCAATGGTTACCACTGGTTACACTCTTATTTACCACTGATGTGTGCTTAGTCGCGTGGAACTGGCACCTAGATTCACCTAGCTTAATTAAGACGTTTCAAAGTGATCCTTAAAACTTGTCTTTGCTTTTGTGAAATAGTCACTCTTTTTTTTCGATTTTCGCTGAACGATGTCGAAAGCTATAGTTTTATTCAAAAAGTCTGACGTATTCAAAAACTTAGCACTTATTGGCTACTTTATAAGTGCTAAAGTATCCAAAAACTATTCAACCTTTAGTCCGGAGTGTACCTAATTGAAATTGAAAAGCAGTAATTAATAAAGGCAGACTCACAGTACACTGGATCAGACCAATTAGTAGCAGCCAATTATCGACAGTGAATTTAAGGCAAACAGGACGCCAGACTACATGGAGTAATGATTTGCATACTACCCGCAGTGGAAGGCAAAATTGACAAGAATTAAAAAAAATCGGTTGTCTGTAAAGTCAGTTTACTGACGATAGTTGAACGTGACAACGTCATAAGAAAATACACAGATGTCGAGCGCTGCCGAACGCGGAGGCCGATTGTGCCTCTTTGTCGCTCGTTCCGCGCTCTCGCTTGCACTTCAACCCTTAATGGAACGCCTCAGAGCGAGGTAGCGCCGCATGAGTCATGTTTTTTCATGCGTGCAGCCGGCTCCATCGCATTATAAGACGTTGTCACGTCAAAAAACTGACCGACTGACTGGCATCTCAGCTTAGTTGGTAGTCGCTCTACCTTCTGCGCCGTAGGTCGTGGGTTCAATCCCCACCGAGAATAAATATTTGGTTGACCGCAGATGTTTGTTCTCTGTCTGGGTGTTATATTGGATTCTAAGTATGTATTTACAAAAAAATGTATATAAGTATTATATCAGCTATTTGGTTCCCATAGTACAAGCTCTGCTTAGTTTGGGGCTAGATAGTGTTGTGTGGATTGTCTATTAAATTTATTTATTTATTTAAAATTTACCCAGACGAACCAAAACAAAGAGCTCTACTTTACGACTAGGTATTAAAGATTTTTGCCACATTCCCTTGAAAGTAAGGAGTTGTATACATTTAAGTGCAGTAAATTTCCAACAAGATCCAGTCAATATTTGATCGGGAAATTCTTTTATCGTGTCACTGATTCTTTCGAACCAAGGTTTCCTCACGATGTTTTCCTTCACCGTTTCGGAATCCATCGGGAAATTTTATTTATTAACAAGCAACAACTTATTTGATTGCTGCTATTGCTGTTGCTCGTTCATAAGTAATGATCCCGCTGGTCTAATTGGACCCAGAATCTAGTGTGTTCTCGTTAATTTGCAAGTTTTCAATTAGTCAACAATTGGAGAACCATTCAACGTCTAGTGCTGTGACAATTTGTTTGTGCAAGTAGAGATCGAGTAGGAGCTCGTTGCAACGTTCATTCGGGGAGGTACTACCACTGTTTATCTGTGCGTAGGGATGTGATTTTTGTTATCTTATAAGATCAGGGAGGCCTACCCTCAAAAGGCACTTTAGTTTATAACTACATGGCATGATCTTAATTTTTGACTACCAACGAAGACCGGCATTCCAGAATGTTAAAGAACATTCCTGAGCGCTTAGGGGCATTATATTCAAGAACAGTTTGTCAAAATCTAGAGTTTATAGAAAATTCCTTACGTGATAGAAAAATCCTTACACGTTAGAAAGGCAGCAAAAAGCTGAGTCGGTGCCTATTTGGCATAGTTAGGTTCATTATTGTTATATGTTGTGAACGTCTACACCTATGTATTATGTCAAATAAATGTATTTTCTTTCTTTCTTTCTTTTAAAAGTAGTAGTAGTAGAGCTCCTTGTGAAAGGCTCGTCCGGCTCGTCAAGTACTAACACCATGCCTATTTCTGCCGTGAAGCAGCATTGCTGTGTTTCAGTTTGAAGGGTGTGGGTGCCGGTGAAATTACTGGCACGTGAGGCTGAACATCTGTATGCCTCAAGTTGATAGACGCAGGGCAGTGCATTGTAGAGCACGTTCCAGACGTGCGTGACCTACGAGGCAATGCTTTGTTATGGTTACCACCTAACATCAGGTGGGCCATATGCTTGTTCCATCAGCTAGTTACATAAAAAACAAAAAATATATGTACAAAAACAAACTTACAATAAAATAAACCGCTTAGCTAATTCTGCAGACCGTTACAAACGAGAAATTGTTCAAAATCGTTTTTAAATTAAGAATTATGTAAATGTTGGAAAATAACAAAGGCTTTACGTAGTTTTTCTTTTTATTTTAAAAGGATCATACCAAAAAACACGATGTTATTTCTCTATAAGTTTTCCGCAAACAAAAAAGCCAATAATATCGTACGTTGAACCTTTATCCGATAAAAACGTGATAATATTAATAGAAAAACCGTTACTTGTGAATTCGCGGCATAAAATATTAGCTGTCAGTACATGTTACGCGCATCACTAGATACATAGAACTAAGGGTACCTACTAGATGCGACTTACTAAATGCGACATAGCTCGTAGAATTAGTAAGTTTAAGTGGCAATGGGCAGGTCATATAGCTCGAAGAACCGACAACCGTTGGAACCGTTGGCACCCGATGGGCCGACGGCATTGTTAAGATCGCGGGAAGTCGGTGGATGGAAAGAGCTCAGAATCGTTCTTATCGTTCTAATCGGGAGGCCTATGCCTCCCCTATACAGGGTTATTCATTATTAGCTGCAAATACTCAGGAATTAGGTTCAACAAATAAAATAAAAAATATTTATGAAATGATTTTTTTTAAGTTTTATTATGAAAATCCCGAGAAAATCGATAAAGGAATCATTGGCGCCTGACCTATTTTGACCTTTGATCCGCGCCCGCGCGCCGTTAGTGACACTCTGCGTTCAGTCACCGCCTGGGTGGGTCATCGTCCTGTTCTCCATGGCAATCATTATGCAATAGCCGTAAAGAAATTAATAAAAATAAAATTTTGATACAAAAACTTGAAAAAATTTTTGATCAAATTTAAAAAAAATAATTTCATAAATATTTTTTATTCTATTTGTTGAACCTAATTCCTGAGTATTTGCAGCTAATAATGAATAACCCTGTATACACACAATGACATTTCCAGGACACATTTCCAGCCTGATGATAATGATGATGATGATACAACTAGCTGATAAAAAAACAACCACCCATATTCAGAGGAAAAAATTAAAGATCTTGAAATCAGATGATAAGTAATTTTTTTTTTCTCTAAATTTTAGCAAAATGTACTGCTACCACACATACCTACTTGAAATTTACGAAATATAAACATTATAATAAAGTAGGTATAGGTGCAAGTCGAACTCTATCAATATAACAACTGTTCGGATATTCAATTAAATACTTAATAAAATCCCTTGAGCTGATAAAAAAGCATATTGACTGGCCTCTAGCTCAGTTGGTAGTAGCTCTGCCTTCTGCGCCGTAGGTCGTGGGTTCGATCCCCACCGTGAACAAATATTTGTGTGGTGAACATAAATGTTTGTTCTCTGTCTGGGTGTTATATTGTATTCTAAGTATGTATTTACAAAAAAAAATGTATTCAAGTATTATATCAGCTATCCGGTTCCCATATTACAAGCTCTGCTTAGTTTGGGGCTGGATAGTGTTGTGTGAATTGTCTACAATATTTATTTATTTATTTATTTATATGGCCCACCTGAACGGCAGAACCGTGCACTACGATGCACTAACCTGCGAAGTTCTGAAACATAGACTTTCAGGCTGCCGTGCAAATTTTTGTTTGCAACAACACGTCTACCAAATACATTTTTGTTATATTAACTGATGGAACAATCATCAGGTGGGCCATATGCTTGTTCCATTAGCTAGTAACATAAAAAGTATTTGTTAGACGTGTTAGTTGTATTAAAAAAGCAGCCAAGTGCGAGTCGGACTCGCCCATGAAGGGTTCCGTAGCATCAAGTAACATAATATAAAGGTTCTTGTAGTTCGTCGAAAGGTAAATTGCGGTTAACGATGTATGACGTATAAAAAAAAACTCTGGCTAGATCTCGTTCAAACCAAATATCGTTGAAAGTTTGCATAGTAATGTACAACATATATTTTTTTTAGTTTTATTATTCTCTTATTTTAGAAGTTAGAGGGGGGGGGGACCAACTTTTTTCCACTTTGGAAGCGTCTCTCGCGCAAACTATTCTGTTTAGAAAAAAACGATTTAAGAAACCTCAACATCATTTTTAAAGACCTATTCATAGATACCCCACACGTATGGGTACGATGAAAAAAAAATTTTTGAGTTTCCGTTTCAAGTATGGGGACACCCAAAATGTATAGTTTTTTTTCCATTTTTGTGTCAAAATCTTAATGCGGTTCACAGAATACATCTACTCGCCAAGTTTCATCAGTCTAGATCTTACGGTTTCGGAGAAAAATGGCTGTGACATACGGACGGACAGACAGACAGACAGACAGACAGACAGACAGACATGACGAATCTATAAGGGTTCCGCTTTTGCCATTTGGCTACGGAACCCTAAAAAATAGCGACCATTAGTATCTGCCACATCCAGTGCAGTATATCTGGGGCCGCGGTTTCGCCCGCCTTCAATAACGCGAAGTGACATTGACGTAACCCATGAGCGATACACGAATTCAGCATTTTCGAGGGAAATGTTATTAAAATGAACTATGTAATATTGCAAGTTGCATGAGCATTCTCCGGCCCGTATTCAGACACAGTGCTTGAGTCAGTCGAATCTCAAGCATAGATTTTTGACATTTTTCAATGGATAACTGTCAAAAAATCTATGCTTGACATGTTTTAGACGGCTTAAAACCACAGCTTCAACCAGGATGATTAGAACGCTTTGCCTACACGGTTTAAAACCAACTCCAGACTTTGCCGGGCGCGCCTTTTTACCAAGGGCGTTTAAAGATCATGCGTAATTTGGTTTGAAAACACCGTCTACACGGTTTAAAACCTCTGTTTTAAACGATGATTTGAAACCGTGTAGCTGTAGCGTGTACGGGTAGCGTGTGCTTTAGACTCGAGCATTGTTTTTGAATACGGGCCTCTGTAAGCTCGCTATTAATGTGAAATATATTACTTACTAGTGGCCGCCCGCGGCTTCACTCGCCCGTTCGCGTAACGCCCCGTTCCCGTTGCTTTTTCGGGATAAAAAGTATCCTATGTCCTTCTCCCGGTTCTAAGCTACCTCCCCACTAATTTTCTGCCAAACCGGTTCAGCCGCTCTTGAGTTATATAGTGTAACTAACACGACCTTCTTTTATAAATATAGATAACCGGTATGAAGAGTTTAATAATAAACGGTAGGAACCAAACCGTAGTTTGTTGCCTGCCTTCCCCGGCACGGGTGTCATTTTTCCACCCTATTGAAGCTGGGGCGGGCTAGTGTAATTTTAATAGGTTTGAATATCCCTAAAGGCCCTAGAAAGTCATACCGCAGAAAGCAAAAAAAACTTCAATAAATAAATCCAATTACATCGCCCAATAGAGGAGAATGGGGAAATTCCGGGAAGCAATTAAACCACGCCGTTTTAAATCAGTCAGGGAGGTTTTAATGAAAATTTTCCTGAGTTTCCTCACCCGCCCCGGCATAGAGTAGACTGGGTACAGAGATAGCTTGAGAAATGGTAATTCATTCAGAGCCAACATAATTTTAGGTATCAATAAGGTAACTATAACTTTTAAAAGTATCATGGTTTTTATCACTATTTTTATGAAGCAACGAGATATTTACTCAAAACTCAAATGTAATCATGGTTAATATGCCGTTGTTTCATAACCACTTGAGCGTCCCACTGCTGGACCTGGAAAGAAACGGGTAACTGCTTAAAATCAGTGGTTCTGTAAGCAAGTTGGCTAATGAATGCATAAAAAAACAAAGTGTGGCGGAGTTTTAATAAATTTAAAAAAGGCTCAGTCGCTTTTGCTCAGATAGAATAGTGTGCCATTCTAAATAAAAAAATACTTTAATCTGATAATTTGCACAATGCCAGTACTCTCAAACAGTGAAGAAAACATCGTAAGGAAACGTGTCTCTAAAAATTTTGAAAACATTTTCAAGTGCACGAAAAAAGCCTCTCTGAGCGCAATTGAAATCCTTTCTACACACTAGTTTGAAAGAATCAGTTACGCGATAAGAAAATTTGTAAATAAGTTTAGTTAATTTGGTGCCTGTTTTTTAGATCAACATTAAAACTATTTAATTCATACCATTACACGAATCACTTTGAATCGTCTTATACATGTGGATTAATGTAACACTTCTACGCAACCAACCCTATAAAAAATACCAACAGTCTCCCGGTCTATAATTTCTCTGTACACCACCTACTCTATAAACCGAGTTCTCTTCACGAAGTTAGCGGCATTCATACGTCCAAACCAGTAATAACCTAGATCTCGTATCTAAGAACTTGTAAGGCGAAATTGGTCTTAAGGCGAAGACCACCGTCATCGTACTTCTCGCTCGAATAATTTGAAAGATTAAAAAATCACTGAACTTATTAATAGAAAATCGCGACAAACTATATTGTATTCGATGGGATACAAAATAGTTTTTCAAATAAAATTTACGCCAATTACATTTTGCAATGAAAAAAATGTGTTAAATGCGATTGGTGTTTATTTCATTTGAGGTTAGTAATTTAAAATAAAAACTGTTCAGGAACCTAGATAAATACTATACAAATGCAATTATTACAATAATATAGTGAAAATCTGCCTTAACTAGTAATAATTTTGGTATTACGTTTGTATGAAAATTCACCCTCCGCCGGCCCCTTAAAGAGTAAGGATCCAAATTATTTTTTTACTAAACTGTGTGCAATTGGATTGCACACTTAACAGTTTCTCGCGATTTTCAATACATGTGATTTTGTATTTTTCAAAAAATCTAAATGCGAGAAGTAAATCGGCGGTCGTCTTCTCCTTAACTTGTAAAGGGAAATTGGTCGTCAATTTTTGACAGGCCCCGATGTCAATACCGGGAGATAAATTAGAAATTGCCAGAATATTAATATAAACTGGGTCAATGAGGAAAGTGGGGAAAGTTGGAAATACTCGAAAATACCCGTTTTGACAGCTGTAGGCCTAGCATAAGCTCTATCTGGCTCGGTCTTTGGCTCTGGTTTTGAGCCTGTGTGAGTGCTCATCAGTGTATACTGTGTGTGTGACTTTTCGACGTAGGATTTATTTAGTCAACACTCACACAGATTCAAAACCAGAGCCAGAGACAGAGCCAGACAGAGCTTGTGGTAGGCCTACTGTATTTACTGAAATCGGGAATTTCACCTGAAACTTTGATAAGAAACGTTAATGAGATTCAAATATAAATAAGTAGGTAATCAAAGAAAGTTATTTTATGAGAAAAGTAACGAAATTAACCGTTTTCCCATCTGATTTTAAGTTACCTCTTAAAAATGTCGAAATGTATTTGCTCACTTGTATTTGTATTTGGTAACCATCGCTTATAATAAAGCATTGCTGCATTGTAAAGTCCATGAAAAAAGTATGGTTTAAAAAACTTAAGAAACTTTGATAAAATTTATATGTTGAAAATTAAATATATCTTCCATCATCATCATTTGTCCCACTTCATGTAGGGTCGGCAACAGCTTTTCGTGTTGTTTTCTTTTTCAGTAATCTTCCAGACAAATAAAATTTCAATTCGGTTCATATCAGCCGAAGTTAAGCGATACCTAAAAAAAAAATACAACCGAATTGAGAACCTCTTTTTTATTTTAAAGTCGGTTAAAAAACAGCATTATATTAAGGCGTAATCGTTCTGTTCTTGAAAAATTAATTCTAAAGACTCTCAGCCTGAATGTCGAGCCAGTAGAGCGAACTCACCCTTAATAGGGTTCTTAGTGTAAAATGAAAATTAAATTGTGAGGTATACTGACGTCAGAGAGCTGATATCAACTTGTAGGCACGGTAGATATACTCTCGTGACTACAATAATATAATAGCAGCATCGCTGTGTCTCGGTTTAAAGGGTGTGGATGCCGGTGACATTACTGGCACGTGAGGCTGAACATCTGTATGCCTCAAGTTGATGGACGCAAACAGTGCATTGTAAGGAATGTTCCTGACATGCATGACCTGCGAGACAATGCTTTTGTTATATATGTATAAAAAACTCTGAAACGGTGAAGGAAAACATCGTGAGGAAACCGGCATGTTCGTAGCACCTTAAAAGTTCGTTAACATGATGTGTACCTAAAATTTTCGAAAACAAGTGTCAAGTGCAAGAAAAGAGCCACTTAGGCGCAATTTAAATCCTTTCACCACACTTGGTTTGCTTTTTTTATATTATAATATGTATAGCGAAATATAATAAACGATAAATCCCATCAAATCTTATACCATGTGATATTTCACAAAAGATTGCACCAACGCTCATTAGGGTTACGAGTGTGGTGGCCATATTGCATCGTTTTGCGGGACCGAGTGGGAATTTGCGGGTAAATAATTTCCCCACCAGTTGGGAAATTACTTTCCACTCACTTCCTCTATGAAAGGAACTAGGAATAAAAAGAAAAAGATGGCTTAAATAAATATATGAAACTTTTGCTTTTGTATTTCCTACGTCTCATTAGCAGGGGCACAGGGACACACTGGAACTTCACTGCTATTTTTATTTTTGTTTCGTAAAAAAAAAAGTAGGAACTCAACCGTAGTTTGTTGCCTATTCTTCTAGGCTTGGTCGCGTGGAACTGGCACCTAGACTCAACTAGCTTTAAGACAATTCAAAGTTACCCTTGTGATACAACTGCATTTTTTTACCACGCTTAAAATTGATAACTTAAATTTTATTTTGAAGTACATAATTAGTTATGATTGTTTGTTCAATCTTCTACTACTGTCATATAAACTCTGTAATTAAAAACTATTTTCTACTTTTTAGTTCGATTAGTGGTTTTTGAGTTTTTTTACTATTATTTATTTAAATTGAGATACTTCTGATAGAAAAAGATTTTTTTACCAGTTGAAATATTGTCAAGAACCATGATAGTTTCAAAAGTTATAACTAAATGTATTATCTTTAATTTGGCAATTTTAATTTAAATTAAAAAGCAGTATGTTAAATGTAAATTTTCCTAAAAAACATTGCCACCCTCGTCTCCCAAAGGTGTTATGTCTGTACCTAGATGGCTGAAATTAAGCTGAAACGATCCCTTGGGAGTGCTGCCATCTATGATGGCGGGAGTTAAACGTTTTGCTCGGATAGCTTAGCTATGCAAATGTCTTTATTTTAATTTATATTTGATGTTTCTCTGTTTTATGCAAACGACCTTTCAAACCCCCCCCAGACTACCCTAAGTAATCTCAATTTTCTTAATTCTCAAAAATCTTAATTTTCTTCTTTATGATACGAGATCTTTGGTGATATCTACCATGCCTGAGTCAAATTCTCAAAAAAACTTTATTTTCTTCTTTATGTTAAAAGACCTGCAGGGCTACCACGAGCTCCATATGGTTATGGCTATGGCTGTCAAAATTGTGTCAACCGTGTCAAACCGTGTCATTCAAACCCAAGAAGAAAATGAATGTGTGGGTCAGCCTATTTAAACACAATTTAACAGCCATAGCCATAACCATATGGAGCTCGTGGTAGCCCTGCTGAAGCGGTATCTACCGTGCCTGAGGATGAATATCGTTTTTCTTCTGTGGTGTGCCTAAGGATGAATAAGGTGCTATTTCTTTTTTCTTTTCAAATAACTTTACAACTTAACACAGAGGGCTTGCCACTGACTATCCCCTTAAGTAATGAACTAATGCACGAAAGAAACCTTTTTTACAACTAAGCTGGTGGTACAAGCATAATGGCCCACCTGATGTTAAGAGGTAACCATCGCCTATAATAAAGTCACGCGGTTTGAAGCGCACTTAAAATCCTTTTACCACACTGGTTCAAAATGCCAAAAAAAGACAAGTAAAAAGGTATGCAGCGTGATATCGAATCATTTCACTAAAGGTATACTCGGGGCAACAACCTGAAAGGAAGGAAAAACATTAAGGGCAACAAAAGAACTAGTTACATCAAAATGTTCTTATTGTACCCCTTAATAGAGTATCTTTTATAATAACAAGTAGTAATAACATAGGAGCCATCAAAGGGTATATCGAATTATTTCTTTTGTGTGACAATCGGTCAGATTTCCGAATGGTTTAAGCTAAAGACTTATGAGGAGAATGCTCAGAGAATAGACTCCAATGATGATTTGTACCTGCAAGTAATGAGTATGGATGTGGATGGATATGTGAGCAGAGGTAGACCAAGGAAAACATGGATGAACTGTGTGAAAGATGACATGGATAAGAGAGGAGTGAATGCAGAGATGACGAAGGCATCGGATGACAGAGGGGAATGGAGGAGGAATACAAATGTTGTGCCGACCTCACATAAAGTGGGATAAAGGCAGGAAGAAGAAGATGATTTGTACCAGCATTTTGGTACCTCTGACTATCCCGTCTAGGAAGGTCCCAACATCAGGTGGGCCGGGCCATCAATATCATCAAAAGTTCTGTTCATTAAAAATCCAGAATAATCGATATTCATTGAAAAATTGAAGAAAAAAAAAGGTTTTCAAAATCAGTTTATGGTTTGGGCATGTAGAGAGAATGGATGAAAGAATTTTAACAAAACGAGTGTGAATGGAACTGCTGGAAAGGGAAGACCTAGGCGCATGTATCACGATCAGATCGCAGACGTTTTAGAGAAAGGCCAGGAGGAGTACCCTAAACCGACGAGCATGTATGAAGAATGTTATGCGAGTGAATGAAGCGAAAGAGGTGTGTCAAGATCGTAAACAGGTGGAAATCCGTGATCTCTGCCTACCCCCATGGGAAAAAAGCGTGATTTTATGTTTGTAAGAAGAACCATTTTAAAGGCTCTTCGCTTCAGCCTGTATTTTAGCACAGATACCACATTCATCGTTCGGGCGTTCGTGCGGTTTCGCCAACCTATTTATCGAGAAAAGAGTTTTTTGGCCTTTCATAACTGGGACAGATGTTGATTTTACCAGCACATCGAATATTTTGCCGACTGTTCTTTATCAATCGATAGATTCTATGCCTTATAGTGCCACCAAGTTATCTAGGTACTAATATTATAAAGAGGAAAAATTTATATTTTTGTGTGTATGTTTGTAAATCGGTTCAGCCGTTATTGAGTTACAAAAAGTGTAACTAAGATGACTTTCTTTTATACATTATAGAAGATGTACTCGTCTCTCACCTCAAATGAAGATGTTCGTTCATACAATTTCATACAATTGTTTTCTATTGTTTCAGTTGCCAAAGACGAAATCAAAAATGTGGAGAGTCAAAACGGGAACCCCAAGTCGATGCGGTACACAACTATTTCACGGTAAGTTTTAATAAGTATATTTAATTTTAAATAAGTTATTATTTAAATATTTATTTCTGCAAAAAACGGGTGTAATCACAAGGTTGGTTTTCGCGTTAAATTAGTGCTAGAATGAAAACGGATTCGTTTTTTTTTTGACATTTTATGAAGTCATCCAGCTTTTTTATTTTATTTTGAATTCTGCTGTAATTTTAGTGAAATTAAACCAAAAATGTAGTATGTGATATACAGATTTAAACGAAAATGTTATAAATGTGTACTATGGGAACCAGATAGCTGAATTAATACTAAAATACATTCTTTTTTTAAAATTCATACTTAGAATACAATATAACACCCAGACAGAGAACAAACATCTGTGTTCACCACAAAAATATTATTTGTTCTCGGTGGGGATCTAACCCACGACCTACGGCGCAGAAGGCAGAGCTACTACCGTCTGAGCTAGAGGCCAGTGTAAAGTCTTAAAGCAATAATACAGTGGTTTCGTTATCAAAGTGCCATGAATCGCATTACTAAACATTCCAGTAATATAACAGCTAACCAAACTAATTTAGATCTGTCAGCTTTGACATCTGACAGGGGTTGCAAACTGACTTTTGTTTATGTAAATCACATCCTATTTTGTCGGGTTGTATTATTCACCACTACTATTAAGGCCTGCGCACACCTAGGTCGCTGGCGATAGCGATCAGTGAAACGTCAAATATCGCTGTCAAATTTGACAGCGTTTCACTGATCGCCGGTAACTTTACGCGTGACAGATGACAGAAAATGTAAAAAAAAACTTGACTGTAAAAGAAACTCATTTGAAATAAGTACCTAATCACAAATATGGAGGTGTATTAGATATAGGTACCAATTTTGTTTAAATAAAATAATTATTGGGGTCAATCAACTCAACACTATCTAGCCCCAAACTTAGCAGAGCTTGTACGATGGGAACCAGATAGCTGGTATAATCGCTTAGTTTGGGGCTAGTTGTGTGAGTTGTTCACATTATTTATTTATAATACTTATTTACTTAATATTTCATTAGAACCAGTAGAAAAGATTTAAAGTGAAGCTCAAAAGGATTATTTCACGCTTTCTACTATTTATTCTATAAAAAGCCTTTTCGATGTCAAAGTCAGAGTTTAAATGACTGTAAAAGTCATGACAGTTGAACAAAGTTGCCATTAAACACAAACAATAAATCAAACAAACCGAGCATTCCAAATTAAACAGCTAAAGTTTGAACTCAAACTTCTTCCGCGTACAATGCTACTAGAACTGTTTATTACATGTCGCCCACTTGCGACGACAGTGTGACATCTCAAGTTATACGATTTTTCGTTTTTCTGATATTCGGAATCGCGATCGCGCACTCTATTATCTCCAAAAACGGGATAATTTTTGCTCCATAAACAACGAAGGAATGAGAGAATGAGACAAAATATCACAATATAGCACTGTCTCGTTTGGTGATCATGTTGGCTTCGACATAGCGACAGTTCAGTTGTCACCTGGGCGTTGAGACGTGAAGCACTCTCGGTTTTCATAAAAAACGTGACATCACGAGGATACCACGATTTAGGTGAAAAAGGTTAGTTTATTTTAATAATTTTAATTTATTCGACAACGTGGTACGATGAACTTATCATACTGTTCTTGCAAACCAAAAAGCAAAGTTAACGAGAAATGTTAATGATGTCACGTTGTTCTTGTAAGAAATTCACAGCATCATTGCGTCATTTTGAATTATAACGTTGAAGATGATACTTGTTTTTCTTTTACTGGAAATAAGTAGTGGGTCATTTGTTGATGTTCTGTTGTTGCCGAATACCTTTTGATAAAATTTAGTGGTATGTCCATCTGCCACGTTGTAAACACTAAACAGCAATACAAAACACCAGTTATCTTTCCAGATGGCGACAAGGTCTACACTAGTTTTACGATAAGCACAAACTAAAAATGGACGAGGACTTGCCCAGTAGCACCTAATTTCTTGAAACAACACGAATTCATTCAAAAACTGTTTGTTTATCAAACAGTCTAACCAACAAACGATAGATAGATAGATAGATTAACTCTTTATTGTACGCAAGGAAATGAATAATAAAACGTAATTAAACGTTTAAGAGGATGAATCAATGGATAATCAACAAACGCCACAAAAGTAGCACCATCGTAGCCTATAAACGAGTTCATCTTCTTCAAGTACTTCATGCAGCAGCTTTTTCAGTTGTTCATCTTTTTTTATCTTAAAAATGAAACTTATCCGGATTCTAGTCTTCTCCATATTTCTTTACGGTGCAGAAACATGGACTCTGAAAGCGCATGATCGCAGACGCGTGGACGCGTTTGATATGTGGTGTTGGAGGAGGATGCTCCGTATCCCGTGGACAGCGCGTGGGACCAATGTGTCAATACTCAAGAAACTCTAAAGTGACCACTAGGCTATCAACCATCTGCCTCCAGCGATTCCTTGAGTATTTCGGGCATATAGCCAGGAAACAGGGTGACAACCTGGAAAAACTTGTCATCACTGGCAAAATTGAGGGCAAGAGACCACGAGGCCGAAGCCCGATACGTTGGTCCGACCAAATCCGCTCCACTCTCGACGTGAAGGTCCATGAAGCTATTCAAACGAATATTCCACGAAGCATGAAGGTTGCCGGTGACAGATCCAGGTAACGAAACATTGTCAGGGACAAATTGATCCATGGAGGGGGTCACGACCCTCAGCAGTGAGGAGCACGACGCGAGGAGGAGGACTGATATCAATTTGTATTTTATTGAAATAAAATAAATATTGTGTGCGTAGTACAATACCCATGTGCCTAATTAAATACAAGTCAACATGTAATTTATTGTAACAAAATGTACGATTAAAATAGTTACCACTGTGTCAAATGAATATTTTATTCCTTAATTAAGAAACTGATTTTCAAGAATATCGTTTTATTTTGACATAACTAAATAAAAAAATAAATAAAATAGATAAATGTAAATCTTTACATCATCTTCAACGTGACAACTGAACTTGTCACTTTGAAAACTTTATTTTTGTCTGAAACAACGTGACAAGTTTTCCTTATTTTTTTAAAACTATAGTTTTAACTTAATTTTGTTCCAGAAGTGTATTTCTTTTTTAATATTTCATTTCATTATTAGTTATTGTCTAATCTGTTCATACATAATAAAGCTATTTTGACAACAGTTTAAAAGTTAAGCTCATTTAAAAGTTTAAAAGTCGGTTTCTGTAAAATCCATGTTTTTGAGATGTCACACTGTCGTCGCAAGTGGGCGATGTGGTAATATGGTTTTGTATTTATTGTTTATACTATCATGATGGAAGATGCTACTATGCAGGTCTCGACAGAGCCTACTTATTTGCTCCTCTTGGGGTTGAGACTCTGGGTCCGTGGGGAACCGAGGCCTCGCGGGTCTTCAAAATGTTGTCTAGGTGACTGATCGAGGTGACCCAAGAGCTGGTGGGTATCTGGCGCAGCGTATAACCATTGCTATTCAGCGTGGCAGTGCCGCCAGGGTCTTGGGGACGCTTCCGTCTGGCACTGATTTGGATCAGTTGAGCTATCTCTAGATCGTTTGTAACGATCTGCAGATAGCTCAACTGTTTCTTGTGTATTTTGTACATTTTGTAAATATTTGTTTAATTGTAAGTTTCTTTATAATATAGATGTTACATCATCATAATTAAGAAACATATAGGCCGCTTGGTTTACAAAGCATTGCCTCGTTGGTCACGCACGTCACAAACTTGCCCTATGATGCACTGCCCTGCGTCCATCAACTTGATGCTTACAGATGTTTCGCCTCACGTGCCTGTCATTTCAAACGGAAACACAGCGATGCTGCTTCACGGCAGAAATAGGCATGGTGGTAGTAGGTACGCACCCGGACGAGCCCTTCACAAGGAGCTCTACTACTACTTGTGTTGTATGTCAGTCACTCATGCTCTCTTAAGCTCTTTTGTAAGGATGTGTGATCCGATTTTTATATCATGTATTGGTACCAAAAAACTGAGTGTCTTTTTTTTATGTAAAAGATAGACGAACGAGCTTACGGCCCACCTGATGGTAAGCAGTCACCGTCGCCCATAGACCAATAAACCAAGGGTGCTGTTGTCTACCGTGAATACTAGACATGAACCTTCTTTAAAACACATGGAGGTAGCTTTTTTACTTGCCCACATTGTATTGACTCTGTCATTTCTGTATTTGAGTAGGTATACCATTTCCATTTCCCCTAAAGCCTTAAAATTCCGTTTGCTTACCTAAAGGTGGCGTTCTCAAAAAACGGTACCTTTCAACTAACGATTGCGTTTTGCTCTATTTATTAGTTAATATGTCTCACAAGGCTCTATTGCCTAACGGTCTTGACAGAATAAATAAATAATAAATAAATAAATATTCTGGACACACACTACTCAGCCCCAAACTAAGCAGAGCTTGTAATATGGGAGCTGATATAATACTTGAATACATTTTTTTTTTTTGTAAATTCATACTTAGAATACAATATAACACCCAGACAGAGAACAAACATTTATGTTCACCATACAAATATTTATTTTGTTCTCGGTGGGGATCGAACCCACGATCTACGGCGCAGAAGGCGGAGCTACTACCAACTGAGCTAGAGGCCAGTCATTACCAGTATTGTATTACAGTCAATACCAGCGCATAGCTTCCTCACAGTAGCTCGGCATTATGCTGAGTCAAGCCCCTTTTGCTGCTGTAGCACACAGAAACACGACGCACTTCTCCAGTATCGATGTATCTCTTTGTATCTTTCTTCTTTTAGTGTTCTTGTTTTTTACTGGTTTATGTGTGCTTATGTTGTAAATAAATAAATGTCTATGTCTAGTTATACATTCATTGTCCAACTGCTGGGAAAATGTCACACACCAAGACTTACTCCCTCATTCATAATGCTTGTATCTTTTTAACGGCTGTCACGGGTGTCACTGTAACTTTCATGTCAAATTGGTGACATTACTGGCACGTGAGGCAGTGCATCGTAGGGCAAGTTCCTGACGTGCGTGACCTACAAGGCATTGTTTGTTATAGGTGATGGTTACCATTTAACATCAGGTGGGTCAAACACTTGTTCCATCAGTTAGTGGTATAAAAAAATACAAGTATTTAACGCTCGTTCCATCAGCTTTTTTTTAAATCTTAAGTATGTTTGTCACGGCCGTTTTATGGCGGCAGTGGGTTTTTAGTGAAGGCTAGTTGTGACGTCTGCAAATAGGTCGCTCCATTAAAACTCTCTGTCAGCTACACATGACATCTCTAGGGCGGGCGTCTCTTCTTAAAATACTCCAAGTTTGTGTCATTTTTACAAAATTTGCTCTTTCTCGGCGTAGCTTTGTTGCTGTTTCTAATTTGATAAACGTAGGTGAAATTACACAAAATTTGTTTAGGGAAAAGAAAATATTTATCACAAAATTTTATATTTCCCCACAGCTTTTACTAAAATTGCGTTTTATACAATAGCTCGCGAGCTAAAACTATGAATCCCTGATGTCAAAATTAAAAATTCTCATTAGTTATGCGCGTACGAAAAGTCACAAGTCAACATTTTAAACATTTGTATAGCTCGTGTGGCAGTTTTCCTAGCCGTCATACTGAGGGCCTATTCGATAAACGACACTAAATGTCAAAGTCAAAGTATTAAATTTTTATTTTTAGCGTCTTGGGGAAGCTTCCGTTGGTACTGAATGCAGATAGCTCAACTGTTCCTTGTGTATTTTCTACATTTTGTAAGTATTTGTTTAATTTGTAAGTGTGTAAAAGTTTCTGTGTGTAAATAAATGTTTAATGCTGGTAATACATGTTCAACATGTCTTTCAATAATACCTACAAGATGTTTAATTTATGAATGTCCAATGGATTCTTAATGACTTTGACTTTAATGGTAGAAAACAGTACGCCCGCCCTGCGTATCATGTCAAATTTTTGTCCAACGGGTCTATAATGAATGACAGCAACTCGTTCTTCTTCTGTGCAACTTTTTGGTTTAATCTTGGCTGTAGGTTTGATTTGTACTCATAAAAAAGTGTATATAGATAAGTATTGATTAGATGAGGAGAGTAGATGTCGTTTAAAATCAAATTATATCAGCAAATCAAAGTATCAAAGTATGGCAGTATATCAGCGGTAGTAGGTACTAGTAGATGGCGCTGTGAGAAATGTATTTTTGTTACATTTTTTTACCCGACTTCTATAATTAATTGATTCTATTCCACGTTGCCAGTTATATTTCTTCAAAAAATTGCAGTGAGAGATACAAATATCAAATTTTTTAAGTATTTTCTTGCTGACAAATCGAGGCGTTCTTCGAACAGGCCCCTTAATTCCCCGGTTAAAAATGTTGGCTTATACACAATTTTATGAAGGCCTCTGTATGAAATATGACGTTTCCGCCGTGTCAGCTTAATTAATACTGAAGTTTTCAGGTTCTCCAGCCATTATGTCTGGTTTTACGTAAGTTTAAAAATGTAATATTAAGGTGCGTCTTGTTGATACAGTTTTTTTTTGTTAAGTTCTTAAGGTGGACTATATTTGAAGCATGTGTTCGATCCCCACCGAAACCAAATCATATGTGTGTGGTGAACGCAGATGTTTGTTCTCTGTCTGGGTGTTATATTGTATTTTATGTACGTATTTAGAAAAAAAGCATTTAAGTATTATATCAGCTATCTGTGTCCCATGTAAAATCTTATACCTTTAAACGAGAAAATCTTGTTTAAATATATATATTTAGGATCTCGGAAACTTCACCAACAATTTTCACGAAATTTAATATACAAGGGTTTTCGGGGGCGATAAATCGATCTAGCTAGGATTCATTTAAAAAAAATATCGGGGTCTCCCAGTTAAGAACAAACAACTTTATCGTAATATCATTACTCCTAGCGCCATCTGTTGGTCAGAAGCAAAAACTAAGCTCTGTGCGAACCTGAGAACTCAAGGGTTATGTTTTACAGAGAACCCCATCTATTCGTCGAGTTTTGGAACTAAATGACTACGTAAACACTCTGTAGACAACTTCCGGAAATTTCTATATCATTCATTGCACTCGTGATTTTTTTTTAAATAACCAGTTCTTATTTTTTTATTATTATGTAGTATGGTAGTAAGATCGAAAAATATGATTTCATCATTCATAAGTATGTTATCAAAAAATAAAGAGCGAAGCTCGGTCACTAACTGCTAGTAAAATATAATAAAAAGAATAATGATAAAATTACACGTTCTTTATTTCAAACATTCTTTCACAAGAAAAATAACTTCTAAGTACTACTAATAACTTGTTTGAAAAGTAATTAAATTAAAAGTGCTTTTGCAAAAACAAACAAAACTGCCTAAGACTCTTTTAATTTTAATGCAAAGTTTCTTCTAACGATCTCTATGGCGTATTGGTGGCTTGTCTGGCTTTGATGTGAGAGGAACCAAGCCGTAGTTTTTTGCCTGTTCTTCTAGGCTTGGTCGCGTAGAACTGGCACCTAGACACATCTAGCTTTAAGACATTCAAAGTGATCCCTTTGATACTGTCTAAATACTTATTTACCTTTGAGTTTGACTTTGAGGTGCAAACTCAATTCGAGTATAGAAGGTAAAACTCTAAAAGGATGTTAGACCCGGAACACGTTTTTTTTTTTTTTATGTAACTATCTGATGGAACAAGCATATGGCCCACCTGATGTTAAGTGGTAACCATCGCCTATAACAAAGCAATGCCTCGCAGGTCACGCACGTCAGGGACGCGCCCTACGATGCACTGCCCTGCGTCCATCAACTGGAGGCATACAGATATTCAGCCTCACGTGCCAGTAATTTCACCGGCACCCACACCCTTCAAACTGAAACACAGCAATGCTGCTTCACGGCAGAAATAGGCATGGTGGTAGTACTTCCCCGGACGAGCCCATCACAAAGAGCTCTACTTCTACTAATAATGCAATGAGAATGAAAACTAGCCCATAAAGAGAGAGATAGAGAGAGAGAAAAAGAGAGGGCTATAAGAGTCCCCCGCACCCATCCTATCAGATCTAAATCTACATTGGCCAGTAATTGATAAATAGGTTTCAGCTCAGCTTATGTAGAGTAGAACGCTTGATCTATTAATTTTCTCATGATAAAAATCAACATACTACTAAAACAATATTAAATTAAACTCCCTAAACTCCGTTAACCCTACATGATCCACGAAAACCTGCAACATTTTGACTTTACGCAAATCGCTACAAAGCCCGCTCCGAAATAAATTCCAAATTATTGCAGATTTAACCTGATATAACCGGATTAAACTGAATACGGTGTCGGAGTGACAGCGGGTGTAGAATAAGCAATAGTGCTTTGGTGGCAGAAGCTCCACTTTCGCACACTTGTGATAAAAAATTCCTATCTCTCTGATTTACATGATCGCAACTTGAGATCTATTGATACTCTCCTTCTGGCTACCCCTAAGCATTCAACATCTTTTCGAGGCAAGTCTTTTGAGGTGGCGACTGTAGGTCTCTGGAATGCGCTCTTTATTGACATCAAAAAGGCTCCCAATAATTAGCTTTTAAACGTCTGGTTTATGAGCATTTCCTGAAGCAGATCTCGTCGGACCTTAACTGATAAATATTGTACCATGTTGTTAATTTTTAATATCTAAGCTTTCCTTTTTATGTAAGCATGCCAACGCCATTCATACCTCTAAGGTTGGCAAGTAGAAAATGCTTAAAGCATTAAGCCCATCTTTTGTACATATATTTAAGTTTTTTGTGCAATAAAAAGTTAAATAAATCAAACTTCGTGGCCCGATGTTCCGTGGGGTCATTGCTAGGTAGCCAATTAGTCAATTTATTTATAAATATCACAAATTAAAGGTCAGATACAAAAAAATCATCATCATCAGCCAGGTATCACCCACTGCTGGGTATAGGCCTCCTTCATATTTTGCCAGCCTCCTCGGTCCTGCGCGTCTCTTGTCCAGGTGTTTCCTGCAACCTTTACGATGTCGTGAAAAAAACATACATTTAAATAATTAAAAATTAATAATTTGCTATATTTTGTTGTAATCAACCTTGTCGCAGTTTTTAGCTTCGAATGCAATAAAAAACGAATTGAAACAAAACTTATCTTTGACAAGGAACGATTGCTATAAGACTGAATGCTGACGTAATAAACATGAGATAGCGAATAAGAACTTTGCTTTGTTAAACTAGTATGGCAACCAGTCTTTTTTAGTTAGTATCATTTATTCGGTAGTAAAGAACTTTAAAAAAAAAAATACGGGTTGCACTCCGGGAGTGCCGGCAGAAGTGAAAACTTGATTATTAACGTTGAGCATGTTTGATATTTTGGAATGGTTAGGGGGGGCTTGTTTGTTATTTGGCACGCTGTAACATACACGAACATTCGCGCAAGCGCCCTGCGCTGCCTAAACGAAACAGTAGGCCCAGGCATACATTTTCGCCGCGCCGTAGAGAGGGGATAGCTGTCTACTCTCCATCCGTCTTACGCTTTTTCGATCAGGTCACGTGTCCTGACGCGCTGACGCGAGTTTAAGATTTTATACCCATTACAGAAAAAGTGCTCAACGCCGCTAAAGAAGTTTTCACTTCAAAAATTGTACTCAAAATCTTAGAAATAGATTAAAAAAGTGAAGCATTTTATTTTCAGTAGTCTGTGTAATTTAAATTTGTACCCGACATCTCTGACAAAGCCTGTTCACTTTTGCCATTTAATTACGAATCAAAAGCTCTTGCAATAAAGTCTACTATGCAATAACGTACACGTCAGACTGACATACGCACTGACGCTGGTATTAAATCATCTACTCGTGAATAAACGGGACGTGTCACAATAATCTTTGTAGGGAAATTTAATTATTAACCCTTACCGAAAAAGGGGTTGTTAGTTACTGAAAATCAGTGGTTTAATCTTGAGCAATATTATGCGCTGAGCCACCTTTTTACCTTTTTGTCAGGCTGCAACACACACCGTTGTTATTTGGTTGGTAGTTTTTATTTTGTTTAAAAAATCATCTATTTTCCATGTTCTGAGGATATTTAATTGTCGGGAGTTTAAAAATAAGTAGTTTTATATCAAAAACCCTTGCAATAAAGTTTATTATGCAATAACATTCACGTTAGAGTGGCGAACACTGACGTAGGAATTACAGAGTTCCCAGCGTGAATAAACGGGACGCGTGGTCACAATAGCTTATCTGTGGGAAACACAATTTGAAAACAAAAAATTCGTCGTTCTTTTTTTAAAAAGAACGTTCAACTGTTAATGTCGATAGAAATGTCACTTTGAATTATCGGTAGAATGAAACGTCCACTGGCGGATATAACACAGGCTACCCACATTTTCCTGAGATTGTATAAGCAGTGGACTTTTTCAGCCTTATAATGATGATGATGCATATTTTTGAAATATTGTTGACAATCCACACAACTCTATCTAGCCCCAAATTAAGCAGAGCTTGTACGATGGAAACCAGATAGCAAAAAAATGTCATGTGATACATGACTGACACATTTTTTTTTGTAAATACATACTTTAGGATACAATATCGAGGGTGTAGTGTTAAAACCCGATAAATGCTCACGAGAATCAAAATTTCTTAATTTATCACCCAGACAGAGAACAAACATCTATGGTCACCACACCAAAATTTGTTCTGGGTCTCGATCGAACCCACGACCTACAGAGCTACTACCAACTGAGCTGAGAGGTCATTGTATCATTACAGCATTAAAGCATTCAACCAAACTAGCTTTAAATAACCCAAATAATGTATACTGAAGCGGAAACGACACAGGCAATTATGAATTCAGAATAATTACATATTTAACCCGATTAAATAATGACCTGCTGCATCCGAGACAACCAGAGGAATTACAATTCAATACAATTACAGAATTATGTATGCAAACATAAATTACAAATTAATTTAACAAAAATGAAAACTTTTAGTGGTAGTAGATCTCTTTGTGTGTGGCTTGGGTGCGTACTACTACCATGCCTATTCTCTCTCTTAGCTCTGCTTAATTTGGGGCTAGATAGTGTTGTATGGATTGGCCACAATATTTATTTTATTTATTATTTATTTACTTAAAATCCTTTCATGACACTTGGTTCGAAAGAACCAATGACACGTTAAGAAGAATTTTGGTTTTAAAAACAGAAGTGACTCGAACATTATTGTAAATTCTGAATGAAGCATATTTACTCAATTTAAAATGATCACTTACTGCATACGAGACAGGTAATGGAATTACAATAAATTCATAATTAATTACAACTCAATGCAATCACAGAATTACGTGTAACGAAACGTAAATTAAAATCTGTAGGCCTACTACAAGCTCTGTCAAGCTATATGGTTTTGAGTCTGTGTGAGTGCTCACCAGTGTATTATACTGTGTGTGACGTTTCGATGTAGGATTTATTTAGTCAACACTCACAGACTCAAAATCAGAGCCAGAGGCAGAGCCAGCCAGAGCTTGTAGCCTACAGAAGGGCTGCGGACGAGAATTAAAATTGTTAATATGAATTTAATTTGTTGGGTTATTCCAAATTGCGAGTGGATTATGTAAATCTTTTGATAATCAAAGGTATTATTTAAATTGTCAAATAATTAATTATTGTATTTTTTTTAATAATGTGTGAATTATAGCATACGCGATACCGCTAGTCACCTGCTGAGGTATGCGAGTGACGTGAGGGAAATCATTGTCTAGTAGTAGGCAGATTGGCGAATTGGGCTGATTGTTCGCTCCCCCCTCACCGCTCGCATACCGCAAGAAGTGACTAGCTGTTGTGCGTTCACTATAGAAAAAATGCAATGAAGAGTTTTATTAAAAAATAATTGATATTAGCTAACCAATAGATGGCGCTTATTTCAACTGAGCTATATGTAGACCGTTGCAAACGATGAGTTATGAGTATTTGTATGGGTTTAACAGTACAAGTGAATGTAAGCCTTATGTTATTTGTTCCAGGGTCCACTTTAAAGCTTCTGCTGATGATGACTATGCTGATTTCACCTGTGAGGCGAGACACGAGGCATTGCAAAGAGACAACCCTATGCGAAGTACCGTGCAACTCAGCGTATTGTGTAAGTGTTTTTGTTTAAGTGAAGTGATGTTTTTTTTTTTTTATACCAACAACAAAAAAAAATTAGACAAACAAACATACGGCCCACCTGATGGGAAGCGGTTGCCGAAGCCTATGGACGCCTGCAATACCAGAGGCATCGCAAAAGCGTTGCCGACCCTATAAAACTTTTAAAACGCCCTTTTTTTGATGTGAAGCAGCATTGCTGTGTTTCGGTTTGAAGGGTGTGGGTGCCGGTGACATTACTGGCACGTGAGGCTGAACATCTGTATGCCTCAAGTTGAACGCAAGCAGTGCATCGTGGGGCACGTTCCTAACGTGCGTGACCGTTCCTATTACTACACTTAAGGAAATCACACAAAAAAATAATGTCCCAAAAACTAAGAGCCGAGCGAGATTTGAACCCGCGTCCTTCCTTTTCAATAAAATCTAGTAACCTGTAAAAAAATATGAATGAGCACATAATATGAATGACATTTTAACTTTTGGGATATTAGATAGGTCCAGTAGTTTTTGAGTTGATTCATTACAAACATACAAAAATAAACGTCTTTAACTCTTTACGGTATGCTAGAACTTCCCTGGGCGAAGTCGTTCTCAAGAAGATCTAAGGGGTAACTACCGTGCCTACGCATTAAAACTGTCAGACTAGTTCTTTTCGCAATTGGATAAGGAAAAGTACGTCATAACCCAAGTTATTGAACCCGTAATGTCCCCTGCAATGTCTATTTATGTGTGAATCGCATCAATTTAGGTCGGGCCCCCGCAGAGTCCGTATTGGTCCAATTTGTTAGTGGGTGTGTGTTATAATAATGTTTTGTTATTTTTGTACAAATTGGGAGAATGTTTCTGTCATATTTCTTTTGATCGAAAATTCGTTAGAGTCTGTTGCCGTCGTGGCCAAATAGAAAACTAAATAGAAAACTAACGTTTCGATTTTTATATGGCAGCTCATCCCTTTCTTTCTGTCAGCATTTTGCATCATAAAAATTAAATAAAGGAATAGTACACTAGTTGTGATAGGATCAAAACACAACAGACGCGCTATTGTATTGCCCACTAAACAAAAAAGGTGATTAAGCACAGCAGCGCCCTCCAACCCCACGACGGTTCTCTTTCTGAACAGACTTCTATATTACCTTTTTATTTATAAATAATAAAAGTTTAGAAAATTTAAGAAAGCGACTTCATGGCTAAAAATTACTATAAATAATTTCTACGATATGCCAGTTTCCTCACGATGTTTTCCTTCACCGTTTGAGAGCTTTGGCATAGTATACAATCATACATTTTTAGGCAGATAAACACATTGGTACATGGTTGGTGGATTTGAACCCACGATCTTAGAATCAGAAGGCGGGGCCGCTACCAGTACGCCAACAACGCTCTAGCGACAAGAAACATATTTGAAAATAAATATACAACCAATTGAGAACCTCCTAATTTTTTATTTATAGTCGACTTCTAACTTTGTTTATTTAACAATAGCCGTATAAATTTCAATCTGACAAGGCTTCCGAGAAATGTGTTATACTATAGGTAGGTATTCCTATTTGCAAATAATGTGAAACACCATCTGACACGGCTTTCGAGAAAACTTATCCTGTGTTGTACTATAGATATCGTCGCCGTAGAGCTGAAAGTCATTAAGTCGCAAAATAGCCAAATTTAGTTAAATATGCCATCAAGATCGCCAATTTTTTCTGCAATTTTCAGTCTCAAAAAAAAACATTTCCATTTTATTTTCATAACATAAACTTAACCTTTTGTAAATTTTCTAAGAGATGAGACCATAAAATTAGCAATAACGTAAACCATATGGAAGTAATGTTTTTTTTCATTTTGAAAACTTTAAAGCTTCGTATCTCAAAAGGCCAAAAAGTGATTTAATGACTTTTCGCTCTACGACGACATTTCATTTCATTCGTTTATTTGCGTTAATCATGGTATGGGAAAGTACATAGATGTCAAAAGATTTTTACCAATTCCGTGTGCAAAAAATCAATTTTGTAGAAGTTACATACATTATAATAATATTAAAATTAACAAAAATATAATTGTGGCCATGTTAAATCAAAATTAATTAAGTACTTAATTCTATACAAAAATAAAAATAATAATGAAGTCGACACGTCAAATTATTTCAAATTTTACACTAACTGGGAAGTTTTAATAGTTGTAAAAACGACACGAACCCCGACGATATTTCCATCTGCAAATAACGTCAAACAAAACTTAGTATTTACCACGAGACCGACTCAAACGGCGCTGACACCGAACACTAAGCAAGTCGCCTGTAAAACAAACAAATTTGGAAGTCGGAATTGTTTTCCCTACCCCCACCCCCTCCCTACACGGAGCGGCTCTTTGGAACATGCATTATTAATAGTCGATTGAACCACGGGCTTGCGTCAACGTTTGTGTTGGACGGCTGTAGCGAAGTGGAGTAGTTTTAACTCCTAATAGCTTGTTTGTTCTGTCTGTTTGTGTGTTGCACTGCACAATATTTCAGTCTAATTGATGACGAATTCGACTCGGATCGATGTTTGGGAAATTTGGTTACTGCTGTAAAATGGGCATATGCCCCATTTTACATCGAGCGGTAACCATCGCCTATAACAAAGCATTTCCTCGTAGGTCACGCTCGCCAGGAACGTGCGTTACAATGCACTGCCTTGCGTACAACTTGAGACAACGTGCCAATAATTTCACTGGTACCCTTCAAACCGAAACTAACGAAGCTGCTTCACGGCAGAAATAAGAATGGTGGTAGTACTTAAGGCCTCTCCTCTTAATGCAGCTAACTTCGGGCAACGAATCCAACTCGAATCAACTGTGTGAAAATTACTCATTCTTTCGGTCAAAGAATACCTAAAAAAAGTAAACAGGCCTTTGCATCTATTGTAGATGATTTATATAACGTCAGGAGCAAGTGGCCATTACCCAAGCCCTAATCGAGGGATGCCATAGTGCCTGGGACAGGATTTTAGATGGAATAGGCTTGCCCAGCACCTATACCATCCTGACAGCTTAGTCAACCTAATCCATAGGAAAGACATGGTCAATACGTGCGGCGATGTTTTCCTACTAGGCTAACCTACTTCATCTAAAATATAACATCAAAGAAGCATGGGTACTGGTTAATTAAGGTCATGGTCGCTATTTAAGAACCTTTATTCCCCAGTGGCAGTCGGTTCTACGAACTAAATGGTCTCCACTTTAACTGATTAATTTTGAAAGCTAGGTTCTTCTACGAATTTTGGAATTAAAGCAATTTTAACTACTAATTAGGCAGAACCTAATCTAGGTAAGCACGTATTTCAAATACACACGTCGGTAATTACACAGCCCCCATGGAACGATAGAGTCAATAGTGGGCGTCATTAGGGCGTCCATTTTGAATCCCAATAAAAAGTCGGATGTGAAAAAAGACCGGATATTTTTGGGCAAAGTAATTTTTTTTGTCTACTATTTTTTACGATGGTTAAATAAGATGTGTACTTAAGTTATCATAGCAATAAATGCAAATAAAACATACATTTATTCATTCAGGATTCATTTATTCAGAAACAATAAAAGGCATACTTCTACTAAAAATAATCGTATTATTAAATAGGGGAGTGACATCAATTGGACTATAGAAGTTAAAGAATAATGTTATAATATAAACATGTTGATTTAAATTTAAAGGTTTTTGGTCTCTTTTTTTTTTCAACAATTTTAGATAATATAACAAGAAATTGCCTTGTAGGTCACGCACGTCAGGATCGTGTCTTTTGATGAACTGCCTTGCATCCAATCAACTCGAGGCGTACAGATATTCAGCCTCAAGTGCCTGTAATGTGGAATGCATTTTAAAAATAGGATTTTTTTATATCAGCTGGCAACCCTAGCAATAAGGCTAATAGAACCGGCTACAAGAATAATCTGACGGATAGCTTTAAGCCGGACAAGGAGAACTTTAAGCCGGACAAACCCGGACAGCTGGCAATCCTATCAATGTGACCGAGAAAATCGACTACAAGAAAAGTCGGACGGAGAGCTTAAAGCCGGACCAGGAGACTTTCAAAGCCGGACAAACCCGGACAGCTGGCAACCCTATCAATGTCGGCAATGTGGGCAATGTGGCCAACGTCAACACAGCCTTGGGGACAGTTAAAATAGGAAATTAATAATTCATGCTAAGCCAGCCGTCCAGCTCGCTTTTCCCGAATTTTCTCTTCGGCGCGGAATTTACAGTTAATGCTTGTAATGTTTGTATAGTGCCGGAATGAAAATGTTCGTCGATTTTCAACTTGATTTGTTCAACGTATCACGATCACATACTATAGTATGTGGAAAAGGTATACCTTTTGACTGAATAAACAGAATACACCGATAAGTTAACGTCACAAATTATGTCAAAATGTGTTCATGATCAAGGCACTGGTGCAAGCGAAAACCGACTCTAAGGTGACGAACATTTTCATACCGCGACTGTACCTGAAGCTTTCAAATGGTGCTATTTCACACTAGGTGCAAGTCCATGACTTCATTTACATTAAGTAGGAAGTAAACGTGACCTGCTAGATAGGATAGTTCTTCTTCTTATTATTATGTCACTAATTCTTTTGAACCAGTGCGGTGAAAGGATTTTAAGTACGTCTCAAAGAAGCTCATTTCTGGGACTTAAAAATAGCTTTCGAAGTGTTTAGATTTGAGAGTACTGGTAAGATTTATTTATAATACCTGTGTTAGGTTTTGCTTTCAGTGGATAAGCAAGGGGAAGGGTATTTTTTTGTTCGATAATTCTAATTTTTCTGTAACTATTTAACATGAGCTGGATCATTTGCTTGTTCTATTGAAAATAATGAATTCAAACTTTTTTGCAGGAACTTTTAATTTAGTCAAAGTCTTCTGCTGAAATGAAATGAAAAAATTGCATTAAAAAAAATTAAATACAAAGTAGTAGTAAACTGGTTATCCTCAGGCACGGTATACATAATATCTTCAATTTTCTTAGGATATAAGTCTTTTTGACTGACGGAGTAGGCTCCAGCACGTCCTGGTTCCTCGTCGATGAAATAAAAAAAAAAACAAAAGAGAAGTCTTTCTAGGCTTGGTGGCATGGAACTGGCACCTAGACTCATGTAGCTTTAAGGCGTTTTAAAGTGATTCTTGTGATACAACTGAATAAAGAAAGATCGAATTTAAACTTTTCTAGAGCCAAGCTAAGCTAACTTATATAACTAATTTTATATAAATTCTTAAATAAACAATCTTCAAAGAAAAAAGATGAAATTATAAACCATTTCTTACTAAAGCAGAGTCTTGAGGCTAAATGTTCTTAAAAAGACGGTTACCGTATCTTTAACGGTGTTCTAATATTAAAGCAATGTTAGTAAATATGACATTGTGTAAAAGGTAAGGTAAAGGTGTAAAAGTTAAATTATAAATAAATAAATATTATAGACAATCCACACACCACTGTCTAGCCCCAAACTAAGCAGAGCTTGTACTATGGGAACCAGATAGCTGATATAATACTTAAATACATTTTTTTATATTAGTAGTTACATTTACCCTGAGTAACATAGGCTATTTTGATGTGTTTAACAAATAAATGTCCAGCCGTGCGAAGCCGGGACAGGCCGCTAGTCACATATAAAAAAAAGTGATACTACGGGTATAACGACAGAAGTGAAAACTTAAACACCGACTTAAAACCTCTCCTTTTGTCGAAGTTTCTCGATCTTTGCCGAAAAGGTGACAAGTTCGTTAGTGCTTTCCCAAAGCAGTTTTCACTTAAAAAAAACAGCTGAGCCAAGGTTTTTGTTCCGCTATACTACGTCCGTCGTCGTGTTGTTTTTAAAGCCAGTTGCGTCTTCATAATATTTTATACATTATACATGTTGTTTCATTATGGCGTGGGTAGGATTCCATCAGCCTGTATAATTACATAGCACACTTTGTTTTCTCTGCCCCTATGCTCAGCTTACGTTAGGGATGGGACAAAGTGGTGTCGATGTCGGTAGATTTATCGATGTCGATAGATTTATCGATGATGTGCAAAGGCTTTTATAGCAGTTTGCTGAAGTAGCCAAAGCTTTTCTTAAATAATGCGCGGAAATTCAAACGAAGTTACGGTTGTAGGCAATAAATATTGCACATCGGCGTTTCTGCTTTCATAGAGCGCTATCTCTTTCTAACGCACACTACGCTCTATAAAGCCGAAATTAGCCGATGTGCAATATTTGTTGCCTACTACTATACTTCTTAAGTGGCAATGGGCAGGTCTTATAGCTCGAAGAACCGACAACCGTTGGGGAATAAAGGTTCTCGAATGGCGACCACGAACCAGAAGGCGAAACGTAGGGCGCCCACCCACCAGATGGACGGACGACATTGTTAAGATCGCGGGAAGTCGATGAATGGAAAGGGCTCAGAATCGTTCTCCCTGGAACCTGACTTAGCCTTAGTATTAAAGCAAAACTTTTTATTTGAAAATAAAACCCTTGATATGTTACCTCCTTGGTTGCCATGTTTCGGAGTAAAACATCGTTCCATTTTTAAATTACACGACAGATATGAGTTCGCTATGTAATTTATCTGGCCGCTGAAAAAGACAATTTTGATTTATCTCTAAGAAGTCTCAAAATAATTCTCAAATTTCCTGTTGAAAATTTGAGAAAAATAACTTTATCGATATGATAATAAATGGTAGCCCATCTCTATTGGCTTTGCAAATTCACAAAGGCTGGTTGAAGGGGCAAAACATGGCAATTTAAAAAATATAAGCATACTTTGCACACAAAAGAACCCAATGTAAGCATAAAAAAGTCAGGGCTCAATTTAAACCCTGATTTATTTAACTGTAAGTAATTTGACTTTTCGCATCCGAAAAAGGTTAAAATACCGACAAATTTATTTTTGTGTTTTAAGTGGTAGCTATCGGTTATAACAAAACATTGCCTCGATCACGCACATATTGAACGTGCCCTACAATGCACTGTCCTGCATCCATCAACTTGAGGCATAATGTTTAGCCACACGTGCCAGTAATGTCACCGGCACCCACACCCTTCAAACCTGTACACAGCGATGTTGCTTCACGGCAGGAATAGGCATGATGGTAGTACGCACTCCCACGAGACACACACAAAGAGCTCTACTACTGCTTTGGCTTGGTCGCGTGGAACTGGCACCTAGACTCACCTAGCTTTAAGACGTTTCAAAGTGATTCTTGTGATTCAATGACTTTGACCAAAGTCAAGTGGTTCGTCAAAGAACACTTGTTTGTTGTCAACCTATCTAAAAGTAAGTGCGCTTGTAATTAGTACGACAAAGAAGGTACAGTTAGCATCAAAATTAAATGATGATCAGACAAAGTTTTAAAAGAATGATGAAAAGTAGCGTCTTTATCATCTAATTCCAACAAAACATTTAAGTTTAAATAAAAAGTTGTAGTAACAACGCACTGTCTCTGTGCACTTGACTGCTTTTACTATTTGCTTTGCTTTGTAAAAGGATATTGGACTTTATGGCCAAACGGCTAAACCGATTTTGATGAAATTTTTGCAGGACCAATCAAGTATACTTACCTGAAAAATAGAAATATACAAACAAACATAAAAAAACAACCGTATGGAGAACCACCATTTTTTTGAAGTCTTAAGTAAGTTTTATTTCCACCGTAGTTTCACTAATAAAATACGATGGAAATAAAATTTGCGAAGTTTCTGAATAAGTCTTCTGATGCTGTCAGTACCGCCTGTGATTTGACGCTCCGTTTGAGTTTCGTGTTTTTTCATCAAAATTAATACTGATTGGAGGCCGACCCCTTGAACATACCTTTTAAGTTAATGAAACAGCCCCTAATGAAGAAGAAGCGTAATTCAGTGAGATTACCATCTTTTTGTTTTCATTTCAAGTTGGGGTCTTTTTTTAGTAAAAAAGTACCCCTTTTTTAGGGGTGGAAAGAGCTGGTGGTCTAGCGGTAGCCTTTCGATCCTAATATCAAATACAGTCGAGCACCAGTTAGTGTTTCTATCCAAAAATGTATGTGCACTATGTCAGTACTCTCAAACGGTGAAGGAAAACATCGTGAGGAAACCGGCGTGTCGTAGAACCTAAATAGTTCGAATGTATATAAGTATCTGGTTTTCATAGTACAAGCTCTGCTTAATTCGGGGCTAGATAGTTTTTTTTGGATTGTTCACAATAATTTTTATTTATTTTCAAACGTATTCTCTAGTATAATTTAGAAGGTTGCTTCAAGACCTCTGTAACACATCTAGCTAGATTTGGTGTTTTTCGTCACCATTTCAAAGCATTCGTAACTGCTTAGAATTAATTCCGAGCCCAAACAATGAAGTCACATGTCTTCCGACTACATAAAGCCGGGTCCACACATCACACGTAACCAAATAACAGCGCTCGTAGTAAAGCCCGGTGCACACTCTATAATTAAGCGAGCATTGTTGTCCGTTCTCGCATATTTGTTACATGGCCACGGTCACACCGAATTGAAATCCTAGAATATCTAATTTGAAATGTTCGACGTAATACAGAAGTGAAAAAAAAATAGCCTCTTAAATTTCAGCCACCATCAAACCGCTACCGTCCGCTCTCTCTGTGTTTCTTTTAAACTCAAGTCTCTGATATTTATTAACAGAACTATTGTTTCACAGTAATTTAAGGTTGAAATAATATCTACTACGTTTGCAAATCAGAGAATGTATAGCTCAGGGGCTCAATTCTAAACCAGTGACTTTTTTGTCACGCTAGATATATATCACAAGAACTGTTCAGTTTCCTTAGTGAATTTGACAGTTCTTGTGATATATATCTACCGTGACAAAAAAGTCACTGGTCTAGAATTGAGCCCCAGTATTTCAAGGTATAACTTAATAATAAAAGCAGCCAAAAGCGAGTCGGACTCGCCCATGAAGGGTTCCGTAGCAAGTAACATAATATAAAGGTTCTTGTAGTTCGTCGAAAGGTAAATTGTGGTTTACGATTTATGACGTATAAAAAAAAATCTACTGACTAGATCTCGTTCAAACCAAATATCGTTGAAAGTTTGCATAGTAATGTACAACATATATTTTTTTTAGTTTTATCATTCTCTTATTTTAGAAGTTAGAGGGGGGGGACCAACTTTTTTCCACTTTGGAAGTGTCTCTCGCGTAAACTATTCAGTTTAGAAAAAAACTATATAAGAAACCTCAACATCATTTTTAAAGACCTATTCATAGATACCTCACACGTATGGGTTCAATGAAAAAAAAATTTTGAGTTTCAGTTTTAAGTATGGGGACCCCCAAAATTTATAGATTTTTTACTATTTTTGTGTTAAAATCTTAATACGGTTCACAGAATACATCTACTCACCAAGTTTCATCAGTCTAGCTCTTACGGTTTCGGAGAAAAATGGCTGTGACATACGGACGGACAGACAGACAGACAGACAGACAGACAGACAGACAGACAGACAGACATGACGAATCTATAAGGGTTCCGTTTTTGCCATTTGGCTACGGAACCCTAAAAAGTAATAAACTTAGTAAAAATAACTTTGGAACGTCTTAAAACTAGGTAAAGCTAAGTGCCAGACCCAACCAAACCTAGAAAACAGGCAAATTATAATTATTAATTCTGTTATAAACCTGCTATGACATCTTAAGAACGAATGCTATTTATTTTATGCATGTAAGCAATAAATGTAATGAAGAATTTATGACGAAATCCTTTGAATTTTTTAATTTGTATAATGTGACTTTTCCGAGTGTACAAAATGTATCAAAATGGAATAAATTTTATTGAACTTGAACTAGGTATGTTGGCTAAAAATAGTTGTTAATTTATTTTAATGTACTTTTGTGGTATGTTTAAATTACAGTTCGGTGTGACAGACAGTCATGACATTATTGTCTCAGAAACAATCTCTACAGTAACTTTATGTATGTTTTATACTAACCGTACAATGTTGAGCAAAAAGGTGTAGCAACACATTGCAATCTGGAATTTATTTGTATGACAGTATTAGTTTTAAAAAACTTGAGAAATCGACTTCGTTGCCAAACTATTAAACCGATTTTGATAAAATTTCTGTGGAACAATCTGGAAATATTACTTTACAGAAGAAAAAACAACTGTTGCCATACTAGTTTTACAAGTTGAAGTTCCTATTCGCTATCTCATGTTTATTACGTCAACTTTCAGTCTTGTTGCAATCGTTCCTTGTCAAAGAATTGAAATTACTATTGTTTCAATTAGTTTTTTTCTTGCAATCAAAGCTCAAAATAATGTCAAAACTAACAGATACGATTAGGTTTTGATTGCAACAAAAAATTCGCAATTACCCAACAAATTTTGATATACCTACTTTAAGAGCGGGTCGTGCGAAAATTTGAGATTTGTTATTAAAAAATTCATAACTAAATAACAAAGTGACATTTTAAAAATTGCAAAAGGACTAATTGTAGACTATACATTTGAGATTAATTCGAATTTAAGTGTGTTAAAAAAATATACTATTTAACGCTGACATACGATTTTCATTAGCGTTAAATAGAATGTCATGTTAAATAGTATATTTTTTTAACACACTTAAATTCGAATTAATCTCAAATGAATAGTCTACAATTAGCCCTTTTGCGATTTTTAAAATGTCACTTAGTTATTTAGTTATGAATTTTTTAACAACAAATCTCAAATTTTCGCACAACCCCCTCTTAAGAACATAATTATACCATTCACCCTAGAAATAAAGTTATTTTATTTTGATTCCATCGCGCGGGATTTCTCTAGTAAGTAAAGGGAGTTTAATCAAGAAAGTTATACCAACTTCTGTACACCTTTTTGTAAAACATCATAAGGCGCAGTAAGAACTTTGTCATTCACTTCTATTGTGGTTTTTGAGTACGCCCCTTAACTTTATGCTTTTAGTACGTACTCCCCTTAACTTCATGCGTTCCTTTAACAAGTATTCGAGTTAGACTTCCACATTTACTGGCATGCGTTCTCATGTTAAAAAAAAATCGGTTGTCTGTAAAGTCGGTTTACTGACGATAGTTGAACGTGACAGGTTTCCACACGGACGCATCGCTCACTCAAGTAGGAAAGAGATAGATGTCGAACGCTGCCGAACGCGGAGACCGATTGTGCTTCTTTGTCGCTCGTTTCGCGCTCTCGCTTGCACTTCAAGCCTTAAATGAAACGCCTCAGAGCGAGGTAACGTCGCATGAGTCATGTTTTTTCGTGAGTGCAGCCGGCTCCATCGAATTATAAGACATTGTCACGTCAAAAAACCGATAATTTTATTTAAAAAGAGTCACGACTTTGATACCCAGCATTTGATTTCGCCTTAGATCTCTTAGTAAAATCAAATCAAATCAAATGTGTATTTATTCAGAAGAATCGCAAGGATCACTTTGAAACGCCTGAAAGCTGAACCTAGGTGCCAGTTCCACGCGACCAAGCCTAGAAGAACAAGCAACAAACTACATTCATCATCATCATAGTAGTCATCATCATCAACCTGAAGAAGACCACTACTAGACATTGGACTCCCCAATAAGCTACCAGAAGAACGATTTTATTCTTTTAGTACCTTAGGACTTCTAGATTTGAGGGTGTCTGAAGGGGAGATAGAGCTACGTCCAATTTTTTCATTACCTATTTTGATAAATTTATTTTATTAGGGATTTTCTTGGAACATATTAGTTATATCAATTTGTTTACTTTTGTAGAATATAATATTAATTAAATTTCACTACAGAATTTGAAACTTAATTGAACAAAATATTAGGTTTAGGCTCTTACCACATTTTATAAGGGTTTCAATTCAGAAGTAACTGTAAAATATTAATTTACAGTTTGCAATGCAACAGTTGTCAAAAAGTCAAGATTAAAAACTTGAGAAACCGGCAAGGCCAGACTGAAGCTGAACCGGTTTTGATGAAATTTCTATGAAACCAAATTGGAAGTACTTACCTTACAGATAAAAAAAAAAAACTATTCTAATCGGTTCACAAACTAAAAACTTTAAGTATAAAAATACAACCGAATTGACAACCTCTTCCTTTTTTATTTGAAGTCGGTTAAGATGCACGATCTTCGAGGAGTCACTAATTCTTTCGAACCAGTGCGATGAATGGATTTTAAGTTTACCTCAAAGAGGCTTTTTCGGACACTTTTAGACACGTTTTAGAACAGAAAGCATGCTAATGTGTGGGGTCTAAGCCCACTGATTGTTTTGCGTTAAATATAATGTGGGGAGTTCCAATTAATTTTTAATTAAGCTTGCGTGTAAATTAATAATTTGTTGGGTTATTAATTAGTTATAATGGATTATAATTAATGTTGTTATTTGGACCCCCTTTTATTTTATAAACGTTATTTTAATTTGATCACTAAAACTCACTGGAAGGATAGATACTTCTCAGAGTGAAAGCACCAGTGCAATGCTACGTAGGGCACACAGGGCATGAGTCTTGAATCAACGTGCCCTGTGAGGCAAAGGTCACTCTTCACTTGGACGGGGACTGCGCAACACATTTCATGACTATTCTGCTATCTAGCTATAAGACGTTTCAAAGTGATTCTTGTGGTACAACTGAATTAGGAAAATTTTGAATTTGTTACTTAATTGAACTACGTTAGGTACATTAATAGTATTAAAACAGACTGATATATTTTTATGCTATGAGGTTGGCCGCTTTTCCAACTTTAAGCCTGAAGTTAGCCTCAGTTTCATAGCTATCAGTGGAATGTGATATATTTCGCGTGATCTATAATTGCTTCTTCGTCTTCTTTTTGTCGTGTCATTAAAATCTTTCGAAACAGTGTGATGAAAGAACTTAAAGTGCTCTACAAGAGGTTCCTTTTGTGCATTATTGGTTATACTAATACAAAAAAATGTATATAAGTACTAGCGGACGCCCGCGGCTTCGCTCGCCCTTTTGCCATTACGCCTCGTTGACTTTTCTTTTAAAAGTTTTTCCTCTGTTTCTCTGGTTAGGGAAATCATTTTCCAATTTCCTTTCTTAGTGCACCCCTATGCTATAAAGGAAACATACCCTCCAAGTTTCATGCTTCTAGGATTTACGGTTTAGGCTGAGCGTTGATTGTCAGTCAGTCAGTCAGTCAGTAACGTAAGAGTTTTATATATTTAGATTATATCAGCTATATGGTTCCCATAGTACAAGCTCTGCTTAGTTTGGGGCTAGATAGTGTTGTGTGGATTGTCTATAATATTTATTTATTTTTATACTTGCACTTATAAAATTAATGCACACCTCCGTTCTATCACGACCGTCGATCTTGAAACCTGCACTTAATTCTGCTACATTCTTTTTTGTGTAAACTTCTACCTCTTTGAAGTAATTCGCGGGTATAATTAAAAGATATTAAAAAGGTATTCTAAAACCCTCTGGCGCTTTGGTCAAAGGATTTTGTTGCTTTTGTGTCAAGTGGTAACTTTTTCCTACACCTATCTACCTACTTGGGTTTTTGTCTATTCTAGCTACCTATCTAGTATAGTGCTTCCAGTTAAGTACACTACTAGGTATTATAGTTATTTATAAGCATAGATATATTCACTCCTACCCACTATGTAACTGACGTTTGGCAAATAAAATTTCATTTTATTTCATAATTATATTTTTTTGGTACAAATTGTCATATGAATTTATTAACAACAGAATATACATTATTTACAAAAACTATTATTAAAAAACATGAAATACCTAATAAAAATAAAATAAAAAAAATATTTAAATTACATGTTATAGGAAACTAGAAAATTGTTTGTTTGTTTTATTTCAAAAATTTCATTTCACTTTTCATTTAATTTCAAATGAGTAACTAACTTTCCTACAACTTAGTAGGAGTGGAACTCTTTATGTAAGAGTTAGTCAGGTTGCATACTATACCTGTATGCTTTTTTTGACGTGACAACGTCTTATAATTCGATGGAGCCGGCTGCACGCACGAAAAAACATGAATCATGCGGCGTTACCTCGCTCTGAGGCGTTCCATTTAAGGCTTGAAGTGCAAGCGAGAGCGCGGAACGAGCGACAAAGAGGGACAATCGGCCTCCACGTTCGGCAGCGTTCGACATCTGGCTCTCTCCTACTTGAGTGAGCGATGCGTCCGCGTGGACAGCTGTATGACGTTGTCACGTTCAACTATCGTCAGTAAACCGACTTTACAGACAACTGTTTTTTTTATTATAGATAGCTAAGCATTTGGCTGCCATTACACCTGATGGAAAGTGAGGATGCAACCTAAGATGGAGCATGCTTAGCCATAATCCCTGTTCACTCTTTTCTTGAACATTTCCAAATTATAGCGTTCCGGAAATACTGACGCCGGTAGAGAGTTTCACTCTTTGGCAGTTCGTACTATAAAAGTCATCATCATCATCATTATCAGCCTGAAGAAGTCCACTGCTGGACATAGGCCTCCCCTAAACATTTCCAGGAAGAACGATTCTGAGCCCTTTCCATCCATCGACTTCCCGCGATCATAACAATGTCGTCGGTCCATCTGGTGGGTGGGCGCCCTACTTTTCGTCTTCCGGTTCGTGGTCGCCATTTGAGAACCTTTACTCCCCAACGGTTGTCAGTTCTTCGAGCTATATGGCCTGCCCATTGCCACTTCAACTTACTTACTCTACGAGCTACGAGTATGTCGGTGACTTTGGTTCTTAATACGTACTATAAAAGTACCAAAAATTAATTCCTCTTTTGTCCCCAGATCCCCCCGGAGCCCCCTACATCGAAGGCTACGCTGAGGGAGAGACGGTACGCCGGGGACAGAGTCTCGAGCTGGTCTGCAGGAGCCGCGGGGGTAATCCCCCCGCTCAGCTCATCTGGTACAAGAACGGAGAGCAAATCCGGATGGCGTATCGGTAAGTAGTGTTTTTAATTTATTTATTTTATTTAACAATCTTAGAAAAACTTACAGCCAGAAATAATATAAAAAAATAAATATAATGTCCCAAACGCCGTACGAGTTATGAACCCGCGGCCTTTTCTTAGGCCTACCACAGGCTCTATGACTCTGTCTCTGGCTCTAGTTTTGAGTCTGTGAGTGCTCATCAGTGATTAGACAACACATACACACACACCCACACACAATACAATACACACATACTGCGTGTGTGACGTTTCCACGTAGGATTTATTTAGTCAACACTCACACAGACTCAAAACCAGAGCCAGAGAGAGCTTGTGGTAGGCCTACAGGGCAGGTCATCGTAGGGCACGTTCTTGATATGTGTGACCTAATAATGCATTGTTATAGGCAATGGTTACCACTTAACATCAGATATTTAACAGAGAAAAGATGAGACAGCAAAAAGACGTAACGTAGAAACGATCGAAACGAGTTGTTGTATCATCAATTTTGCATATAAAAGAGAGAGACACGTGCTCACACGAAAACATCATTTGGTAGACGAATTGTGGTAGCAAAACTCCGACTTCGGGTACAGTTATCGGATTTCGTTAGTTTCCATAGCTTAGTTTGGGGCTAGACGGTGTGAAATTATTTATTTATTTATCCTAAGCTCACCGCTATTCCGTATTTCTACCCTCATTCTTACGTAGGTGAGCTATAAATAATGGATGTCTGCTGAAAAATTCAGTGACAAGTCTTAATGTTTTACTAAACACTGTTTATTAAGCTGTGGTATCGATACTGAGGTTGTTTGTTTTCATTTATGGGCCTTGACCATCGAACTGGCACACTACTAGTCTCTGAGTGCTGGAATACTAGTGGTAGAAACCTCGCCTTCCGATCCTAAGATCGCGGGTTTAGATCTAGTAATGTTACTCACGATTTTTCTATTCGATATTTATGTATAGATACACTTCTTTTTTTTTATTGATTTTATAGTGACCAAGGGGAAGGTCGTGGGCTCAAATCCCGCTCGGCTCTTAACTTTTGGGACATTAGAAAAATCTTTGTAAAATCTTTATTGGTTACTAGCGCCCTGTCCCGGCTTTGCACGGGTGGACATAATTTTTTTTAAACACATGATTAAAGCATATGTTACTCAGGGTGAATGTAGCTTTCCAAATGGTTTTGAAATCGGCACAGTAGTTTTTGATTTTATTCATTACAACATACACACAAAAATACAAACCTTACCTTTTTATTAATTAGTATAGACAAAGAAATAAATACAGAAACTATTAAAAATAATGATTAATGGGTGACCTTATCGCTAAGAACGATCTCTTCCAGACAACCTTTGATGCGAAGAGTAAATAAAAAAGTTAGCAATGTTTATAGTACCCCTCAATCGATAAAAAACCTACTGTTAAGTCACATCTGCACATCCTTCCTGTGTGTGTGGGTGTGTGTGTCTGTTCCTGTGAAGTGACCATTATTTTTAAGACCTTTTCATGGATTTCCTGTCCCAAATGATATCACGTAGCAAAACATAAACAATAGCTATTATAAAATCTTTATTAAATATCCAACAAAACAATTTCATAAATCACAACAATAAACTAAAAATATACGGCGTCTTACTCATGCGGAGATTGTGAAAAAAACCGCCTCTTCCCCCCTTTTTACCCCCAACCCCCCTTCCACCCTTCACCCCCTCGCCATCCCCAGACGGTTCTCGGGATCGTATTAAGCTGGCAACAGATAGGGCGTGTGTCTCAATGATTTATGTAGGATAACGTGTAGGGATGTGTTGTTATCGATAAAAAAGTATCGATAAAGTCAACAGAATTTTTAAACGCAATGACACTTTCAAAGAAGAAGTACAAAATCAAATCAAGAGTGTATTTATTCAGTTGAATTGCAAGAATCACGTCTTAAATCTAGGTGAGTTTAGGTGTCAGTTCCACGCGACTAAGCCTAGCAGAACAGGCAACAAACTACGGCTCGGTTACTACCGTTTTTTATATGATCCTTTTACAAATCAAAAATAATCTAAAATAATAGCAGTGAAGTTCCAGTGTGGATGGATACTCGTATATTCCATCAATAAGCTAAAAAATTAAGGAGTCTAGTTTTGTGCACCACTGCAACTTAACTTGAAATAAAAAGTATTCATTTACTTAATAATATAAACACAGTTAAGTAAAAGAAAAACCTTTGATCGTGCAGTGCCTTTGCAAGAAAAACAATATTGGTTTAATATAACATTAAGCTTTTAATGTTTTTACAGAGTTTCCATGTACTGGAAAAACATATTTAATGGAAAAGCCGTAGAATACGTTTATATCAATTGATACGTCTATTGGTTGTAAAAGAAACACAATAAAACAGTATACAAATTTATTAACGGTTCTGCAATTGCCCGGTCACTGATTTGACGGTTGCTTCCAAGTAGGAGGTGGAAAAGTACTCCCCTCAAGTTTGTAGACGTCGGCCGGCTTGCTTCGGCGGCCGAGGTACCAGAAGGAGTCAGAAGGAGACAGAAGGAGTTCGTGGTCACACGTAGTTGACGTCGGTGGGTGACTCGGGGAACACGACCAATACTGCAGTCTCAATATTGCAGTCCAAACTTTGAGTCCAAGCTTTGAACCCTGGAAAGTAACATAGTAGGTGTCACCAGCAGGTCCAGGTTCATTACCCTCTGATTGTGACCACCGTGCGAAGCAAGCATTACGTGATGATGAGGTGAGTACGAGGTGGTGTGTGATGTCACAATCAGAGCGGAGTTTACAAAATGAAATGAATGAAATTACTAGGAAAGAATTTAAAATTACAAAAATGAAAATGATATGAAATGAACAAAATATGAAGTTAATGTGAAATAGGATATCTAATAAAAGATTAGATACCTAGCTATTTAAAATAAAAACAAGCTAAAGCTGAAAAGAAGAAAGATTACACAAAGAAACATAAAATAAAAGTTCGTTGCAAAATGCCACGAACCTACCTACAACATTTTTGTGACGGTTGTTCAACACTTACCGATATACGGGTTTAAAACTGAATTTACTACATTATAGCTTACGAGAGTGATATGTCTACGTAAGAAAAGATTATGTAGATAAAAAGGAATAGAATTAATGTTCCTCAAAGTGATTCCCGGTCGGGCGGCGCTCGGCAAACGACACGCTCAGAAGCGTGTACGAGCAACCGCGACCGACCGGAGAATGGCGGTTGTAGCAGTGACGAGGCGCTCGCGCACCGCGCTATACGAACATGCCCGAGTGCCTCCGAGCCGACGCGCTCGGATTTGCAAGCAAAGCAAATTCTGCGAGGCACAGACGTTGGTATTATTTAATTTTGGTTCAAATTGAAGCTACTTTCCATAGGTACCTAATGATATGTAGGTAGGAAAGTACCTTTAAAATACTGATTTTATGATTAAATTAGAAACTAGATACGTCTAAAATGTATCTACGTTACAATACCCCCGCGCTTAGTGAAGGATTTTATTATTTCTTAAAAGGATAAAATCCGCATGGTAAACTCTAGACGTAAAGTTTGAAATCTTACAAATAATGTGCAAGTCCAAAAGCTAAAGCTCACAATTCTTTCAAAATCTACACTTGCTCACATATGGCACACTATAAGGAAAAAAGGTCCCAGTGTGTGCGAGTTTGTGTCGATCGCCAAAAGAAGGAAAGTTGCAGATTTTATATAAATGAAATAAAAAAATAGCTTCTAAAAGGAAAATAAACGAGTATTTGCCTACACATTCATACCTTTCATCATCTTGCATACCTCACGCTTCATATTTCATACTTCACGCTTTCAATATAGCGGCAGTAACTGTGTATTAAAATTACTGACGCACTCACACATCAAAGGGGTTCAAGTTGTGATATGAACTTGAAACCCAACAAATACATATTCCAAAATGGTGGAAGGATGCGAGAAAGTAAAAAAAAAAATTGTTTTGACCGAAGGTCTTAATGGACAATAAGGTTTAGAAATAAAAAAAAATATGTCAAAAAGAGTATCGGTAAAAGTTGAACAACGTATATAAGTCACTAACAAAAAAAAACAACAAAATACTCCGCCTGTTACAATAAAGTTTGAAAAATTGAGTAACGTTTTGGTTGTTTTTCTTTTCAATTTAAAAAAATGAAAATATTGCAACCAAAATAAAAATAAAAAAAAGCGTTTAAATGCAACTAATGTGTACGAACGAAATAAACATACAATTAAAAAAAGAAAGGGAAGGAGAAAAAAAAAAAAAATTGTCTCCAAATTTTTGTACCGACTGTACCAAAAAAAAATATGTATTAAACAAAATAGAAGGTGCTGGTAAAGGTAACAGTCAGTAAACAATATATAAATCAATTAAAAAAAATAGACACAAAAATCAACTAATTTTGTTGCACCCTGTATTTTAAGTTGCAAACAAAATACTAAAAAACGTTACGTACACCTTAGTTACCGGCAACCAAAAATAAAGAAGCTGAAAAGAAAGAACGTTTTACAAAATAAAATAAAAAACACACACAACCACAAAAAAAACACACAACCTACCTGAAAGCAAAATCAGTGACCAAGAACACGTATGGGCGCCAGTGATATAGACTGACTGTATACAAAATTTGCCCGATCACCGATTTGTACGGTTGCTTCCAAGTAGGAGGTGGAAAAGTACTCCCCTCAAGTTTGTAGACGTCGGCCGGCTTGCTTCGGCGGCCGAGGTACCAGAAGGAGTCAGAAGGAGACAGAAGGAGTTCGTGGTCACACGTAGTTGACGTCGGTGGGTGACTCGGGGAACACGACCAATACTGCAGTCTCAATATTGCAGTCCAAACTTTGAGTCCAAGCTTTGAACCCTGGAAAGTAACATAGTAGGTGTCACCAGCAGGTCCAGGTTCATTACCCTCTGATTGTGACCACCGTGCGAAGCAAGCATTACGTGATGATGAGGTGAGATGAGGTGAGTACGAGGTGGTGTGTGATGTCACAATCAGAGCGGAGTTTACAAAATGAAATGAATGAAATTACTAGGAAAGAATTTAAAATTACAAAAATGAAAATGATATGAAATGAACAAAATATGAAGTTAATGTGAAATAGGATATCTAATAAAAGATTAGATACCTAGCTATTTAAAATAAAAACAAGCTAAAGCTGAAAAGAAGAAAGATTACACAAAGAAACATAAAATAAAAGTTCGTTGCAAAATGCCACGAACCTACCTACAACATTTTTGTGACGGTTGTTCAACACTTACCGATATACGGGTTTAAAACTGAATTTACTACATTATAGCTTACGAGAGTGATATGTCTACGTAAGAAAAGATTATGTAGATAAAAAGGAATAGAATTAATGTTCCTCAAAGTGATTCCCGGTCGGGCGGCGCTCGGCAAACGACACGCTCAGAAGCGTGTACGAGCAACCGCGACCGACCGGAGAATGGCGGTTGTAGCAGTGACGAGGCGCTCGCGCACCGCGCTATACGAACATGCCCGAGTGCCTCCGAGCCGACGCGCTCGGATTTGCAAGCAAAGCAAATTCTGCGAGGCACAGACGTTGGTATTATTTAATTTTGGTTCAAATTGAAGCTACTTTCCATAGGTACCTAATGATATGTAGGTAGGAAAGTACCTTTAAAATACTGATTTTATGATTAAATTAGAAACTAGATACGTCTAAAATGTATCTACGTTACACAATAATGCCTTGGGCAGTAATCAGAATGAATGGATATTTAAACAATTTAAAACTAAAACTGATTTGATTCTACGTATTTACCGAATGCTTTGATATTTTGCATATCATTGGAGTTTACTTTTGTGTACTTTTTTATACAATTAGCTGATGAACCATCGCCTGTAACAAAGCATTGCTTCGTAGGTCACGCAAGTTAGGAACGTGCCCTACGATGCACTGCTCTGCGTCCATCAACTTGAGGCATACAGATGTTCAGCCTCACGTGCCAGTACTTCACCCAGACCCTTGCAGAAATGGGCATGGTAGTACTTTCCCGGACGTGCCTCTCACTAAAATCTCTACTACTACTGAACTAGGTGGTGGACTAAGCATACAGAGATTCTGCCTCACGTGCCAGAATTTTTAGTATTTATTAGTTGAACTATACTATAAAAATACTATCTACTTTCTAGTTATTGACCTAGTCAAATACTAAGAAAAAAAAGACCAAACTTTTAAACCGTGCATTTTTATCGATAGAACTATTAAGTAGTTTTTTATCGATAAAACATATTTGTTTGTTGGCCGTCACTTATAAAATTGTATTAAGACATGCCTACAGGCAACGGAAGCTGATTTATGAGGCTCGCTAACTGCACTGGTGACGTCATATCCGTATTGCTTTTTATGCTTTTTTATTGGAATAATGACAACCGGATTACTCGGGGCCGGAAACGAGTGGTTATGTTTTTCTGCGGATTTACAGTTTAATTAAACGGTTATACGATTTTATATAATGAAGAATTGGATTACAGTTTTACTGAAGTATTGTGCACATCTAAGCGTTCTGCGGTGGCGATCAGTGAAATGCAAATATCGTTGTCTTATTTGAGAGCGTTTCGTAGATTTTTAAAAGATTTTTTTAGTACATGGACATGGGGGTACCCACTCACTATCTAACCCCAAACTAAGCATAGCTTGTACGATGGGAACCAGATAACTGATATAATATAATATAGATATGCATTTCTTTTTTGTAAATACATATTTTTAATACAAAATAACACCCACCACTGTTTCTGTTCACCACACAACTATTTATTTGCCGGAACGATTTTCTGTTCTACTACTGAAAACCTAAGCTAAGTTAAATATATTTAAAATGTTTTTTTTTATTATTTTAATCGTTCAGGAAATCGTTTATCGCCAGACTTTTTATCCCCAGCGATAATATCTCCTCACATGTTTTCGTACTTAGTACCATAATTTATTCATTCGTCGTAACTATCGATAAATCGTATAAATTCTATCGATCAATAAGCATCTCTAAGCAAAGTAATCAAAATAATATTGTTTGCTAACTATAATTGAGTTTGTACTTCAAATAGGCTCTCGTAAGTACCTACAAGAACTGAAAAAAAATCGGTTGTCTGTAAAGTCGGTTTACTGACAGTAGTTGAACGTGATAACGTCATACAGCTGTCCACGCGGACGCATCGCTCACTCAAGTAGGAGAGAGACAGATGTCGAACGCTGCCGAACGCGGAGGCCGTGCGTGCCTCTTTGTCGCTCGTTCCGCGCTCTCGCTTGCACTTCAAGCCTTAAATGGAACGCCTCAGAGCGAGGTAACGCCGCATGAGTTATGTTGTTTCGTGCGTGCAGCCGGCTCCATCGAATTATAAGACGTTGTCACGTCAAAAATACCATTTAACCAGATAAGTAGATGAATAGTTCCAATTTTTATTTTACATCGTCCTAAGTGTGGTAATTTTTTGTTTTATCAAATCAAAAATGAATTTGTTCAGAGCAACATAGGGCACGTTCCTGACGTGTGTTACCTACAAAGCAAGCTTTGTTTGGTAGGGGTGGCTCATATGCTTGTTCCACCAAAAGATAAAGTTTATTTATTTGCAAAAACATACAAATTAAGATGGTGAACAAAGTTAAATAAGTTGTGACAAACACGTCTTTTTTTTAAACAACTTAGTTAGTAAACAAGCATACCGCCCACCTGATGGAAAGCGGTTACCGTAGCCTATGGACGCTTACAGCACCAGAGGCATCGAGCGTTGCTGACTGTTTAAATATATGCCCTTTAAAAATCCCCATACTGCACCCCATGGTTGACCAAAAACTTGTTACCAAATTTTGACGTGACAACGTCTTATAATTCGATGGAGTCGGCTGCACACACGAAAAAACATGACATCATTTTGCGTTAACTCACTTTGAGGCGTTCCATTTAAGGCTTGAAGTGCAAGCGAGAGCGCGGAACGAGCGACAAAGAGGCACGCACGGCCTCCGCGTTCGGCAGCGTTCGACATCTGTCTCTCTCCCACTTGAGTGAGCGATGCGTCCGCGTGGACAGCTGGATGACGTTTTCACGTTCAACTATCGTCAATAAACCGACTTTACAGACAACCGATTTTTATCAAAAAAGTAAAACTGCTCAACGTCAGGTGGATCATTTGCTTGTTCCGTTGAAAAGTAAATATACAAAGTAACTAAGCCTGTAGATGACAATCGAGAGGTTGTATTTCATAAAAGCAATAACCTTTTTCTTATGTATTGACTTACTTCATATTGGTCTGAAGCCCATTATTCTACGCTGTTACATAAATCCTAAAGTGACGGGTTTCTCTAAATCTGCGACCGTTACAAAACGGTGCAAATATAATTGAGATGCGGAAAACACAGAACAAAATAAATTCGAATTTAGAATGTCTTCATCTGGAACAGAAGAACATGGATTATTAATTGAAAAATACGAAATATACATTCAAAACATCTTCTCATGGGTTTTTCTATGCTAAATTATAAATGAAAACGAATTATAAAGCGAATGAAAATGTCGACAAAGCCAAACGTTATGACTGAACAGTGCCAGCACCCTCCTTCGAAAAAAACAAGACTAAATGTTCGACAATCTATGTATATAGTGGCGGAATGAAAATGTTCGTCGATTTTCAACTTGATTTGTTCAACGTATCACGATCACATACTACCTTTTGAAACTGAATAGAAAGAATACACCGATAAGTTAACGTCACAAATTATGTCAAAATGTGTTCATGATCAAGGCACTGGTGCAAGCGAAAACCGACTCTAAGGTGACGAACATTTAAGTCCTTTTAGACTTTCATACATCCGCACAAACTGCCACGAACTTTGACAGTGTGACAGTTGACAGTGATACACTGATCGCCGTCGCAGGTGATCAAGATATGCCTAAGGCCTGCGCACACCACAGTTCGCTGGCGGTAGCGATCAGTGAAACGCTGTCAAATTTCGCTGTCAGATTTGAGATTTGACAGCGATATTTGACAGCGTTGCACTGATCGCTACGGCTAGCGAACTAGGTGTGCGCAGGCCTTTATGTCTAGATAGGCTTTAGGCGATAGACAATTATAATTGGATGCTACCAATAACGGCCGTTCTATGACGGTTGTCGTAATTGATAGAACAAAGGTTGAGCCAAATCAATATCTGCTATCAAATTCCCAAGCTCGGCAAACAAAGAATAACATGTCTAGCAAATCTATAATAAATTCCGACTAGTTTTGTGTAGAACCCGTAAAATTTGTGGACAGTTCCCTCATTTATCTTCTACCTCCTTACTCACAAGCGTGTTTATTTATTTAGGTCATAGACCGATATTGTGAAATAAACTATAGGGATGAAGCAAAAAAAAAGCCAAGTTAAAAAATTATTTATTCAATTATCACCAAGAACACACGTGTCTAAGTAAACAAAATGAAAAAATCTGTTGTATCACAAAGATCACGTTGAAACGTTATCTATTTAACATTTACATATAAATATATCATATTTATTTATGTCTATGTTACTCAGGGTGAATGTAGCTTTCCAATGGTGAAAGAATTTTTAAAATCGGCACAGTAGTTTTTGAGTTTATTATTTACAAACATACACACAAAAATACAAATCTCGCCTCTGTATAAATTTTAGTGAAGATAAATTGTATATGTCTATAGCCCAATAGATTTGGCTCTGCTACTAAAATTTACTTTCAAAGCATCTGAAACTTTTATTTTATATAGGTTTATTTACTCGATATAATTAAATTTAATGTTTCAAAACAATTTATTTAGAATTTGTTTTAAAAGTGTTTTTCTAAGGTTTGTTTAACTTTTATTAGTTTTTGCATTTTGTTTGGTTTACTTTTATTAATGGTTTTAAAATTACTTTTGACAGACATTAATTGTCTGAACAAAATTTTATTTTTAAGGATAAAATGTTTGTTGATTTTGATTAGATTTTTGAAATAATTATAATAAATTTCGCACGACACGCACTCTATTTTGGTGGTTGCTGCTACACGTGATGACTACGTAAAGCCTCTTCTTCTTCTTGTCCTTATCCCACTTTATGTGTGGTCGGCACAATATGTCTTCCTCCTCCATTCCCCTCTGTCAGCCGTCATCTCTGCATTCACTCCTCTCTTATCCATGTCATCTTTCACACAGTTCATCTATGTTTTCTTTGGTCTACCTCTGCTCATATTATATCCATCTACATTGATACTCATCACTCTCCTAGTCACATGACTTTCAACCCTCCTCATGACATGCCCGTACCACGCCAGCCTATTGCTCTTCAAACCTTTCAAGTAGTTTAGTAGGTGTCTTTTTCTGTCAAGCCTTTTAGATTATAACATCTCTGGTCCTTTGTCCAGTAGGGGACTTTAAGTGTCTCTTGTCGTGTCCTAGCGGGTTTGAACCTACAACCTTATGATTGGAAGGCGTGGCCTACCAATATAGAAATAAAATATATTTATTGACCACAAAAACAAATCAAATAAAAAAATAGGTATGGTAACAAAATTTCATAGGACGGTTTACCGTGGATAAACAAATCCACGCTAACGAAATCGCAAGTTTCTTCAGAAAACCGTTAATAATCATTTCATTCTCGCTTACCTGAAACTTGAAACTACAGGCGATTGAAAACAGCAGAATCACGGTTCTGAGACCGGAACCGATTTTACGAAAAATCAGTTCCTATAATAACAATCCAATCCCATTCTACTCGCGAGTAATGGCGCGGAAAATAGTCTATCGATTATCGATACTCGCGCAACACTAGCGGATTCAATTTAGTAATCGATTTTGAATAAATTAACTTGTTATTCTGCTGGGAGAAAACGAAAGCCTTAGTAATTAGATAAAAGGTATAAGTTAACGTGTTTTTTTTTATTGCAAGTGTTATTGTTTTTTTTTTTATTAAGGGCTAGTGATGCATGTCCCCAAGGCTTCGCACGGGTGGAAAAATCCAAAGTAAAGAAAAATCTATTCAAATCAATACAAGAGAAGAAAGATAACCTAAATAAAACGAGATCAGGAATAGAATTTAACAATCAACTTTATAAACTAACCGGGGCCCAGAACGACTACCTATGAATTGGTTTGAGAGCTCAACAAGAAGTTTTTTAGTGATCGCTTAAATAACCAGATAAAGTTGGTCACTTCACATTTTTACCACCCTTTTTATCAAAACAAACCCCACGCGAAACCTGCAAGGCTACACACTCAAATTGTGTATAGATAGGCTGACCCACACATTCATTTTCTTCTTGGGTTTGAATGTGTTGACACTGTTGACACAATTTTGACAGCCATAACCATAACCATATGAAGCTCATGGTAGGCCAGCTAGTTAGGTCTCTAGCGTGCCCAATCGTATATTGCAAGCAAACCCGCTGACAGAAGCTAAATATCACCACATAACATACTTCTGTATACATTTCAGTACAAATATACTTTCAAATTCTCATTAGGAAGTTTCAGTGCCGTGTCGAGTTCTTCACATCTTGAGAATATAATATTCTGCGTATTATGAAACTCTCACAATAGGCACCGTTTAGCCCGAGGTGTTTCGGGAAAAAGTAATTTTCTTACGCAGAAGACGTACGAGTACGAATATAATAATTAAGCCGTATAAGGATTCTACACACGAGGATAGTAGACGGTGCTAATTTTTATTATATTTTTTATAAATATTGTTGACATAAAATGACATGGATAAAATATGAGTGAATGCAGAGATGACGGCTGAGAGAGGGGAATGAAGGAGGAAGACATGTTGTGCCGATCTTATAAAAAACGGTGGGAATTAAGCCGAAGTTTGTTGCCTGTTCTTCTAGGCTTGGTCCCGTGGAACTGGAGTCAAAGCTATAAGGAAGAGTTTCAAAAGTTTTAAAGGGTCGGCAACGCGCTTGTGATGCCTCTGGTATTGCAGGTGTCCATAGGCTACGGTAACCGCTTCCCATCAGGTGGGCCGTATGCTTGTTTGTCCACTTAGTTGTATAAAAAAAAAAAGAGGCAACTGACAACTGAAAAAAAAAGTTGAGTTTGTGTTTGACGAAAAAGATGATGTATTTAAATTAATCATCATCATCATCATTATCAGCCTGAAGAAGTCCACTGCTGGACATAGGCCTCCCCTACACATTTTCAGGAAGAACGATTCTTAGCCCTTTCCATCCATCGTCTTCCCGCGATCTTAACAATGTCGTCAGTTCATCTGGTGGGTGGGCAGCCTACGCTTCGTCTTCCGGTATTACGTCGGTATTTATAATGGTTATTTACAACTGAAATATTTTTTGGAGCAAATATTATATCCATAGCAGAAAGAATATTGATTAATTTAGTGAAAAAATTACATTGAAAAATTGAAATATGTTTTTTTATATAATTTTGGTTAAAGAACAACTAAATATTTATTTTTAAATTTACGAGATCTTCATGAATTGTATGGAAGAAACAAGATAAATACCCGTTTCTTCCATATAATTATAGATATTTATTTACACAAACAAAAATACAATTAATACGAATATTTTACTATACAATTTAATTACCGTGAAATCAAATATTTAAATAATGTACAAAATATATTAATACAGTTGATCTACCGGTAGACCGTTGCAAAATTAATATTTTTATTTATAAAATCTGTTGTATCAAGCGAAATAAAGAGGTATTCTCAAAAAGTTAAGGTCTGTTTACACGAGTGTAATAAAAAGTCAGTAAAGTAAGATAGTTGCAAGCTACGTCGTTCGTTACCCGGGTTTATCTCAAATTTAGGAGTTTCTTAATCCTAGCTCATGTTTCTTGTATCAAGTAATAAAGTTATATAAACCAACGTACGGCTTAAACCGTCTGACGTCTACAGCGAAAACAAAGTAGAGTCAATCCTTTAAGAGTTTATTTTTAGTGTTGCCAGCGCGCAATTTTGATAGGTCGGTGCTGCCAACAGTCGGAGACTATTTGGCATATTTTATCTACTGTTTTTATCTATGTCGGTGACCTTGGGTCTTTTACGGATATCCTCATTTCTGATTCTATCACGTAGTGAAATTCCCAGCATAGCTCTCTCCATAGCTCTCCATAGCGCGCGACTTTGTGCTTGTGCACGAGGCCTATAGTTAGCGACCCCGTCTCAGTTCCATAAGTCATCACTGGCAACACGCACTGATTATAGACTTTTGTCTTGAGGCTCTGCGGTATCTGCGACGAGAAGATGTGGTGCAGTTTCCCAAACGCTGCCCATCTGAGTTGGATTCGTCGGCTGACCTCTTTGTCGAAGTTGGCTCTACCTAATTGGATCGTCGGACCCAAATAAACATAGTGGTCCACAACTTCGATGATATCGCTCCCAACATGTACCGGCATGGGTGTGACATGAGCATTAGACATGATTATTGTCAAAAAAAAAAATATACATATAAAATGAGATAAAAACATACTAAAATGTCATACTTACGCGTACCCTTATAATGCTTCATACAGCAATGAGAGTACCACTTCTCACAAACGATATGCTTAAGAACGGAACAAAAATCATCGGTTATTCCAAATCCTTTGTAATAATAACATTTGAATTTATTCCAGTACCATTCACATCAAATAAAGCTTATTTATTTAAACAGTTTGACCCAAAAATTACATATTACAGTCCCGACCAATAAAGAGACCTTTTTAGTAAAATTATTACGTCATTCGTTTCTATCATGGGGCTATTATACTTGGCCGTCCACTTACCTCGTGCGTATCGGCCTTAAACCTCGGTTCCACACAATTGCTTGCCGTCATCCGCTTTTATAGTCTGAATCTATATTATTATAGTTACGTACAACGCATAGTTTTTTTGACGTGACAACGTCTTTATTCAATGGAGCCGGCTGCACACACAAAAAAAAACATGACTCATGCGGCGTTTCCTCGCTCTGAGGCGTTCCATTTAAGGCTTGAAGTGCAAGCGAGAGCGCGGAACGAGCGGCAAAGAGGCACAATCGGCCTCCGCGTTCGGCAGCGTTCGACATCTGTCTCTCTCCTACTTGAGTGAACGGTGCGTCCGCGTGGACAGCTGTATGACGTTGTTACGTTCAACTATCGTCAGTAAACCGACTTTACAGACAACCGATTTTTTAAATTTGTTATAGCATAATTTTGATGAACCGGATTGAACATTTTTTTATTATCTGAATAATAATATTTTCAGATTATACCAAAATTGGTTTAGCATTCTGGTCATAAAATCGTTTTCTCAAGTTTTTTACTTCACTTCATTTTTATATATATTACATTTACATTATTATGACAAAGCACTGCCTCGTAGGTCACGCACGTAAGAAACGTGCCGTACGATGCACTGCCCTGCGTCCATCAACTTGAGACATACAGATGTTCAGCCTCACGTGCCAGTAATTTTACAGTAAAAAGAAATGCAATTAAATCGTTAACCATCCATAAGTTAGCTGTAATTTTCTAACATTATTTATAAAATCTTTCACTACATAATACCTTATTACAATACGGCGGAATCGAGCTTAAAATACCCTTAGATAGCTAGAAGACATTTTCATAAAATTACAATGAATATACCCTTACAATATTCCTTTATATTCCTTTAGTACTGCCATAGACGAGATTAAACAGCTGGATCACTACATTAGCAAAATTTTTGGTTATAAAATATTGTGGACATCCCACACAACACTTCCTAGTCCAAAATAAAGCAGAGCTTTTAATAAGGGGATCAGATAGCTAGTATAATACTTATATGCATTTTTATAATACTTATAAGATACATTATAACACTTGGACAGAGAACCCCTCTCACTAATATATAAATGCGAAAGTTTGGATGTTTGTTTGGTAATCAATATCGCCTGAACGGCTTAATGGATCTGGATTAAATTTGGCACAGAGATAGAATATAGTTTGTTATAGCACATATACTTTTATCCCGGTATAATTTATGGTTCCCATGGGATGGATTTGCTTATAATCTACATCTATCTATAAAAAAACACTATTTATAACTTAAGAACGGCGGAACCGATTTGGCATAAAATTTGTGAGGAGGTAGCTTAGAACCGGGAGAAAGACATAGGATACTTTTTATCCCGAAAAAGCAACGGGAACGAGGAGTTACGGGAACGGGCGAGTGAAGCCGCGGGTGGCCGCTACTATACAATACCACATTCCCTGGTCCCATTCCATCTATGAATGTTTTTGAATGAGTCTTATTCTATGCCGAGACAACCACGGCCGATTTGCAAAATAAATGATGTTATTTTAAACGCAGTTTTTTAAGAGATCCAGCTATTCTGTTATAAGCTACGATATCTCAAGTGTATGCTGTTGAGAATTTTATTGATACCTAGATAACTATCGGGATCTTGATGAGATTGGAAATTCCTTTTAGCTTTGTCGCTGCATCCTTGTATAGTTTATTTATTTATTAAAAACATTGCGGTACAAGAATAAGATTGGCTCGTCGTGGCACAAGAGACGGAGAGAAAGGAGGCTTTTGCCCAACAGTGGGACACTACAGGCTCATAACAATTGCACTACAGTCAAATAATATTGACATGTCAATTTTCTGATGTCTACCGTGCCTGGGAAAAGACGTAAGGCTATTTCATTTTTTTATACTACAAGCATGTGGCCTACCTGATGTTAAGTAGCAACCATCGCCTCTAACAAAGCATTGCCACGTAGGCCACGTCAGGAACGTGCGTCTTCGGTCCATCGGTTGTGTTGGCGTCCTACGTTACGTCTTCCGGTTCGTGGTCGCCATTCTAGAACCTTAAAAAAATCGAGCTAATACCCATATTTCATTTCTTGTCGTGGTGTAAAGTTTGTACAGTTCGTTGACCATGACACAAAGAGATAGATAATTTTTGGAAGCATTTGAAATGTGGTGTTGAAGAAGAATGGAACGGATCAGCTGGACAGAAAGAGTAACGAACGTAGAAGTATTAAATAGAGTCGACGAGGAAAGAGCCGTCATAGAAGTTGTTGAGAACAGAAGAGGAAAGATGATTGGCCATCTTGTACGACATGAGAGCTTTATCAGAAATATCATCGAAGGAAAGGTGGAAGGAAAGAGAGGAAGAGGAAGGATAAGCTACATGAGCCAAATAAAAGCAAAGATCGCTGTCCATGTCAAGGAGGTTGCCCTCAAAAGAAATACCTGGAGAGAAATGCATACATTACGCCGACAAGAGCGTTGCTCTTAAATAAAAAGAAGACAGTTTGTATGAGTAAATGTTTTTTCTTTCTTTCTTTTCTTTCCATATCTTGTGTAAAAAAACAGTACACATTGTATCTACAAGTTATCGTTAAAACAAGTATAACAGACGTAGTAGGTACCTTAAAAACATCGACAAACATCGATAAATTGTATTTATTAAAGTCGTGTACAATAATACCTCTGAGGCCGTCGCTGTGACCTGTATTGTTGTACACAATGTATCGACTATCGATAAAACTAACTACGCTGTACATCACTAGGCTCTAAATTACTGAGAACCATCGTGGCAAAGTTGGACGGTGCACAGCTAGGTGCAATATTTTTTATAAGTCATAGTATTTTACAAAAAATGACCTCAAATCGTTTCCTTCTTTTTCTTTTATTTTTCTTTTACATTAAAATTTACAATTTTTTTTATTATGCAAAGTTTTTGATTTTAGAAAATTTTAATTTTATTACCATGGTCGAAAATGTTGAACATTATGTATTAATACGAGGAAATTTTATCAAAAATTGACATATTATCACCGTTTGAAAGAACCAGCATTGGCCATACAATAAATCAATATTTTGGACTCATCACTTTCTAGTCCCAAACTAAGCAGAGCTTGTACGATAGCAACCAAATAGCTGGTAAAATACTTAAACATGTACTATTTTTTGTAAATACATACTTAGAATACAATTTAACATCCAGGCAGAGAATTAACATATGCGTTCACAACACAAATATTTCATCTCGGTGGGGATCGAACCCACGATCTACGACGCAAAAGGCAGAGCTACTACCAACTGAGCTGAGAGGTTACAATATTAATAATAAATAAAAATTCAAACTCTTTAAAAGCCACCTCTAAAACCAGTGTGGTACAAGTAATCCACAAAACATAGGGTTCCTGTTTTCAAAGACAAAGACCCTTTATGCCTAATTCGGGGTAGAATTCCCTAATTCGGGGCAGAACTCCCTAATTCGGGAAAGCTTATTTGCGCAAAACCTGCTATCATATCATGAAGACAAAAACTTCGTGACAGTTTGATAAATGAAGGCGGATAGCAAGTTGGGGCAAAGTTGGACCCTCTTAGGGCGCGGTTCGAGATACGACGGGGCACTCTTTAGGGGTTCAATCTTATTTCCCTGGCCGTCAGTGGCGCCCGTCAGTGGACGACCGTCAACCAGTCAGTAGGGAAAAAAAACTTTAAGGCCGGCGCACACCTAGGTCGCTGGCAATGGCGATCAGTGAAACGCTGTTAAATTTGACAGCGATATTTGACAGCGTTCATTGCTCACCATCGCCAGGGACCTAAGTGTGCGCAGGCCTTAAAGCTCTTTTTATTTCTTGTAAGATGTTACGTAATTAACAATGAAAGGACATCAAAACTAATAAAATATTTAGATTTTGAAGTTCTGATTTGCATCAGTTGAGCTATCTCTAGATCGTTTGTAACGGCTTGTAGATGGCTCAACTGTTTCTTGTGTAGTCTGTACATTTTGAAAATATTTGTTGAATTGTAGTTTAATTGTGTTTTTACTTACACAAAGAACCTTACAAATAATACAAGTATTTACAAAACACACTAAAAACAGTTGAGCTATCTGCAGATTACAAATAATCTCGAGATAGATCAACTGATCGCCAGCTACCCACCACCCTTTGACTTGCACAATCTAACATCGCTGAAGGCCAAAGTTTTCGGTGAAGTTAACGGTCGTAATTTGACGGCATTGTTCTCCCAAAAAAGTAGTTTTATAACGTGGTTAAAGTTGAATAAGATTTCTGTGAAATGGGACATTTAGTTATAATTGTGATATTTTGATTGATGACAAAAGCCCGTACAAATTGTATTTAGCAAAATGTGGGTAGTTCTAAACGCTTTGTAATACTTGGACGTACCTCTGACTACCTCTCTTCAGACATCTTCAAAAATATTTCAAACTAAATGATATATTTCTGCAGTAGTATCACAAGGATCACTTTGAAACGTCTTAAGGCTGGTGAGTCTAGGTGCCAGTTCCACGCGACCAAGCCTAGAAGAACAGGCAACAAACTACGGTTTGGTTCCTACCGCTTTTTTGTATGATCCTTTTACAAATTAAAAATAATACTATAATTTTATTTGGTGTTAATACTTTTCTTACTACGTCCTTCTATGCTTGATCGCGTGGAACTGGCACCTAGACTCACCTAGCTTTAAGACGTTTTAAAGTGATCCTTGTGATACTAATGAATAAAGTTTTATTTGACATTGAATTTGAGAATACTTTGTACTATTAAACTGTATTTTGCAAGACCTGTAGGTACTTCTTATGTGGGTCACAAAATATCTTTGAAGCCAATGTGCCCTTACCCTAACAGGGGTAATCACGGTTCAGCTACCCTCCTGAATTAGTTAGCTGCTCAAGTTTCGGACTCTTTGTAGTTTCTTGTTTGTGTGGAAGTTTTTAACCGACTGTGAAGGGTGCTTATAAAATTATGAGGGCGGAATTTTGATTTTCCGCCCTCGTTAAGTAGGTTAGTAAGTTAAAGTTATTTAGTTATTGGGAAACCAATAGTAAAGTAAAGGAGAAGAGAATTATACTTGAGGCGATACAAAATCGAAGAGGAAAAATGGTTGGACATCTTCTACGACTTGACAGCTACATAAAGAACATCATTGAATGAAAGGTTGAAGGAAAACGGGGAAGAGGAAGGCCAAGAATAAGTTACATGAGCCAGATAAAAAAAAGCTTGCTGTCATGTCGTATAAGGAAGTCAAGGAGGCCGCATTCGAAAGTCTTCATTGGAGAAAACTGCATCAAAACACCGACAAAAGCTCTTAAATTAAAAAAGAAGAGAAGAAGAAGGGAAACCAATAACAGCCGTATTAGTTGAAAAGAATAAGCTTATTTGTAACACATAGAAATAAGGTTTTGTACATAAATCTACATATATATATACAGGGTGCTTTTTTGAGAAGGGTGGTGAATCAAGTGTCGTGAAAGAATTTCAGGTGCGCCTCAAAGAGGCTCTTTTCGTGCACATGACACCTATTTTTGATTTTTTTAGGTTCTACGACATGCTAGTTTCCTCACGATGTTTTCCTTCATCGTTTAAGAGCGCTGGCATAGTGTACAATTGTTGGGTAGAAAAACTCATCGGCACACGACTGGATTTGAACCAACGACCTGTGGATCGGAAGGCTACAAATAGGCCACCAACGCTCAAAAATAAATATAAATTCTATAATGATTTTTATAAAAAAAATCGGTTGTCTGTAAAGTCGGTTTACTGACGATAGTTGAACGTGACAACGTCATACAGCTGTCCACGCGGACGCATCGCTCACTCAAGTAGGAGAGAGACAGATGTCGAACGCTGCCAAACGCGGAGGCCGTGCGTGCCTCTTTGTCGCTCGTTCCGCGCTCTCGCTTGCACTTTAAGCCTTAAATGGAACGCCTCAGAGTGAGGTAACGCCGCATGAGCCATGTTTTTTTGTGCGTGCAGCCGGCTCCATCGAATTATAAGACGTTGTCACGTCAAAAATTATCGTTCTACATTTAATTCTAAAATCCTGATAAAAAACACCAAGAATTGCAAATTAAATTCCATTTTCTCTGCTAATACCGGCGATAAGTTGAAGCTATAATCCGACCGAGCGCTGTAACCTTGCAGCGACGTACAAAAACCTAACGACGAATTGATTAATGGAGTTTCGAGTGTGACCTTGTCGCGAGGTTTTATAGCTTTTAAAAACGTTTGTCTTGCGAGAAGCTTTATTACGATTGGGTTTCAGTCTATTCAGGATTTCAGGCGTAGTTTTTCCTTTTAAATACGGTAATTGGTTTTGAAACTTTGTTAGTTTTGTAGATTAGAAAGAAAGAATGAAAACATATTTATTTGCAGATTGCACGATATATATGCATACAAGAAAGATAGAGAGCCAAGAGCTGCAAAACGGTCCCTTACTCATTTATTACTTTATTCTTTCTCTGATAAATTCTAATGTTTTTTTACTACTAGGTGGTGAAACAAGTATGGGCAATATGCCTGATGTAATGTGGTACCTATCGCCCATAACTAAGCATTGCTTTAGAGAGAGTGTCAAGTCCAAGCATCAGATATAACAAAGCATTCAAATTCCTGAGTTTCAGATCATGATGTTTTTCATCACCATGTGATAGTAAGCACATTAAACACCAAAATCTTTACTTTTAATCCGCGAACTCCACACAAAGCAGAAATAAAGTGACACTTTAAAATATCTAGCAAAAATTATGAGGGTTCAAACCTATGTGCATGAATACAATCGTCTTTTGTAGTCCCTTCCATAGTGGTTTAAAGTCAAAATCGTTTATATCGGTTGCATGACAAGGATAACTTAAAAACGTGTTGACATGTTGCGTGTAAATTAGTCTAGGTGCCAGTTCCATGCGACCAAGCCTTTAAGGTTCTAGTCCACAACCCGAAAATTTCTCAAGTACTTTTCCAGCTGTTTTTTCCTCATGAGTTTCTATTTCCTGGGCTTGCGAACTGTAATCTATCGTATCTATCGTAAGTTTTATCAAAAATGTGTTTTACAGTGAATTAGTGTTATTCCACGTTGGTGTGGCTGCTAGAACTGTGATAATTTTATTTTATTTTAATAGTATCGGACTTAGTTTATAATTATATGCTTTTTCTCTGTTTTAAACTGACTTCAAATATAATAAGGAGGAGGTTTTCAGTACGGTTGTTTTTTTGTTATCGCGTAACCTATAATGTTAATGTTTTTTTATTTTAAAAAACTAGTTTTATCTGAAAGGCATGTTTTGTAAGGCAAGTTTATGTAAATTGTTTTAACATAATGATGGCCCCAATTGTTGCCAGAAAAAAAGTTTAATTTATTTTCTAAGTGGTTCCAGTTTGTGTAAAAAATCTGTGTTTATTTTGTGTGTTGACAAAAGGTGATTGTGTGCGTTATAGTAAGGGCTGCTTCTAACGGGGCATTTTATTCTTAAAAACATTTACCCGTCTGAGATTAAGTAATAAATTACGGTTGAGGAAATTTAGAGAGAAAATAAGTTGGGCGTGAGTAACAAGCGGTTACTACATGGTACAGTCGACAGCATTAATGAGCTTACAAATGGCTTGAAAATAATCTAAACGATTTTTGATGTAAACAAAATATCAAAAATCATTATTATATTATGATTTTATCATTATATTTTTAAAGTTTAGAAAACTTAGAAACCGACTTCATGGCCAAATTGCTGAATTGATTTTGATAAATTTTTATTATGACGAAGTTATGCGATAACTCAAATTAAAAAATTTACAACCGAATCGAGAACCTTCTCCTTTTTTTATTTGAAGTCGGTTAAAAGAGGAGGTTCTCAATTCAGTCGTATTTTTTAATTGTTTGTTAAAGCACAACTTTGTCATACATGAACCGATTAAAAAAAAATGTTTTTATCTGAAAAGTAATATTCCAGATTGGTCTCATATAAATTTTATCATAATCGGTTCATTCGTTTTGTTTGTTTCTTCATAGGTAACTCCATCATTTATGAACCGATTTAGAAATAGGCAAACTAATAATAAAATCTTTACAACCAACTCTACTTACAAGTAGAACAAACAAGCCTTAAAAAATCAAATAAATAAACATGAACAACTGCTATGGCTTCGTCGCTTCCGCTTATGCTTTGAGCCACAGCAATCACAGCACACGTTCTCTGTTATATTTCAGGGGAGAACAACATTTCATATCGCTGCAGTATTTATTGAAACTGCACCTTATTTAGTTATCCTTGTCTGTACGTGATGTTAGACTTCCTGAAAGAAAACTTACTAACTGAATTTTCAGTATTTCATAAGATAAATGGAAACTTATAGTGCACGGGTGGTCTTTTTTTATACAACTAGCTGATGGAACAAGCATATGGCCCACCTGATGTTAAGTGGTAACCATCGCCAATAACAAATCATTGCCTCGTAGGTCACGCACATCAGGAACGTGCCCTACGATGCACTGCCCTGCGTGCCAGTAATTTCACCGACACCCACACCCTTGAAACGGAAACACAGCGATGCTGCTTCACAGCAGAAATAGGCACGATATCAATAGAACTTTTTTTTTGGCTGGCCTCTCAGCTCAGTTGGTAGTAGCTCTGCCTTCTGAACCGTAAGTCGTGGGTTCGAACCCCACCGAGAAAAAATAAAGGGAGGAAGCATATACCCAGCAGTGGGTGCATACATGCTGAATAGATAGATAGATAGATTTATTTATCAATAGAAACGTCACAAAAACTCAAAATTAAATACCAAATAAAAAAGTGGCAGTTATTAAGTGTTTACCCTCCCGTAAAAACATTTTATCTCCGGGTTATATTTTCGGTTATATAATATTTTTATTCCCTGCCTTCTGTTAACGATCGTTTTAGCTTGAGTTCATAACTTCGTAAAACATAAATTACTGGTTTAATTTGTTGTGGAAGTGAATGTTAAGTTTAAACGATTTGTGTGAAAATAAAATAGCCTTACGACTTTTTGGCATATTTGCATTGAGAATCGAACTCACAACTTAGAGCGCAGAAGGCAGTACTACTGCTAACTGATTTATGAGACCAGTTTTTGACACTTTTTAGTGTAATTAAAAAAATCTATCAAGCTATAAAAATTGTCTATTATCTATCACAATTTTTTTTACACAGTTTTATAATAAATGATTCATAATCATCAAATTATAATAAAATATTACATTAACAAAAACCGAATCAAAACCCCCTCCTTTTTTTAGAAGTTGGTTAGTAAAACGCACTTGTCATAAACATTTTTCACTAACACGTTAAAAAACTCCTCCAGGGTAGGCAACGCAACTATGGGCGACGGTGACCACTTACCATCAGGTGGGCCGTAAGCTTGGTTGTCTATCCCTTACATAAAAAAAAAAAAACTATTTAAAAATGAAAACTAAAAACGAAATGATTTTTTATCATTTCATTTAACTTTCATTTCATTTTACGAGTAACTGAATAAAAGTTTGCTGAAAATAAAGACCACAATATGAAAGCCATTTAGTTTGTATGGAAATAGAACCACCTTAAGCATGCACGATATTTGACGTCACACTATTTCTGTCGAAAACCCGACAACCCTTTTCAAAATAAACAAATACTCAGGGCAAGAAACTTATCATATTGTTATCTAAATCAAGTATACCCATCTCGTTCTAACAAGGCTATTCGATACCCTTGTTAGACAGAGATAGGCGAGTCCTTGTTAGAGCCAGTTCCTGTTCACATTCTCCCATACCTCCAGGGTATCTTTTTATACTGTGGTTAGGACGCATTGATGAGCGGAGCGATTTTTAAACAAACGATCAAAAAAAAATCGGTTGTCTGTAAAGTCGGTTTACTGACGATAGTTGAACGTGACAACGTCATACAGCTGTCCACGCGGACGCATCGCTCACTCAAGTAGGAGAGAGACAGATGTCGAACGCTGCCGAACGCGGAGGCCGTGCGTGCCTCTTTGTCGCTCGTTCCGCGCTCTCGCTTGCACTCATTACTTGTTCCCATCTTACTTACTTAGATCACATCTGCTTAGTTTGGCGCTAGATAGTTTTGTGTGGATTGTCCATAATATTTATTTATTCAACTGGTCCAACCAACTGAGAACCAAATATACGAAAATTACGCGGAAAATTTACGCTCTTACAAGTTTCATGTGTAGTCCTTTATTTATTTAAGAAAAAACGCGATTTCCTCATTTTTACGGATTCCTAAAAAGAGTTGTTTGGACATTCGATGACGGCCGCATCAACCACCCACCCCCTGATTGTGGGGGCATTTACGGGGTGGAAATGTCATTGGGTGGTCGAATACAGATACAGTATCGGTATCGATGTTGCTTCCGATACGGGATCCATTCCTATGATGTATCACTGTCCAGGGTATACAAATTAGTATTTGTATACCCTGGACAGTGACCCTTAAAAAGCCTTAAACGGGACGATCAGACCGTAGCTGTGTGGTTTTAAATGTTTTAAAATGAACTTAAAGAAAGAACAAAGCTTCTATAAAGGTTACGTAAAGGAGAAGAAAACATCAACATAATAAAAAAACTTAAAATATTTAATTTATTATACAAGAGCTAGTTAGTCTATTCAAATATTTTTTAAATATTATATATTTTATTTTTAATTTTTTTAAATGTTTAACGAAAAGTCTATGATAATTGCTACTGCAACAAATTGTATCATGCCTATTTCTGCCGTGAAGCAGCATCGCTGTGTTTCGGTTTGAAGGGTGTGGGTGCCGGTGACATTACTGACACGTGAGGCTGAACATGTATGCCTCAAGTTGATGAACGCAGGGCAGTGCATCGTAGGGCACGTTCCAGACGTGCGTGACCTACGAGACAATGCTATATATGCGATAGTTACGACTTAACGTCGGGTAGGTCTTAAGCTTGTTCCATCAGCAAGTTTTAACGTAACATAAAATAAATCAAGTTTTAATATATTTTAACCCTTTTAGCCTGACAATAAGAATGTTTGGTTAACCGCTGTTTAAACTTTAAGGGTACTAAGTTATTTGGGTAATTTTTGGGCCTTTGGAAGTATTTTTGACTGGCTCCCAGCTCAGTTGGTAGTAGCTCTACCTTCTGAGCCGTAGGTCGTGGGTTCGATCCCCACCGAGAACAAATATTTGTGTGGTGAACACAGATGTTTGTTCTCTGTCTGGGTGTATTCTAAATAAGTATTTACAAAAAAATGTATTTAAGTATTATATCAGCTACCTGGTTCTCATAGTACAAGCTCGGCTTAATTTGGGGCTAGATAGTGTTGTGTGGATTGTCTACAATATTTTATTTTATACTAGTGGCCGCACGTGGCTTTGCTCGCCCGTTCCCGTAACACCCCGTTCCCGTTGCTTTTTCGGGATAAAAAGTATCCTATGTCCTTTTCCCGGTTATAAGCTACCTCCCCACCAATTTTCTGCCAAATCGGTTCCGCCGTTCTTGAGTTATAAATAGTGTAACTAACTTTCTTATACGACTTTCTTTTATAAATATAAGATATATTTCTCTACCAAATAACGAGCATGCCAAATCAACCCATATCACTATTTAGTTCTTGACATAGGTTTATTGGTTACATTCAAACATTGACAGGCGTCATGGCTCAGTTGGTAGGGCTCTGTCTTCTGCGCCGTAGACCGTGGGTTCGATCCCCACCGAAAACAATTATTTGTGTGGTTGACATAAAAATGTTTGTTTTAAAAAGTTAGATAGATTAACACTTTACTGTACACTTCTTCTTCTTCTTCTTCTTCTTATCGTGTCACTGATTCTTTCGAACCAAGTGTGGTGAAAGGATTTTAAGTGCGCCTCGAAGAGGCTCCTTTCGTGCATTTGACACATATTTTCGAACTTTTTAGGTTCTACGATATACCGGTTTCCTCACGATGTTTTCCTTCACCGTTTGAGAGCACTGGCATAGTGTACATAAATTTTTGGGCAGAAAAACTCATTGGTACACAAAGAAATACATACAGAAACTATTACAAAATTAATCAGTACAATAGGCGGCCTTATCGCTAAGAGCGATCTCTTCCAGACAACCTTTGGATGGAAAGGATAGATAAAAATCGGATAGACGGCGGTGCACAAAAAGTTTTTAAATACTATATTCAAAAGAGAAATACAATAATAGTAATAACCAATTAATTCCTAAAATCAACTTGTTTTCTGTCCGGGGGTTTATATTGTATTTTAATTATGTATTAGAAAAAATATTTTTGTATCTAAAAGGTCCAGATTAGTCCTATAGAATTTTCATCAAAATCTGTTCAGCAGTTTGGACATGAAATCGGTCTCTCAAGTTTTGTAAACCCACAAATCTTCATCTCTCAACATCCTAGATATACTCATCATCATCATCATCAATCATCATCAGCCTGAAGAAGTCCACTGCTGGACATAGGCCTCCCCTACACATTTCCAGGAAGAACGATTCTGAGCCCTTTCCATCCACTGACTTCCCGCGATCTTAACAATGTCGTCGGTCCATCTGGTGGGTGGGCGCCCTACGCTTCGTCTTCCGGTTCGTGGTCGCCATTCGAGAACCTTTATTCCCCAACGGTTGTCAGTTCTTCGAGCTATATGGCCTGCCCATTGCCACTTCAACTTACTAACTCAAAGAGCTATGTCGGTGACCATGGTTCTTCTACGGATATCCTCATTTCTGATTCTATCACGTAGTGAAACTCCCAGCATAGCTCTCTCCATAGCTCGTTGCCTAGATATACTACTGCACGATAATTATGAAAACCACTCAACATCAGGTAGCTTGTGCTTGTGCTACATATCCTACTGTCCAATGATATTGCATACTACTTACTTACTTACGGCGCTGGTTTTCGGCACCACTGAAAACCAGCGCCGTATAAGCCCTTTCGCTGTTATGGCAAATGCTGAGTGGAAGCCTTTTTTTCGTCACCTATTGCTTATTGTATATTTATTGTGTGTACCATGTTTTGTGACGAAAAATAAACATTTTCTATTCTATTCTATTCTATACTATCTAAAGGCGTCTTTAGACGTTTGATTGGAGACCTAAGTAGATTCAACCACAGACCACCATCTCAAGTGGATACCGGCTGTTAGTGACAAACTGTCCTAACTCAAGAACTTCTGAAAACGATCACCGTTATATCCTGGTCGTAAAAAGCGGAGAGCAGAGTATCAAAACCTAAAGCTCACGACTAACCTATTGCTTGTAAGGGAACAAGGAAATGGCTCACCTGATGTTGAACAGTTACTTTGCCCATAGCCTTTGTATGTTTGCCTATATTTACTTGTAAGCCATGGGTTCAATCCCCACCAAATATAATTAGTTTTTTTTTCTAACTGGGAGGGTATTTTAAAATATTCAAAACTTTTTCTTCGAAACATTAGCATTAAATCGGCTATCTGGTTCCCATAGTACAGGTATTGCTTAGTTAGGGGCTAGATATAAGCAGATGTTTATTTATTTTTACTTTTATTACTTCTCACAGATATTGGTACAGTTCTTCTTTTCATGTTTCTAGTTCGTAAACAGTGTGGTGATAGGATTTTAAGTGTTCTTTTCCTACATTTGATAAAATGTTCTACAACATGTTGGTTTTCTCATGATGTTTTCCTTCACCATTTGCGAGTACTGGTACATACATTTTTGAGCAGAAAAGCTCATTGTTGACTGGATTTGCACCCACGTTTTAGACCGCTACCACTAGACCACCAGTTCTGTCATTGGTACAAGTACTTCTCTAGGAACTCGACTACAAAGAGGTGAACTGGTACAACCCAATTTGTTGGTGTAAAGTTGCATACCGCAAGTGTAGTTAATTACTCCAAAGATTGCTCCAATCAGGGCGATGTGACACATGACTAGCTAATTCATAGGGTTTGGCGTGAGATGTAGCGGAAAACGTGATTATATTGCTTAAATAACAAGAGCTTAAAAGCTTTATTAACAAGTTTAGCTTAGTTTGGGGCTGTGTGAAATCTTCGTCAGTAATGACCATTAAAAATGGCAGGCAAGACGATCACCTATAAAATGAAAAATTTGGAGATCTTCTTCTTCGTACTGCCCTTATTCCACATAATTATGTGGGGTCGGCATAACATGTTCTTTTCTTCCATTCTCCTATATCAGCCGTCATCTCTGTATTCCCTCCGTTCTTGTCTATGTCATTTTTCACACAATAAATTCATCCATCTTTTCCCAAGTCGGACGGAAGAAATCTGGGTCGTCCAAAAGCTCGATAATCATCTTAAAGGTCACAGAAAACACCAGGGAAAGAGAAGCACAGGATAGAAGAGGACACGGGGGAAGAAAATGAAGTTGGGGTGATGCCGGGCGGAGATGATGGTGATGATGATGATGATGATGATGATGCCCATAAAATCAAAATTTGGAAGTTAAGTCTTTTAATTTCGTGCCATCGACATCGACCTATCTTCTCACGGCTTGCCGCGAAGCGTGACGTCTTAATACATTTACATTTTAATGGAACGTCCAGGCAGGGATATTCGTAATGGCGACCATTAATATGATTTAAACAAAATTGTGGTATTAACAATTTTCATTAACTTTCGGAACGGAGAAATTAGTTTAATTTATGTGTGAATGGGAGATTCTAATTAGGTTGATGTAGAATGTCGATAATTATAAAACGTTGGAACTGGTTTAGGACGTTTTTCTTGCTTATGGTAGACATGTTTTATATTCATAGTGAGTTTTCTAATTCATTGCAGTCAAATAAAATTATGATCACTTTGAAAAATAAACGCTACTTTTTAATAAGTAGCTTCTGTCAAAGTTAACTAAACTACGCTTGTCGCAGAGCTATCGCAAGTTATTTAGTAAGGGAGTAACAAGATAAGATTATAACTTTTTTTTTAATAATTAAAACAAACTCAAACTCAATAAAGTCTAGGATCGAACCCACTACCTACGGCGCACAAGGCAGAACTACTACTAACTGAACTCAGAGGAGAGAGTTATGAATGTCTTCTTGCCATCGCTATTGCTTGTTTTTAAGTAATATGTCTATCAGTGTTTTTTACCTGCCTACAGTCTAATTCCACGGTCAATGGTTTGCGGTCTTGGCGTCCCACGGGATCATCTTACATCGGGTGGGAAACCGGAACAAAGCATAGATAGAGTTCTTTAAGTACAACGTAAGCGTGTAAGCGTAACGTAAGCGTTTTCACGCTTTAAATTTAAGAAATAATTTTGTAAAATTGCTAGCATCTTAAGCGTAAAATCTGTATGCCTCAATCGATGGACGCATGGCAGTGCATTATAGGACACGTTCCTGACTACGTGACCTTCCAAGCAATGCCACATAACATCAGGTGGGCCTTATGATTATGCTTGTTCCATCAGTGAGTTGTATTAAAAAAAAAATACGAATATAATTTTACTTATCTGCTAAATACTATGTAATCATTTTATTGCATTTTCTTCTAAAATACAATAAAGTTGAGATATTTAACGTCTGCTCAAATAACTTTAAACGTAATATTCATTAGTAGAAAAGGGTCTAAAAGTCAGTAAACTTAACAGTCCTATAAAATACGAAGAGTCTTAAAATTCATCTTTCAAAAATTAACTTCCCAAACCCAGGTAGCGTCCGAATCGTCACCCCGCCGGCAAACTTGTGTAACTGAGAAATCTCAGCATTTAAGACGCATTATACTTTAAAATTTAAACATCCTCAAAGAGGATTTTCATCGCGGAATTATTCATCTTAGAACATTGTGAAACTTCGCTACAGCTTTCGAAGTTTCAATATTTATGGAGTAAAGGATTTTTTTACAAAGTTTTACTCTTAAGCTTGAGTGGTTTTCTGTTGTTGCATTAAATTCTTGTTGTGGCTTTGGTTTGGTGAAAAATTGTTTACTGACGAAGACGGCCATCATTTTGACAATAATTATGTTTATTTAGGTTTTAGTTTTTTGCCCAGATTTTGTTTAGAGATGCGCTAGGCGTCCCTATTGGGCATGCTGAGAAATCACTTTGAATCGCTGTATAAACTAGATAAATATAAGCCAAGTAAACCCAAATTGCAATGTTTTGACGTAACAACGTCTTTTATTTCGATGGAGCCGGCTGCACGCACAAAAAATCATGACTCATGCGGCGTTACCTTGCTTTGAGGCGTTCCATTTAAGGCTTGAAGTGCAAGCGAGAGCGCGGAACGAGCGACAAAGAGACAAGCACGGCCTCTGCGTTTGGCAGCGTTTGACATCTGTCTCTCTCCTACTTGAGTGAGCGATGCGTCCGCGTGGACAACTGTATGACGTTGGCACGTTCAACTATCGACAGTAAACCGTCTTTACAAACAACCGATTTTTTTTTCTTTACAACACTATCTAGCCTCAAACTAAGCAGAGCTTGTACGATGGCAACCAGATAGCTAATATAATACTTATGATATTTTTTATGTAATTATAAACTTAGAATACAATATAACACCCTGATAGAGAACAATCATCTGCGTTCACCACACAAATATTTGTTCTCGATGGAGATTGAACCCACGCCCTCTAGAAGGCAGAGTTACTACCAACTGAGCTATGAAGGCTGTAAATTAACGTGATCGTTATGCATAAAAGGATATCGATAGCAATCGCAATAAATACAAGCATAAGTAACTTAAAAAAACCTTTTTCACTACTTAACAGCTGTCATGATATATATTTAAGTAACTACTTTTGACAGACCTAAGCCTAAGTGGTATTCGCGTAAAATTCATGACTTTATAAAAATGCCAAAACATAGTTTGCTTTTTACCCAACCATTATTATGCTTCGGTAAAATCTTTTAAAACTTTTAACATTATACCTTCAAAGTCAAATATTTGGATCAAAATTATAATTAAAAAGTTGAAGCAAAAGAATAGAGGGCGTCTGTAGCTTACGTACTTTTATACAAATTGGTTTTAAGTCCTTTTGGTTGAACCAACCGATACAAAAGAAATTCGTTTAAGTTATTAAAACAAATTTCTTTTTAGAAAAAGCTTAACAAATCGGTGCAAACAATAACATTCGAAATTCGAGACCCATCTCAAAAACACACCTACGTCTATTCAGAAAAACTTCTACCGAGCACAAAAGAGTATAACTCGAAAATGTACATTAGACGAGTTTAAATTGAAAATACCCTCATTATGCCAAACCTTTCACGGTAGAGTAACCGGGGTACTAATACATTCATAGCTACCAGAGAATAGAGTTGGGACGCAGTTTTAACAAGCCGAAAATTTCTAAGGTATTCAAAAGTACCTATTTATTTTATTACATAATACCTTCACCGAGAACAAAACTTGTGTGGTATGTGGTTTGTTCTCTTCCTCGGGGTGTCATATTGTATTCTAAGTATGTATTTACATAAAAATGTATTTAAGTAAAGTTCAATAGGCTCTCTGGTACTGGGGGTACAAGCTCTGGTTGATTTAGGGCTAGATAGTGCTGTGTGAAATGTCTTATATTAAGGCAGCTATTGTTTTTGACTAGTTACAAAATTAAATTCTCTGTAGATTTTTTTTAAGTTAGTTTAGTTTACTTATTTAAAGTTTATTTTTTTAGTAGATTGAGTTTTTTTAGTGCTTATTCAAAAATCAGGATCATTATTAGCCTGAAAAAGCCCACTGCTGGACAAAGGCCTCCCTTAAACGTTTCCAGAAAGAACGATGCTTTTCATCCTTTCCATCGACCAAGTTTCTACGATCTCAACAAGGTCGTCGGTCCATCGGTATTGTCTGGTCTCGTCAAACATTTATTCACCAACAGTTGAAAAATTGGTTCAGAGGTATGAATCAAAAATGTTAACGAAAATATTGAAATCGGTCATACAAAAGCAAATCTAAAGCTATTGAAGATAAATAAAACAAACTAAACTGCTTCAAGGTTTGTGATTTTGGCTAAAATTCGGTTTCGGTTGAAACTATTTTACAAGTTTTATGTAAATACAACCTCAACCCTTTTCAACGGTCGGGTAGCTCTCTCACGGGGTCCTATTGGATAGATCTTATAGATTGAGACGATGTGAAGCTGTTTCTCTGTTATGGGCGATAAGATTTTGTTTTTGTACAGAAACAAGATGATCGTTTCAGATTAAGTTGTGCGCGGGCTTGGAAAATGGGATTGCGTAGTTATGCTGCTTTGGGTGTTACATGCAGATATTCTTTAAAAAATCTAAAAAAATAAGAAATTTAATACTGAGCTTTAACTTGTCGTTTTAAAGTGATCCTTGTGACATAAACAAATAAGGACTGATTTCACGGCTTGCTAAACGACTAATCAAAAGTTTTGTAAGCAATAATTTGAGTGAAACGCTGTCAAATATCGCTGTCAGATTTGAGATTTGACAGCGATATTTAACAGCTTTTCATTGATCGCTACCGCCAGCGAACTAGGTGTGCGCAGGCCTTCACGCAGCTGTCAAATATTTAATTGCTCGATTAGCAATCTATCAAACCAGCTCTAAGTGAATTTTTGATGACCTGTCCAATGACAAATTCACCGACTCACCACGGTCTTTACAATGTCCGACTCGCGTCCCTCGCCAAAAGACCACCACGTTCAATATTAAATTTTTTAATCCATTACATTGCAATAACCGTTTTAAATATCATTACGGTAATTTAATTTAATCGATAGCTTGATGTTATCTTTAGGCAATAAATAATTTAACAGCGGTTTTAATGTATGTTTTAATCAATTATTGTATTTACATTCAATTATTATTTGTATCAGATTACAAAGCAATTGGCGAAGGCTGATTGCACATTGAGCGTGTTAGCCGCGCGTTTTTTGCACGCTGGTAAACGCGTAGCAAAGTAAAAGTGCCATATTTTGCCATATTTTATGCTTAGAATACAATCAGACAGAGAACAAACATCTCATCATCATTTGTTTATTTATTAATTTATTATAATAACCATAGACATCCATAATCTAACACTTTCCTCGTAATATGACTGAAGAATCGTCTAAAGAACAAACATCTATGAACACAAAAATATTTGTTCTCGGGATCGAACCCACGCCCTCTAGCGCAGAAGGCAGAGCTACTACCAACTGAGCTGTGAAAGCTGTCTTTATGATATTGACTGAACTCTCTTTTGTTACAGGACCAGTGGAAGGATGTCAGAGAACGTTCTCTCCTTCAAAGCCGATGCTTCCGACAATAAGGCGCGCTACACATGTGAAGCGAAAAACGTCATGATTAGCAACACTTTGAAGGCGGAGATCGACCTTACTGTGCTATGTAAGTATCTAGATTCTTCTTATCATGTCACTGATTCTTTTGAACCAAGTGTGGTGAAAGGATTTTATGTGCGTCTCAAAGAGGCTCCTTTCTTGCACTTGACACATATTTTCGAACTTTTTAGGTTCTACAACATGCCGGTTTCCTCGCGATCTGAATGAAATTTGGCATCACATTCTTCTAATGGCATCTGTCCTTTTCGGATCAATTTTGCAAGTGTCGAGTAGTTTAATGAGAATGATGATATTAGATAATAATTACATAGATAAAATACTCACAGACATCTAGCACGTTTTCACTGCTGTCTTTGGCATTGCCAATGTCAACAGTTAATCAAAAAACTTATCAAGTCTCGAAACTCGAAACCCAAAAGTTAGGGATTCGTTTTCTGTCATTTTTGAAGTCACATACCTAGCTATTTCATTTTAATTGTTTTTCTGGTGTTTTTTTTACTTCTGCTGTGTAATTTCGGTGGTATTTTAACCAACATTACTTGAGGTCTTAGCTTAAAGTGTGAGCAGTTGGAATGAAAGTGTATTAGTGATATCCTGATTTGATCGAAAACGTTTCTGATGCTTTTGAAAAAACCGGCCTCCATGTTTTTTACAAAGCCAATTAGGGCCGACTTGTCTATGACTGACTCGACTTGACTAAAAAGTATTTTATCTATGTAATATATTCTTACTTCTCGACACTGGCAAAATTGAACCAAAATGGACAGATGCCATTCTTTAAGAAGAACCCAAAAGTTACACATTTAGGGCACCTTCGAAATTAAAGTATTTGTAACGCTCGGAAGGTTCCGAACTCACCTCTGTAAATAAACAATGTGAATAGACTTCCGAGGCGCTTGTTTGAAAGAAAATTAAGTTATAAGATACAGCGGAAGTAGAAGCACTGGTGGCCTAGTGGTAGCGGCCACACCTTCCGACTGGCTCCCGCAAGTAGGCCGCTTGGCGGACCCTTTTTGCGTGACGCTTGACACGTGTCGCTCGGATTTTTTTAGGTTCTACGACACGCCGGTTTCCTCACGACGTTTTCCTTCACCGTTTTGAGAGTACTGGCATAGTGCACATACATTTTTTGACAGAAAACTCATTGGTAGACGACTGGATTTGAACCCACAACCTCTAGGAAACCAGTGCTCTAGTAAAGTTTAAGTAGAATACGTGATAGAATAAAAAATATTTTCGATCATTCAATCGAATCGCACAATAAATAGTTGTCTCGTGATTTTCGATAAAATAAGTTCGGTGTTTTTATATCTTTCAAAAAGTGTGTGCGAGGAGTTGTTCCATGGATTTCAGCATCTTAACTTAAATCTCTGGCCTCTCAGCTCAGTTGGTAGCTCTGCGCTTCAGGCCGTGGGTTCGATTCCCACCGAGAACAAACATTTGTGCAGTGAACTTTTATTTTAAAGAATCATATTAAAAACGTTAGGAACCGAGCCGTAGTTTGTTGGCTGTTCTGCTAGGCTTGGTCGTGTGGAACTGGCACCTAGACTCACCTAGCTTTAAGACGTTTCAAAGTGATTCTTGAAATTCAACTGAATAAAGACTATTTTGATTTGATTTGGTTTGAACATAGATGTTTGTTCTCTGTCTGGGTGTTATATTATAATTCTAAGTATGTATTTAAAAATGCATATTAGTATTATATCAGCTATCTGGTTCCCTTAAACATGTTTTGTGTGGACTGTCCGCAATATTTATTTATTCATCTCTTTCTGCCTTTATTCCACTTTATATGGGGTCGGCACATGTTTTCCTCTTCCATTATTCTATCAGCCGTCATCTCTGTACTCATACACACATACATAAAATCACGCTTCATTCGTATGGGGGTAGGCAGAGATCACGGATTTCCACTTGCTACGATCCTGACACACCTCTCTGTACTCACTACTTCCTTAAATTACATAATTGATGTTATTAAATTGGTAGAGTCGTTCATCCCTTGCGCCACCCCAATCAAAATCGGCGTGCTTTTTCAAAGACCCTCTGGTTGATAGGGTTACGTCAAAGGGTCGGACGGCTTTTGCTTCAAAGGGATTTTGCTTGTTTATTTTTGTTTTTAATTTTTCGTAATGGACTTTTTTGTTGGTATTTTAGCGTTAGTATGAGATTTTTACACCAGTGTTTTTTTATATAAGGTGCTGTATTAAATTGCCTTGTGAGAGCTTTAGTAGCCTAGTGGTAAGACCCATCTTCCAATCCTAAGATCGTGAGTTCTAATCCCGTCGAATACCATTGAGTTTGCTTGTCCAAAAATGTATGTGCACTAGGTATGCCTGCACTTTCAAACGGTGAAGGAAAACATCGGGAGGAACCCGCCATGTTGTAGAATCTAAAACGTCCGAAAAACATATGTCAAGTGCACGAAAGGAGCCTTATTAATAAGTAAAAACTGAACCAAATTTTTTTAAACAAATAGCTGATAGAACAAGCATTATGGCCCACCTTAGGTGGAAACCATCGCCTATAACAAAGCATTGCCTCGGAGGTCACGCACCTTACGATGGACTTCCCTGCGTCCATCAACTTGAGGCATACAGATGTGCCTCACGTGCCAGTAATTTCACTGGCCACACCCTTCAAACCGAAAGAAGGCGATGCTGCTTCACAACAAAAACAGGCATGGTGGTAGTACGCACCCCCACGAGACACACACTAAAAGCTCCACTACTACTCATTTCATTTCAGTTCTCTCGTAAATTCAACAGAACAATTGGTAAAACAAACCTAGAAAAATTAAATTAACTTATCCTCGTAAAATGAAGCCATGTTTGAAACAAGCAAATCGCAAGTTTCCAATCCATTAGGCAGTTACTATTGAAAAATCTTCTAAAGTTTTCCGGATTCAATTCTATTTGAATAGTGGGGATAAGTCTTGTGCACATTGTTGTAAGTTTTAGTTAGACTTTGAATTCACGGCAAGCTCTAAAAAAACCCAGCTAAAAACTTTTGTGACCGTCAGTTTCTATACCCAAGCTATCAATCTACATACATACATACATAAAATCACGCCTCATTTCCATGGAGGTAGGCAGAGATCACGGATTTCCACTTGCTACGATCCTGACACACCTCCTTCGCTTCATTCACTCTCATAACATTCTTCATACATGCTCGTCGGTTTAGAGTACTCCTAACCTTGCCTTTCTCTAAAACGTCTGTTATCTGATCGAGATACATGCGCCTAGGTCTTCCCCTTCCAGCAGTTCCATTCACACGCGCCTGATGTAAGCTATCAATCTATCAAAAAATTATCATTTAGCTTCGTGAATCTATTTTACATGATTGTTGAATGTTTTTGTTGTATTGTTACAAAATTTGTTTGCTGTAATACTTAAAATATTTTTTCGTTTGCATTTCATAATATAAAGAAATTAGATATCTCGTTTTAAAAATAAGCTACCATAAGGAGCACACGTTAATACCTATGGGTGTTATTAATAATCCTGGCGTAGCGTTGGACTAGTTAATCCGTGTTTTGTCACATTTGCTCGAGTTGACAATTGCATGTCAATGCAAGAGACAAAACACGGATTAACTAGTCCAACGCTACGCCAGGATTATTAATAACGCCCTATAAGTTTTTGACGTGACAACGTCTTATAATTCAATGGAGCCGGCTGCACGCACAAAAAAACATGACTCATGCGGCGTTACGTCGCTCTGAGGCGTTCCATTTAAGGCTTGAAGTGCAAGTGAGAGCGCGGAACGAGCGACAAAGAGGCACAGTCGGCTTCCGCGTTCGGCAGCGTTCGACATCTGTCTCTCTCCTACTTGAGTGAGCGATGCGTCCGCGTGGACAGCTGTATGACGTTGTCACGTTCAACTATCGTCAGTAGACCGACTTTACAGACAACCGTTTTTTTAAACTTATATTATTTATTTATCTTTACATTCGGGTCCGTGACGTCCGCCAATATCCAACATAATTTAACTTCTAAAATAGTTTAATATTCCATTTATCAACCATGTGTGCATACCTTTATACCATTTTTCAAACTTGTCTGAACCGTCCAAAGTTTAGGTTCTTCTTTTAAATTCAAATATTAAACCTCCAGATTTAATCAACATTTTATATAATATAAAAGTTTTTGTTATTACAATATCCGATTATGAGTGGTGATAGGCTTGCAACCTGTCACGTATATATCTATCTATATACAAGAAAGTTCTGTTAGTTACTAGCTTTTTATTGATTTTATAGTGTTTACTTACACTTAAGGTAATCACAAAGATTTTTATAATGTCCCAAAAGTTAAGAGCCGAGCGGGATTTGAACCCGCGACCTGCCCCTTGGTGAGGGGCTGCGCTGACCGCTCGACATAGCAATGCACCGTTGTCGTGGGATCACCCATTTCCAATCCTAATATTGTAGGTTCGAATCTGGCCTTGCATCAATTGGCTTTTAATGTCGAGAAAATGCATAATTTGCGTTATCGAACCCTTACTAACGTGTAGGGGTACGTCCAAAAACGACATCTACATTTAAAAGTAGTTCAATGGTTCCAAAATAGTAACTTTAATAAATAAAAATCTAGTACAAAAGTATCAATACCTACAACAGACATAATATAAATGGAGTCTAAGAAACTTGGAAATTTATTTGACATTTATAGCGAGAGAAAGTTTTTAATTTTGTAAAACTTCATTGACGCTGTGAGCTGTGGAATACGAAATCGGAGAGTGGAGATGTGCGCTGAGATAGAGGCGGAAATTGCAAGTTCCAGTTTTTTAAATGTGTGGGTTGAATTGTAGGCCTAGCACGAGCTCTGTTTGGCTCTGTCTCGGGCTCTTGTTTTGAGTCTATGTGAGTGCTCACCAGTGTATTATACTGTGGGTGTGACGTTTCGACGTATATTTATTTTGTTAACACTCACACAGACTCAAAATCAGACCCAAAGACAGAGCCAGACAGAGCTTGTAGTAGGCCTACAGCACTTTTAAAGTAGAACAAACCTACTACTCTAGCTAGGTTTTTTTTTTTCAAAACTTTCACGATCGTTACCTAAGTTTAAATAATATAGTCTATGCTTCAGTTTAGCTGTGCCCACAGCTATTGCAACATAGTCAAATGATATAAAACTCACTTCATATTGAAAGACTACATAAATCTTTAATATTCATTATGAATAAAGGTTTATTTGATACTATTATGTCTTCAAAATATCGAAATTCGCGAGCTAGAAGTTATTTGATGGTTGTCAGAGCCTTAATAAGAATTTAATATTCGTGGACCATCAGCGCAATCTAGCTCTAAACTAAGCTAATCTTTTTATATGAGAACCAGGTCACTGATTTATTCAGGAGACAAGTGGTAGTGGGTGCGAGCTGTCAAAATGTTAAGTTATTTTGATCACCAGTGCGTCTCTATCGTGATATTTTCTATACCCCATGTTTTGTTGTGAAAACTTTTAGGGTATCGTTTTCAGTGTTTCCTTGCCTCAAAAGAATTTAACTTGATTTCTTCGAGTTATATTATATTGAACAAAACTCAAGCTGTTTTATTTAGAAGTGAACTTAATCTGTTTTTTGAAAAAAGAGGGTAAGATGAGGGTATATAGGTAGAATTTAGGCCTAAGAAAAGATGGCTGGATTGTGTGAGAGATAATTAGTGATAAGGATCCGATGGCGCAGTGGTCAGTTTAGCCCTGTACCAAGAGGGAGGCCACGGGCTCAAAACGCGGGGCTCTTAACTTTTCAAACATTATAAAATCTTTGTGATTTCCATAAGTGTAGTAAACACTATAAAACGATGAGAAATATATTTTTTTTATGTAAAAGATAGACAAACGAGCTACGGCCCACCTGATGGTAAGCGGTCACCATCGCCCATAGACACCAACAACACCAAGGGTGCTGTTATTGCGTTGCCTACCCTGAAAATAAATATGTGTAACGAAAACTAAATCGGTTAGCCAAATAAATTTAAGTACTCGTTTATAAATGGTTTACCGTACTAGCTAGTTATTGGAGTAAGGTAAGTAGGCACTCGTAAAAAAGTTAAGTGGCTAAGGTAGAGCTTTTCACTAAGTATAATTTTATTGCAAGTTATAAAAAGATTTGACGGTCTTAACCTTTTGTTTGCTCGAAAAGTTTGTAAGAAAGAGGTTTGCTTTTCATCTATTCTACATTATTTATAGCCAGAGGTATTTTTTCTACCAAGTTTTTATGAACGATATTTTTAAAGTATTGTAGTAACCCTAAGATCTCTCGTTGATGGTCATTCTTATTGCTTCTTCTTATCATGTCACTGATTCTTTTGAACCAAGTGTGGTGAAAGGATTTTAAGTGCGCCTCCTTTCGTGCACTTGACACATATTTAAATTTATCTGTACAAAACATGGGCTTAATGCTATAAGTATTTTATACCTGCCAACCTAAGAGGTAAAACAAAACCTACACCAGCTTCGTAGACATCACGGCCTGCACAACCAATTTACTGGACCTAATAGAGGACTGGAGAGTCGACGAAGGCATTACAAGCTCGGACCACAACGCACTACTTTTCAAAATTAGGCTAGAAAAATCAAAAGGCACACAAATTAGTAGAACCACTAGGGTTTACAATAGCAAAAAAGCGAATTGGGACCAGTTTCATGAGAAACTGGCCCAATTACAAAACGAAAATAGCATAATTAGCGACACAATAGATAAAATAGATACCAACATAGAACTAGAAAACCAAATAAAGAAATACATAGATATCATCACAGAGGCAAGCAATAGTAGTATCCCTAAAACAAAAGAAAAAAGTCAAGTCAACTTACCGTGGTGGTCCGAGGAGCTCGCCCTGCTGAAGAAAAAGGTCGCAACCCACAAACGAAGAGTCCGATGTGCAGCGCCAGTCCGGAGGGAGATGGTCGTCGAAGCGTACCTGCAAATAAAACAAGATTATGAGCACAAAGTAAAAAAGGCACAGATAGAAAGTTGGAAGGGTTTCTGCGAGAAGCAGGATAGGGAAGGAATGTGGGAAGGGATTTATAGGGTGATAGGGAGAACAACGAAGAGACAAGAAGACCTGCCCCTAGTTAAAGAAGGGAAGCTACTAAGACCGAGGAAATCCGCCGAAATGTTAGCCGAAACTTTCTACCCGGAAGATACGGAAGAAAGCGATAGTAGTGAGCACCAGCAAATAAGACATAAAGCCGAACAAGTAAATGGTTGGGAGCATGTTGCAGTCCATGACCCACCTTTTACCCCTGAAGAGGTAAAAGCTGCCACTAACAGCTTCAACCCTAAAAAAGCTCCGGGTTCGGATGGTCTGACGGCAGACATTTGTAGGCATGCTATAGTTCAGGACCCGGAATTGTACCTATCACTGGCAAACAAGTGCCTGGAGCAAGGTTACTTCCCCAAGATCTGGAAAGAGGCGACCGTGGTAGTACTCCGGAAACCGGGGAGGGTGAGCTACACGGAAGCCAAATCCTACAGGCCAATAGGGTTGTTGCCAGTGATGGGTAAAATTCTGGAAAAAATGATAATAAACCGCATAAAATGGCACATCCTTCCGAAACTGAGTGACTGCCAATACGGGTTCATGCCCAGACGGAGCACGGAAGACTCCCTCTATGACCTCATACACCATATACGCGCAAAGCTGAAACAGAAAAAACTTGTCACACTAGTATCGTTGGACATAGAGGGAGCCTTCGACAGTGCATGGTGGCCTGTCATCAGGACTCGTCTGGCAGAAGAAAACTGTCCCATCAACCTGCGTAGAGTCATCGACAGTTACCTCAGCAATAGGCAGGTTAGGGTCAGGTACGCCGGGGAAGAGGTCAGCAGGACTACCACCAAGGGCTGCGTCCAAGGATCCATCGGAGGTCCCATTTTCTGGAACCTGATCCTTGACCCACTGCTAAAAGGACTCGGGCAGCGCGGAGACTACTGCCAGGCTTTTGCTGATGACGTCGTACTGGTGTTTGACGGAGAAACGGCGCTGGAGGTGGAACGACAGGCGAATGTCGCTCTCGCATATGTTCAGGAGTGGGGGGTTAGGAACAAACTTAAGTTTGCACCGCATAAGACCAGCGCGATGCTCATTACGAACAAACTTAAGCACGACACCCCACGCCTGAACATGGGCGGGATCGACATTGGCATGTCGGAGGAGATAAAGATTTTGGGGCTCACGATAGACAGGAAGCTCACGTTCAATAGCCATGCGGCAAATGTCTGCAAAAAGGCATTGAACGTGTACAAGAGTCTGTCGAGAGCCGCCAGAATCAGTTGGGGTCTGCATCCAGAAGTCATCAGAACCATATACACGGCAGTAGTCGAGCCGATCATCATGTATGCAGCCAGTGCCTGGGCACCGGCAGCTAGAAAATTGGGCATACAGCGGCAATTAAATGCAGTCAAACGGGGCTTCGTGCAGAAAATCTGCAAGTCCTACAAAACCGTTTCCCTAAACTCGGCACTAGTGCTGGCTGGCATCCTGCCTCTCGACCTCAGGATACAGGAGGCAGCCGCCCTGTATGAGGCAAAGAGAGGAGTCCCCCAGCCGGCGCTAGGAGACAGGGAAGTGGAAAAGATGGCTGCATTTAACGAATCCCCTCACCCGGCGGAACATATGAGCCTGAAATTCGTATGCCTGGAAGACCAACAACAGGTGGACACTCACAGCGATTACGCAGTCCGAGTGTTCACGGACGGCAGCAAGATCGAGGGCAAGGTCGGAGCGGCATTATCCGTATGGAATATGTCCGCCGAGACCAACACCCGTAAATTGAAGCTGTCGTCCTACTGCACCGTCTACCAGGCAGAATTACTGGCCATATTGGAAGCCACGAGGGTGATTCTGGAGAGCTCCCAGAGTAGCTTCGGCGTATACAGCGACTCGAGGTCCTCATTAGAGGCAATCACTAACTATGCCTCAACACACCCTCTCGCTGGAAATATCCGAAAGAACCTAAAGATAGCAAAGGACCAAAACAAAACTGTTGCTTTGTTCTGGGTCAGGGCTCATGCAGGTCTCGAGGGTAACGAGAGGGTTGACACCCTTGCAAAGGACGCGGCCCTTCGTAAAAAGACCAAACCCGACTATGACTTCTGCCCAGCTTCGCACATAAAAAGGCAGATAAGGATGGGGACGCTTGAGGAGTGGGGAAATAGATATAAGGCTAGCGAAACAGGCTCAACAACTAAATTGTTTTTTCCCGATGCCATAGCTGCGTACAAGACAATAAAACATGTGAAGCCAGCCGGAGTACTAACGCAAGTAATGACAGGGCACGGTGGGTTCTCCGAATACTTGGCACGTTTCAAGTGTAAGGATAACCCATCGTGCTCCTGCGAGCCCGGCAAGCCGGAGAGCATCCCGCACATCCTCCTTGAATGCCCCATATTCGGCAAAGAAAGATACGAGTTGGAGCAGAAAATAAATGTTACCTTGACACCAGACAGTGTTTGTGAATGTACTAGTAATAAAAATATAAGAGACCAATTTTTAGACTACTGTAAAACCGTAGCAAATAAGATAATAAATAAAAATAAGGATAAATAAGTTTGCATGAATATACATATTTAAATAATATGTATAAGTTCATCAATAAATAAATATTGTAAAAAACCGTTAGTATAAATAGGATTAATAAAATTATAAAATTAATAAAATTGATGCTAGTATAAAAGGAAAAACGTTGTAGTCGGTTGTTTTAGTGTGAGCACGTGTCTCTCTCTTTTGTATAGAAAATTGAGACAAAAACTCGTTTCGATCGTTTCTACGTAACGTATTTTTGCTGTTTCATCTTTTCTCCATACATAGAGAGAAACAAATAGGCGAAATCAAAACAACATTTGGTAGACGAAATGTGGTATCATAATTCCAGCTTCGGGTACTGGTTCTACAAACACGATAAGAAAAAGACTTTCTTTATGAAAGACTTTCTACCTAAAACCATTTTTCCTAACAGCTAATCTTGTCCACAGTCGCGCCAGCCCACGTGACCATCACCGGGCCGTCAGAAGCCAGGGTCGGGGACCCAGTGCCCCTAGCTTGCAGCACAGCTCCGTCCAATCCTGCTGCGGAGATCAAGTGGGCGGTGGATGGCAAGCATTACAAGGAAGCTAGCAATAGGACCACAATCTCACCTGAAGGTATGTCGAAGACATGTTTTTGAAAAACTCCCGGTGGTGATGCATATCCTCAGAATTTGGAAATTACTGCACGGATTTCTACCAAACATGGCTAAGAACCAACTCAGAACTATCAGCTATCGAATCAAATAAATCCCATTTAAATTGGAGCCTTAGTTTTAGAGTTACGAGGCTAAAAGCAGACAAACACCACCATGCAAAAAACCACCCGAAAAGAAGATGGTCCCTTCTTTTCGGTCTTCAGTTGAAATGAAATTCATTTCATTTCTATCTAACACCCAGACTGAAAACAAACATCTGTGTTGCCCACAAATATTTGTTCGAACCCATGACCTACGGCGCAAAAGGCAGAGCTTCTACCAACTGAGCTGAGAGGCCAGTCAAACTTTGTTTAGAAAATGAGTGTAGACAAACAACTTTGTTTTTTTTTACAGTATTATTTCTAAAGAAAAGGAATGTCTAGATTAAAACTTCTAACATTTTATCACGTCAACATCAAATAGTAGCATTGCCGTGACACTATAGGTCAATTTTACTCCTAATTCCACGGGTGTGGCTTCCAAACTAATATATTCCTTTTCCAGGGGGTTGGATCACCACGTCCAACATAACCGTGGTGGTGGAGCCAGCAAAGACTTCCTTCGCCGTGCTGTGCTATGGAATCAACCAGCAATTGACGGAGAACGTCGTGGCTTCGTACACCATCAACGTGCTATGTAAGTTTATTTTATTACCAGCCAAAGGCCATCACCACCACCAACCATCTTCTTTTATTACCAGCCAAAGGCTTCTTTTTAATTTTAAAAGTTTTGCTTCTCGGAGTTTTGATGCAATTTCGGAAAATTGAGTATTTCGAATGCGGCCTCCTTGACTTTTATTCCAAAACTACTAATAATAATGACTCCTTTTTAATTCCAATACAACTAAATATTATTAATAATAATGATACAATAGCACCTTTTTACGTTTTTACTTTGTACTTTCGATCTTCTAAAATACCATAAGAATTAAACACTTATCTTATTTCAACTATTTGAGTAACTTAGAACTCTAAGTCACAAGTTTTGATTTAACTACTTCTATCAAAGTTTATAAAACTAAAATTTAGAAAGTTAAGTTATATTAAAATTCTTTGATAAAATTCTAAGCTTCTAACTTTTAATCTAGTCTTCCAAATTCACATCTTAAAACAAAATAATCACGTCCATAAAACACTTAAAACTTACAAAATTACCAACTTTTCATATAACTTAATAAATGAAAATTGCACTTTTATAGACATTATCAAGCGTCGAGTTTCTTACTGTAATGTGTTCGCTAACTTCTCCAAATACGTGTTCAGAAATCATAGAGGACATTATGTGGGACTAGCTTTTACCGTGACTTCAGCCGCGTTGGCTTTGTCTTTAACTGGCGTCCATGCCTATTTCTTGAGGTTATCCGACAGAGAACTAAGGTAGTCGACATAGCTCAAAAGATTAGTAAGCTGAAGTGGCAGTGGGCCGGTCATGTTTGCCGTAGAACAGACAATCGTGGGGCAAACGAATACTAGAGTGGAGACCGCGTTTAGGTAAGCGTAGTGTAGGACGCCCTCCGGCAAGGTGGGGCGACGATCTGCGAAATGTAGCAAGCACTGAAGAAGAATAGCCGAAGACCGGGCTCAGTGGCGCATCTTGGGAGAGACCTACGTCCAGCAGTGGACTGATATAGGTTGATGTTTTGGTTTGAAGGGTGTGGGTGCCGGTGAAATTACTGGCACGTGAGGCTGAACATCTGTATGCCTCAAGTTGATGGACGCATCAGTGCATCGTAGGGCACGTTCCTGACATGTGTGGCCTACGAGGCAGTGCTTTGTTATAGGCAATGGTTACCACTTAACATCAGGTGGGTCATGTGCTGTCATTGTCAAAAAAAAATAAGGCTATGAGATATTTTCTCCAGATTGGCTAAGTGGTTATACGGCTACAAACAAACATACTCTTGCATTTATAATGCTTAGGTCTGAAAGGTCAAATTAGGTTGGTAAGGGATGGGAACGGAGCGTTCACGTAATAGGAGCCTTATTACTTTAGAAAGACAGCAGAAGCAGTTATAATATGGGATAAGGAATTAACTATTAGGCCGGCCAAAGATTTTTTATGAAGGATTTAGGTTTTTCTGACTATTTTGTATCCAAGCCTGCGCCGGAAATAAACAAAATATTTATTTATTTCAAAAACTTCAGTTGAACTATCTCTAGATCGTTTGTTACGGTCTGCAGATAGCTCAACTGTTCCTTGTGTATTTTCTACATTTTGTAAATATTTGTTTAATTGTTAGTTTATTTGTGTAAACAAATCTTTAGTATAAATTTTCTTTGAACGACTGCGACACCAGCGCACGCGCCATTTAAGGTTTGTCAGGGAATCTCCCGCGCTCTTTCACTCGGTACCATACCTGTCTTCACTTACTATATTAATACCTCATTAATAAATACCCTGTTAATACCCAGATCGTCGCATTTCACAATCATTATCCACATAAATAAATGTTGACGCACTATTCACGCTGATAAATAAAATAAATAAATATTGTCGACTATTCACACAACACTAGACTTAAACTAAGCAGAGCTTGTACTATGGGAACCAGATACCTGACATAATGTACATAAATGCTCATGTACATTTTTTTTTGTAAATACATACTTAGAATACCAAATAACATCCAGACAAAGAACAAGTATCTGCGTTCACCACACAAATATTTGTTCTCGGGATCAAACCAACGGCATACGGCGCAAAAGGCAGAGCCACTACCAACTATGCTAAGAGGCCAGGCAAATTAAATCTATTATAGTCTGATCTATATTATTCTGAGATATTAAAGATTGTGCTTTCCTGTAAAAGATTTCATCCCGTAGCCGTTCCGTTGAGCTATAAAAACTAAAACAAAGACTAAAGCCTCTCATATTCTATGAAATTGTACCTCATTCGAAGTTAATTTGCTGTACGTAACCTAATGTTTATGTAATGTACCTTTTACGTAGGTCTAATATTGTTTTTATTGGGCTGTAACTTAGCGAAGACTTTCGGCTGGTTTTTGGCATGTTTGTAAAAAGTTTCATACTGTTTTTGTAGGATTTATTTTTTAGGAAAGATAATTAAGTACCTTTTTAAGCGCCATCTAGAGTTTAACAACTAAAATTTAAATACGAATACAAATTTGACAGCGATATTTAGCAGCGTTTCACTGATTGCCATTGCGAGCGACCTAGATGTGCGCAGGCCTTTAACGCAGTAGTTTCACAATTCGTCAATAGATGGCGTTCTCTGTCAAATTAACTCGTGAGTTCAGCAACAGATGGCGCTAGGAGTAATGATATTGTGATTGTTAAAAACACGAATAAAACAATATTTTCTAAAAAATATCCTAGCTAGATCGATTTTTTGCCACCAAAATCCCCTGTATTCTAAATTTCATGAAAATTGTTTAGAGCCGTTGCCGAGATTCCGATTATACATATATTTATATAATCTGAATAACAAGCTTTTCTCGTTTAAAGGTATAAGATAATATACTTGACTGGCATTGGGATTAAGTAAAGCAGCCACCCAGTAGTTTAAGGTATCTAATACCTCTAATTTAGGATCTCGGAAACTGCGCCAACGATTTTCATGAAATTAAGTATACAGAGAGTTTCGGGGGCGATAATTCGATCTAGCTAGAATTCATTTTTAGAAAATGACGAGAAGTTGGTGTTTTGCAAAAATCAAACATAAACTCAATATACGACTGTTCCTGCCATCTATTGGCGATTGTGAGCAACTAACTGCAAGCTATTCCAGTAGATGGCGTTGTTAATTAAAAATAAGCCAATATACAGGGTTATTCATTATTAGCTGCAAATACTCAGGAATTAGGTTCAACAAATAAAATAAAAAATATTTATAAAATGATTTTTTTTAAGTTTTGTTATGAAAATCCCGAGAAAATCGATAAAAGAATCATTGGCGCCTGACCTATTTTGACCTTTGATCCGCGCCCGCGCGCCGTGAGTGACACTCTGCGTTCAGTCACCGCCTGGGTGGGTCATCGTCCTATTCTCCGTGGCAATCATTATGCAATAGCCGTAAAGAAATTAATAAAAATAAAATTTTGATACAAAAACTTGAAAAAATTTTTGATCAAATTTTAAAAAAATAATTTCATAAATATTTTTTTTTCTATTTGTTGAACCTAATTCCTGAGTATTTGCAGTTAATAATGAATAACCCTGTAGATACGACTCTTCCCGACATCTATTGGCGAATAATAATACTATTTTTTTTAACCCCGAGCGAAGCTTGGTCATACCAGCTCGTAAAGATAATAATACTTGACTGGCATTGGGATTAATTAAAGCAGTCAGTAGTTTACCAGTCTCTTAGACTAACCCGCGGGTTTCCTCACGATGTTTTCCCAAGCTTGAAGTCTAGTTCACCTCCAATAAATGCTGGCGTATATTTTCAATTACCACGTTGACAAGCCATCATATCCAGACGCTTGCCGAACATCCACCGAGAACTTTCATCTTTCGCTCCTTAGTAAAAGTTGAAATGGAGAACGTCGGAAGTTAGGGAGAAATAAGTTTGCTCTATTGTTTTATAAAGTAAAGATGAGATCGATGCTTATTTAAGATTCTGGCGTATAACAGCGTTGAAACGTGAAAACATAGTCGTAAGGATTTATTTATTTACTACAAAAACACACCTAAACTAGTAGAAAACAAGGACCCTAAAAGAAGAAAGATACAAAGAGATACATCGATACTGGAGAAATGCGTCGTGTTTCTGTGTGCAAAAGGGCCTTGACTCAGCATAATGCCTAGCTACTGTGAGGAAGGTATGCGCTGGTAGTCTGTCAAGAACGTAAGCCAAGACCTACTTATTAAACTTATACAGATATACTTATTAAATAAATACTAGTGTTGTTACTAGTGGTGTATGTTAGTGTTGTGTACTGTGTGTTGGACGCAGGGCAGTACATCACAGGCCACTTTCCTGAGGTGCGTGACCTTTGAGGCTTTTCTTTGGCGATGGTCACCACTTAACATCAGGTGGGCTATACGCTTGTTCCAGTACCACACTGGTTTAAAAGAGCTAGTGTCACGATGATAGAAATGAATAAGTTAACCTTTTTTGTTGACTGATTGGATGCCAAATATAACATTTTTAAGAGCCTCTGACTGCCCCTAAGACTAGATCTGAGGTGTCAACCGTGCCTGGAGATGACGATCGTGAATCTAAATTATTTTTCGATCGGTAGGTGCTTTTCGTTTTTCCACAAAACATACATAATGTGTGTACTCGGTTTATTTTAGATACCACGCACTAAAATAAGAAATAAAAACTGCGAGAGGGTTTGTGGTACATTGAACCACGTATTTGAACTTCATTGTAGGTCATTCCTATACATCCTTCCTTGAACAATACGATACAGAAAAGAAACTGAAAAGTGCGAGCAACATTCGTGCTATATGGGTTCCTTACAAATTTTGACTGGGTTTTTGGGTCAATTTACACGCGAAGACATAAGTTTTATTAATGTTGGACGATTCTTATTTAATCTAATCATACTTAAAGTTTTTAATTAGTATGTTAGCATAAGCACTGCTGGACATAGACCTCTCCTACACATTTCCAGGAAGAACGATTCTGAGCTCTTTCCATCCACCGACTTCCCGCGATCTTAACAATGTCGTGGGTCCATCTGGTGGGTGGGCGCCCTACTTTTACCATATAATTGATTACAAATCATTTTATCAATTTATTTCCCGAAGGCAAAAACTTCAAATCTCTAAAAAATATACAGAAGTCTTAAAGCTCTTTTCGAGTTGAGTACCTTCCGGTTTCAGTTAATTAATTCCTTTGTTTATTTCACAAAGGCTTCTAGTATTTCTAGAACTGTAAAGTATTAAGTAGTTACCCTAGATTCTTTGTTTTCTTTTTCTATAATACTTACTAGCTGCCAGTCTCGGCTTCACACGGGTGGACATTTATTTTTAAAAACATTAATATAGCCTATGTTACTCACAGGGTGAATGTAGCTTTCCAATGGTGAAAAAATTTTTGAAATTGGCACAGTAGTTTTTGAGTTTATTCTTTACAAACAAACACACAAAAGCTTTTTCCATGCAAACGCGAGCCTATAATATGTAAAAAAAAAAAAAAAACTTCAATCCCCACTGCAACCATTAGGGGGTTGAATTTTCAAAAACCCTTTCGATCGCAAACTCAAAGCAATGAAATAAACTGTACATGATCTTCTTGTCGTGGACCTTATTGACCGTGTGCAATTGCGTCATCATATTTTTATTTTATTTGTTTTTGTGGTCAATAAATATTATCTTCCTTCTTTTCTTCTTTCTTATCGTACACTAGCTCGTCCGGATGTGTTGTGCAGACAACCTGCGAATCCCTAAAAAAACAAAACTTTGGCTCAACGGACGATTTTATCGATTCAAAAGACAGTTTCCCGGCGTTCGAATCTTCCGAACGCCTAAAGTATTGCTAAAGGGTAACATTCGTTTGAGTCAGCTATAGTCGGTTTTAAAATCGCTCTTGTTAGCTTCGAAAAATGGGTCTGGAAATTCAACGCCAACAGCCTTCAGTTGCGGGGTTTTTCCTTTTAAATTGAAAGGGTAAAGTTCGAGGAACTACTTTCCGCGTACCTATTACTTGGGGTTTTGGTATAGAACGTTCAGAGAATAAATAGGTGCATGGAACATGTTAGAAAAATCATTTTAGCTCTCTTTTATTTGAGTTTCGAGTTTTGACGTTGATTGGATGCGTTTGTGAAAATGTTCGAACGTTTTCAAATCCAGGTATTTACGTGAACTCAAAACGACTGTTAGATGTGTTTTGTGATGCTGAAGCTTATAAGTTCTCGAATGGCCTCTCAGCTTAGTTCGAAGTAGCTCTGCTTCCTGCGCCTTAGGTCGTGGGGGTTCGATCCCCACTGAGAACAAATATTTGTATGGTGAACGCAGATGTTTGTTCTCTGTCTGGGTGTTATATTGTAGTCAAAGTAAGTTCTGCTGATAGCACAACTGTTTCTTGTGTATTTTGTAAATACTTGTATCAATTGTAAAGAAAATAAGTATCTTTAATTTGTTAAGCCTTGGGCTCTCTCCCCATAATTTCTAAGTACTTACTTAAAAAACAGAAGTACCTATTATTATAAAAGTGATTCTCCGATGTAAACAAAGCAAGAAAAATTAAACATCCAATAATAACCTATTTTCTTTTCATGTACGTGTTTACACTTCGTGTTTTCCTCTTAAAGAAATATTATTCATATATTTCCCCAATACTTAACATCGTATCGAGATTCTACTTAAAAGTACTTATATAATGGTATTAAAATTATCTGTATTGACGAAAGTTTGGAATGAGTAAACAAATTTCAAAAGGCCTTTGTAAGGCAAGTTTCGCAAACTTTTGGGGGCACATTTTCGCAAAAAAATGATCACAATGTATTCTATAAGACAGTTAAACTTCTTTGTCATCGTGCAACTTGTAAATTCGCAACAACAGAAAAATAGATGAAAAGAAGGCTCCTTCTGACGTGAATACGTTTCTGTTTTGCTATGTCATCTTGGGATCCTTTGAATATTTTCGGTTTACTGTGCAAGCGATGAGAGTTTAACCGTTTAACATTTTTGTGATTTTTTATAACAATTATTAAGCCAACCTACTGTAGAATAGTAAAAATTTTCAGGCCTGATGATGACAGCAGTTTTTTTTTGAGCTGAAAACTGGTAACTAAAACATTGAACTTGTTTCTTTTATAACTTGTTAGTACTCCTTAAAATTAATATTGCAATATTTTGCATAGGAAAACTTGTAATTGGCTAGATATTTCTACTGTGGCACGTGAGACTGAACATCTGTAAGCCTCAAGTTGATGGATGCAGGGCAGTGCATCGTAGGGCACGTTCTTGACGACCTACGAGGCAATGTTTTTTTATGATGATGGTTACCACTTAACATCAGGCGGGAGCCATTAGTTAGTTGAATGAAAAAAATATGTTGTCTGTAAAGTCGGTTTACTGACGATAGTTGAATGTGACAACGTCATACAGCTGTCCACGCGGACGCATCGCTCACTCAAGTAGGAGAGAGACAGATGTCGAACGCTGCCGAACGCGGAGGCCGAGCGTGCCTCTTTGTCGCTCGTTCCGCGCTCTCGCTTGCACTTCAAGCCTTAAATGGAACGCCTGAGAGCGAGGTAACGCCACATGAGTCATGTTTTTTCGTGCATGCAGCAGGCTCCATCGAATTATAAGGCGTTATCACGTCAAAACTGACGTTGGTTTTCTAATAAAATAAAATAACATAAAAATTCTTTATACCATATCCGCTAGAGGGAAGCTCATTTCTTACTCCTTATGCGAGACATGATTAATGTACATCGCGATAGTAGCCTCCCGTCCCAGTGCTTAAACGCTGGATAAGGCATATGCCTGACGGATGTCCGATATCATCGCTTATCTGTTCACGGAATGGGATGAGGAATTAACCCTGTACACAAAGATATTTATTTTTAAAATAGTCGTGAAAACTCAAAAAAGTTGTCTAAGAATGCTTTTTGTATGGTAAATTACTGGCACGTGAGGCTGAGGTAAGTTGAAGTGGCAATAGGCTGGCCATATAGCTCCAAGAACTGACAACCGTTGGGGAATAAAGGTTCTCGAATGGCGACCACGAACCGGAAGACGAAGCGTATGGCGCCCACCCACCAGATGGACCGACGACATTGTTAAGATCTTGGGAAGTCGATGGATGGAAAGGGCTCAGAATCGTTCTTCCTGGAAATGTGTAGGGGAGGCCTATGCATGGCAGCAGTGGACTTCTTCAGGCTGATAATGATGATGATGATTATGAGGCTGAACATCTGTATCCCTCAGGGATAGACCCAGGGAAGTGCATCGTAGGGCACGTTCTTGACGTGCGTGACCTACGAGGCAATGCTTTGTTATTGGCGATGGTTACCACTTAACATCAGGTGATGTGCTTGTTCCATCAGCTAGTTGTATAAAAAATGGATGGTATTCTTAAGCTTTGCGGACATCGAGATCGCCTGCGGTGGCGATCAGTGTATTGCTGTCATATATCGCACTGTCAAAGTCGGCAGTGTGTGCAAAATACTATGCTGAAACCGATCGCCATGGCAGATTGCCTAAAAGTGCGCAAGGCTTTATTGGTAAAACCTTCTTGTTCTAATACTTTCACCATACATCGAATTGAGAGGCACCTTTTTTGGTTGAAATCGGTTAAAAGTTGTGTTTTTCTTCAACATAAAACATACACTCTGACACGCTACAAAATCACGTTGTCAGCTAAAAGCTTATAAAACATTAAGAGTGTGTCGCTCAATTCATTAATCTTTATTAAAAACAGCTTCATAGTAACTTCATTAATAAGTGATTAACAAAAGTGAGACTACGAAGAAAATGTTACGCAGAATTCTACGTGATAATATACTCGTAGTAAATGGTATATTTTATTACCCATAAATGTTTTTATTTTAAATTGATATTTTGACGTGAAAACGTCTTATAATTCGATAGAGCCGCTGCACGCTCGAAAAAACATGACTCATGTGGCGTTACCTCGCTCTGAGGCGTTCCATTTAAGGCTTGAAGTGCAAGGGAGAGCGCGGAACGAGCGACAAAGAGGCACAATCGGCCTCTCCGCGTTCGGCAGCGTTCGACATCTATGTATTTTCTTATGACGTTGTCACGTTCAACTACCGTCAGTAAACCGACTTTACAGACAACCGATTTTTAATGCATACGGCGGCATTGTCTAACTGGAGGAGCATATAGCTCTAAGACGATTTGTTAGTTATTTGTTATTCTCATGTTTCCTTTGTTGGATGTCCTATCAATAAATAAATGATTGATGACTTCCTAAGTAAATTTTCATTTTATACTTTTTGCTTTTTTACCAAATGAATTGTAATTTTTGAAACGGAATAATTGTTAATACGTTCATTTTGGTACTATATACATAGTTTGTATATTCATTATTGCATGTATATTCATAATATAGATTTAACTGTGGCTATTGTGTGACCTGTTTTCCTCGGCTCAGTCCTAAAAAATAATTTTATTTTAGCTTATTTATTAACAAAACCCATAACATGTATTCAAATACAATAAATAGTTACTATAGCTAAAGTATTTAAAGTATTATTTGACACTCCCCCACAAGGCCGGCGTCGTAGAGGAAGACCCCGGAGAAGATGGCGGGAAGATCTCGATTGTCATATGAACGACTGGCGCACTGTAGCCAAAGATCAAGAGGTCTGGAAGAAGGGAGGCCCTTGCCCTGCAGTGGAACGACCCAGGCTAAAAATAAAAATAAAATAAATTGACACTGTAACAAAGTACGCGTGTACTATACATGTAGCTTACAACCACAGCATTAAAGTTTCAGTTCAACTCCATGACATCACGGACCACTAATATTACGTTAATCCTTTGAATCCGTACCGCAATTGTTTTATCATTTGGTAATTATTATTTATCGGTACTTTTAAACGTGACTTAAATGTTTTTTAATTCGGTCTATATCTGTTAACTGTGTAGGCTTTGACAGAAAATACAGGGTGTACAAAACCATCTAAATACAAAGCTTGTTTAGGGCCACTTTTACTAGACTAGCCAGATAGGCAGAACTTAATGACGTCACACGATCGGTTTCGGTCAGAAACATTCGGCGTGTTTTCGAAGTGCGAAAAAAAAACTATTCTCAAATTACTTCGTAATTAAAGCAAAATAAGTAGTTTGCTAAAACATTTTGGGATTACTTTCGTTTCAAATTCAAAGACAATGTATTTTACGTGCTTAAGCACGATTCGTCCAATAACCTTTAATAAATTACCCGACTATAAACGTTATTTATAAGAAAACGAACGGACAAAAACATTAATCATGAACGGAATGCCGACAACACGCTGTTACTTCCTAGTAGTTGAAATGATTATCTTGTGGAAGCTATAAAACGTCTAGAATTGAAAAGGTCTTTCCTCTCAGCTATTGATATTACAATGTACCTACATAAAGGTTCAATCGAACAAAATCGAAGAGGAAAAATGTTTGGACATCTTCTACGACATGACAGCTACATAAAGAACATTATTGAAGGCAAGGTTAAAGAAAAACGGGGAAAACGAAGGCCTTGAATTAGTTACATGAGCTAGATAAAAGAAAAAGTCTCTGTCGTACAAGGAAGTCAAGGAGGCAAACTGCATCAAAACCCCGATAAGAGCTTAATTTAAGTAAAATATGCTTAAAAAAAGCTTCGCTATAATACGGCGGCTGTGCCCCATGAAACCGGAGTTACACTTAAATTCTAAAAGTACTTACACGATCACATTAAGATTGATGTGACTATCAGTCAATCTGCATAAGCTGGGTGACACCCCGGGGCGTGATCAGCCGCCATAATATTGATTAATGAGCTCGATAACATGACATTAACCTCCTTTCATAATCTTGTAAACCTTACCCCCTCATTCTTAATGTCTGGCTCTTTGCTGCTCCTTAGAAGACCCTAATAAAGATATTGTGGACAATCCAATAAAATGAATCAAAATTCATTTGTGTGGTGAACACAGATGTTTGTTCTCTGTCTTGGTGTTATATTGTTTTCTAAATAGATGTTTTTAGAAAAAAAATGTTTATTAGTATTATATCAGCTATTTGGTTCCCATAGTACCAGCTCTAATTAATTTGGGGCTAGATAGTGTTGTGTTGTTTGTCCACGATTTTTATTATTTATTTATTTTCTAAAATTATTTTTTTGTTACGAAAATAAATTTATAACACATTATTTATCTTCAAAGCCACAAAATATATAACACACTGCTGAAATATTCAGCATAGGTATCATAAAAACTGAAGCAAAATATCAAAATATCGTGCGAAAATAAAATGTCACCCCAAGATACTGTAAATATAAATAATAAATAGAGATATGTCCTACCACAAGCTCTGTCTGGCTCTGTCTCTGGTTTTGAGTCTGTGTGAGTGTTGACTAAAATCCTACGTCGAAACGTCACACACACAGTATAATACACTGTATATGTATATATATGCATGTATGTACATATATATACATAAAATATTTATTATAAACAGTATTTATTTAATATAGTGTGTATTGTATTCGTTTTTAGTTATTAAGTTATTTATAGAAAAGTAGGTATTATTGATAATACTTAAATTTATTTAAAATTATGTTTACAAATTCACCCAGCCAATCTTCCATAGTTTTTAATTCCTCTACATCCAAAGGTTGTCTGGAAGAAATCGCTTTATAGCGATAAGACCGCCCATTGTACATTTAGATAATAGTATTTATGTGTTAAATTCTCTTTTGTTAGTTTGTAAGGTGTACAATAAAGAATTTTCTATCTATCTATCTATCTATCTACACTGGTGAGCACTCACACAGACTCAAAACTAGAGCCAGAGACAGAGCCAGACAGAGCTTGTGGTAGGCTTACTCTCGGTAGAGGTCAGCGGTGTCAACTGAGATATTCAGGCTTTAGATGCGATGATACAAAGTTAGAGTAAGGATGGGGTAAGATAAAAATAAAAAATAAATATTGCAAACAATCCACACAACACTATCTAGCCCCAAATTAAGCAAAACTTGTAATAAGAGAACCAGATAACTGATAGTACTTACATATATATTTTTAAATATATACTTTAAATATATACTTTTCTTACAATATAACACCCAGACAGAGAACAAACATCTGCGAACACCACACAAATATTTGTTCTCGGTGGGGATCTAACCCACGGCCTACGGCGCTGAACAGCTGTGCTGAGAGGCCAGTCAAGATAACCACAAGACTTTTTTATGCAAAGAAATCGGAATAATAGTAGAGCTCTTTGTGTGCGTACTACCACCATGCCCATTCCTGCCGTGAAGCAACATCGCCATCGCTGTGTTTCGGTTTGAAGGGTGTGGGTGCCGGTGACATTACTGGCACGTGAGGCTGAACATCTGTATGCCTCAAGTTGATGGACGGGCAGTGCATCGTAGGGCACGTTCCTTACGTGCGTGACTTACGAGGCAATGCTTTGTAATAGGCGATGGTTACCACCTAGTATCAGGCTTGTTCCATCAAATAGTTGTATTAAAAAATATATATAAAATTAATTTACAATGTAAAACTTTATTTTATTTTAATAATAACAAGTATTTAAAAAAAATACGTAAATACAAGAAATCAATTGAGCTATCTCCAGACCACTACAAACGATCTAGAGAATAATAATGAGAACAAAAGTTTTTTTATAAAAGATTTATCATTATTACACATAAATAAATGTCTATGTCTATGTCTAAAATGTCTACACATTAATTTTACAAATTAGTCATTTTATGTCAGTCTTTTTGAACAAAAAAATGGCTTGCTAGCTGTCTATTTTTTCAGTCTTGATTTTTCCCATCACTAGCCGAAAAGTCGAAGCTGAAATTACTGGCACATGTTATTAGCTAGGGTTGTCGCGTACCGATAGGGTTGTACGTGACATGCATACTGCTATCCTCTGATAGCTAGGGGTTAGTTGGGGCTTAAACTCGTCCAGAATCTGAAATCTGATTATAAATGAAATTTAATTCCAGACTATGAAATGTCCAGTTAAATAACTAGAAAGTTTCGGGGAACATTATGGGTTTCATTTTAAAGGACGGCCCTAGGCTGTGGTAAAGCTTTCCATCGGGTGGGCCGTACGTTTGTTTGATAGCATATTAGTATGTAATACTTTTGATAATAACCCAAAACTAAACAACTTTGAGAAAAAGATAAAGATATAATACTGTTATTTTAAATTGTTTTAGACACAATTTAAAAATTGATATGAAATAAATAAAATTAAGTAGTTTTTTGCAAATATTTTCATCTGACTAACAAGTTTGCAACTGGGTTACTCACTTCTGGGTTGGCAAGTTGGCAAGTTTTATCATCCGCACTTGATGTGCGGGCAGGTTTTTTCCGCAAGTAGGCCGCTAGTGGGCCCTTTTTGCGTGACCCTTGACACGTGTTGCTCGAACTTTTTGAGGATCTACAGCACGCCGGTTTCCTCACGATGTTTTCCTTCACCGTTTTGAGAGTACTGGCATAGTGCACATAAATTTTTCGACAGAAAAACTCATTGGTACACGAGTGGATTTGAACCCACGACCTTCGGATCGGAAGGCGGGGCCACTACCACTAGACCACCAGTGCTCTCTCACTTCTGGGTTATCCGATTTTAAAATCAAATCGAATTAAAATCTGTCAGTATTTTACAGTCAAATTTCCTAAAATGATCTAAGGTAGAACTTCGGAAAGTCTAATAGGGTTGTCACTTTTAAGTTTGAACTTATCCGAACCTAGAACAAACACTTACACTTAGATCATAATAAATTGTTTTGTAAAAGGATCATTCATGTTGCCTGTTCTTGCGTCGCTTGGTCGCGTGGAACTGCCACCTAGACTCACCTAGCTTTAAGACGGTTCAAAGTGATCCTTGTGATACCACTGAATAAAGAAATATTTGAATTGAAATTTACTATGTTCTTTGGTAAATATAATGTTATACCTACTCTGATAACCTCTCACTGCGCAAAGCTCGCCGAAATAATATTCAAACCACTATTTTGATACACCTACCTAATTAATTACGCGTATAAAATTATAAATTATAGTAAGGGTCTAGTCATGGTGAAATAATTATTGTAATGGATGGCAGCCCTAGTTTAGGGTTGCCACTAATTGGATAGCTTGTTTGTATGCGCCGTAATTACGACGTAGGTTCGCAAAAGAGTATGGTGTCGGAATTTTGTCGCGACATTTTGCTTCTCATATTAAAGCTGGAGGTCGTTGACACCTGTCTATGATAGGGTATAATGGGTAATAGGGTATTCATGTTGTTACTATGTATAATACCCTCAAAGAGATCAGGGATTTGGGGAGTATTTTGTTGGAAATCATCATGAAAATGTTTTATTTTTGTCAATAGATATTTTTTTGTAACGAGTTGAGACGCAAAAGGTTTGACTGTCTTATGACGTCATAAGACAATCTTGCTAATAAAATAAATAAATATTGTAGACAATTCACACAACACACCATCCAAGAGTCTACTGCTGGATATAGGCCTCCCCTACACATTTCCAGGAAGAACGATTCTGAGCCTTTTCCATGCACACGCGATCTTAAAATGTCGTCGTTCCATCTGGTGGGTGAGCATCCTCGTGGTCGCCATTCGAGAACCTTTATTCCCCAACGGTTGTCAGTTCTTCGAGCTATATGACCTGCCCATTGCCACTTCAACTTACTAATTCTACGAGCTATGTCGGTCACCTTGGTTCTACGGATATCCTCATTTCTGATTCTATCACGTATTGAAACTTCTAGCATTTGTTAGCAGATTTTGAGCTTTTGTATGACGCCAGTAATTAGCGACCCATCTCAGTTCCTAAGTCATCACTGGTACACAACACTATCTAGTCCTAAACTAAGCAGAACTTGTACTTTGTGAATAAGATAAATACTCGTATGCACTATAAATGTTGGGTGCTAATTTGTTTTTTGTCCTCAGATCCGCCGAACCCGCCTCTCATCACAGGGTATCTGGAAGGCACCACGCTGGTCGCTGGCACTGCCCAGAAGCTGTCCTGCATGTCTGGAGGAGGCAACCCTCTGGCCACGCTGCAGTGGTACAAAAATGATAAGAAGGTGAGTTTCCAGGAGGTTGAAATTCCTGAAGAAGAATTTGAATTTCAAAACTCTGTAGGCCTCGCTCTTTCTCGGACTCGGTTTTAAGTCTATGTGTGTGCTCACCAGTGTATTAAACTGTGTGTGTGATCTTTTGACGTAGGATTTATATACTCACACAGGCTCAAAAACAGAGCCAGAGACAGAGCCAGACAGAGCATCTCAATTAAGGCTCTACGAGTAGTATTTTTGTACAAATTTTCAGAACTAAATGTAATAAACGAGTTGTAAAAACCATGCCTATCTTTGCCGTGGAGCAGCATTGCTGTGTTTCGGTTTGAAAAGTGTGGATGCCGGTGAAATAAATAGCATATAAGACTGAACATTTGAAAGCCTTAAGTTGATGGACGCAGAGCAGTGCATCGTAGGACACGTTCCTGATGTGCGTGACCAACAAGCCAATGCTTTGTTATAAACGATGGTTACCACTTAACATCAGGTGGGCCATACGCTTGTTCCATCTGCTAGTTTTATAAAAAAACACTTATCGCGAGCATCTGCAATTTTGATACGTTCAGTTTCGTTTCTCTTAGCGTTAGTGACTGTAGTTATACATTATTTTAGCTGCCTCGACAGATACTCCTCAACTCCAGCAATGCTTCATCTTACACTTTGTTTCAGATAAATTCCATCTCCAGAACCCAGAACAGCTCAGTTACCGCTGACATATCAATCATGACGAACGTCACAGACAACCAAGCGCAGTACCGCTGTGAAGCCACTAACAGCGCCACGGAGATACCACTCTTCGAGACTGTCACACTCAATGTCCACTGTGAGTATCTCTCTTGTTCCTCTCTGGTATCTCTCTGGTTTAGTAGTAGTAGACCTCCTTGTGAAGAGCCACTCCAGGGTAGTACTACCACCATGCCTATTTCTGCCATGAAGCAGCATTGCTGTGTTTCAGTTTGAAGGGTGTGGGTGCTGGTGAAATTACTGGCACGTGAGGCTGAACATCTGAATCCCTCAAGTTGATGAATTTAGGAAAGTGTATCGTAGAGCGCGTACCTGGAGGCGTGACCTTCGAGGCAATGCTTTGTTATAGGCAATGGTTACCACTTAACATCAGAAAAAAGAAAACCTGAGAAGTGCAACACCACCTATCTTTCAGAATCTAATCAAATCTTCGTCAACAGTTGCACCAGAAACCGTCAAGGTCCGTGCTGAACCGAACGAGCTGAAGCCAGGAGTGGAAGCCACACTCTACTGTGATGCTGCTTCCAGCAATCCACCCGCTGTGCTGTCGTGGTGGCGGGATGGTATACCTGTTCAAGGTAAGCAAGAAGACTTAGGGAAATAGAAGTCTTTCTGTTTGAAATTGCCACAAAACCATGTTCTTTAAACCTTCTTTCTTTTCCTGGAGATATGGATAGATAGGGGAGACTTAGCAGAAAAACATCATGAAGATATTGGTATCTTCATGATGTTTTTCTGCTAAGTCGCGTCGCGCGTCGCGTGTGTATAGCAACAGTGATAACCTTACATCCTTCCATTGATGTGCCTGTGCTGGTATCTGGATGTGAACCTGAGTACCCTTCTTTTGGTCCAATAAAGGATCCACCACACTTACAGAATACCAAGAGATCTGATAGCATTGCTATTCAGCTTGGCAATGCCACCAGCGTCTTGGGGACGCTTTCGCCTGGTGCTGATTTGGATCAGTTCAGCTATCTCTAGATCGTTTGTAACGGTCTGCAGATAGCTCAACTGGTTCTTGTGTATTTTGTAAATATTTTTTTAATTGTATGTAAGTTTCTTTGTGTTAATAAAGCTAATTTGCGAAATCTGTTTGTATACGTACCGGGCCTGGTTGGTTGGTGCGAGGTTACTGTCTATAAAATTTGCAAAATAACTAACCCAGTTCCTACCTACAGGGCAACCAATGCAGCAGAAGAAGGGACTGTATGGCGGCACCGTGTCCACCATAGAACTAAAGCTGAACATCTCCAAAGACTTGAACGGAGCCGTTTACACCTGCCAAGCGACCAATGAGGCACTGGAAAGAAGTGTCAATGATGCGCTGGCTTTGAAAGTTCTTTGTAAGTTATTTTCAGTTTAAAGACATAGACATTTATTTATTTACTACATAAGCACACATAAACCAGTAAAAACAAGGACACTACAAGAAGAAAGATACAAATATTGATACTGGAGAAGTGCGTCGTGTTTCTGTGTGCTACAGCAGCAAAAGGGCCTTGACTCAGCATAATGCCTAGCTACTGTGAGGAAGCTATGCGCTGGTATTCTGTCAAGAACGTAAGCCTATAGACCTTGTGAGACACATTAAATAAATAAATATTGTTGTAGGTCGGTTAGTTGCACAAATCACGATCACTGATCGCCATCGCTTAGATGTGCGCAGGTCTTTAGAGAATCAATACCTTGACTGGCCTCTCAGCTCAGTTGGTAGTAGCTCTTCGGTCGTGGGTTCGATCCCCACCGAGAACAAAATATTTGGATGGTAAACACAGATGTTCGTTCTCTGTCTGGGTGTTATAGGTATTGTATTCTATGTGTATTCTTACGGCGAAACTTTTCATTGATTATAGCTAGAACTCTGTTTTACTTTATTACACGGCAAACAACTACAACTACACAAGACGCCATCTTCTTCTTCTTCTACTCTAGTGATGTGTTCCGTCGCTCGGTCCGAATAGGGATGTCCTATTCCCAAAACCGGTTAACAGTATTTACAAAAAAAACTGTATATAAATGATATATTATCAGCTATCTGGTTCACATAGTACAAGCTCTTCTTAGTTTGGGCAAGATAATGCTGTATGGGATTGCCTACAATTAAAAAAATCGGTTGTCTGTGAAGTCGGCTTACTGACGATAGTTGAACGTGACAACGTCATACAGCTGTCCACGCCAACGCATCACTCACTCAAGTAGGAGAGAGAGAATGTCGAACGCTGCCAAACGCGGAGGCCTTGCGTGCCTCTTTGTCGCTCGTTCCGCGCTCTCGCTTGCACTTTAAGCCATAAATTGAACGCCTCAGAGCGAGGTAACGCCGCATGACTCATGTTTTTTCGTGCGTGCAGCCGGCTCCATCGAATTAAAAGACGTTGTCACGTCAAAAAAAATGACATGTGTCAAAAACCCACACAAACTTCCCAAAGTTACCTTTATGTGGTGTCAAAATAACGATAAAATAATACGCAATCGTATAGTACGATAAAATACTATTGAGACAGGTAACTCCCTTGGGGTACCCCGACATCGACTTTACCTAAATCAAAGAGAATTAAATAAGAAGACGTTTCGTTCTGTCATCCACATGTAATCCCTAGGGGTAGGTAGAAACCACGCATTTTCATTTACTATAAACTAGAGGTATTTCGTTTGCTTTCATTACGTCAGGAAATATTTTACGTGTAAGATTTGTTGATATACACATTTTCCATAGATTCTTTAGTTACTACGTTCAAATTTTTTCTTTTTTAATCAATTCTCATCTCAGACCTCAACTATTTTACTGTCTCCTCAGTCCTGTAGGCCTACCACAAGCTCTGCCTGGCTCTGTCTCTTGTTCTGGTTTTGAGTCTGTGTGAGTGCTCACCAGTGCATTATATTGTGTGTTTTGACGTAGGATTTATTTAGTCAACACTCACACAGACTCAAAACCAGAACCAGAGACAGAGCCAGACAGAGCTCATGGTAGGCCTACTGATTATGATTAGGCTTAGCGTCAGTTTCAAGTTTAATTTTCTTGAACTAATTTGTAGCCATCTCAACGGCCTAATTTTATAATATATCGAACAACATTAATTAGAGGAATTATTTTACTGTTATGTTCACAGATGCGCCAATATTCGACGAAGCTACCCCATACACGACAGTTGGGGTCGAGAATGAGCCTCTGATCATCGTCATCAGGGCTGATGGAAACCCTGGAAGCATCAGTTACACCTGGACTAAGGACGGACTACCCATCACGCAGTCTTCTTATAGTAGTAGTAGTAAGTACTTCTGCCAAGTAGTAGTTCTGTCAGTATCTAAGATCTCATTTGGCTCTGTGTTAGTCTTAATCTATGACTACGGTGGACCCATGGCTGCAGTTCTGTTTAGTTCTACTGCTGCTTTGTAAGTCTGTGTGGTTGTTCCGTCACTAGAGATAGTTCTCAAATGGTGAAGGAAAACATTGTTAAAAAAATGTCTGTTTGGGCTTGTCATTTATGTAATTCAAGGTTACAAAAGAACCGGAAGACGTATCTTAGGGCGCCATCCACCAGATAGACCGATGACATTGTTAAGATCGCAGGAAGTCGGTGGATGGAAAGAGCTCAGAATCGTTCTTCTTGGAAATGTGTAGGGCAGGCTTATGTCCAGCAGTGGACTTCTTCAGGCTGATGAGGATGATGTGGTATCAAAAGTCATACTTGATCAAGCAATAAATCATGTCAGGAAGTAAATCTTCTTCTCCCATAAAAGTTATCCCAAGGACGGAGTACTTTGCGATTTTAGAACTCAGTGTTTCATTTGTTCTACAGATGATAGAATTATATCGGAAGGCAGTATGCTGAACATGACAAAGCTGTCACGCCATGACGCTGGCGTGTACACCTGTGAGGCTGTCAACTCTCAAGGTGCAGCGGTGGCCAATATCACCGTCAATGTGCATTGTGAGTAACCTAGACATAGACCCTGCTTTACTGGTTCTAGCTTGAAAGTCGTCTTAACATGCTTGGTAATTGGAGTTGATAATATTTTGTTTGATTTTAGATCCAGCTTCAATCAAATCAGTGTCTCAAGATGGATTATCCAATGCCAAAGAAGATGCTATGCTGTCTTGCACAGCAATTGGTAAGTCAGAGTTTTTTAAAATTACCCGAAATAACACTCATACAGCAGTAGAAGAAGAAAATACGTCTAACGTGATATTAGGTGGTAACCTTGGTCACACATGCCACGCACAACAACAACATGGCATAATATTGCTTCACAGACCACGCTCGTTAGAAACGTGCCCTACGATACACTATCATGCTTATCAACTTGAATCGCAAAGATGCTAAGCCTCACGTCAGTAATTTCATCGGGAGCCACCTGAAAGGTCCCAATATAAAAGTGGTTAAAAATATGGCTACAAAGTAGGAAGTTCTGACAAACATCTCAACATAACCTCTTTTCCAGGAAACCCCTTAACATCAGACCACATACGCTGGGAGCGCAAGGGCTACACCATCGAACGTGACCAAGTCTCTTTCGACAATCGCAATTCCACCAGCTATCTTCTTATCAGAGAACCGACTAGAGCTGATGTTGGAAACTTCCAATGCGTAGTGGACAATGGTATCGGTGGAGAAAGCCGACAGGATGTGATGCTGGTGGTGAAGTTTAAGCCAGAGATGGATTCTTCTCCGAACTTGGCGAAGGCAGCTTCGAATATTGGAAAAGCTGGAAGACTGACTTGCAAGTAAGTTACTCAGAAAATTCAAAGTCAAACCACAAACAAATGACAGATATCATCATCATCATCCCTTCTTTATTGCACCACTCTTTCTGGTCCCTCGCGAGTCTCATCCACTCATTCCCAACATTCGCAACAATGTCGTTCGACCATCGGCCCGGTGGTCTAGTGTCGAGTCCAATCACAGACTTAGTTCTTAAAAATGCTAGTGGCAAAATGCATGTCCTAATAGCTCGCAAAAGAATAAGCAAGTAGAAAAGAACTTGTCCGTCCATAGCCCGACGATATGGTTGGTCTATAGCTCATAGCATAGAACTAACAGCTGCTGAAGAATAAAGATTTTGAAAAGGTGCCTACAAACTAACATTGTCAAGGTGACAGGTAGCATTGTGAAGGCCATTATAAGGCAGCTGCATCCTTAAGAGTCTTGAGTGACAAGATTATCCAAGTGGGTCTGTACCCTGCCTGGGGATTAAAGTCAGAATCCCATTGTCTTTTTTCCTGGGATACTAGTGTTGGCGGAATCAGTCATGCCTCCAACAAAATGTATACAGCTGTATGGTTCCTCACCTGCAGGCAGATCATATAACTTTTGTTGCAATGGTTTCAACCAAAATCTTATTGAAACTGACAGTTTTCGAACTAATACGTAATCCAAATTGACAGTTTCAATAAGATTTTGAGTGAAACCATTGCAACAAAAGTTACATGATCAGCCTGCGGATGTCCGCTTATTTGTCCAACCAATTGAACTGCGTCTATCAAAGCCCCCGCTGCCGCAACCATGGCATCATAATGAGATGAAGCCCTTAATAAATGCCTTCCATGTTCTTGGTCTCCAACTCCTTATTTTTCCAGGTGCAAATCAGCTCCAGCTCCCAACTTCACCTGGTCCAAGAACGGTGCTAAGCTTCCCGTCAACGCATCAACTAAGTACTTCGCTGAGTTTATCAAGACTGATGCTGTGACGTACACATCAGTTCTCATCATCGAGGATATCACGTCATCGGACTATGGGACTTACGAGTGCGGTTCTAGAAATGAATTGGGATTTTCGACGACCTCTGTCAAGCTGGATATTACTAGTGCCCCCGGTAAGTACCAATAATGAAGAAGTTAGTCAAGGCCATGGTCAAAGTCAAAGTCACAGTCAAAGTCAAAGTCATAGTCAAAGTCATAGGTAGCTTAAATCAAAGTTTAAGTTTGTCAGTCAGTTATAAAAGTTGTATTCAATAAAGCTTCTGTAGGATAGCACCGGTCGTAAGGTCGTGAGTTTGAATCCAGGTGTGCACCAATAAGTTTCCAGTTCAAAAATGTATTATGCACTAGCCAGTAATTTCAAACGGTGAAGGAAAACATCGTGAGGATACTGGCATGTCGATGCACGAAAGGAGGCTCTATGAGACGTAATTAAAAACCCTTTCACCACACCGGCTCAAGGAAAATGAAAAGAGCATAGATTGTAATGGATATTATTTGTTTGCAGATCAAGTGATATCGCTGTCAGTGACCAACGTGACCCATAACACCGTGTCTCTGGAGTGGATACCAGGGTTTGATGGAGGACTGTCCTCGAGGTTCAGGATTAGATATAGGTAAGTCTTCACTCATCAGGTATTCCAAACGTCAGGTCATGAAACGGATTCTGTACCAAATATAAAATTATGACGTATGTACTTACTTCTGGCCCATAAGGTGCTGGCGATCAGTTGATTAAAAATACAGGATGTCCAAATGACCATGTCCAGAATTCAGGATGTAATCATCATTATCAACCTGGACCTAATTATGCTTTTATCCATCGATTAAAGATGGTACATTTCATCATTGAGTTTCATTCACAGCCACAAGGTCGTCTGGAAGAGATCGCTTTTAGTGATAAGACCGTTCATTGTATTCCACTTTGATGTTTTCCTGTATTTCTTTATTAATTTTATGTGGTGGAAAAAAAAAGTATTTTCTATCATCTATCTATCATCATCATCATTATCAGCCTAAACCCTATGTCCTGTAGTAGACTTACTGGACATAGGCCTCCTCTTTACATTTCCAGGAAGAACGATTGGACTCTCTCCATCCACCGACTTCCACGATCACACTATCTATACTAATATTATAAAGAGGAAAGATTTTTATCTATTTTTGTATGTTTGTAATGAATAGGCTCAAAAAGTACTGGGCCGATTTAAAAAATTTTTTCACCAATAGAATGCTACATTCTTCCAATTTGACAAAGGCTACATTTCATTTTGAAAAAAATTAGGGATCCTTGGTAAAATTTGAACAGTGTAACCGAAGGTGTAGAAAAATGAGTCTTAAAATGTCTTTCGTCCAATGCGCTGCCGAAACTATTAGCGATAGAACAAAATAATGTACAACAATATTGTCTACCCCGTGCGAAGCCGGGACGGGCTGCTAGTATTTTATAAACTAACATCTTTCGACTTTTCTAGAAAAATCTACGACGAGTCATACAAATACGAAGATGTTATGCCGAAGAATGCGACCAAGTTCACCATAGCCGGTCTAGATCGCAACACAGATTACGTCTTCTCAATAATGGCGATCAACAATATAGGACAAAGTAAATACCGACCGGATGATACCAAGACTACTACGTTAAGTGAGTACTCATTATTTCAATAGGTGTTATACTATTATAAACAAGTTACTACAGTCTGTTCAGAAAGAGAGCCGTCGTGGCCAAATTGTGAACTAACGTTTCGATTTTTATATGGCAGATCATCCCTTTCTTTCTGTCAGCATTTTGCATCATAAATATTAAATAAAGGAATAACTAGTTGTGATAGGATCAAAACGCAACAGACGCGCTATTGTATTGCCCACTAAACAAAAAAGGTAATTAAGCACAGCAGCGCCCTCAAATCCCACTACGGCTCTCTTTCTGAACTAGTACTACTACTACTATTATAGTTACAAGTTACTATTAGAACAGTTATCTGGATAACACACCCGCAAAAATAAAGGGTCAAATTTCAAATTAAATTCAAGGATCACTTTGAAACGTATTAAAGCTAGGTGAGTCTAGGTGCCAATTCCACGCGACCAAGCCTAGAAGACCAGGCAGCAAATGACGGCTTGGTTCCTTGTTAACTCTATATAACTTTGAAAAGACGCAAGCTAGCTCGATAAATTAAAATGTATTTGAAAAAAAAATTTATTACGTATAAGGAACAACAGTTTTCCTCAAAATAACAGTTCACTAATTTGAAAATAAAAATAATTCTGGTGTTTTCTTCCAAAGTCAAACGCATGATTGCCTTTGACTGCCATTGATTTCCCCCACACCAAAGTCAAAGCCAAATAAATATTTATTCAGTAGTATCACAAGGATCACTTTGGAACGTCTTAACCCCTTCAAACCTATCGTTCAAATCCATCGTAAAGTAAACAATGTTGTATAATTTTAGCGTCTCCGCTGTACTTCCTGGAACTGAACCCATTTCATCAACCAACTTTGATCTTGTCATCGGTCCATATTTTGTTTACAATATTGTCTATTTTCCACGCGGCCAGGCATACTCCCAACATCAGTACAATCAAGTTCTGAAGAGTTCAACTCCTATAGTGTTCCCGGGGTTTTTATCATAACGGGAACTATTATAGGAACTGCTCTTATTCTCTTGAATGTACTGGTGATTGGGTTCTGTCTCCATCGAAGAACGAACAAACGGATTCGAGGTTTGATTCTAGTTTTAGTTTTAAGTAGTTTAGTTTTTTGAGAATGGGACTTTAAAAGTTTTAATGCTCTTTTTATGGATGGTGCTTTTGTGAACTGTGATTTAAAGGATTTTCTTTTTGTATTAGTTTTTTTATAGGATTTGAGATAAAGTTTATTTATTTTATTTTATTTTAGAAAAAAGTCCACATCTTTTAAGGTGCTATGTAAATACTTAAATTTCTATTATACAGCCAATAACAGATTTACAGTTTAAGTACAAGTATATAAATAAGTATAATAAGTATTAAGTTTTTTAAATCAAAAAAGTAAATGAAAGAAGAATGTATGCAAATCATTAAAATATTTTCAAACTTTCCAAAAAAAGTTTTGACAAAGAAAACATTTATTCGGGAAAAGATTAATGGTTGTATGTATTAGTTATTCCCTTAAATCTCCAAATACATAAATAAAATAGACTGCCTTTCCCAAAACAAACCAAAAAAGATCTTCAAAAAGAAACCTTAACCCAATAAAGATAACAATTAAATTGGAACCTCTTGAAACCGAACTAAGTAGTCTGCAAGACTGCATTAACCCCGCGGCCTGCCAGTGAAAGTGCTTTGATACGGACGTACTCAGATCGGCATAGAAGGGGCAATACAATCATTATTTTTGATAATTTTTCTCGTATACAAAATGTTGAGCAGGCCCCCCTTGAAGGAGCCTCATTGAGGAGCAATTAAAATCCCTTCACCACACTGGTTCGAAAGGACTATTGATACGACAAGAAGAAGAAGCAAGCCTCCATATTATTAAAATAGCTAATCAAATTGTTTTTAAAATGAATAAAATTACTTTTAAACTATAAGTTAGGTAAATCCTAGCAACTATAACCGTAAAAAGCAAAAAAAAACCTTAAAAAGCACCTACGAAGTACGAACTTCTTAATTTATCCCGTCATTTTTTGCCCCCTCTTGCCCCCGTCCTAGATCCGCTCCACGGCTGCCATTTTGTACAAAATGTACGTTTTATTCCCGAATTGAATTAGTTTTAACTTGATTCGTGTTGCGAATTTCGTTGTACTAGCTTTTGAAGTACAATAAATCTTTTAGCGAGCTCGTAATACATTCTTCTGAGCTTTTAAAATGAATCGTTCCATTTCAAATTACGTTTTTTAAGACCTATAATGCTGATAAAAGTTTTTTCGAACGAATTGAATTTTTAATTGCCTTAAAACAGACATTATTTAACGTTTTTTTTATGAATAACGGGATATTTAACATGATTTAATTTTGTGTGTTTAGACTGCCAAAATTTCGGCACAGTTGCATACACCATGATCACGGGTTGAAGTGAAGTCCACGAATAAAAGAAAATCAGAGGCAGACAAATCGATCTTCCCTCTTTCGCACTCTTTTATTGGTTTCGACACTATATCGGGAGTCAAGACTCACAAACTTAAAAAAAAATAAGATTTTTAAGGTTTAGTTTTAATTAGTTTTTTTTGTTAATATCATGACTTTTTATTTTGTTGTTGTTTTTGTTGTTTTGTTGTATCATAACAAAAAAAAATAATTGTGTTAGTGTTCGAAAGTTATTTTATTTCACGTTCCTGACGTGACCTCTTGATTTTCTTTAAACCAATCCAAAAGTACCTTTAGTACATAAAGAGACATTAATTCTTTACGATTCCCATTCTGTATGCATGGTTGTATTTTATTTTGCTAATTTTTGATTTTTTTTTATCCCCTAGCTTCTTCAGAAGTAGGAGAGTTAAACGTAGTTGCCACAGAGTTTGTCGAGTCCGCTGATGTTTCAAAACCTGTCATAGTATACGTGTCTGCTACCGCCGCTGTACTGATTTTGATAAATGCCGGCTTGGTTACCTGTTTTGTTTTGAAGCGGCGCGCTAGACGGCTGAAAGGTAATTTTATTTTGCTTTTTATTTTATTTTTATTTTAAAAAACTATAGATTTAATAAAAACCCCGTTCATGATTAAATCTATAGTTTTGTTTATTTTAAGCATGGTATATAGTAATAAGTTAAATATAACTTAAATTTGATGACCTAACAGTTCAGCTGGCCTACCATGAGCTTCATATGGTTATGGTTATGGCTGTCAAAATTGTGTCAACACATTCAAACCCAAGAAGAAAAAGAATGTGTGGGTCAGCCTATCTATACACAATTTGACAGCCATAGCCATAACCATATGGAGCTCGTGGTAGCCCTGCAGTTCGGTAGTAGCTTTGCTATCTACGCTTTAGACTGGGTTCGATTCCCATCGAGAACAAATATATTTAGTGTGATGAGCATAGTATTAGTTCACTGTATTGACGTGTTATGTGTTATTTATAAATAAAAAAATTGAGTAATTTATCTGGTTCTTATGTATACAAGCTTTGCTTATTTTGTATCTCGATAGTACTGTGTGTGTAAGAACTAATAGATTTATGTAAGTGCTATGTCGTAAATTCCGTAGACCTTCTACGACTCGCGTAGAGCATCTACGCCGTAGGACCATTTTTCTATAGCTAACTTGAACAGTATACAATAGTCGATATGCTAGCGATTTTCTAGTTACTTGTACTGTAGTTACGCCGTAGCACTTTTATTTAAGCTAACTTAAGCAGTTTACAAAATCTATCGATTCTCTCGCCTCAAACTAGTCTAGCAAATCTACCTAGATGGCGGCTCTGAAGTTGTGTTTAAAGGTGATTTTTTAACCAGTCCATCGTGGCGTCGTGGCCCAACCCGATCGGCCATTTATTTAAAATAAGCTTCCAACGCTTACAGGAATAAATAATTATTCCAATTAATAAATCGGAATTTCGTGTTTCCGTCCGCTTGATCGACTACAGTCCAACTAATTGATTGGACTTTGTATCGAGGGTTTTTTGAGGACGATATTACGTTTTTTAATTCGTTAAAGGGAATATTTTGTTTCGTTAAAGAATGTAATAAATATCAATTCAATGAATCACATAATCTATGATGTTATTGTAGTCTTCGTTTAAAAAAAATGCTAAAATACAACGTAGAATCAAATTGGGGCCAAAACACTTCTGTAACACTTAGAATCAACAAATAATGATCGAATTTGCTTTTATCCTCCTACACAAAGAATTTTCGAGCAATTGAAAGATAAACAGTTTTCAACTTATTGCCATTTCTTTCTTATTAGTAATGACAAACAAAAACGTTTTAGATTGAATCAGTAATATGTATTAGATCAAGCTAATCTTTACGATCAAAAATAATAATAACATTAGTATTGCTATTCAGCGTCGCAATGCCGCCAGTGTCTTGGGGACGCTTCCGTCTGGTACTGATTTGGATCAGTTGAGCTATCTCTAGATCGTTTGTAACGGTCTGCAGATAACTCAACTGTTTTTTGTGTATTTTGTACAATTTGTAAATATTTACAAAGATTTTTATAGTGTCCCAAAAGTTAAGAGCCGAGCGGGATTTGAACCCGCGACATTCTCCTTGGAGGCTGCGCTGACCGCTGCGCCATCGGATCCTAATCACACTCGACGAATAACTCAGGACTGTTTGGCACTAACGATCTGACGATCTAACGATCAAATCCCGCTAGGATCTTAACTTTTGGGATATTATAAAAATCTTTGTGATTTCCTTAAGTGTAGTAAACACCATAAAATTAATAAAATGTTGTAAATATTAGTTTAATTGTAAGTTTCTTTGCGTAAATTGTATAATTACATATTCTCCTACAGAACAAGCTGGCCAGTCATCCAAATCAGCCACCATAGAGATGTACGCACCATCATCATACAACGATACCATGACAGGAGAAACCCTGAGCTCCGTCTCGGAGAAGTCTGAGACCTACTCCCAAGATGGAGACGATAGGCCTCCGCCACCTATCCCGGAGATACCCAGTATGCCACACCGGCATAACAATATGATGAGCCAGGTTTGTGTTTAAATTATATGTAACACACCAGCCGGTTGAAAACACGTGTGTGTTTCTAACGTGTGTGTAACTAACTCACGAGTGTGTTTTCAATCAACCTAAGTGTGTACTTAGGTTGATTGAAAACACACTCGAATAATTTGGTTGATATTCATTAGCAGGTTTTTTGACTGTCAATATGCAAGTTACCTTAGATACCATAGACATGACGCCACAAAGATTTTTATAATGTCGCAAAAGTTAAATCTTTAAAAAACTTTTTCCTTAAAATCTTTGTGATTTCTTCAAGTGTAGTAAACACTAAAATCAATTGAATCCATGACGTCATACAATGACGATAAAAAGACTGAGCTCTTTGTTTGAAAAGTATGAGAAGCTTTCTCAAAGTTGTGACAATAGCCCGCTGCTACCTACCTCAGATTTCTAATAGGCCACGCCCACATAACAATAGTTATGATGTTAGAGTTAAAATTATATTTAACACACCCACATGCTATAAATACACATACCTACATTAAGTTTAAAACACACGAAAAGCAGCCAATTATATGAAACACACCCACACTTAAACACAAATAAAAAAGCGGCCATGTGCGAGTCGGACTCGCCCATGAAGGGTTCCGTAGCAACAACGATTCATGACTTATAAAATAAAACTACTCACTAGATCTAGTTCAAACCAAGAATCGTTGACAGTTTGCATAGTAATGTACATCATATATTTTTTTTTGCTTTATCATTCTCTTATTTTAGAAGTTAGAGGGGGGGGGTCCAACTTTTTACCACTTTGGAAGTGTCTCTCGCGCAAACTATTCAGTTTAGAAAAAAACGATATTAGAAACCTCAACATCATTTTTGAAGACCTATTCATAGATACCCCACCCCACACGTATGGGTTTGATGAAAAACATTTTTTTGAATTTTAGTTTCAAGTATGGGGACCCCCCAGTTTTTTGTTTTTTTTTTTCTATTTTTGTATAAAAATCTTAATGCAGTTCACAGAATACATCTACTCGCCAAGTTTCATCAGTCTAGCTCTTATAGTTTCGGAGAAAAATGGCTATGACATACGGACGGACAGACAGACAGACAGACATACAAACATGACGAATCTATAAGGGTTCCGTTTTTGCCATTTGGCTACGGAACCCTAAAACTACACATAAGACAGATACTTCTTTATTGAACCATGTTTATTTAAAATGCCTAACACAACATTTTCTCCAACAGACATCAGACTACCTCATCGAAGATCAGGGCGTGATACTCCCCCCTCCCTTAGACTACCCTCCTCCCAATTACTACGAGGAACATGCGCGTACCTTACCTCATGCACATCGGCATAAAGATGTCAATCTACATGGGACCTTGGGACGAAGCACTGGTGAGTAACCAACAGTTTGCTTTCAAAATTAATTCAGTTGTATCACAAGGATCACTTTGAAACGTCTTGAAGCTAGGTGAGTCTAGGTGCCAGTTCCACGCGACCAAGCCTAGAAGAACAGGCAACAAACTACGGATTGATTCCTACAATTATTTTGTGTGATCCTTTTACAAAACAAAAGTACTAGGACGCCTGCATTCACCTGTATTTACGTTTCAGTTACGACGTTCATTTTTTCACAGTTGAACCTCTTTTATAGACTTCTAGAGTATCTGACATAATGTGAAACCAGCGACCTTCTATCATCAGCACTATTTAAATTAACCAGATCTCTTCTTTTTTCTGCCCTTATCCCACTTTATATGTGGTCGGCGCAACATATCTTCCTCCTCCCCTCTGTCAGCCGTCATCTCTGTATTCACTTCTTTCTTATCCATGTCATCTTTCACACAGTTCATCCATGTTTTCCTTGGTGTACCTCTGCTCACATATCCATCCACATCCATACTCATCACTCTCCTAATCACATGACTTTCATTCCTTCTCATGACATGCCCGTACCACGCCAGCCTATTGCTCCTCAATTTTCGTTTTTTTTTTTGTGTTTGAAACTAAAATGTATTTGTACAGGTAAATCAAACTACATCCCCGCGCCCAGCCCTATGCCTCCTCTTGACGGTTCGTACTACAACATGGCGTCCGACAGATATCTGTCCTACCCGCCACTCATTGGAGACTATCTACAACAGGTGAGGACATCATCAGCCTTTAGAAGCCCACTGCTGGGCATAAGCGTCCCACGTTTTTGTTTTATACAGCCACCTGATTAAGTGTACAAAGCATTGTCTCGTAGGTTACGCATGCCAGGAACGTGCCCTACGATGCACTGCCCTGTGTCCATCAAATTGAGGCATACAGATGTTCAGCCTCACGTGCCAGTAATGTCACCGGCACCCACACCCTTCAAACCGAAACCCAGCGATGCTGCTTCACGGCAGGAATAGGCATGGTGGCAGTACGCACCCCCACGAGACACACACAAAGAGCTCTCTACTACTACTACATTTCTAGCGATCTTAACAATGACATCAGTTCATCGTGGTAGCAAATCATGAATTGCAACGAGAACGCTGATTAGGGCCACATAACAAGTATTTAATGCCTAGTTGTAGCCAAGGCTTGTGGTACATTTCTCAAATAATGCGAGGAAATTAAAACTAAGTAGTACTACTTGAACTCATTTCGTCAAATACAATTACGACGAACAACGAACAATACTAATTTTTCCCGCGTTGAAGTGTTCATTTGTTATTTTTTTCAATAAACATTCCATTTTGCAATCTAGTTCCAAATTTAAATAAAACCTTTGTTAAGTTACCTCCTTGGTTGACATGTGAACAAGACCGTTCCATTTTTAAATTACACGACAGATATTATGAGTTTACTATGTAATTTATCTAGCCGCTACACACGACAGTACCGAATGGATTTTTATATAACTTGTGCTGCCGACCGCTGCCTACAGCAATTTTGATTTATCTCGAAGAAGGTTATCAAAACAATGCTTAAACCTCTGAGCATGCTTGAGAAATAAGAATATGTTTGCTTGTAGAAGCTATTCTTAAATATATTGTAGGATTCGTTTTCTGTCATTTTGGGAAGTCACTTAACTTTTTGATTTAAATTGTTTTTCTGGTGTTATTTTGAGTTCTGTTGTGTAATTTCGGTGGTATTTTAACCAACATTACTTGAGGTCTTAGCTCATAGTGTTAACAGTTGGAATGAAAGTGTGTTATGTGACATAATGATCGAAAATGTTTCTAAAGGTTTAAAAAAAAACGACCACTATTTTATTTCAAAGCCAATTTAGGCCGACTTGTCTATTGACTACCTTGACTTGACTAAAAACTATAAATAATAATTAATAATATAATAATATATAATAGAAATATATTGTATTGTACAAGTTATTCTTAAATATAATAATTCAACAGCAAGCTGGTCGCACCCCTACTCCCCCGCAACAGTACGGCGCCCAACCAGTCCAGAAGCAAAGCCTCATGAACGGAGGTTTGTCTTCCGGGTCACCCTCACATATGGCCAGCCCACCGCACAACTATGGACTTGACAGTAAGTTCACATCTTCTTTTCGTGTCTCTAAGTCTTTCTAACCAGTGTGCTGAAAGGATTTTATCTATACTCAAACTTAGCAGAGCCTGTACTGTGGGAACCAGGTAACTGATATAATTATCTATTTTTTTGTGAATACAATATAACACACAGACACAGAGAACAAAAATCGTATGTGATGCACATACGATTTTTAGCTGATGTAATAACTTAAATACATTTTTTTTGTAAATACATACTTGGAATACAATTTATCACCCAGATAGAGAACAAATATCTGTGTTCACCACACAAATATTTGTTCTCGGTGGGGATCGGACCCACGATCTATGGCGCAGAAGGCAGAGCTTCTACCAACTGAGAAGCCAGTCGCTGTGGGTTCTATGAGTTATAAAGCCTGATCATTTGATCCTATAACAAACAAATTCTGCGAGCTATTTTGATGATCTGGGGTTCCTCTACAAATAAGTACTATCATTAATTTATCCATACACTACACAATAGGAATTTCTGACCACTAACCACCCCAATAGTTTCCTTAGACCGTCAATCGGCGGGCGGCACACTGAGGCGACAGCGACTGGACAAGATGGCGGTCCCACCCCCTGACGTCACCGTGCTACACCCTGGCAACTGTACGCAGGTAACACTTAGCACTAGAGCTCAGCCTCTGTCAAAAGATCACTAAGTATTTAAGCCAGTCTAAAAACATGTTCAAAAAAATAAAAGAATAGAGGGTAGTTGCAATAAACTTTAGTGTTTTTTTACAGTAACATGATTTATTAAATTTATTTACTTTTTTTTATTTCTTTTTTGCCATGATGCCAGCTTAGTAGTACCATTACTAGTAGATGACATGAAGAACTCCTAAAATGTTTTATTGTTGTTCGCACTTTTCTTTTAAATATTTATACTAAACCAATAAGTAACACAAACACATGATATAAATTTAACCCCTCAGTAAAGAGGAATGACAGGGTTGCCATACTTAGAATTTTAACAATGTATTTCTATTACAGCATTCGCAAGCCCCAAAGCAACCTCAGTCCATTCTTAAGGACCCGTCAAGGCACAAATACAGCAACCAATACGGGAGCCCTGTTTCCACCAGCACGCCTAGCAACTCCAGTCAAATTCTGACAGTTCAGAATTTGACATCCGACGTACCTCAATACGGAACGATTCGAAAAGAGAAGAAACAAAACGTTACTATCGACGAATCGTTCAATAAACGGAACGAAACGCACGTTGTCTAAACGTGGAAAGTGAACAAAGTGCTATGTCAAAGTGAACAAAGTGCTATGTCAAAGTGAACAAAGTGCTACGTCGTAGTGACGTGTGAAGTGATGTGTCAAAATAACAATGTTGTGTCAAAAGACAGTGTCAAATGCTAGATAGGTGTGTAAATAAAGATTTAGGAAATGTAGATAGATTACAAAATAATTGAATGTGATAAAGATAATGGACTTCTGAGGTTTAGCGAGAATGTTAGATAGATTTGACAATTTTAGTCCGAATAAGTCATATTGTTGACAGGTTCAGTCGTTTTTGGGGTTAAAACGCCCTTGTGTTGACACAATGCGGGATACGACATCTCACAATTCTACAGCTGTACATTTTGATGTAAAATTTGCCTCATTTGACAATGGACTAAGTCATTTGACAGGTTATTTTGGGGTTAAAATGTCCTTGTGTTTTGCCTCAATGCGGGATACAGCATTCAACATTTCTTCAGCTGTGCTTTGGGTTAATTTTTACCTCATTTGACAATGAACCTGGATGTTGTTTTGGGCTAATTCGTGTGGTTGTATTCGATTGTTCGACTGACTTATCAAATAATCTGTAAAATTAACGTCCATACGACATAAATGGAAATTTTTGTATCGACTTAATTGTCCTAACGTAATTTTTTAAGTAATTAAGTACGTAATTTTTTCTGTGTAATACAAATAAGGACTGCAATGAAACTAAAAAAAAGTTCTGTTTAAATGTGTCGTTAAGCTTTTTAAGAAGATATTTTTAGTTAAAATCGATTCCACAACGGATCTCTTAATATTAAGTTTAAATATCTATGTACTTATGCATAATAAATATTTTAAAATTTTAAAGCATTTAAATAATGGGAAAATTTTGAATTTTACCCCGACGATGAATCGTCGTTGTTTTAAATCGTCGCTAGCAAATTATTATTGTTATCTAAGTATATTATATTATATTATTTGAAAATAAGAAATATGTATCTGTCAAATTCAATTATACTAATTTAAAAAATTCGTTACTAACAACAAAAGCAGCATTTTTTTTTAAATTGCCGTGTGTTGTATAAATTACATTAGGTACCCACACGGTAACTAGTATAGGTACTATAATTTTTCAAAATCCACCTCATGTACTTATTTTATTTTTATTTTAGTCTTACAAATAAATATTTTAGTAGAATCAGGGTCGCATAAATAATTTACCCTGAAAAAGCGTGGACAGTGTGAAATATGTCAATTTTTAAATTAAATATCCCAAAGTCGGTAAATTTAAAGTTAAATTATTTCGCTGCATTTTTTCATTAATAAATGTAAATAATAAAATACTCATCGCGAACTGACAATAACTCTAAGTTTAATTATTTTATTTTTAATTCCCGCTTCTATTCGATGTAAATAATTAATGTAATTTTTCTCTAACATTAGCTTTTCTACTCCAAAATTGAATCGGATGATAGTACAGATACCAAAGTTTTACTTATTAATTTTATTATTAAGTTATTAAGCTCTAATTAATTATTTCATATTGATTTTTTTCGACTGTGTAACAATTTTTTTATTATATTTTTCAAGATACGGTATTGACTGATTTTCAAATACTTAATTTAAGATTCATTCATTGTTTTCTAAATTTGAAAATCCATCCATTGAAAAAATACGATTTTATATTTACAAAAAAATATTCTATTGTTACATTTCGAATTAAAATAAAAAAATTAATCATGATTTTTGTTTTATTTTTTGTTCCTATTTCCTTAGTTTTTATTATCAGGGATCGAATAATTATTCAACATATCACAAATAATATAAAGAAAATCAGAATCATAACTATAATTTTTGTTTTGATAAAGATTAAGAACTGAATTTCACCAAAAATAACTTTTTTTAAGATAAATGTTGTAGATGTGTTGTACGTCCTTCTACTTAATATTTAAGTAAGTTTAGTAAAATATGAAAACCGTGCCTTATACTTTAATTAAAGCCATTTTGAACATAATATCACTTAAGTATTTGCCAGAATCTAGGATTTAAATTTAAACTTTCTAGACAATAAGGCCATTTCATTAAATTAAAGAACTTAAAAATAATTTGCAAGTATTTTTATTGTTAAAGGTTAGCATCAAGACTGAATTTAATTTAAATCAATATTTTGTTTTTTTTTCATAAAGTTTTATATAAATTAGTGCTTTTTAATATTTTTTTTATAAAACATGAGCTTGTCATAATAGTAGTAAGCGCTAATCGAATGTTCAAATCAAAATGTCAATACGAATAAAAATATACTAATGTCGACGTTTAAATTTTCGATTTAGGTGTGGTAAAATAACTAATATTAAATTTAATAAACATTAAGTTTTAAAATAAACTTAAAATTTATTTAAGTATGCTTAATTTTTTTAATTTAAATATTTCGTCCTCATTCATTGTAAATGCCATGATAATCATAAAATAAGGTTGTAAATTGTTCTATAAATTCCGATGTGACTTTGAATTACGTAAAGCTCTTTATTGTGTACCCAGCAAACATAAAAATAAAGCGTATAAATGTTAAAAGTCTATCATTTGTGACACCTGTCAAAATAACACTTCTTTTTTGAAACTTTCAAGTACGAAAACTAGAAAAAAATGGTTAGGACGTTAGGATCTAAATTATAGTTTTATCAAACCTTTTTCTCTTCATTCAAATGAGTTTGGCTGAGCTTAGGCGCTAAAAACTGTTTTAGCGCCTTAGCTCAGCCAAACGGTTGAATGCGGTAATCTTGGGAGCTGCTGGTCCGAATTGAAAAAATATTTTTGTGTTGGACAGTCCATTTATCGAGGAAGGCTATATAACATCACGCTACGACTAATAAGAACTGCATCAATGCAAAATAATGCAAAAATCTATCCTTTTCTAATCCGTAGGAACTTATCTATGTCCATCCTTTTCTCATAAGAATTACATAAGAAATTTTCTACAAATTCTACATTTTGCTAGTGGACTGGGACAGATTTTTTTTAAATATTCCAGAATGATCTAGAATAAAACTACCCGGGCAACGCCGGGACTCACGGCTAGTGTAGGTATTATGTAATTTCCAAAACTATATTTACCAGCTATAACTAAGCTTTAGAAATAACTAAATTAAAATCGATCTAGCTTGAATAACCAAACAGAACACTATTCAAATTTTAACACTCGATTCTATCAAATCCAACCATATTTCAAATTAATATTTATCAATGAAAACCCATTTGATTTTGATGGAACCGTGAAATTCGTATTTGCCTGCATTAATATTCATTTTAATTCAGCGTATTTCGGAGTAATTCCGAATATTTCGGAGTCTAAATCTGTAATATGCTAAGTACTCTGTCGAATGCAGATGTGTGTTCAAATTGTGGTACAAGCTACAAGACTGATAACTTCTTGTATTTCCTACACAAGACTTGTATTTCCTGGCTTGTATTTTCGGACCTAAGAAGACATATTTTAGCTAAACGTGGAAACACACAAACCCAAGATGGTTTAGTTTAGACTCTAAACCATCTTGGGTTTATGTGTTTCCACAAATTAAGTTTAATATTACAAATTAAGTTTAATATATAAACTTTAGAGGGTACAATATTAAACTTAAACTGTAATATTTATGTTATGGTTAAATAAATAAAAAAATAAAAAGAAGTGGGAATGAAGTTTGAAGAAAATGTAGTATTTAATTTTATGTTATGGTTAAATAAATAAAAAAAGAAAAAGAAGTGGGAATGAAGATTGAAGAAAATGAAGATGAAAAAAGGAAAAACATTGTGTAGGTACAGTTTTGAAATTTTATATTATATCAACATCATCCTCAGCCTAGCTTAACCCACTGCTGAGAATTGGCCTCACTATGCAAATGCTCACTATGTAAATAAGCGTGAAAATAGTTGGGGATTGGCGACCACGAACCGGAAGAAGAAACGTACGTTGCCCTCCCACCCGATGGACCGAAGACATTGTTAAGATCGGGAGAGGTTTTTGGATGGAGAGGGCTCAGAATCGTTCTTCCTGGAAATGTGTAGGGGAAATGTGTCCAGCAGTGGACTTTTTCAGGCTGATGATGATGAAGCATGAAAAGGAGTGGGAGTGAAGATTAAAGAAAATGGAGATGAATAAAAAACACGGGTGGGTAAAATTTTAAAGAAGTGGGAGTGAAAATTGAAACAAATGAAGGTGAGAACGGAAAAACACAGGGGGTAAGTACAATTATAAAATTTGAAGCAGAAGAAGAAGATTAAAATTTTCATATCATCATCATCATCCTGACTTAACCTGAAAAGGTATTATTACTAGAATAGAAAGTAGGGAAGAAGCCTTACCAACAGGTTCAATTCCACGTAGCTTGTGCCAAACCATACGGCGTGTATTGATATGTAAATGCCTACTTCAGAGTTATATTGACAGAGACTCGACTATTCAGAAGTGGGATCTCAAAACTTTAAGTCACGCTAGCTTATAAAACAAGCTTTTTCTCCTTCTTCCTCTTTTTTTGACAATTTAGTGGTTTGAAAGAACCAGTAACACGATAAGAAGACGAAGAAGTAGTTAAGAAATCTCAATGATGAGTATTTTTTTTGAGAAATGTATTGTGGAGTGCCTGTCCAAGAGAAAAATAACCTCTGACTCACAGGGCACGTTGATTGAAACCGCATGCCTTGTGTGCCCTACGTAGCATTGCACCGGTGCTATCACGTGGGTCTAGACTCAAATTTAAGCACTGGAGTTCATTTTTTCATTTTGGGCATGTTCTTTGGGTGAAGGTCTCTTCCATCCCCGTACTATATAGCCTTCATAATAAAGAAATATCCATAAATTTCGTACATTTCTATAAAAATCCTTAAAAGCCGTTCCTTGTAGCTGATGTGTCGCCGGACCGTGAAATGAATCGGCAACACCTGCTGCTGTTATTAGGGTTCCTTGGGAACGATTTCAAACCCATCATGAACAGCAATATGAATAACTTAAAGAAAAATGTTAAAAAACTCTTCCCCTGCAATGCAACGACAGCACCCTTGGTGTTGTTGGTGTCTATGGGCGACGGTGACCGCTTATCATCAAGTGTCGCAAGCTCGTTTGTCTATCTTTTAAATAAAAAAAATATCATTCATCAAATAAATATAATACATATTATGGACAATCCACACACCACTATTTAACCCCAACTTAACCAGAGCTTGTACTATGGGAACCAGATAGCTGATATAATATTTATATACTTTTTTATATTAATACATACTAAGAATACAATATACGTGTTACAAAAAAACCCGTAAAAAAAAATGTCAACTCATAAGACCTAAGCTAGTATAAATGTAAAATGTATAAAATAATAGGCATGAAGACAGTAATCAAGTATCGCCAAAATACTTAGCTGATCTAATGAAAAAGGATTCAAAGATTTTGAAAAATGTATTTATTCTCTTATTAATGTCGAGATTAATAATTTATTTGTTAAAATAAATCTACAAAATACAGCAATCCGTCATGATAGCTTAAACACCGGTCAGAGCGAATTACGTCACGGTGTTGTAAACGTCATTCTGATTTAGTACAAAAGAACCAATGTTTACTGTTGATATACTGCACCGTGACGTAATAACAGACGCCATGACACCAGCGAGCGTTTTGGCGTGAATTTGAAAAAATAAATTTTAATGTACTTTTATTGCACAAAAAACCTTAATTTTCTACAGAAATATGATGTATTTTAGACATAATAGATACTTCTGAATATGATAGAAGAGAGAATGAATGGGTTCCTAAAACTCTAGGAGTTGGATCTCTAAGGGTGCAGCGGGGATTGAAGTTTGAAAACATACAAAACTCCAATATTATTCCCGCTTCGCTCTTGATGGATTGTTTTTTAATATTTAACTACAAGAGATCAAATTATGATGGCAGCTACAAATAATGACAGAAAACCAATATAAATTGAGCTTTCGTACTTTCAGAGGGAAAATTAGCTATTTTTCCTTAAGATTGATAATACTAATAACATACCCGGCTTTGCTTGTGTAGCTGAGTGTAGTATAATGCCATTGAACGTATAAAAGGATTTTACTGTAGTATTTATAAGGCAACAATACTTTTTGGCGAGAAAAAGATAAAAAAGAACAGGAGGCCTACCACAAGCTCTGTCTGGCTCTGTCTCTGGCTCTGGTTTTGAGCCTGTGTGAGTGCTCACCAGTGTGTGTGACGTTTCGCCGTAGGATTTATTTAGACAGCACTCACACAGACTCGAAACCAGAGCCAGAGACAGAGCCAGATAGAGCAGAAAAACTGATCTACACTATGCCAGTATTCTCAAAACGGTGAAGGAAAACATCGTAAGGAAACCAGCGTAGAATCTAAAAAGTTTGAAAAACATGTGTCGAGTAAATGAAAGAAGCCTCTCTGAGGCCCACTTAAACATTCCTTTCACCACATTGATTTGAAAAAATCAGTGACAGCATTAGAAGAAGACGAACAAATACAAAACCAAATATTCACCTGTTTTCTTCTTTTTGATTCTGTTCTGTGTTCTCCGTGGGGATCGAACCCAAAACCTTCAGCGCAGAAGGCAGAGCTACTACCAACTGAGCTGTAAGTCCAATGTCAAATGAAAATGCAAATTTCTACCATAACTTAACATACACAACGGCTGGGTCATAAAACCTAAGGTCGTATGACCTCAAAGGGTCATAAGACCTCTCAAAGGTCATAAGGCTCCAAAAGGCTACGTCGACAGATACCTGGGGTAGCTACCCCTCAAAAATGTAATAAGGATCGGTAATAGGGGTCCCGAATATTTTCGTTTATACCAAATATTGGTACTCTAAAGAGCTGACCTCAGGGACCCCATTGTTTCACATAAAGGTCCTTGTGACCAAATCTATGGGACCGTTTGCAAAAAAAATAATATTACTATTATTATTTATTTATTTATTATTTATTATTTAAAGCCTTAATTACAGATGTACTTTTATAACTAAATTTTATTTTACACTACGACATCGACACTGTCACTATCTGTTTGCCCTTTTTTTTCAAAGGCCTCCTCCAAGCTCTTCCACTTCTCTCTATCTCTCGCTATCCGCGTCCATGTTTTCCCTGCAGTATACTTTATCTGGTCCTCCCATCTTTTAAATTGTCGCCCCCTCTTTCTTTTGTTGTATCTTGGGAACCAATTCATCAACATTTTGCTCCATTTCTCTTTTCCTCTTACTGTATGTCCTGTCCATCTCCATTTGAGTGTGTTTACTTTGAGTGTAACATTTTCTATTTTTGTTCTTTTTCTTAGTGTTTCGTTTCTAATTTTGTCTAATTTCCTTTTTCCGAGCATACTTCTTTCCATGGCAGATTGACAGACTTCTAATTTTTTGGCATGAGCTTTTGTTAAGGCCCAGGTCTGGCACCCGTATGTTAGAACTGGGAGGATACAGGTGTTGTAGAGTTTTCTCTTGAAGTACATGTTCATTTCTTTGTTTTTCATAATCTCCCTAAACGACCAGTATCTTTTCCACGCATTAGCTGTCCTTACTTCTAGTTCTTTTGACATTAAGTCTGTTGGTGATATGATTTGGCCTAGATAAGTGTACTCATTTACGTATTCGATAATCTGGTTGTTAATGTTTATTGGTTCTTGTGTGTTGTTTGTCATCATTTTGGTTTTTTCGGTGTTCATGGTAAGTCCTACTTTTCGGCTTTCGTAGTCTAGCTGGCTTAGCATTTGTTGGAGTTCTTCGTTTGTTGATCCGAATATAATTAGGTCATCGGCAAATCTCAAGTGGGTTAATTTCTCTCCATTTATATTAAGACCGAAGCTGTCCCAGTCCAGATGTCGAAAAATGTCTTCAAGAACAGCTGAGAATAGTTTTGGTGATAGAGGATCTCCCTGTCGTACTCCTCGCTCTATTTTGATTTCCTCTCCTTCTCTTTCTAATTTGACTCTGGCTGTACTTGTTCTGTATATGTTTCTTATTATCCTTATATATTTGTTGTCGATTCCCTGATTCTTTAGAGATGACCATATGCGTTCGTGTTCTAGGGAGTCAAAAGCCTTGTTATAGTCGACAAAACAGCAGTAAAAGGGAATTTTATATTCTTTGCTCTTTTCAAAGATTTGTTTAACCACAAATATGTGGTCTATAGTGGAAAATTCACTTCTGAACCCTGTTTGTTCCTTGGGTTGGTTCTCATCAAGTGTTTTAGTTATGCGTTTGAGTATTACCTTCGCAAAGACCTTGTAGATGTTCGACATTAGACTGATCGGTCTGTAGTTGTTTATTTCGTTCTTGTCTCCTTTCTTGTGTAGCAAAATAATGGTCGAAGATGTCCATTGTTGAGGTATTGTTTCACTGTCTAGGACTTCATTGTAGATGTGAGTGAGAATGGGGGCAATGTAAATCTTACCGGCTAAAAGAAGTTCGTTACTTATTTGATCTGATCCTGGTGCTTTGTCTCTTTTTTGGGTTTCGATAGCTTTTTCTACTTCTCTGAGCATGATTCTAGGAACATCAGTAAAGTCTGATAGTTCAGTTTCTTTGGTGTTTGTTTGTCTTGAATACAGGTCCCTGAAGAAAGTTGTAGCTATAGAAATCAAGTCTAGTCTATTCGTTTTTGATTTTCCTTTTTTATCTTTGAGGTTAGGTATCCATTCTTTTGTGTCTGTCAGTTGTTTTATAGCCTTTTTTATTCCTCCTGTCTTCGATATGTGCTTCTCGAATGTATTTAACCTTAATATCTGCCTATCTTTTCTCATATTTGTTTTAATTTCTTTACTTAGTTTCGTTATTTCTGTTCTTATTTGTTTTGTTTTAATGGTGGTTTTCATAAGTTCTGCTCTCTTTTCCAAAAGTTCTATTGTTGTTTGTGATATTTTGACATTTCTGATTTTAGTCTTGCTATCATTCTTTATGGATTTTGAATTAAAAATGTCATGTAATTTTCTTAGCTTTTCTTGGGTATTCATATTTCTCGTATCATGTGTAAAGTCCACTAGTTTCTCTTTTATTAGTGTAGTTAATGTTATATTCGTTACTGGTGCTGGTTTTATTTTAAAAGGTCTATGTTTTTTTGATGTTTCTATTTTAAGTTTTGTCCTGACCATTCTATGGTTGCTGTTGAAGTTTAAATTATTCAACACGCTACAGTCATCAAAAGACTTTGGTTTATTCGTAAGAAAGAAATCTATCTCATTCTTGTATCGGCCATCAGGGGATATCCAAGTCCACTTACGTTGTTTGCGTTTTTTATATTGGCTATTCATTATTCTGAGATTGTTTTCATGCGCTATTTCTATGAGTTTATCTCCGTTCCGTGTTCTTTTTCCTTCGCAGTATGGGCCAAGTATTCTTTCTTCTCCATGACGTCTTCCTCCGATCTGTGCGTTGAAGTCTCCCATAACTATGAGGTTATTATAGGTATGTTCTTGTATTGCCTTGTTGAGCTTAGTGTAGAATGACTCGATATCTGTGGTACTTGACTGTTCTGTCGGAGAGTAAACCTGTATTATTGACCATTTCTCTTCATTAGGAGGGATACTTATGTTAAGTATGGCAATGCGTTCCGATATACCTATTATTTCTTCAATGTTATGTTTCAGATCTTTTTTTATCAAGAAGCCTACTCCATGTTTTCCCGGTGTTTCGCCCTTATGGTAGAGTATGAATTCGCCATGATCTTCAATTTTCTCCCCAAGCCTCCTTACTTCACTTAATCCAATAATTGACCAATTTATATTTTCCAGTGCTGTCATAAGTTCCAGCAAGGCCTCGTCTGTTCTTAATGTTAGGGTATTATATGTTGCTATGTGTATGTGTTTCTTTTCCAGTTTTTGTGCAGGTGGTGCGATAGTTGGAGGGTAATAGTCGTTCTTCCTCACGGTGACTAGCCGGCTTGAGGAAGTTTTTATATTTTTTTGGTTTAGTGTAGTTGCTGTTCTTGTTTGTATGTGTTTTCCGTTGTCGATGTCGTTTAATAGTTTTTTGATTTCTCCGATAGTGAGGTTGACCTTCCACGAGCCATGTAGTCAAACATGCTTGCTTTAATAATTTTCTTTGGAGCTAAGACTGGCTCTTGGTTAGGCGAAGTGCTTGGGGACTCCAGGCTGTTCCTCTTCCTTTTTTCTCTTGGGTCATCTCTGGGATCTCTTATTATGAGTTTGTCGCCTCTTATGTAAGCTATTTTACCTTTCTCTCTTTCTTCTTTCAGCTTTGGTAGCAGTTCCCTTCTTTTTTCTAGCATTTCTTTGCTGAAATCCCCTTTGAAGTAGATGTCAGTAGTAGTTTGTTTCTTTTTCATCATAACTTCATCTCTTTTCCAAGTTGTGGTGAAGCTTACTAGGATCGGCCGTGTTTTTTCACCCCGTACCCCTAGCCTATAAGCTTTATTGATTTCGTAATTTTCTATTTTAGCTTCAGTTTGAGTTTCTATTATTTTCTTTACTTCGTCTATCAGATTTTCATGTTGATTTTCTTTTGCCCCGAATACTAATAAGTTATTCCTGCGTTTTTCATTATCCATATACTTAATTTTTTCCTGCAGGAGTTTCACTTCCGTCTTCAAGTTTTTATTCTCTTCCATAATTGCCTTCAGTTTAGCATCTATATTTTCGGAGACTTTTTTAGTGACGGAGTCGGTGATATTTTGTGTTTGTATAGCCATTTGTTCTTTTATTTTAGATAGTAGAAGTTCCATATCGTTATTCATTTTTGGTAGAAATTTATTTCCAAATGGTAGATTGGTTAAGTTTACTGGTAACACTGATTTATGTTTTTATTGAGAGTTATGGTTTCTGAACGCACTTTTCTTGACCTTGTCAACAAGTTTTGTTCGATAAGTTGGTACAACTGATTGTCAAATGTCACTCGAAGATGTACTTAGGTGTAAATTCTAACCTCTGAACTCGATGTTGTTTTGGTGAATCTTCTTGTTTTTGTTGAACTTTCCAGATATAGTATTGTAGGAAGTGGCGTATCGAATCACTGAATTAAATTCACCGGTGAAAAACTGTAGACAATAGGTTTTGGCACTGTTTTAGATTTTTCTATGTAGGAGCAATTGTACGTGTTGTTTACTGTTCGACGCCGGAAACGGAAAAAAAAAAAACTATTATTATTAGGTAAAAATAAAGAAGTCTTAGAAAGTGACATCAACAATACTCTTAGCGACATTGTTCGATGGTTAAACTGCAATAATTTGCAAATCAATTTGACAAAAACTTACTTCACCATTTTTAGAAATAGAGCAATTAGAATTAGTAATATTGACGTAAATTATTCCGGACATAAAATTGAGCATGTAGACGTGACTAAGTTCTTAGGGATAAATATTGACTCCGGTTTAACATGGAAATCACATAGTGAAAGTGTATGTTCCAGGCTTTATCAATATTCATATGCATTATATATGCTGTCAAAAGTTGCGAATACTTCCACAGTCGTTGTGGCTTATCATGGGTACGTGTCGTCTATCCTTAGATATGGTGTATTGTTCTGGGGTAATTCAACTGAGAAGGAATCTGTTTTTAAGGCCCAAAAGAGGTGTGTTAGAGCAATTTGTAGGTTGAAACAAACCGATAGTTGTAAGCAGCACTTCAAAGACCTTAATATTCTTACATTACCCTCCATGTATATTTACGAAGTTTCCTTATTTGTGCGAGCAAATATGTCGCTTTTTACAACTTTTAGAAGCAATCGACTGTTTGCTAAAATTTGTTGTCCTCCTAGTAGAACTGCCATGTTTAATAACAGTATATTCTGCATGGCACCTCGTATTTATAATAAATTACCTAGTTTTATAGTGGATGCTACTTCAATCAATATATATAAGAAGATGTTAAAAAAGTTCTTGATAGAAAAGGAATATTATAGTGTTAAGGAGTATTTGTGTGATAAACTTGAGTAATAATATTTTATTAATTATTAATTTTCATAGCGCTGACATTTTATTATATTTTCATACTTGTGACATTTAAATATTTTGCATGCTTTAAGGCAGAACATGGCTGAACTTACTTAATTTTTACCATCCTGTAATTAATAACCTGTGTTTCGCAAATAAATGATTGTATTGTATTGTATTGTACTTTAATAAAAACTATGAATTGCCTTATGTTCAGAAGGAACTATTTTAATCTGTTCCTTTTATATAGTTTCACATTAAAAATATTGGAGCACACACACACAGGCACATTCGTCCAAGATTGCACAGAAATTTTGTACAGAAAAATAATTAAAATATATACCTACTAGTCGTTTCTAGTGATGTAAGTTCCTTTTTTCCCGGTAACAAAAATCTTTTTTTCTAAATAGAGAAATACATAATAATAATATTCTTTTCTAACTTTTTCATTCGAGTTCACAGCAGTAGATCATTGATAAGAAATCCGTAGCTCATTGCTACGAAATCTGTAGTACATTGCTACGAAATCCGTAGCATACTGCTACGAAATCATAACTTGAACCCAATTTATTTCCTATCCTCTGATCTGATCCCACAAAATGAATGTTTGTAGATTTATTATTTGTGGGTTAAGGTGTGCGTCGAGATAGCTTTTGGTACTAGCTTTGCTTAGTTTGGTGCATAACGGCGCTGCACTTCATATTTACGCTTCATAAAAACGTCTACAGCAGGCATTCTGGGGAGAAACCTAGGAAATAAAGTGTTATTAACATTTATTTTTTTTGCAAACAGTACTCCTTTTATGAACCGAACGTCGACGTTCCGTTCGTACTAAGGATTTAAATCTCTAAAATGTAGCGTCCGTAATTATGACGGCAGTAATAAGACATGGTCGTTGTTTTATAAGGTTAAACTGTAGGTTTACCATGAACTCTGTCTGGCTCTGTCTCTGGTTCTGGTTTTGAGTCAGTGTGAGTGTTGACTTAATAAATCCTACGGCAAAACGTCACGCACACAGTATAATGCACTGGTGAGCACTCACACAGACTCAAAACTAGCCTAAAAATCACAACGTGTCTAAAATTCTAAAACTCTATTTGTTGTTGGGTAGCAAATATAATATTAGCAAACTTTTTATAATAAATGACATTTTACGGCCGCCGTTTCGGAAAATCAGTCTAACATTTAAAATATCGGATGATTTTCAATAATTTAATACTGCTGCAAAACAACAATAGATTGTCATATTTACAACGCTCTGTACTACAATACAATGTGTATTAAATGAATTTTCTTAAACATGCGCGGAAATATTGTCATTACTTTTGAATATAGAACACGCGAAGTATCATATTTACGTAGACTGAAAAGCCAAAATCACTTCCCGGCGCGTTCTCGCTCCGGCAATGTTGTATGAAACGGTGTGCTGTTTGAATTTAGAACTCCTTCATCTATCGTACACATTGCGTTCTCGTGGCTGTATAGCCACAGATGCGTTTAACTTTCGGCACAAACTGTAAAATAAAAAATAAAAATTGGCGGTTAAGCGGAGTTCGTTGTTATTTGGTTAATAAAAAATAAATTTATTATGTAAAAGACCCTTTTTTATTTCCTTGCATTTTTTTAAGAAAAGCACTATAGTATATGCCTCGGCCGAAATGGCAATTGCAGGTCGAGTATGAGTTTCAATGATACGAGACAGGACTACTGACAGACTATCTTGCTGCCTTTGCAATAATGTACTATTAATAGTCAGTACTTCTCTTTTTCATGTTACTACCTGTTTCGAACGAGTGGGTTAAAAAAAAACAAATATAGGAACCACGAGGTAAAAGGTAGAGCTACCAAATGAGCTTCTTTCTTCTTATAGTGTCACTGATTCTTTCGAACCAAGTGTGGTGAAAGGATTATAAGTGCGCCTCAAAGAGGTTCTTTTCGTGCACTTGACACCATATTTTTGAACTTTTTAGGTTCTATGATATGCCGGTTTCCTCACGATGTTTTCCTTCATCGTTTGAGAGCACTGGCATAGGTACATACATTTTTGGGCAGGAAAACTCATTGGTACACGACTTGATTCGAACCCACGACCTTAGGATCGGAAGGCGGGGTTACAACCACTAGGCCACCAGCGTTCTCACCAAATGAGATGAGAAGCCTTTTTTAATTTATGCTTGTGAAAATTAGTCGGGCTAACTTTTAGTAGAAAAACGGGTCAGGAACAAACATTTATGGCAATGGGTAGGCCATATAGCTCGAATAACCGACAACCGTTGGGGAGTAAAGGTTCTCGAATGGCGACCACGAACCCGAAGACGAAACGTAGGGCGCCCACCCACCACATTGGACCGACGACATTCTTAAGATCGCGGGAAGTCGGTGGATGGAAAGGGCTCTGATTTGTTCTTCTTGGAAATGTGTAGGGGAGGCTTATGTCCAGCAGTGGACTTCTTCAGGCTGATAATGATGATGATGATGATGATCGCTCGGAGTTATTTATTCCAGACGACCTTTAAAACAATGTGCGAGCGAACGTTTATCGACGGTAGTCTTCGCCTTAAGAATACGAAGTAAAGTCATATTACAATGCACACAAGGTTCGAGTAGACAGAGTTTGATTAAATTTCAAAGTTTCGACAACTCAAATATAAAGAACTCAAACCGCTCTCAATAACCTAATTTATGCCGCGTTCGTTGTATCTTGACGAATGACATGTGGACTACAATAGAAATTATCGAAGATCTTCTTATAGTTTCGGACAAAAAGAACTCTAAATTAAGTCTTTGATGTTGAACTGTAGCCTTGCGCACATGTATATCGCCTGTGATGGCGATCAGAGTATCGTCAAATATCGCACTGTCAAAGTGAGTGTATGTGGATGTATGATGAAACTGATCGCCATCGCCTATAAAAGTAGTGCTCATCTTAAAAAGAGGAAACTGTTATCATCATTTTCTTGTCCTTATCCCACTTCATGTGGGGTCGGCACAACAAGTGCTACACTCTTCTTGATTAGCCGTCATTTTAACAGTCACTCCTTTCTTACCCATGGCACACAAACCTTCCATCTTTTCTTTGGCTTAATTTTACTTCTATCCCCATCCATATTCATATCTAGCAGTATTCTCGTTACATGACATTTTTCCTTTCGCATGACATGCCCGTACCACGCTAACCTATTGCTCATCATTTCAGTTACTGGCACCTTTTTCAAACTGCTCCTGATATACTAAAATGTCAGTCGTCAAGATACAACGCACGCACTTTATAAGTTAAAACGTCCAACTTCACTATAGTGGATAAAGTAAATTCACAATTGGCTAAGTTATGCTAACTTAAGTTAAAGCACAAGATCTTGTATAAAATGTCAATTTTAACCCCCGACCCAGAAAAAGGGGTGCTATAAGTCTGAAGCTAATTATGTATGTTTGTTTGTTTATTTGAGACTAGCAGCCAAATACGTAGGCTGCCGACCGGGTTTAAAGGAAAGAAGATTTTTAATTTAAATCTATAATTAATTTTGCCAATGATTGAGTCTCTAAGTGTGAGAACAGAATGAGTACATTTCCAAAATCTTAAAACTAGGTGATTCTGTAACTGTGTCGTGCGTCGCGTTGATTGCGCTGACGCAAGCTGCAGTTCAAGGTGCGCGGTAAGTAGGTATTGTCTTGTCATCGGTTTATTCAGAGGCGCCTAGCGTAACACCTCTCCCCGAAGAACAGCGAGTATTGAAGCTTGCTGTAAATTGAGCTGGGATTGGGGTTGGAGTGCGGTCAACCCTTTCTGTAGATGGTAGGGAATAGATTGCTTGGTGATCAAGTTCAGCTTGGCTTTCACTTGCTTTCTGTACTTTATGTGAATTCTTTTTAGTTTATACTTTCTGTATAAAAAGACGCTAGCAAGTGCACATGCACTGGATAGAACCACATACATAGGGATCGTTGTGTGGTATAGGGTATATTTGGTGTCTTTCTGCAGGTGAAAAGGGGACAGTAGCGCTATTTTCCTATTAGTGGCGTGAAGCTGGTCCAGGTTGATAGAGTTTAGTTTGAATGAAGGAGTTGAAGATGGGGTAACGACGTTGTTCTTGTGCAAGTCCATTATCTTCAATACATGACCCTTCAACCGATCATTGGTGTTGGATATCGTAAATTCTGGTGTTTCTAAGTAGCACTGCTTGGGAATTATAGCGAGGAAACTGCCTTGTAGGGTTTGGTAGAGATTTTGTCCACAGGATAGGTGTACTTTTGTTAAGATAGGGAAACTGATGGTGTAGTGTTTCTCATCGAGTTCTTCGTATGCTGGCTTGGACTGGGTGATAGTGGTAGGGCTGCATGCGTCGTTTCGCTGCTGCGTTGAGATGAGATGCTGGATGCAGTCGTCTGGTGATCGATTCTGCTGGTTTTTCTTCTCCTCGCAGAGGTACCATTTACTGGTCTTCGGGCATTCAGCCTCAATGTGCTTGAAATCTTTCTCATGGATAGCTAGGTATGGGAAAGGAGGAGTAAGGATCTCATGGTGTTTGTTAGGTATAATTGATAATTTATACATAACATACAACGATGAAAGCACTATTGGGAATTTAAAACTATAACTATATTATTTTCTACATAATATGAACCTAACTTAATTATATCAAAATATTCTCCAATATCTAAATTGAACACTTTTTCTCTGTTAAATATCAAAGCTGGTACCAGGAGCAAGTGAATTATCACGAGGGTCTTGTAACAATTGGGCATTTTTAGGGAGACGCTTTAGCCTAGATTTGGCAATAAGACCTCGTTTTTTCTTAGTATAAATATGAATAGGGAGGTCTGCCATTACGACGTCATGTGTATAACGGGGAGCTAACTTCTGTCGGGAAGCAAACGGATTTTTCACGAAAACCTGTTGTTCAGGAGAGTACTCAACCTCTGGTTCCCGTTCTCTATTTCGGTGGTCTGTCAGGTCTTTACGAGTCGTACTACACATGTCGTGAATCGTGTTATAGGCTTTAGTCATCTTATTCTTATGATTAGTCATGTACTGTTGGATTAAATGGGCGGACAGGTCTACGTCAAAGGGATCGCGAGGGTCATAGTGTCCCGTTACTACCTCTAATGGTTTACATTTTGTGAAACTATGGATGCTACTGTTGTAAGCCAGAAGGGCATATGGCATAAGATTAATTACTGATTCAGATTTCTGTCCTAATTTTAGAATACGGAGATGTTCAAGTACCGTGGAGTGGAACCTTTCAACAATACCATTCTCATTCGGGGAATGAGGAGCCACTCTATGATGCTGAATTTTATGCATCTTCACAAATTCCGCAACCAGCTGATTTGTGAACTCGGTTCCGTTATCAGTTACTATAGTGATAGGTATACCATGATGAGTACAGTAATTCAATAGGGCTTGAACCACACTAACAGCCGTGCCGTCTCTTATATGATAGGCTTGTGCATATTTAGAGAATGCATCTACAATGGTTAAGAATTTTTCACTTTGAATAGTCAAAAGATCTAAGTGAACTAATTCAAAGGGCCGGCCAGCGGGTGGTACCACCTTAAACTGTTGCTTTGTCGGACTGCGATCATATTTCGCTTGGCCGCAGATAGTGCATTGGTTTATTAATTTAGTAATGTGTTCTCGCATTTTAGGCCAGTAATATTTATTAGATAACGCTAAGTAACATTCATTGATGCCGCGATGATTGGTCTTCCCATCATGATATTTATTAATTATTTCCTGCTGCTTTAAATATTCCCTAACGTTCTCTAATTCTGTTTTAGTTAGTGTCAAATTCATTGCCGAATTTTTGAACGTTTTTTGTATAATAGGTACGATAGTGTACATAGCCGAATAAGGATTTATTAAAAGTCCGGTTTTTATCTTAGGGTGGACGTACTCCTTGATCGCATTTATGATATCTTCCTCTATATTAGATGCAGATATTTGAACAGATGTTCGTGTGTGCGTGTCAAACGGCTTAGTGACTACTGGTCTACTCTTAATGTCACCTACAACGTTGAAAATTAATTGCCTCGTGAATCTATTTAGGGGGTCATCTGAAATTGGGACCTCTAAAATGGGGCTTTCGCTATTTGTATGAACAGTAGCAGATCTCGAACCAGCTTCAGTTTCTGTAGCAGTTAAAGTTCGAGATTCATCTAACTCAGGGTCAGTTTCCGATGGATTAACTGCTATCGACATGAGCTCCTCATTATTAATTTCTATTCGCGATAGCGCGTCGGCGTTAGTATTGCACTTTCCCTGTAGGTAGTCGACCTTATAGTCATACTCACTTAGCTTCAAGCGCCATCTTGTAAGCCTTGAACTAGGATCTTTTAAATTCACTACCCATTGTAAAGGCCTATGATCCGTGAGAATTAGAAATTTACGGCCATAGAGATACGGTCTAAAGTACTTAGTTGCCCAAACGATAGCTAGAAGTTCTTTTTCGATGGTGCTGTAATTCAACTCGCTGCTGTTAAGAGTCCGCGATGCATATGCAATCGGTTTATTGGAGGCCTTAGTGCCTTGTGATAAGATAGCACCTATAGCTACGTTGGATGCATCAGTCGTTAATATAAAATCACGTGTAAAATCCGGGTACTGTAAGATTGGATCATTAGTTAAGAGTGTCTTGCAATGCTCAAAACAGCTGGTGTACTTGTTGTCCAACGTGATTTTTGAACCTTTTTTTAAACATTGGGTTAGTGGTTTAGTGATACGAGCGAAGTCTGGAATAAATTTCCTATAATATCCGAGCAAGCCGAGAAAACGTTTGATTTCAGTGGTAGTCTTAGGAATGGGGTAATTTTCAATAGCTTTAATTTTATTCGGGTTTGGTTTAACGCCTTCTTTACAGATAACATGACCTAAAAACTCAGTTTCCAGCTTCAAGAATTCGGATTTATCCATTTGAATTTTGAAGTTGGATTCTCTCAATCGTTTAAATACCTTGTCGAGGTTAACTATGTGCTCCTGAAGCGAAGTACTGAAAATGATGATGTCATCAAGGTATACTAGACAAATTTCATTTTGTAAGCCCCTGAGGACATTGTCCATAACCCGTTGGAAGGTAGAGGGTGAGTTTTTCAACCCCATGGGCATTCTTAAAAACTCGTAATGCCCGTTTTCTACATTGAACCCTGTCTTATGAACATCGGAGGGGTCCATCTCAACCTGATAAAATCCACTGGCCAAATCAAGGGTCGTAAAGTACTGGCATTTACCTAATTTGTCCAATACATCTGTTATATTAGGTATAGGGTATTTGTCATCAATCGTTTTCTCGTTAACTTTCCTGAAATCCACGACAAGACGCCATTTAACTTTACCGGAGGCATCTGCTTTTTTTGGTACAATCCAGATGGGAGAGCTCCAAGCAGATTCTGATGGCCTTATAATATTTTGATCAAGCATCTTATTTATTTGATCTCTGACCTCCTGCCTGTGAACGTAAGGATAGCGATAGCTCTTGGTATGTACTGGAATTTCGTCATAAGTCCTAATCTTATGTTTGATCTTGTTGGTGAACGAAAGTGATTCGCCCTCAAGATAAAACACATCCGCGTAGTTAGAACACAAACGCTGTAAATTGGCGAGTTCTTCCGAATTAAGATGATCGGTTCGTAGACGAGATAAAACATCTTTAGCGCGGTCTGATAAAGTTTCAGTACTGTCACATTCAATATTAAATATTTCAGCTTCAATAGGACGATCCATAGAAAATATTACATCGTTAGACGTAGGGTTAGTTATTTCTACCCAGCCCCTATTATTCTGAACCGTCGTTAAGCAGTCTGAAATAAGGCAATTACAAATCGTTTGGTTGCCTACTAATACTTCTCCGTCATGTGTATTAACTGGTAATCTAACTACTTTAGTCGAATTGGCTGGAATAATTTCCTCGTACAAGTTAGCGTTTCTAGAATCATACATCTGAATAGGTATCTGTGTATACCGAGTTTTCAGTAACCTATTTTTTAAATCAATGTTAGAGTCCCATACGTCAAGTAAATCAAAGCCTAAAAGTCCGTCAAAGTAATTATGAAACTTGTAGACGTACAAAGTTATATCATTCGAGTCATTAAATTCCTGGAAGCAAGGCATTGTTACAGAATAATTGTTTATACTAGTCGCGTGCACGTTCGTCACTTCAAATGGATCATATTTCAAAGGAACGTGACGAAAGTATTTCTCGACGGCATCAGGGCTTATAAACGATTGGTTAGCACCTGTGTCGATTAGGAACTTTAAAGGTGGATTTGCTATCTGGATGTAACCTAGTTGCCTTTGAATGTGGAAATTGACTTCTATCTTGGTTTTTCGGATTTCGACTCCTTCTGAAAATTTTCATTAGAGGCCTGATCTACAACTTCCTCTACTACTGGGGTCTCGGAGTTATAATACTGGTCTTGGTCATAGTAGTAATAATCGGGGCATTGCTCCCACGAATAATAGTCTTGATACTCGGGGTAATAGTCATTTTCGTCAAACTCATTGAAGTTAATTTCGCGAGTTTTGAAGTAGTTAGTCGGGGGTGGATTCCCGTGTTTCCTCCAGTCATGTCCTGTCATTCCCGTCATTGGTGGACGTCTTTCTACATAGCTACTAACACCACTCATTGGAATAGGACGCGAAGTATTACCAAAATTATCTGGTTTCTGTGGGGGTCTGTAAGGCATCCTAAAAGCGTTATTTTGCGGGTTGTAATTTTGTGGAGGGGCGCGGAACATCTGTTGCGTGCGAGTAGGACCACGTAGTGGTTGCGGTTGAAATGTAGGCCTCCAACCCTGACTAGGTGAAGCTTGAATGGGGTTAGGCCTAGATGGACCAGACATGGTAAAAATGGGTTGTTTAATTGGTCCGAATCCGTCAGTCAGTCTGGGGACATAGTTGGGAATAGGGAGATTGAACTTGGCTGCATTTAAGTTTGGCTGCTGCCAATCCTTCTTACTAGCTGAACCACTACTGCGCTCTTGCATGTAGAGAGTATTGAGCTCCTCCTGAACAAATTCTAAAGCTTTTTCCATCGAAGCGGGTCGCATGCAACGTACCCTGGATCCAAGTGGGTCCTTGAGTCCTCTTAAATAGGCCTGAAGGGTTAGTTTTTGGTATAAATCGCGTTTTGCGTCGATGGTGCTTTTCAAGTTCTCGTGAAGTGAAACATACGTCATTATGGTACTGAATAAGTTTTGGCATCGTTCATAAAATTCTTGCGGGGTACTCGAACCTTGGGTCTCTAAGGATAAATCACTGTAAAGAGCGGTCTCGTCACGGTGATCCGCAAAATTGTTCACTAAAGCGTTCCTTATACCTAACCAGTTATCTGGTATCCCGTTCGAGTTTATTAATCTAGCGGCGGAACCCGAGACTTTATTTAAAATTCCGTTCACAAGCGCTAGATTGGTCAAATCGTTGCCTGGTTCTGGGTTAAAGTGAGCCAGGACCAACTGGTCGCAGAGATTTATAAATCTCGTTAATACGTGCGGATTTCCATCGAAATCTGGCACAAGTCTTAAGGACTTAAAAATTATATCAATCGGGTTACTGCCGGCGGAAACTGGAGGCTGAGCCATGCTTTCTTCTATATCTCTATGCTCGTCTATTACACTGAGCCTACTATTTAACCTACTACCTAACCTAATATTCCTCGACTTTCTTGGATGAAAAATCTTGGAAGTTAATTACTAACGTTATAAAAAAATATGGGATACACTAAAGGAAGGACTATAGTTTAGGTAGGATTAAGCAAGGACTTGAAAGATTCAAGGACTTACTGCATTTTTCTTGTCGTCGTCGTCAGCTGCTCAGCAGAATCGATTTCTTGATTCCACTATCACCACCCGGAACAACAGCACTAGTAGGTTCTTTTTCTTAATTTTAGTAAATTAAAATATCCGTGCCTGCGCCAAATACGTAGGCTGCCGACCGGGTTTAAAGGAAAGAAGATTTTTAATTTAAATCTATAATTAATTTTGCCAATGATTGAGTCTCTAAGTGTGAGAACAGAATGAGTACATTTCCAAAATCTTAAAACTAGGTGATTCTGTAACTGTGTCGTGCGTCGCGTTGATTGCGCTGACGCAAGCTGCAGTTCAAGGTGCGCGGTAAGTAGGTATTGTCTTGTCATCGGTTTATTCAGAGGCGCCTAGCGTAACAAGCCCGTCCCGGCTTCGCACGGGGTAGACAATATTAATGTACATTATTGTTTCGGCAGCGCATTCGACGAAAGACATTTTAAGACTCATTTTTCTACACCTTCGGTTACATTGTTCAAATTTTACCAAGGATCCCAATTTTTTTTCAAAATGAAATGTAGCCTATGTCAAATTGGAAGAATGTAGCATTCTATTGGTGAAAGAATTTTTTAAATCGGCCCAGTACTTTTTGAGCCTATTCATTACAAACATACAAAAATAGGTACAAATCTTTCCTCTTTATAATATTAGTATACAGGGTTATTCATTATTAACTGCAAATACTCAGGAATTAGGTTCAACAAATAGAATAAAAAATATTTATGAAATTAGTTTTTTAAATTTGATCAAAAATTTTTTCAAGTTTTTGTATCAAAATTTTATTTTTATTAATTTCTTTACGGCTATTGCATAATGATTGCCACGGAGAACAGGATGATGACCCACCCAGGCGGTGACTAAACGCAGAGTGTCACTCACGGCGCGCGGGCGCGGATCAAAGGTCAAAATAGGTCAGGCGCCAATGATTCCTTTATTGATTTTCTCGGGATTTTCATAACAAAACTTAAAAAAAATCATTTCATAAATATTTTTTATTTTATTTGTTGAACCTAATTCCTGAGTATTTGCAGCTAATAATGAATAAATGATAGATCTAGTTCCGAAACGGATGCTCAGTTTAATTTTTTATTCAACTAGGTAGTTAGTGGATTAAGCATGGATTATAGCCCACCTGATGTTAAGTGGTATCTATCGCCTATAACAAAGCACTGCCTGGCAGATCGCGCATGTCAGGATGCCCTACGTGCGTCACGTGCCAGTAATTTCACCGACACCATTCAATCGTTGTTTTGGTTTGAACACAGCGATGCTGCTTCACGGCAGGAATAGACAAACATGGTGGTAGTACGCACCCCCACGAGACACACACAAAAAGCTCTACTACTATAATGTAATTTTGGAACGAAGTACCTTATCGCGCGTTGTGAAAAGGGGCTAGACGGGAAAAAATCGTACGAAAAGTTGTCACGACACTTTTTGCTATAGTAAGCTATTGTAAGCTGTGCGACGTGCGCATGTTTCTCTGTCTGTCTCTCTCTCTCTTATAGAAAGCAAGCCAGATATTTTCATTTCTATTTCGCATTGAACAGTGTGGTGTCACGACGATTATTTTTGTTGAGTGTATACAGGTTTTTTGTAAATAATAATAAAGTAACTTCGTTCCATCCGGGTGTCCCTTGACACCTCACAAGTTTTTTTATCTAGATTTCTTCGCGCATCTGAAATTCCTGTAACCGTATGAAGATTTTAGTTCCCAGGCATGGTAGATATGCCTACAGTTCTCTTGGTATTTACAATTTGAATAGCATAGAGCCTTAATTGAACTTTTACGGTACTTAAGGAGCTAATTGTACGAAAAACAGCAGCAATAATTAAAATAATCCCATCATGAACTTAAATTACAAACATTACTAAATTGAGGGTAGTTCTCAAATCCAAACCATAAAAAAACTTACCAAAATTCACAGGAAAATGCGCTCTTTAGACTTAAATATAAATATCAAAATGCGTTGCACATTGACGCCGTCCAGCTACATACGAGCGCTCAGTTTTATATGGCACAATTAAATTTTATATGAGTTTAACCGACTGTAAGTGCCTTTTCACGTGCACGGCTTCTGGCTAAAACGGTAGTGACGTTGCACTATTTGCAAGCAACGGTTTTTTATTGAAGACTTTCTAAAATTTGGATCACTGTACATATAATATACAAGGTGTATCTAAATATGTGTACTATGCGAAGGTGGGGGGTTTCAGACCACAATGGTGATCAGTTGTGGGGGGGAGAAAATTAAAAATTCCTATTTTCAGTTTCCCATACAAAAATATTTAATTTCATAATGCCTAAATAAATTGACAACCCTATCCTTGTAACCCCTTGACCCCGTGACCTACTACCTCTGTAGGTCTATTACTACTACCTACTACCTCTGTAGCTGAGTTTAGGGTTGTCACTTTGTATAAAGTCAGCTGTTCATGTTGAAACTTCGTTGCAGTTTTTTTCAGAGATACCAATCGAAGTTCGAAAAGTCGTTGAACAAAAGTTGTTCCCCGGGGGGTGGAAATTCACCCCCCTTCGGGATAGTACACATATTTTGATACACGTTGTATATCATGTTTGGTCACTTATAAGCAGCCAACAAATAAAAACAATAATTATAAATAATAGTACACACGATGTTCTAAAGTCAATTTACTTTATCCTTTAGCGGATAAAAACGGGTTTTGCTCTCAGATATCGAAGAGCAAAAATACTGTTTCCGAGATGGTTTCGGAAAGTGTATTTTCACCGCGTGCTCTTTTAATTCCCTCGCTAGCGCTCAGGATTCTAATTTTAGAATCTTTCGCTTGCTCGGTCATCAAAATTGAGCACGCGCTAAAAAACAACTTTTTTTAATTGAAAGGTTCACAAACCAGCCATCACAACAGGATTTCATTGTACGGCCTTCTAGATGCGAACACAGCATGCATAGAAAACGTTCACATTGCAAAAGTATTACCTATAGAATAAACTTTGCACTCTTGTATATATCAAATAACTAACTATTCTTTCTTTCTTCTTTTTTATAAGTAAATAAATTATTTTTGAAATCGACTAGCGCGTAAACTATACTAAATCAGACGTGTACATGTGAAAAGACGCACACCCGGTTGGATGAGCAGGTTGAATTGTGAATCCGTCTCTCTGAACGGCCTTTTTTACTTCCTAGGATTAGGTACATGCGCCGTTGGGTTTCTATAGATGGGCCTTATCATGGGATGTAGGTATTCATGTATCAGCTTTCGGGGCTCTTAGGTATCTATTGTATGAGGATATGTAGGAGGAAAAAACATATTTGTTTTCCAAGAAGCAATCATGACTGGACTTGGTTGGTTGGCGGTCTGCGATTTGAGTTGCTCGCTCTCTACTGAGAACAAAAATTAGTGTGATAAACAATGATTATACATTTTTTATAGTGGTTACTACACTTCAGGAAATCACAAAGATTTTGTAATGTCCCAAAAGCTAAGAGCCGAGCGGAAACCCGTGGCCTTCCCCTTGATACGGGGCTGCGCTGACCGCTGCGCCATCGGATCCTAAACACACTCGACGAATAACTCTTATGGACTGTGTGGTGTAGTGTGTGGGGGGTTCAAATCCTGCTCAGCTCTTAACTTTTGGGACATTATAAAAATCTTTGTGATTTCCTTGTCTTATGGTATCTTTACTGATTTTTTTCTTTACAATTTATAGGCTAACGCTTGACCGCAATCCCACCTGATGTTAAGTGATGATGCGGTCGACGGTGTAGCGCGCTCACCTAGGTATTTCTCTATAATTGAAAACGTCCAAATTATAGGTATTATGGGTAATGATGTGATTATATTTTTGAGTATTTTTGCACGCTTTGATGAGGCAGAATGGCCTCAAATAACTATATTTTAAATTAATAGTTATTGTGCCTACATTCCTGCGAATGATTATGATTATGAAGGGATACCTACCGTAAGGATGTTTCTGTTCTGTCTAACTTATTAAAATATGGCAATCACCCCAACCAAATCACCATTAAATTAAACAAACTTAAAATTCAACTGACATTGTACTTATCACTAACTCTGAAACGGTTCATCCCACTTAACTTAATTAATAGTTAAATTTAGGGTTCCGTGAAACTTGAGAACGAAAGATACTTTTCAACGCGGGTCTAAAGTAAAATTATGAAATCGAAGTTCGCCGGCTGGACTCTTGGCATCGTTGGCAGTCGTCTTAACGACCTTAGGGAGGTATGTGTGTCCAGTCCGATAAGGAAAAAGCCGGACTTTTAATGTGCATTATGTAATTTTAAATGACGACTGTGAGCCAGATAATAGTCCAGAAAAAGTCGTCTTAACGACCTTAGGGAGGTATGTGTATCCAGTCCGATGAGGAAAAAGCCGGACTTTTGATGTGTATTAGGTAATTTTAACTGACTGACAAATTGTGAGCCAGATAAAAGAAAAGGTCGCTGTCATGTCGTATAAAAAAGTCAAGGAGGCCGCATTCGAAAGACTTAATAGCAGAAAAATGCATCGAAACCCCGGCAAGCTAAGCTCTTAAATTTAAGAAGAAGAAGACAACATTGTAAAAATCGCGAAGAAAAGTTGAACTTCAAATGATATGTTGCATGTTATTTTATTTTTTGGTTAACATAATTTAGTCATAACACCGTAGCCCAAACAAAAGAGGAATGGAGAGAAGGAAGGGAGGCCTTTGCCCTGCAGTGGGACACAACAGGCTTTTAATAATAATAATAATAAATAATAATTTAGAACTATGTAGTAAGTAGGTAAGCCCATTTCTGCCATGAAGCAGCATTGCTGTGTTTCGGTTTGAAGGGTGTGGGTGCCGGTGTAATGACTGGCACGTGAGGCTGGACATCTGCATTTCTCAATTTGATGGACGCAGGGTAATACACGCAGGGCATGTTCTCAACGTGCGTGACGTTGTGGCGTTTTGTTATAGGCTATGGCACTTAACTTCAGGTGGGCCATATGCTTGTTACATCATCTAGTTGCATAAAATAAACAAGGAACCGAGATATTTAATAGGATCTTCTTCTTATAGTGTTAATAGTTATACTTAAAAATGAATGAGAATAACTTTATTAAAATCAAAACCAGAGGACTGAAAGAAATTTAAGCGTGTCTCAAAGAGGCTCTTTTCAAAAATCATGTGTAGTTTAAAACTTGTAACACCCGATTTCTAATAGGTAAACCCAATAGTAGGTAACGATCGAATAAACTCATACCTTTTCAAACGTTCCCGCCATTCAATTTGAAGCTTCCTTTCAGCGAGATAGTTTTTATATCAGAACATCGCCAAATGGAACGGCTCCGCATTATTTTTTTTTTTTTCGCACGTCGCCTTCGGCGCCGTGCGACAAGAACATGAGTCCTTCTGTCACAGTGTCCACAAAACATATTATTTTATTATCACATGAGCTTGGAAGCATAATTTCTGTTCGTATTTACGTCAACTGGTTCGGGGTTGCCCGCTCAGTACGGTCCACACTAAGGGTTAGGTGAGTCGGCTTGACACCCAACCCCGAGAGCCCATTAAATTGTTTATACCTCCATATTATCCATCATTGAATACTTACTACGTCTTAAAATGCTTACGCGATTCCATATCCGAGCTTACGGTCTTGTTCATAGGAAAATAATGATGATCAGGGTTTACGGTCGGTATTGCGCAGTTGAATTTTGGGTAACCGCAGACCGGTAGCTGGCAACATGCCGGCGCGACGTGCCACAGACTGTCTATTGCGAATAGGAGTTTGTCGATCCGAGGGATTGTCTATTGATCGCCATCGAGTATCGAGAATCGATTATCCTACTAACATATTGCCATTGTTACGAGAATGTGTCCTGTTTTTACAGGATACAGGATTTTCAAAACGTTATGCATTCGTCCTAGACCTCCGTCCGCCTTTTCACGGCTGAATTCGGGCCGATTCGTTTGTTTTTTTTCCTCCATCGATTTCATTTGAAAATCGATTATAAGATCGCTAGCGCGAATCTCTCTACTCTAGTCTATGGTCTGGATTTTTGAAACAGCTGGCTGACAGAGAGAGCAACGACCCCTTGGAAACCGAATTGATTCTTCGTTATCTTATTTAACAGATTTCTGTCGATTTTATTGTCCCGTAGTGGATAAAGATATACCCTACGCATAATATTTAGCAGCCTCAAGTGAGTCGAATATTCCTGGAAGCGAGCGAGTTCAGTGTTTTTGTAAAGTGCCGATACTAAATTGTTCCCTTTTCTCGTGATCAGTAGAGGCCGTCTGGTAGCTCCTGGAGACTCCTGCCGCATACGGGCCCCAGGCTCTGAATATTGGCACTCGTCCCTTCGGCAAGGGAGCACCGATTGCCACTCCCCGTGGTCGAAACTTCGGCTGAAGGACCAGCGCGCATTTGCCCACGCCAGCTCCGTTCCGAGCCCGCTACCGACTTGCGAACGTGATATTGGTTAGATCTCAGCCTCCGAGGTTAGTCAAGGTGCTCGTGGAAGCACCAACCCACCGGCTGCGGCCGCTATCTTCGGCGCCCTAAGACCCGCCGTTGTTCCCTGTTGCCACTATCACACCGTCCTCCCACGGACCAGATACCCTTACGACGGACCTAATCCTGTTCAACCACTGTAGGATAAACTAACGCAACTCCTTATTAGTAGCCAAACCGAATTCGAGGCAGGCAGGTCACCAACCCAAGATATTTCTAGTTACGGACAATAAGTTTAGATAGTAATAAGTTATAGGCACCTAATAAGTTCTCAAGGATCCGAAGAAGCCTAGGGACATAGCGGGCCCCTTAGAATAATTAGAACCTAATATTTTTCTATGTTTGTTAACCGAATAAAGCACAAATAAAAACTTTTGTAATATAAGTGTTTCTTATCTTCCTACCCCGTAACTAGGAGATTTTCAGCATTACAAACTTCCCAATAGCTAAGCACAGACTATTCTTGCCGGATAAAAAAGCCGGATTCCAGTGTTATCTTAGTTATCAGAGTACAGACATCTCTAGTAAGAGATAGCCAGAATAATATAAATTGTCCTTTTACAGTGGGTCGTGGAAATTTCTTGCGAATGGTGTAATTTGCTAGGCTAGTCTCTAGTCGAGGCTGTGCCTAATGGGGCAGACAATACTGACATTGTAACTTCATAATATTATAACGCATTTCTGACCACTCAGACTGCGGCAAACAGCTGCAAACTGCGATGGCGATGACGATCAGTAGGCCTACCATAAACTCTGTCTGGCTCGGTCTGGTTTTGAGTCTGTGTGAGTGTTGACTAAATAAATCCTACGTCGAAATGTAACACACACACTATAATACACTTTGCCCAAAAAACTCATTGGTTCACGACTGGATTTGAAGGCTACCGCTACCACTAAGCCACCAGCGCTCTCGGCGCCTTGTATAACACCCAGACAGAGAACAAGCACCTGGAGCCTAATTCTCGGCTCATCTCGGATCATTTTGCAATTACCGATTATTGATTTATTTTGATATTAGTTATTTATTGCTCCTTTTCGAAGAGAGAATGGATGATTTCCTTCAGTAATTCATCAACGAACTCATCGTAGAAGCCTCGACAGCTACGATATACGGAAAACGTAGAAAAAGTGCGGGGTTGTGCAATGCCAATGTGTATTTAAGGGACATTGAAAATCTCGGCCGGTCCGAGAATTAGGCTTCTGTTTGTTTATCCTACTACAATGATAAGGCTGCGCTCACTTTGGATACGTTTTCGTACGAATTGCATTCGTGCAGAAACGTACGAACACGTACGAACATTCCCGACCTTCTGAGTACTATGAAAGCGCTCACACTGCGCGCGAGTTAGTCGTACGTATACGTACGTGCAAGTCCGACGTCCGAAATCAATCCGAACTTGTTGGGATTTTATTACACGTTCGTGCGTTCATCATCAATAACGTATGCGCTAACACCGGTACTCTGTCTATTTGACGGAGAAAAACGTATTAAGTGTGCGCACTCAATTAGTACGAAGAGTGTTCATACGTTTACGTACGATGTAATTCGTATCCAAAGTGAGCGTAGCCTTATGATTCAAATAATATTTTTTATACATTCATTCATGAAATCAAAATTATATTTTTTTACTTTACGACGTAAAGTCAATTTCAGAGTAATATTTCAATTCCCGTTTACCTTTGGTAGATTGATTATTTTTGATGAATATGTCGATTATCCGCAGTTTTTAATTTATCACTGCGCCGTTGGCAACGAATATGTGCAGTTTTGTTTATTTTATAGGTCTTTGTGAACGGTTTTAATACGTTAAACGTAGAGGTTTTAAATTAAAAACTTTTTGACAAAGAATTTGCTAAGTGATCAAAGTGATCCTAGTGAAGATCTTTGAATCAAGAAATTTTGAATTTGAATTTGCTTATTCTGCTGCCAGCGTTGCTGTAAAAAAACAAATATCACTTAACAAGGATCACTTTGAATCATAAATCACATGGATCACTGTTTCAGGTGCTGTTGAAAAAACCGATATTGCATAATATCGCTTGAAGTCGGTGCAAAGAAAAGGCGATCCATTCCGGTAACTCCCATTTGTTCTATAGGACTGTGACGTCATAGAACTTTTAATACTTTTTTATCCTTTTAGTTCTATGGTAGAACTAATAAAACGAAAACTGGCCCATTAGTTCTATAGTACTTTTAGAACTTGGTCAATTCCATTAGTTCTATAGAAATGTATAGCCATAGAACTGTTAAAACTATTTTTGTCCTTTTAGTTCAATAGTAGAACTGTTGAAACGAAAACTGTGCTATTTGTCCTATAGAACTAAATAAATTAATAAATATTGTGGACAATCCACACAAAACTACCTAGCCTCAAATGTAGGAACCAGATAACTGTAATATACAGGGTGGCCGGAACATTGACGTCCAAAAAGAAAATTTTGTCCCCTCGTATTGTGGGGTATCTGAATCACCCCCATATAGGTATATGTTCTGCGATTTTATATAGTTTTCGAGTGTTTTGATTTTTTTTCTGAATTTTCGGAAAATTTCGAACTAACCAACTTAAAAATTTCTAAAAAAAAAAGTAGAAGACGTTTAACAATTTTTTTTTTCAACTGAATCCTCATGAGTTATACTTTTATGCCTAAAATAATTAACTTTGTTACTTTGATGAAAGTTGTGAAAATGATGATCAAAAGTGAAAAATTTACGTTCGGTGTATTATGACTTAAATTTACAACTTTAAATTAAAAATCTAAAAAGCCGTTCTTCTTCGTCGTGTCGATGTTTCCCCTGATATTTTATTATAACACTCGAAAACTATACAAAATCGCAGAACATATACAGGGTTATTCATTATTAGCTGCAAATACTCAGGAATTAGGTTCAACAAATAGAATAAAAAATATTTATGAAATTATTTTTTTTAAATTTGATCAAAAAAATTTTCAAGTTTTTGTATCAAAATTTTATTTTTATTTATTTCTTTACGGCTTTTGCATAATGATTGCCATGGAGAACAGGACGATGACCCACCCAGGCGGTGACTGAACGCAGAGAGTCGCTCACGGCGCGCGGGTGCGGATCAAAGGTCAAAATAGGTCAGGCGCCAATGATTCCTTTATCGATTTTCTCGGGATTTTCATAACAAAACTTAAAAAAAATCATTTCATAAATATTTTTTATTTTATTTGTTGAACCTAATTCCTGAGTATTTGCAGCTAATAATGAATAACCCTGTATATGGGGGTGATTCGGATACCCCACAATACGAGGGAACAAAATTTTCTTTTTGGACGTCAATGTTCCGGCCACTCTGTATATTACAGTTATCTGGTTCCTACATTTGAGGCTAGGTAGTTTTGTGTGGATTGTCCACAATATTTATTAATTTATTTAGTTCTATAGGACAAATAGCACAGTTTTCGTTTCAACAGTTCTACCATTGAACTAAAAGGACAAAAATAGTTTTAGCAGTTCTATGGCTATACATTTCTATAGAACTAATGGAATTGACCAAGTTCTAAAAGTACTATAGAACTAATGGGCCAGTTTTCGTTTTATTAGTTCGACCATAGAACTAAAAGGACAAAAAAGTATTAAAAGTTCTATGACGTCACAGTCCTATAGAACAAATGGGAGTTACCGATGGAGAAAAGACTCGCAATTATTGACATAGCGCCACAAACTGGTGCTAAGGAGGCACTGAAGACTGAATTACGCCGTTTGGAGTGAAGAAGCGACAAGACGGATAAAACCGTCGTAACTGGCTCCCGTATCGCAGATTATAGACCGGGAGCCAGCGGGAATGTTAGCCACATCATATCATAAATAAATAAAATCGGTTGCCTGTAAAGTCGGTTTACTGACGATAGTTGAACGTGCCAACGTCATACAGCTGTCCACGCGGACGCATCGCTCACTCAAGTAGGAGAGAGACAGATGTCGAACGCTGCCGAACGCGGAGGCCGTGCGTGCCTCTTTGTCGCTTGTTTTGCGCTCTCGCTTCACTTCAAGCCTTAAATGGAACGCCTCACAGCGAGGTAACGCCGCATGAGTCATGTTTTTACGTGCGTGCAGCCGGCTCCATTGAATTATAAGACGTTATCGAATGTATCAGCTATCTGGTTCCCATAGTACAAGCTCTGCTTAGTTTGGGGCTAGATAGTGTTGTGTGACTTGTCCACAATATAATTATTATATAATTTACAGAGTCAAACGTCGATCGGCGCAGGACAATCAAGGAGATTAATTTATAAGCTTTGTCGCACACGAGTATCTATAAGTGTTATGCCAAAGAAACTTTGTCGTGAAATTAGTCAACGTAGGTGATAGTTACCACCTAACACCAGAAAACAGAAATCAGAAATATTTATTGCATAACTGCTGTACAGAAAAGATCTTAGTGGCTATGAGATGGTCTTACCACGAATGTACATAATCAATTTTGACGTGACAACGTCTTATAGTTCGATGGAGCCGGCTGCACGAAAAAACATGACTCATGTGGCGTTACCTCGCTCTGAGGCGTTCCAAAGGCTTGAAGTGCAAGCGAGAGCGCGGAACGAGCGACAAAAAGGCACAATCGGCCCCCGCGTTCGGCAGCGTTCGACATCTGTCTCTCTTCTACTTGAGTGAGCGATGCGTCCGCGTGGACAGCTGTATGACGTTGTCACGTTCAACTATCGTCAGTAAACCGACTTTACAGGCAACCGATTTTTTTATTTTTAGTTTTTACTTAAAGAAAGAAAGAATAAGCATTTATTTTGGACATACTCTTGAAACCTTGAAACCAAAGCACCAGTGACAGAAAAATTGAGAAGCAACAGGCTGGCGTGGTACGGGCATGTCATGAGGAGGGATGATAGTCATGTGACTAGGAGAGTGAGAAGTATGGATGTAGATGGATATGTGGGTAGAGGCAGACCAAAGAAAAGATGGATGAACAGTGTGAAAGATGACATGGATAAGAAAGAAGTGAATTCAGAGATGACGGCTGATAGAGGAGAATGGAAGAGGAGAACATGTGCCGACCCCACATCAAGTGGAATAAGGGAAGGAAGAAGAAGATACTTTGAAACCCAGTTGTATAATATCAGGTTTTTTATTTTTACTTTTTCTAATAATTGTATATTTACACAAAAAAACGAACAATTAAACAAATATTTACAAAATACACAAGAAACAGTTGAGCTATCTGCAGACCGTTACAAACGATCTAGGGATAGCTCACCACACGGAAGCGTCCCCAAGACACTGGCGGCATTGCCACGCCAGATACATCAAGTATTTTCAAATTTGATTTTTAAAAGTATTTTGAAACTACATATGTACAGTGGCGGTATGAAAATATTCGTCACCTTAGAGTCGGTTTTCGCTTGCACCAGTCAGTGCCTTGATCATGAACACATTTTGACATAATTTGTGACGTTAACTTATCGGTGTATTCTGTCTATTCAGTTTTAAAAGGTAGTATGTGATCGTGATACGTTGAACAAATCAAGTTGAAAATCGACGAACATTTTCATACCGCCACTATACAGAGTACTATGTAAAAAGTATGACTTCTGTAGTTGCCACCCTCGTGTGCCCGTAGGCTGCATTCAATTGCATTCGGAAATGGGTACATCGATCGAGATGTGATTCCTGAGGGATTAACGCGTTAACTACATTGAGATTGTGTCTTAGACCACCCCCTGATCACACATCACTCGATTCGGCAAACTTGAAGTGGCAATGGGCAGGTTCGCGAACCGAGAACCGTTGGGGAATAAAGGTTCTCGAATGGCGATCACGAACCGGTAGACACTCACCCATCAGATGGACTAACGACATTGTTAAATACGACAAGTTTACATCAGGTCGCGGGTTCAAATCCCACTCGGCTCTTAACTTTTGGGACATTATAAAAATCTTTGTGATATAACATATAAAAACATTAAGAAAGCTTAAAGTAAAGACGTACAAAGACGAGTTTAACCCTAAAAAGACAATATTGTATAGGGATAATCAACATTTTGTTGATTTTTACAAAAACTAAAAATAATTTCTTTAAAAACTAGATAATTATATGGCAAGAATCATTATTTTGTGTTATTTATAAATAATAATAAAATAAATATAACTGTTTGATATTATTTAATAACAAAAATTAAAGTGGGAACGAAATCTCAAAAAATCTGAAATTCTAAATGGAATATCCCTTGATAAAATGTTGATGTGTGTAGACAACATTTAGAAAACAAAGGCGAGCTTAACCCTAAAAAGAGTTCTCTTTCAGCAAACCTTTAAGAATAGATATTATGTGAAAATAGAGGTGTGTTTACCGTACTAATAAATCTTGTAATATTTTGGTTGCTATCTCCTGGTCTACACCCTCGAAATCGCTTCGCATAAATTACCCCACTTTCTGTGGCTGCTTCAGTAATATATACGCAATTGAACCCCAATAAATTTCCCCTAAATTAACACCCTAAGCAATTTTAGATGAAGTTTTATACGTTTAATAGGCGTATGTTTCTTTCAGCGCCATCTTTAAATGGGAAATTATTTCCTTTTTCGGATTTATTTCTTCTTGGAAATAGGACACCCCCCACCCCATGGACCGATGGCATTGTTAAAATCGCGGGAAGGCGTGAATGGAAAGGGCTCAGAATCGTTTTTCCTGGAAATGTACAGGAGGCCTAAGTCCAGTAGTGGACTTCTTAATGATGATGATGAATGCTTTTCCTCTGCTTTTTACATAGGCAGTGCAATAACTGGTTTTATTATGATATTTTCCTTCACCACACACGGCCGTAGCTAAGGGGGGTAAAAATTTCGGTAAATTTAACATCCGCACTTGATGTGCGGGCTGGTTTTTCCGCAAGTAGGCCGCTGGCGGGCCCTTTTTGCGTGACCCTTGACACGTGATGCTCCAACTTTTTTAAGTTCTACGACATGCCAGTTTAATCACGATGTTTTCCTTCACCGTTTTGAGAGTACTGGCATAGTGCTCATACACTTTTCGACAGAAAAACTCATTGTCTCATCAATATAAATTATTACTTCCGCCCTACCATGTAACCAATACCTCAAAATTTACTACCGGCTTAATTAGGGGCTAAACAGTACTGTGTACTATTTAGCTCCTAATTAAGCCGGGCTTGTACTATTGGAACCAGATAGCTGATATAATACTTAAATACATACTTAGAATACAATATACCTAAACCAAAACAGAGATCATCATCATCAAAACATCTGCGAATATTTGTTTTCGGTGGAGATCGAACCCACGACCTCTGCCACAGAAGGTAGAGCTACTAACAACTGAGCTGAGAGGCCAGTCAAATTTCAAAATACCATGCATATTTTTTCGAATGCATTGGATGACATGATAGGATCAACAGGCGGGCTTGCTACCACTACACCACTGATGTTTTATAATTTGACGTATATTAAAAACAAACATAGGTAAGGTATGGGTAAGGTAGGGTCCGCGTAGAGAAAACATTTTGCAAACAATATGGTAATGAGTTGGGAACAGCCGCAGACTACACTGTAGTTCATACCACGCAGCTCTCACAGATCAGTCGATAGCAACTCTACCTTCCACGCTTGAGAGCGTGGGTTCGATCCTCACCGAGAATAATTATAGAGTTATTTATTTTATTTATCAAAAGCATTACAAACTAACAGCCTAGGCCAAAACGTCTGTGTGCTAGCTTACATAAGTAACATAGTACATACTTAGTTATATCTTATCTTATACCTTATACCTTTAAACGAGAAAATCTTGTATATATATATATATATATACAGGGTTATTCATTATTAGCTGCAAATACTCAGGAATTAGGTTCAACAAATAAAATAAAAAATATTTATGAAATTATTTTTTTTAAATTTTGATCAAAAATTTTTTTAAGTTTTTGTATCAAAATTGTTTTTTTATTAATTTCTTTACGGCTATTGCATAATGATTGCCACGGAGAACAGGACGATGACCCACCCAGGCGGTGACTGAACGCAGAGTGTCACTCACGGCGCGCGGGCGCGGATCAAAGGTCAAAATAGGTCAGGCGCCAATGATTCCTTTATCGATTTTCTCGGGATTTTCATAACAAAACTTAAAAAAAATCATTTCATAAATATTTTTTATTTTATTTGTTGAACCTAATTCCAGAGTATTTGCAGCTAATAATGAATAACCCTGTATATATATTTAGGATCTCGGAAACTGAGCCAACGATTTTCATGAAATTAAGTATACAGAGGGTTTCGGGGGCGATAAATCGATCTAGCTAGGATTCATTTTCAGAAAATGAGTCTGTTCGTTAAAAAAAAACTAAAAACATAAGCTGAATATGTGACTGCTCCTGCCATCTATTGCCGATTGCGAGCAACTAACTGCAAGCATGTCCAGTAGATGGCGTTGTTCAGTAAGAATAAACCAGTAAAGATAATAATATGTTTCTTATGATTTCTTAAAAATATAAATTAACGAAAAAATTTCCGAGCGAAGCTCGGTTACCAACTAGTATACGTTTAAACAAGAAAATCTTGTATATAATATATATATATATAATCAGAATCTCGGAAACGGCACCAACGATTTTCACGAAATTTAGTATACAGGGGTTTTCAGGGATGATAAATCGATCTAGCAAGGATTCGTTTTTAGAAGATGATTATTAAACCCTGAGTTCAATAATTAAACATAAACTGAATATGTGACTGCTCCTGCCATCTATTGACGATTGTGAGCAACTAAAGCTCGTTGTGCCATATTCAATTTAGCACTACTGTAATAAAGCATATTTTAGCATGAGTTGTATAGCGGAGTGGCTCAAGGTTCAATGTTAGGACGTTGTTGTTTAAAATTGTATAAAGGTGTATTTTATTTGAGTTGGGACCGCGGACGATTGTTGAATACTAATGCTTTTACGATGGTTTTGAAAGATAGTTCATTGCAATATAAGAAAAAGTAGATAGATAGATAGTTAGATAACTCTTTATTGATTACTATGACACATATAAAAATACAGTATTTAGCTTAAAAATAAAAATTCTCAGTGAAACAATGGGCAGCCTTATCGCTAACAGCGATCTCTACCAGGCAAAGTAGCTCTGTGCCAGTAGGCCTACCACGAGCTCTGTCTGGCTCTGTCTCTGGTTCTGGTTATGAGTCTGTGTGAGTGCGCACCAGTGTATTATACTGTGTGTGTGACGTTTCGATGTAGGATTTATTTAAACAACACTCACACATTCAAAACCAGAGCCAGACAGAGCTTGTGGTAGGCCTACAGGCATGGTCGATATCCACTCAGATTTCTTGGAGATCCTGTGCCTAGCGAATATAGATGTAGTAAGTAGGCACTAGCAGTTTAGCAGCAGTAAAGGTTTCAACTCTTCTTTTTCCCGCCCTTATCCCACTTTATGTGGGGTCGGCATAACATGTTTTCCTCCTCCATTCCCCTCTGTCATCCGTCATCTCTGCATTCACTCCTTTCTTATCCATGTCATCTTTCACACAGTTCATCCATGTATTCCTTGGTCTACCTCTGCTCACATATCCATTTACATCCATACTGATCACTCTCCTAGTCACATGACTTTCATCCCTTCTACATGATTGAAAAATTAGCCCTTAACATAATTGGACTATCTGTTCTAAGCTCCGTATAAGTTATATTTAGGCGAACCTTTTCTAATAAAGTAGGTAGTTTTACTTACATAAAAATTGGTCGTGATATTAAAAATTTGCTGAGAAATATGTAACACGGCACTTTTGTACTCTACCCACGACTCTACCCACGTTTTAGCTAAAAATATATAAGGAAATCAACATCATACCGTAATAATAGGTACCGGAAAAAACATTCCTCCCACTTAAAAATATAACTTATATTTTATCTTATACCTTTAAACGAGAAAATCTTGTATATATATATGTATATATATTTAGGATCTCGGAAACTGAGCCAACAATTTTCATGAAATTAAGTATACATGGGGTTTTTGGGGACGACAAAATGATCTAGCTAGGTTTCATTTTTAGAAAATGTCCCCCTAATCGTAAAGTAAATAATCAACTTTATCCTAAAATCATAACTCCTAGCGCCATCTGTTGATTAAGTCATGAGTTAGTGAGACAGAGAACGCCATCTATTGACGAGTAGTGGAGTTTATTATTATGTCGGTAAGATCGAAAAATATTAATATTTAATCACTAAGTAAGTAATTCGTATTTAAATATAATTTACAACAACAGTTTACCAAAAAAAATACCGAGCGAAGCTCGGGCACCAACTGCTAGTGCCTATTAAAAGGAAATTTACTATTAAATAAAAAAAAATTAAAAGGTGCCTATAAAGATTGAGCTAGCAGCGACGCCCGGCGACACTCCAGAATGTTAAAGAACATTCTAGAACGTTTAGGAGCATTCTATTCTAGAACATTTTGGCAAAATCTTGATAGAAAAGGATGGACATAGGAAAGTCTCTACGTGTTAGAAAAGGATCGATATAGATTTTTGCAACATTTTGCATTGATGTTGTTACTATTAGTCGTAGCGTGATTTATATAGCCTATAGCCTTTTTCGATATATGGACTATCTAACACAACAATATTTTTTCAATTCGCACCAGCAGTTCCCGAGATTCCCAGCAGACCCTTTTTTGTAAATACATGCATAAATGCGATTTGAGATTAGTCGCGTGGAACTGGCACTTAGACTCACCTAGCTTTATGACGTTTCAAAGTGATCCTTGTTACACAACTGAATCAATACATATTTGACTTGACTTTGAAATATTAAACAGAAAGTTTAAACATGTTATAATTTTTCAAGGATCAAATAAACATTATTTTACTTACAGCAACCTTTTTTAGAACAAATCTAAGAAACCCCAGTCACTGTATCTTAAGAATTTAGATAATAATCGTCCAAAAAACCGTCAAAGCCACTTTCAAAGGCTGAAATAAGAAAATCTATCTATCATGTCATACCCAGCCTCTTGAGACAAAGACTTTAACTAACTATATAGCAGACCTGGTGGTAATAGACATTTCAAACAATAGCTGAAAGACAGAGGAAAGTGAGCTTTAAGACAAGGGGGTAAGAGCCAGGCGGGGATGATGGCTAAATGGTTATGGTTTGCGCTTTTGAGAGCAACGAAATGGAGATATGGTAATTAAGTTCTTTTTTTGTAAGGCAATTCTTTTATTTTGAACACACAAGACTGATAAACACAGCGCGTAATATTAACAAATAAAATATACATTTAGTAAGTAGGTACTCGAACATACAAGTAGAAAAAGAAAACAGTACATATGAAATTGAAAAATCTTGAAGAATGGACTTCATGGTCGAATTACTGCACCAAGTAGGAGAGAGACAGATGTCGAACGCTGCCGAACGCGGAGGCCGTGCGTGCCTCTTTGTCGCTCGTTCCGCGCTCTCGCTTGCACTTCAAGCCTTAAATGGAACGCCTCACAGCGAGGTAACGCTGCATGAGTCATGTTTTTTCGTGCGTGCAGAAAAATTGTAGGGTGTAAATCAAGTAACTCCTTTCACCACATCCAACTACCCCTACTCTTCGCTTATGAAATCATCTGCTACTGGGGTGTATTAAATAGCGACCATTAGGGCAGTAATTGCACATTGTTTAGCTCTTTGCCGTCTGGAGAAATCCACCCTGTATAAAGGCTCTATAGAGTGTATTGTCCGTGGTTTTGCCTGGTTATATTATCTTTCATAGTTCAACTTCATTAGTACATCTGTTGAACAGACATACATTACAGAAACCGGCAGTAGTTAATATTTATATATTTAACTGACTTAAAATAAAAAAGAAGGTTCTCAATATAGCTGTTTTTTTTATATTATTGCGTAACTGCGTCATTTATGAACCGTATTCTAAAATAAAACATAATATTAGAAAAGCTGTATTTTCAACTGATCTTTTTAATGTTTGTATGTGAAGGCGCAGGAGGGCCTTGAGGGCCTTCATCAGACCTTATTGTTTACCACAGGGGCCCTATGGCAGGGCACCAAAACCGAACACTCAAAATAACAGTTAATTTTACTCCACTGATTTTAATTAACAAGAATAAAGCCTCTTATGAAACACTAGTACGTTATTCAACATTAATTTGGTCCAGATTAACTTAGATTGTCCAGATTTATAGCGATTTGTCGCAGATGTGGTGCGCTGGCTCGTTCCTGTATTTCCAAAGTGAAATAACAAAACGGTTGCCCCGCTACCGCCAACACGACGCTCCGCTAGTGACAGTCACTCGTCACTCGTGATGTTGACAAACTAGTAACGCGCCGTCACGGCCGGACTGACATACGACCGTCCTCGGGCGATAATTTGTTTCTGGAACAAAGGGGTCTCAATCAACAGGACATCCGCTCGTCCATCCTGCATAAACTAGACTGACTCCATCTTCAACATCTTTCGCTGTATCTCTGGGATTAAGAACATTACTACAGAACCTAGGCCCGGACGAGAGCATCCCTCCAACCAACCCACCGGTATGGCCCGATTCTGTCCCTTCAACCAGATAAACCAACGCAATGCATCTGGACCAAGCAAGTGCATCCCTTCAACCAACCTTTCCAGGTGTGGCCCGGATCAACACTTCTCGACCAGGCTCGACTTCGGAAACCATCTGGACTGAATCAATGAATCCTTCCAGCTATGCAGGATGTCACCATTCTGACCCAGGATCGACTTTGACGGCTAGACTTCAGAAACCATCTGGACTGAATCAGTGAATCCTTCCAGCAATGCAGGATGTCACCATTCTGACCCAGGCTCGACTGCATCTGGACCAAGCAAGTGCATCCCTTCAACCAACCTTTCCAGGTGTGGCCCGGATCGACACTTCTCGACCAGGCTCGACTTCGGAAACCATCTGGACTGAATCAATGAATCCTTCCAGCAATGCAGGATGTCACCATTCTGACCCAGGATCGACTTTGGCGGCAAGACTTTGGAAACCATCTGGACTGAATCAGTGAATCCTTCCAGCAATGCAGGATATCACTATTTAGACCAGGATCGACTTTGACAAACACAATACACAATAATTTACTAATGGTGTCTATGACCATATATCCCATGGCTCGGGATCTGAGTACACAATGAGAGTGTCTGAAGCAAGTACACACTGAGACTGTCAGCAACTGTTATATTACGGGAGTTCGTGGATAAAGCATCCGAGCATACGGTCAAAGTGTCATTGTCATTATGAGGCAATGTGTCATCTCGTTCAGTCATTGTTACATCCTCATGCTCTACATCATCATCTGGCGCCGTCTCGGCCTCATCATAATTTAAAAGACTAGTCGTAATTTTGATTAAGCCATCGATTACCACTAAGCAGTATTCCTTTCAGTCACGCTCGCTAAGCTTGCCCGTAAACTTATTAACTGCACTTTCCAACCAGATGACGTAGATAACGTTCAAGAGAACAAAATGGGTACGACTGACCTGATTCTTGCAAAATGCCATCAATTTTGCAGAAGTAATCCCCGCATTAGGCAGCAGCGCTACCACCGCCACCAATAGCGCATCCAGGTGCACAAGATGCCATGGCGCTGCCTGTTGTTGTGGAGTGCTTTGCAAAGTGGCCTATCTTTCCGCAGCAGTAGCAGATGACAGCCTTGTTGCTGTCTTTCAGATTCAACCTTGTTTTTGATTAATGGAATAGGTTTGAACTTTTTGAACCATCTGCCGGCATTTGTAACCGCATTCGTAGCATTTGATGGTAGTTGTAGATTCATTGGAGCTGTTTATTCATCCTCCTTATTCGTCGGACCCTCACTGCTGAGGATCGTGACTTTGTGCAAGAACCTTTCGTACGGTTTTCCTCGACTTGACTCTCTTTTCGGCTTGGTGGAGTGCGACGTTAACGGGCATATCAAGGCCACACCATACCCGAAGAATGCGTAATTATGTCAACGTCAATGGATCATGACAGATGACAGCTCTCTGGACACTGCCGCCAAAATGACTGTGACTACTCACTACGTCACTACTCGCCTCCCCGTAATGGTCGTAGGTCTCATCAAATATCTTGTGCTTTGTAAATCAATAGTTAGTATCCTAATATACGAAGTAAAGTGGTTCTCGGGCTTTTTATTTCATCAATATCCAGGTTGTCTGACACCTGGTCCGACCATCTCTTTGGAGTTCGTCCTTTTAGTCTTTGGCTTTCTATCTTGCCCGTTATGATGAGCCTTGCGAGGTTATTTGCACCTCTGCGTGCAATGTGGTCAAATTATTGTTGTACTCGAATTAGGCAGACAGAGGACAAGTGCTGCTGGTTTTCCAGCTGATGTTCATCCAGTACAGATGCATTAGTACGGTGTGCAACCCATGGAATTCTCAAACGCATCCACTCTCTGCCTGTCAGCGGCTTTGAGTGTCCAAGCTTCCAAGCTTGACAGTACCACAACTTGTTTCATACAACTTTTTAATTATGAGGTGGTCCGGCACTCCCAATTCACGCAGAACAGCCCATAGCTGTGGCCATCTCACAAAATCAAAGGCTTTTTGATAGTCCACGAAGGACATCATTAAGGGTGTGTTAAATTCATGACCTCTCTACATCGTTCTACATGTTTCTTCATACATAGAAATATTCTCGTGAATTCCACCTTTATTCACTTCTTTAATATGAGTACTGTAGGATTCATCCAAGCATGACTTGCCACCACTTGAGTTCGATGTTACTAGTAGTATTGTTATGGCGGTCGCTAGGCAGACGCCTCACAGTCGCATTGCTTTTGCATTGCTGTTGCATCGCTGTCACGTCGTAAGGCTGTAACTTTATTGTCGCATCGCTATCGCATCATTGTTGCATCGCTGACCTCGTGTGCAATCTCTGTAAAGAAAAGCTCGACACAGTATTTTGTTCGGCTATTATGACAACATTTGGAAGCCAGAAACTAGTCTGTTGGCTCATCCTTATCATCATCAAGAAAATATACGCCTGCGTGCAATTTATGAACGACTCATTCATTAAACAAGTACAAACTTCTATTAGAAAATACATCCTTTGGAACACATCGTCGGGACTCATGACTCATCTCACCCACTACTGCAAAATAACAGTAAAACATACTGTCGCTCCAACGACTTATCTCAACGCTCCTTAGGATAACCAAGAAAACATTTTATTGAGCGAGAAAGTAGTCTCGAGTCATCCGCTAATAATTTAGCTGAATCAATAAGTCTATGGGCTTCTACCGAATAGCTAGTACTCGAATCAGAAAAGGAAAAACAATACAGCTAACCTTTATGTAAACTGTCTCTGAACTGAAAGCAATTGCATGCACTCGCTGTGCGCTGCACCGCACCGGAACAGCCATCGTTGCTGTTGCCACTGCCCCCCGTATGGCTGCCACCACTCCTGCACTGAATGGCGAACTGCTGCTTACGTCAATGTCGAATAATCTGCTTGTCGTCTCAAAATCGTTTGGACAAGCCCCACGCCCTACTACATTTTCCATATTTCGATTCCAGTCTCTGATGATCTTGCATCCAAGTCTATTGTCATCAGTTCAACTCTAGCAAATCCATTCGCTTACTTGATTAAGAAGCGTGGTTACTTGCTGTGAAGCTTAATGTTATCACCGTTAGTCTTGTTCCATGGCGTGCGATGAACTAGAGTTTCTAAGGATATGATTACGACATCATTTCGTTGCTTTTGACACTCGGCTGTACGATATCCAGTCAATGCACATTAGTGATATTTTTCAGTCAAATTTCTCTTCCGCGCGAAAGCGCTTGGCTTAAGGTGTTTATGCTTCAGCATCCAAACAACTGTCACAAGTTATTCCATAGACTTGAAACAAATGAGCTCGACTCGTGGCAGTCTATGCATTTAGTTTACGACGAATGTGATTGGCCTTCTGATACAATGCTGATATAGCAAACCCAGTTATGATTTTCATTAGGCATGTTGGTATTCATTCGATTATATTCCCAATCGAAGAGCAGATTCCGATGCCGTATCTTTAGTTCCTGATTTGAATCGTAAGATGCCATCAAGGTAGTCCTGAATAAACATGAGCTTCAAAAACATTACGCCCGCTGGGTCCATATAATATCATTCAAATTCAGCTCAGAGACATGAAGCTGAAGCTGCACGAGTTTTTAGTGCACTCGTTAAAGCCACAAGTAAATAAGTCCGTCCAGACCTTTATTCTACACTATTACTTCCGTTACGTCACACCAATATCGATATCCGAATCCGGCTCATCCGAATCAAACTTCAACTTAGCTGTTGGTTGTAATACTACTCCATGTGGGCGTTTGTTGAACAGCATAAATGTGATATCCAGAGCCTTTCATTTTGCCGCTCGTTCGATCCCACTTCTGATGAAGGCGCAGGAGGGCCTTGAGGGCCTTCATCAGAACTTATTGTTTACCACAGGGGCCCTATGGCAGGGCACCAAAACCGAACACTCAAAATAACAGTTAATTTTACTCCACTGATTTTAATTAACAAGAATAAAGCCTCTTATGAAACACTAGTACGTTATTCAACATTAATTTGGTCCAGATTAACTTAGATTGTCCAGATTTATAGCGATTTGTCGCAGATGTGGTGCGCTGGCTCGTTCCTGTATTTCCAAAGTGAAATAACAAAACGGTTGCCCCGCTACCGCCAACACGACGCTCCGCTAGTGACAGTCACTCGTCACTCGTGATGTTGACAAACTAGTAACGCGCCGTCATATGCATACCTCCATAAACAAAAATAAAATAAATAAATGTTTATGTTTATTTATTTAATCTTAGACTCACAGTTACAATATTGTTTATCGATGTATTTTATACATTAACCAATTCGAATCTACATTATGTAAGCAATAAAGTAAATAAATATTATAGACAATCCACACAACACTATCTAGCCCCAAGCTTAGTAGAACTTGTACTATGGGAACCAGATAGCTGATGTAATGTATATGTAAATGAATAATTCTAAGGTAATAATGAATCTTCCATCATTTATGAACCTATTTAGTTTATTTTTTTATATGGAAGGATATACTTCCAGATTAGTTCTTTACAAATTTTCTCAAAATCTGTTCAGCAGTTTGGTTATGAAATTGGTTTCTCAAGTTCAAAAGTGCATTTATTCAATTGAATCGCAAGGATCACTTTGAAACGTCTTAAAACTAGGTGAGTCTAGGTGCCAGTTCCACGCGACCAAGCCGACGCAAGAACAGGCAACAAACTACGGCTTGGTTCCTACCGTTTCAGTGCTCTTACTATGAGTAATAACTACTGAAATAAACGTACCAATAATTGAAGACCTTGTATGCAATCGTTTATTAACTAATCCCGTGGAATGTTTCCTCTTTCAGCAATATTCATCAAATTATTAGTACCGTGTATGCATAGTATATTTGTATATATGGTATATGCAATAGCAAGTGACCGGAAATATGACCGGGCGGACGCAACGCGCCGCATGGCGGCTACAAAGAGTAGGCAGGGCAGATAAGACTGGCCTCTCAGCTCAGTTGGTAGTAGCTCTGCCTTCTAACACTCACACAGACTCAAAACCAGAGCCAGAGACAGAGCCAGACAGAGCTCATGGTACAGGTATCAGTTGGTAAGAAAGAAAGAAAGAATGACACGCGTTGCTCGAACTTTTTCAGGTTCAACGATGTGCTGGTTTCCTCACGATGTTTTCCTTCACCGTTTTGAGGGTACTGGAGAGAGTTTGCACATACATTTATCATCAAAAGAACTCATTGGCACACGAGTGGATTTGAACCCACGATCTTAGGATCGGAAAGCGGGGCCGCTACCACTAGACCACCAGTACTCTAAATGGTCTAGCTTACTGCAAATTCTACGAGCTATGTCAGTCCAAGTGGTATTTTTTGACGTGACAAGGTCTTCTAATTCGATGGAGCCGTCTGCACGCACGAAAAAACATGACTCATGCAGCGTTACCTCGCTCTGAGGCGTTCCATTTAAGGCTAGAAGCGCAAGCGAGAGCGCGGAACGACCGACAAAGAGGCACGCACGGCCTCCGCGTTCGGCAGCATTCGACATCTGTCTCTCTCCTACTTGAGTGAGCGATGCGTCCGCGTGGACAGCTGTATGATGGCGTTGTCACGTTCAACTATCGTCAGTAAACCGACTTTATAGACAACGGATTTTTTTAAATTCTGTCTGATCTCCACCTTACCTTATCCCATAAAGTTAGTTCATACATAGCTCATGTTAAGTGGAATGCTTTAACATGATTCATTAGTTAAGGGCGGTTAGGGCTCGGCGCAATATTGTGTTACAAGTTTACAACGTACAAGGGCTATGAGGATTGGTTACTTTTTAGGGTTCCGTAGCCAAATGGCAAAAACGGAACCCTTATAGATTCATATGTCTGTCTGTCTGTCCGTCCGTATGTTACATCCGTTTTTATCCGAAACTATAAGAGCTAGACTGGTGAAACTTGGCGAGAAGTTGTATTTTGTAAACCGCATTAAGATTTTAGTACAAAAGTAGAAAAAAAACAAGAAATTTGGGGAGTCCTCATGCTTGAAACTGAAACTCAATATTTTTTTTTTCATCAAACCCATACTTGTGGGGTATTTATTAATAGGTCTTCAAAAATGATGTTGAGGTTTCTAATATCGTTTTTTTCTAAACTGAATAGTTTGCACGAGAGACACTTCCAAAGTGGTAAAATGTTGGTCCCCCCCTCTAACTTCTAAAATAAAAGAATGATAAAACTAAAAAAAATATATATGATGTACATTACTATGCAAACTTCCAACAAAATTTAGGTTGAACGCGATCTAGTGAGTAGTTTTTTTTATACGTATTAAATCGTAAACCGCAATTTACCTCTCGATGAACTAACAAGAACTTTTATATTATGTTACTTGTTGCTACGGAACCCTTCATGGGCGTGTCCGACTCGCACTTGGCCGCTTTTTAAAATAACTAGCTGATGAATGGCCCATCTGTGCATGGTAACCATAGCCTATTACAAAGCATTGCTACGTAGGTTACGATAGGAACATGCCCTAAGCCTCAGATTCATAGACCGCACTTTGCTTTACAGCAAAGCAGTCTTCGCAAAGTAAGCTTTGTTTATCGAAGTTTTCTATCAATATTTTGAATAAAGAAGAGCTTGACAGAACTATGAAATATAATTTTGGTTGAAAGTTGAACTTTCCTTCAAAGTAAAGTCAAAGTTTGGTCTATGAATCTCGGCCTAAGATGCGCTGATGCGTCCGTCAACTTGAGGTATACAGATGTTCAGCCTCCCGTGTCAGTAATTTCACCCACACCCTTCAAACCAAAACACAGCGATGCTGCTTCACGGCAGAAATAGGCATGGTGGTAGTAAGAGCCATTCACTAAGAGCTCTACTACTACTAATTATGATTATACTAATTATTTCGATATAAGAATGTGAAAAATATTATGAGAATACTTTGACTATGTCGTCCATCCATCTAGCTGCAGGGCGCCCTACGCTTCTGTAGCCGGTTCTTGGCCACCATTCAAAGTCAAAGTCAAAGTCAAAGTCAATAGTTTTTTATTCAGTACGATGCAAGAATCACTTTGAAACGTCTTAAAGCTAGGTGAGTCTAGGTGCCAGTTCCACGCGACCAAGCGTAGAAGAACAGGCAACAAACTACGTCTCAGTTCTTACTGTTTTTTTAAATGATCCTTTTACAAATCAAAAATAGTCTAAAATAATAGCAGTGAAGTTCCAGTGTGGTGCCACTTCACTTAGTCAGACGTATGCAATGCAATAATACAAAAGCAAAAGTTTCAAAGACAGCACACGCTACGCTTCAAAGTTATACTATAGTATCTACACAGCTTATATAAAAATAAGATACGAAATAGTAGGTACAGACATTGCAAATTGACATGTTAGCTTTCTATGGGTAGAGTGACCGGGACATCGGGCCACGCAGTTTTATCATTCATATAGCTATCTAGAGTATAGTACGCTTTCTTTATTAAATTATTCTTAACATAGGTTTCGTTAAATTATTCTTAATTCGGTAGTTGTCCTACTCCACCTGATATAAAAAAAACATTTTTTCAACTGACTTGTGGACGGTTCTGATTACCAATGATTTGGATCGGTTGAGCTATCTCTAGATCGTTTGTAAAGGTCTGCATGATAGCTCAATGGGTTCGTGTGTATTTTGTATGTTTGTATTAATTGTTTTTTAAATATATAAAAGTTATACTGGTATCTTAAACTACATTAATCAATACTTAAACTATTTTTGAGTAAAATATATTTAAATTTATTTTCTACTAAAATACTTTAAAACACCGAGACACAAAACGAATAGTACTACTTGTATTTTGAATCTCGAACCTACATCTCAGAAGAGGGCTGCTATAAGCTATATCAAAAAAAAAGCTTTTAAAAAACCTAGTCCGCACTACAGTAAGAGTATTTATAAGAAATCCATATCACCTAAGACCCGTGCCTCATCACGCCACCGACCCTTTGTACAGATCATCCGGTTTTATCCGCTTTGATCCGGTTTCAACCAGTTTTCCGCTGCTTTCCTTTGAGCTACGGATTATATTTCTATATTTTCTGTTGTGATTTTACCGGGGATTTTGTTGTTGAGAACTTAAGGATTTTATTGTTAGGAATTTAAGCTTATTTATAACTCGTATAATATAGATTGAACTGGCCCCTCAGCTCAATTGGTAGTAGCTCTGCCTTCTGCGCTGTAGGTTCGATCCCCACCGAGAACAAATATTTGTCTGGTGAACGCTGATGTTTGTTCTCTGTCTGGGTGTTATATTGTATTCTAAGTAAATATAAATAATATTTAGTAGTAGTAGTTATAAATATTATATCAGTTGGCCCACCACAAGCTCTGTCTGGCTCTGGTTTAGAGTCTGTGTGAGTGCTCACAAGTGCATTATACTGTGTGTGTGACGTTTCGACATAGGATTTATTTAGTCAACACTCACACAGATTCAAAACCAGAGCCAGCATAGAGCCAGACAGAGCTTTTGTTAGACCTATAGGTATCTGGTTCTCATAGATCACAAGCTCTGCTTAGTTTGGGGCTTGATAGTGTTGTGCGATTTGTATATTATTAATTATTTCAAGCCCATTATCGTTGGAAAGACAAAACACAGTTACAAATAACCCAACCACATGCAAATTCAAGTGGAACCGCGTACGAGAACTAGTTAAACAGCACTTGGGATATAATTACGTGGTCAACAATGCTTAAGCCCGTCCCTGTAGGGCTACTAAGAGCTCTGTCTGGCTCTGTCTCTGGCGCTGGTTTTCAGTCTGTGCGAGTGCTGTTTAATAAATCCTACGTCGAAACGTCACACACACAGTATAATACACTGAGCACTCACACATACTCACCAGAGCCAGATACAGAGCCAGACAGAGCTTGTGGTAGGTCTACTGATGCAAGCCAAGGGCCCTTGAAGCTTCATGTATGATTGTTTCGTATTGTGTTACTGTTTTCGTTTGGTTGAAAGGGCCTCTAGCTCAGTTGGTAGTAGCTCTGCCTTCTGCGCCGTAGGTCGTGGGTTCGATCCCCACCGAGAACAAATATTTGTGTGGTTAACATAAATGTTTGTTCTCTGTCTGGGTGTTATATTGTATTCTAAGTATGTATTTACAAAAAAAAATGTATTCAAGTATTATATCAGCTATCCGGTTCCCATATTACAAGCTCTGCTTAGTTTGGGGCTGGGTAGTGTTGTGTGAATTGTCCACAATATTTTTTATTTATCCTTTGTATCCGTACTATAGTTTGACCGAAACCGTTGTGCCGCTCCCAATAAAAATACGGCGAGGTGGGGGTCGAGGAAAAAAGAGCAAGAGTGCACATGAGATGTCTTTGCTGGGCGTCGATTCCAGCAACGCGGCTCGATTGAGTGATCGCTGAATCCGCGTTCCATTTTCAAATTTTTCAAACAAATATTGGCAACTCACATCGATTTAAAACGCGAACGCTTGCGTGATTTTGTTGCTGGAATCGACGCCCTGTCCTATTGATATGACATTTAATTATTATTGTAAAGCGTTAGTAGAATGGAATTTTAATTTTATTATGTACCTATTTAATATAAATTTATGTTGTTTCTTAACTTAAATGGCATGAACCCAAAATTTGCATCCCTGCAGGAATGAGTGACACATTTTTATTATTTTTAAAATCTTTTGTCAGATAGATCTAACGATATCGTAAAAGATATGTTATTTTATCTAGCGACAAGTGGAAAACTTCAACCCCCGCTGCACCCCTTTTGGGGTTGAATTTACAAAAATCTATTCTAACACCCGTATACAGAATCAATGCTTGAGTCTGAGTGGAGCCTCAAACATGTTTGACACTTTTCAATAGAGAACTGTCAAACATGATTCGGCCACTTTAAAAATAACGGTGTTGACATCCCGAGATAACGCTCGTCCCATCTTCGGATATGTATCTTCTGTGCGTGTGAGATAGAAAGTCCGGTTCCCTCCAGTCTTGCCGCGCGCTACGTCAGGCGCGGTACAGCGGTCACGGTCAAACTATACCACCATACTTATTTCTGCCGTGAAGCAGCATCGCTGTGTTTCGGTTTGAAGGGTGTGGATGCCGGTAAAATTACTGGCACGTGAGGCTGAACATCTGTATGCCTCACGTTGATGGACGCAGGACAGTGCATCGTAGGGCACCTTCCTGACGCGCGTGACCTATGAGGCAATGCTTTGCTATAACCGATGGTTAACACTTATTGATTTTTAATTGCAATTGAGTAAATAAATGTCTGTCTAGAATGTTCAGTAGGTTTTTTGAGGCGACTCTTTAATTGGTAATTTTAGCGCTGTATTTAAAACTCCAGTAGGCCTACCACAAGCTCTGTCTGCTCTGGCTCTGGGTTTGAGTCTGTGTGAGTGAGACGTGGTCGCTAACTATTGGCCTCGTGCACAAGCTCAAAGTCGCACAACGAGCTATGGAGAGAGCTATGCTGGGAGTTTCACTACGTGATAGAATCAGAAATGAGGATATCCGTAGAAGAACCAAGGTCACCGACATAGCTCGTAGAGTTAGTAAGTTGAATTGGCCATGGGCAGGTCATATAGCTCGAAGAACCGACAAACGTTGGGGAATAAAGGTTCTCGAATGACAACCACGAACCGGAAGACGAAGCGTAGGGCGCCCACCCACCAGATGGACCGACGACATTGTTAAGATCGCGGGAAGTCAATGGATGTAAAGGGCTCTGAATCGTTCTTCCTGGAAATTTGTAGGGGAGGCCTATGTCCAGCAGTGTACTTCTTCAGGCTGATGATGATGATGAGTGCTCACCAGTGTATTATACTGTGTGTGTGACGTTTCGACGTAGGATTTATTTGGTCAACACTCACACAGACTCCAAACCAGAGACAGAGCCAGACAGAGCTTGTGGTAGGTCTACAGGTCTTATTGTCTATCATTGTAGAAGTCATTGCGGGTCGTTTTTATGCCATTGTCATTGTGGGCGGTCATTAGTGCCAAATTAGGGCACAATAGCTTGGCGGGACGCCAACCACGCTCAAATTAGTGATAGAGCCATCTAGCGGCAACGATGAGCACTGGCGGCCTAGTGGCCGCCTTCGGATGCTAAGGGCGTGGGTTCAAGTTACTGGCCTCTCAGTTGGTAGCTCTGCCGTCTGTGCCGTAAGTCGTGGGTTCGATCCCCACCGAGAACCAATGTTTGTGTGGTGCACTGATGTTTATTCTCTGTCTGGGTGCTATATTGTATTCTAAGTATTTATTTAAAAAAAAATACTTCACCACACTTAGATCGAACGATAAGCGAGATTAAACAAAAGAGCTTTGGACCCGCTTGATTTAAAGTGTTCAAATCAAATCAAAATAGTCTTTATTCAGTTGAATTCCAAGAATCACTTTGAAACGTCTTAAAGCTACGTGAGTCTAGGTGCCAGTTCCACACGACCAAGCCTAGAAGAACAGGCAACAAACTACGGCTCGGTTCCTACTGTTCTTGTAGTAAACCAGGTCTTTTCAGCCAATGTGGTGAAAGAACTGTCCTTGGACCTCAAATAGGCTCTTTTCTCTCATTTGAGATAAGAATCCTCCACAGAATTATGTAAAAGTAATATAATCTTCTTCTTCTTTAAAAATAAAAATGAAATGCTGTTCGTTAGTCTCGCTAAAACTCGAGAACGGCTGGACGGATTTGGCTGATTTTAGTCTTGAATGATTTGTGGAGGTCCAGAGAAGGTTTAAAAGGTGAATAAATATGTTTTTTTCATCGGGAACGGTAACGGGGCGAGCAAAGCTGCGGGCGGCCACTAGTTATGTATAAAAATTATTACATTTTGGATTCGGGTTCAAGAACCAAAATCTTTGATCTGAGAGAAAATGATAGTCAAAACCTTGTATATTCTAAGAGGGGTTTTAATATAATGATTTGAAAAGTAATTAGTGCAGAGCTGGCGGCGGTCCAGAGGCGTTTTATTGAACTCTGCTGGATTGCCGAATTATGGAGCCGATATCTGACTCCACAGACATCTGTGGAGTGGACTTATTGTAAAAAAAAACACATTATAGACATACACTATTATTAAAAGTATTGCAGGCGTCCATAGGCTACGGTAACTGCTTCCCATCCGGTGGGCCGTATGCTTGTTTGTCGATTGATTTGTATAAAAAAAATACACACATCGATATTGTCTAAGGATATTGCAATTCAAATTTGTAGAAAACCAAGTAAAAACAAAAAAACAAAATTTTGAAAAATTTTGAGAAATTTAGGTGTGTCTAGGTGCCAGTTCCACGCGACCAAGCCTAGATAATTGCATGATCCCCCTTTTTTTGAATCCTCTTTGACTGACTTTTGGCGAAGTTTGACGATCCTTGGCAAAGAGGTGTCGGTAACATGACAGGTGACGTGACATTGTCGCAAGTTCATTTGTTTTTCCCATCTCAAAAATACTCAAGCCCGCGTATAGAAGATTTCACTTCAAATTTTATAAATCAAATGTCGACTCCATGCCACTCTTTCTCCCATTGTTTGAAGTACACGTAATTAAAATTGGCGCGATATTAGCTCTCACCTGAGAAGCCAAACTCCTATTACGTATCTTCAAGGCAATTGAATGATATTGCTTATCAAATTCATGAGTTTTTCGGATCTTACGGGAACTCTTTTTTTATTTAGAAAGGAATTTCTAAGTAGGAGAAGAAAATTAAATGATGATCGTAGCACATCTACGGCGTAGAGATGCTACGCCGCACGCTAGAATGAAAGTTTACACAAAGAAACGAATATTACAATTTCTCTTTTTTATGGGCTCAGTTGGTAGTAGCTCTGCCTTCTGCGCCGTAGGCCGTGGGTTCGATCCCCACCGAGAACAAATATTTATGTTTGTTCTCTGTCTAGGTGTTCTATTGTATTCTAAGTATGTATTTACAAAATCTAAAAATTATGTTATGATATTTTAAAATTAAAGTGCCGACACGTACTAAGTCTTGGCGAAAGTTTTCATTTCATCAAAATCAGCTCAATTGAACCATTCTCCCATTGTTTGGCCATTGGGAGGCCATTGGGAGTTACGGCTAAGATAGGATATTCATTTATAATAATTATATTTTTTCTGTACGAATTAATTTGGTTAATTTATTTTCTCTATGTATTAGGATGCAGTTGATGACTGTGATGGCTTGTTTGAAAAACTAGTAATTCTTAATTTTAATTTCAATCTACATACACATAGAGTCAATTACTGTGATTAAATAAAAATAAATCCATCTACATACAAAATATATTAATTTATCTTTTTCGGTTCACAAAAAAAGTCATTCCCAATTTCCCCATAAAACAAAGTTAACCCTAGCTTCTTAGTTTGAATTAGCCCCATAGGTCTATCTGTCTAATATATCTACTGTGCGATCGGGTACACTCGGCTCAGTAAATTATAGGTTACCAATTCATTCAGTCGGGCGACTGGGAAATTTACGAGTTGCGAACTAGCGTATTCGTCATTCATTCGGGGTTGAATACATACGGGACAAAGTTGGATTTAAAAACGCCGCGTTATTTTTGACGTGACACCGTCTTATAATTCGATGGAGCCGGCTGCACGCATGAAAAAACATGACTCATGCGGCGTTACCTCGCTCTGAGGCGTTCTATTTGAGGCTTGAAGTGCAAGCGAGAGCGACAAAGAGGCACAATCGGCCTCCGCGTTCGGCAGCGTTCGACAACTGTCTCTCTCCTACTTGAGTGATGCGTCCGCGTGGACAGCTGTATGACGTGGTCACGTTCAACTATCGTCAGTAAACCGACTTTACAGACAACCGATTTTTTTTCTGAAATGAAATGAAATTTATTGCATAAAATATGGTGTGGTTTTAGATGTCAGTAATTAAATTGATGCAGCAATTTTGCTTAAACTCAGTAGTAAAAATAGGCATAATAAGTTGATCGTCTTAAGATTATAGAATGTTATAATATATTACGCGCCATAATTATTTTTTCTTGTAATATGTCTTTCCCCTCTCCTCATGAGTCATGACATGCACAATTTGGACACGTCATGCTAAACTATTACTCCTCATACTTAAAATCCTTTCACCAAGGCCACCACCAGGAAAGGATTGGTCCTTTCTTTTCCTTTCCTTTTTAAGTGACACGATAATAAAAAGAAGACTCTTCATCTTGTCCGTCACAGACGCTATTTCCAGACTTCCTATAATATTCGTTCCTTATTTTAACCATCCCTGACATCACTAATTTCACAAGATTTAGTAAAATATCGTAGAATATTTAAATAATAAACGCCGCGTTAATACCGTAATAAACACCTGTATGTTTTCGAACTGAATTTAGCGCTATATAAGCCGATTTTCAGACAATATCGGCATGAGAACTAATATTATAGATGGCGCTTTTTGGAGAATTGTGTACTCATCATTATCGTGGTTTGTTTGAAGTTTCTTTGAATAAACATTCAAATAACTTAAGTGGAAAGGACTGGTAGCCTATAGTACTATCCGCCTTGCGATTGTGGGTTCGTGGGTTCAAACCCAGTTATGCACGAATGAGTTTTAACCGACTTCAAATAATAAAGACAAGGTACTCAATTCGGCTGTATTTTTCTGCCAAAATAAATTAGTGTATTTTTTGACGACCTTTGACTGTAAAGTCAGGTATCTGACTCCCACGTCCCAGTTTTGCTTAGTTTGTAGCTAAATGTCATGTGGAAAAGTCTCTCAATACATATTCTTTCCTACTATTTACATACTCGTAGAATACATTCATTTACACAAATAAACTTACAATTAAACAAATATTTTCAAAATACATTAAAAACAGTTGAGCTATCTGCATCTGCAGACCGTAACAAACTATCTAGAGATAGCTCAACTGATCCAAATCGGTCCCAAACGGAAGCGTCCCGAAGACTTACTATTACTTTTATCTTGCTATTTTAGTGTCAATAACCAATATAAAATAAAAGATAATAAAAACGATTTCCATCAACCCTTTCCTATACGATTGGCTCTCGGTGACGTTAACCCTTCGGGGTCTCCGCGACCCCCGCGTAATGCGCAAAGTAAAACTAACATAAAGCCGTGACCTTAGACTTATTTTCATGAGGCCATTTGAAGGTTATGCGCGTTTCCATTGTGTCAAGAATTTTTGTCGTTGTCGGGACACGACAACAGTAGTTACCAATACTGTTTGGGTTCAGTACGTATTAACGATGAAGGCAATCATCGTGAGGAAACTCGTGGCTTAGGCTGGGATTCATAGACCGCTCTTTACTTTACAGCAAAGCAGTCTTCGCAAAGCAAGCTTTTTTTATCGAAGTTTCCTATCAATATTTTGAATAAAGAAGAGCTTGACAGAACTATGAAATATAATTTTGGTTGAAAGTTGAACTTTCCATCAAAGTAAAGTCAAAGTTCGGTCTATGAATCTCGGCCTTAGTAAGCTTCGCACGTATTGGCCATGTCTTTCCTGTGCATTAGGCCGACTAAGCTGTCAGGATGGACGACAACAGGGATAGGGCTTCCCCGGGCGTCTCTTTGATCAGCCAAGGGCGCAGTGAGTGAGGCGGGACGTGCTTGGCGTGCACTCACACTGCCACCGAGTAGGCATTGGAGGAGGGTTCTCTTTTGCCAGCGTCTAGAGCTCGGAACCCCACATCATTCGTGATTTAATGTGGAACTGAAGGTCTTGGCTTAGCTACCTGGGCTGCGAGGAAGAAAATCTCTCTAAAAAATTACCTGCCGTGGTGGAGACCGAGGGTTGCGGGGAGGTCGTTTTGTAGTGATCGTTTTGACTACCTAACTTCCCCTCCGCAACCCTGTGGCGGTGAGGGTTGGAGTGGTTCCACTTTGAAATTCTTCACGGGCCGTAGAGCGAGACCAGTGGGACTGGTCGATCGGGATAGAGGTGGTAAAAGGTTGTGGGTTTACCTGTAATCTTGCGTCACCAGCTCCAGAAGGGGGTGAGTGGTCTGATGGAGAGCGATGGATTGTAGCGTATAAATTTTACATAGATTGCAATGTCGTGTGACAATGGAAACCCTGTCCACTGACGCTTTTGACATGTGTGAGGGCATTTCACGGGTTTTTACGAGACACGATTCGTCGGATGAAATAGTTTTGGTTCGTGCCGTCGCCCAGTTACACCCTGCTTACACCCCGGTTACACCCCGGTTACACCCCGGTTACACCCGCTAGGGTCATCCCTCATTACCTAGTACCAATTCAACTTTTGTGGTTGCCTTTCTTTTATGCCTGGGTCTAGCAATACTCTATCTATCTAAATAATATAAAACTCTTACGTTACTGACTGACTGACTGACTGACAATCAACAATCAGCCTAAACCGTAAGTCCTAGAAACACGAAACTTGGAGGGTATGTTTCTTTTATAGCATAAGGGTGCACTAAGAAAGGAAATCGGAAAATGATTTCCCTAATCGGAGAAAAAGAGGAAAAACTTTAAAAGAAAAATCAACGGGGCGTAACGGCAAAGGGGCGAGTGATGCCGCGAGCGTTCGCTAGTACTCAATATATTTATTGCATACAGATGGTTTAGTTTAGGTACATACAATAGTTGTTAGGTGTAAGTCAGTATCACATGGACCCTGTGTATAGGGTAAAGCAACATGGAGGTAGACCGAGGCTTATACACAGTAGTAGGTACGTATTTTATATTATTATAGATTGAGAATTGCCAGGCATTATAATGTAGATAGTTTGTTACTTTATTTTAAATTAATAAGCTTGGTAGAACAGATTAAACGATAATAATAATAATAATAATAAGTCTTCATTAATACACCATAAAGAAATCAAGACCCAACTGACACATAAATTTAAGCATAGACTGAACTCAGTTATGAAAACACAACTTTGTTCAAAAAACACTACCAAAGCCATCAACACATACGCCATCCCGGTACTTACATACTCATTTGGAGTAATAAGTTGGACAAAAAAAGAGTTGAAAGATTTACAGAGATTAATTAACGTCACAATGACAAAAAACAGAAAACACCATCCAAGAGCCTGTATTCAGCGACAGATCTTACCCAGATTAGAAGGGGGAAGAGGTATAATAGATATACAAAATTTACACAACCGACAAATTGCGACGCTGAGAACATACTTCCATTTAAAGACTGACACGTCAAACCTTCACAAGGGAGTGGTTGAATTAGACCGCAGACACACTCCACTTAACCTTCAGAACCATGAGGCACAAAGAAACGAAGAACTGACTGACAAACAAACCTTGATCTCTGAATGGGCCCGTAAGTCTCTTCACGGAAGGCACCACCACGACCTAAGTCAACCAACCGTCGACAAACATGCGTCGAACGAATGGCTTAGCCGAGGTGAACTCTTTCCTGAGACTGAAGGGTTCATGATAGCCATTCAGGATCAAGTAATTGAGACCCGAAATTACCAAAAGTACATCATAAAAGCTCCAAATTTGCAAACAGATTTATGTAGACGTTGTAACAGCTCCTCTGAGACAATCCAACATATAACAGGGGCCTGTAAGGCGCTAGCGCAAACAGATTATAAGTTCCGACATGACCAAGTAGCCAACATAATCCACCAAAGACTAGTCGCGAAATACAGCCTGAGTGACACATCTGCAAAGCCAACGCCCTACTATAAGTATACCCCTGAAACAGTGCTTGAGAATGCTGAATATAAGCTCTATTTTGACAGAGCCATCCTAACCGATAAAACCACACATTTTAACAGACCAGACTTAACACTTTTAGATAAACGTAATAAAACAGCACTCCTCATTGACATAGCCATCCCCAACACACACAACCTTCAAAACACTATATCAGAAAAGCTAAGTAAATACATAGATTTAAAGAACGAAATAACCCGTATGTGGCAGCTTCAAAAGGTCTCGATTGTACCAGTAGTTTTATCAAGCACGGGTGTAATTCCGAAACAACTGTTTCAATCTCTTGCAGCACTGGACCTCCCAAAGCATACATTTGGTCTGATGCAGAAGGCAGCTATATTAAACACGTGTCGAATAGTCCGTAAGTTTTTACAAACTGATGTAGACAGACAAGATGTGATCACTCAATCACGTCATGTAGATACTGAGGTGCACTTGGCTTAGGCCCGTGCATTTCCGTTTTTCCCCGGTTCATACCAATGAACCGAGCACTTAAAGTGAAAACCCCATAATAATAATAATATCTTTATTTCGAACACGAGATCCATAAGCACATACAAAAGTTTAGGTCTTAAGAGCTAGAACACTAAAAAGCTAACACAACACAACAAGATAAAATATTATAATAGGTAGGCATCATACCTAACCTAACGTAAAAAAAAAAAGATATAATTTAGGATGCTAATTGCACCCATCGTCTATAGACGCCTGTCAGCATAAGCCTATCTGATAGACTTGCAATAATTGCGTTTTTACACTTGCCGACTCTGGACATAAATTTAGCGATGCGATCCCTTTGGATGGCATTAAAGGAGTTAACTCTCGCCTCCAGGTACATTCCGGAGGCGCTGCAGTAACGTTCCAACCCCATGAGTTGCCTAAAGATGTTGTTATAGGCAACTCGGATGCCATCATGCGCTTTCTTTGTGTAGTTTGTCCAAAGTTGGCAAGTGTAAAAAGTCTGACAGTAGGACCTAAACAGGGTCAGTTTCACGTCCCTGGACGATTTACAGAATTTCCGTATGATCATGTTTCCGACTACGCATAACGCTTAACGTGTCAAATGTCAAGGTGTTCTTAATAGTACATTATGTAACTAGTGAATAAAAGACTGATTTAAATCGAGGGCCGTAGATGAATCACAAGCAAGTGAAGGATTCTAACGAATGAATCACGACCGTAGGGAGTGATTCATAATGATTGAATCACGAGCGTAGCGAGTGATTCAAGTGTTAGAATCCTAAACGACGCCAGTGATTCATGGCCCTCGATATAAATCCGTTTTATTCAAGAGTTGCATACTATGTTTTATACCAAGACTTCGAGAAAAAGAAAGATTTAAGCAAAAAGGGATTAAAAACTATGAACTTTGTTTATATTATTCTTACATGACATAAAACAAATAATTTTTGATTTTGTTTTGATTTGTAAAAAAAAAAGGATAAATAAATTTAAGTTTTCTACTAAAACAGTATATAATCCAACGCTAAACTCCTTGTCAAAAATTCATATCCAAAGTATTTATGGCGCAAGAAGGTTTTAAGGTATTGAGATGGACGTTGACCTTATTAGTGTGTTCCAAATTCAAACACCAAAACAGTGATTAAAAGGGCTTTTTATTCACTGTTTGCAGTGAATAAAATAAGCTTTTTAGAGGGGGTATGGTATAAACATACATACATACATAAAATCACGCCTCATTCCCATGGGGGTAGGCAGAGATCACGGATTTCCACTTGCTACGATCCTGACACACCTCTTTCGCTTCATTCACTCTCATAACATTCTTCATTCATTCTTTCTGGTCTTAAAGTTAGGTCTACCAGCCAGCAATGTCTACCGTGCCTTGGGATTACAAAAGTAAGCTTGTTTATTTTATTTTTTTCATGGTGGAATTAGAACCTACGGCCCGCTGCCCATGTCTCGGTATGTTCCTTTAGTCTTACGACAGCCAGAGAACTGTACGCCTACCACAAGCTCTGTCTGGATCTGTCTCTGACTCTGGTTTTGAGTCTGTCTGAGTGTGACTGGAGCCAGAGACTGAGCCAGAGCTGGTCGTAGGCCTACTGGTTTTTCTAGTCTGGCCAGATTTTTCTAACTAAGACATCTGTTGTAGGCTCAAAAAAAAAATATGCCTTGAGTGTTTTAAAGAACTCTTGGGAAACTTATTTTTATTGATTTTATAGTGTCTACACCAAAGTTTTTTACAATATCCCAAAAGTTCAGAGCCGAGCGGGATTTGAACCCGCGACCTTCCCCTTGGTACGGGGCTACGCTCACCGTTGCGCCATCAGATCTTATTCACTCTCGACAAATAACTCTTGGGGACTGTTCGGCACTAACACGACCGTGGCTTCTAGGGGAAGATCGCGGGTTCTAATCCCGCTCGGCTCTTAACTTTTGGGACATTATAAAAATCTTCAGAAACTGTTAAACTTATTGAAAGTTTGAAAACAAAATGGACGTTTTTGCAAATATTTCCAACTCATTTGCCGCCGTTGCCGAGATTAATGGACAATTGTCAAGTTTTCAAACTTTTGAAACTGAAATCTTGATTGTGGAGTTAATTTATCAAAACAAATGGATCTACGGGCACTTAACAATATAGACATAAGGCATACAAGGAGCCGCCCGTGGCTCCACCTACATAATGCCTACTCAGAAAATACCCTGTGTTATTCCATCAGCTCACAAAATATGTTATTTTACACAAGTAGTAAAAAAAAAAGTAAACAGGCCTTTGCATCTATTGTAGATGATTTATATAGCGTCAGGGGCAACTGGTGATTACATGCTACACAAGTAGTAAACTACTACTAAATCACCTATAACAAAGCATTGCCTCGTAGGTCACGCACGACAGGAATGTGCCCTAAGATGCACTTCGTCCGTCAACTTGAGGCATACAGATGTTCAGCCTCACGTGCCAGTAATGTCACCGGCACCCACACCCTTCAAACCTGTACACAGCGATGCTGCTTCACGGCAGGAATAGGCATGGTGGTAGTACGCACCCCCACGAGACACACACAAAGAACTCAGACTAAGTCATTGGTTACTTTTAATGTTTTCCTTAGCCGTTTGAGAACACAAGCATTATGTACATACTTTTTCCGATCAAAAAAATCCAAAGGCACGCGACTAGATTCAAACCCGCGACCGTAGAATCTGAAGGCTGCTACCACTAGACCACCAGTGCTCATATAGATAGAATAGGTATTGGTTTGACGAAACGCATCACCAGACATAGTCTCTGTGTGTGGATGTCCAAGCTACAAGAATACTACAGACAATGAAAAATAATAATCAACAAATATTCGTTTTTAGAACCCTTATAGATTCGTCATGTCTGTCTGTCTGTCCGTCCGTATGTCACAGCCATTTTTCTCCGAAACCGTAAGAGCTAGACTGATGAAACTTGGCGAGTAGATGTATTCTGTGAACCGCATTAATATTTTTACACAAAATAGAAAAAAAACTATAAATTTTGGGGGTCCCCATACTTGAAACTGAAACTCGAATTTTTTTTCATCGAACCCATACGTGTGGGGGTATTTATGAATAGGTCTTCAAAAATGATGTTGAGGTTTCTAATATCGTCTTTTTCTAAACTGAATAGTTTGCGAGAGCGACACTTCCAAAGTGGTAAAAAGTTGGTCCTCCCCCCTCTAACTTCTAAAATAAGAGAATGATAAAACTAAAAAATATATATGTTGTACATTACTATGCAAACTTCCAACGGTATTTGGTTTGAACGAGATTTAGTCAGTAGTTTTTTTTTATACGTCATAAATCGTACACCGCAATTTACATTTCGACGAACTACAAGAACTTTTATTATAATTATGTTACTTGTTGCTACGGAACCCTTCATGGGCGAGTCCGACTCGCACTTGGTCGCTTTTTTATTTTATGCGGAATCCCGATGTATAATATTTGTGAAAAATACACACAATACTATCTAGCCCAAACTAAGCAGATTTTGTAATATAGGAGCCAGACAGCTGATAGAGTACATTATGTTTATTTTTATAAATACTTAGAAAACTATATAGCGCTTAGACAGAGAACAAACATCTGTGTTCACCACACAAATATTTGCTATCCGTTCTAATTAATTCAATAAATATAAATTCAATAAAATATATTGTTCTCGGATTGAATCCGCGCCCTCCAGCGCAAAAAGGCAGAGCTACAACCAAAGCTGTGTAGGAAAAACTAAAAACACAGACTTCAATTAACTGCTGAAGTGGTTTTGATTAAATTTATAATATCATACCCTGCCCAACTAATTTGAAAATTTCTTTGAATAAATATACACCACTATTTTGTAACTACCAAAAACATAGGGTAATGTAGTAGGGGTAGAACATTATGAATGTGCAATCAGAATTTTTAGTTTCGATAAAATGACAAGTTATTAAATGTTAAAATTTTCAGAAATCCTGCATAAAATTATGGACATAATATTAGTTACGTAGTACTAGAGAGAAAAAATTTACGCTGTTCGGTTCCGCTTGGTATTTAGCGTTTATGAATGAAATCATTTTTGCTTGTTGAATCATTTCCCAATATTTGACTAAAAAATATGGTTGTTGAAAAATATTTTTTTTATGACTTAATTTTTAGGGTTCCGTAGCCAAATGGCAAAAACGGAACCCTTATAGATTCGTCATGTCTGTCTGTCTGTCTGTCCGGCCGTGTCACAGCCATTTTTCTCCAAAACCATAAGAGCTAGACTGATCAAACTTGGTGAGTAGATGTATTCTGTGAACCGCATTAAGGTTTTTATATATATAATATATACTTGAAACTGAAACTCAACATTTTTTTTTTCATCGAACCCATACGTGTGTGGTATCTATAGATAGGTCTTCAAAAATGATGTTGAGATTTCTAACATCGTTTTTTTCTAAACTGAATAGTTTGCGCGAGAGACACTTCTAGAGTGGAAAAAAGTTGGTCCCCCCCTCTAACTTCTAAAATAAGAGAATGATAAAACTAAAAAAAATATATGTTGTACATTACTATGCAAACTTCCAACGATATTTTGTTTGAACGAGATCTAGTCAGTAGTTTTTTTTTTATACGTCATAAATCGTAAACCGCAATTTACCTTTCGCCGAACTACAAAAACCTTTATATTATGTTATTTGATGCTACGGAACCCTTCATGGGCGAGTCCGACTCGCACTTGGCTGCTTTTTATTTTTTTTCGTGGATGTTTTCAGTATCAGCAGCCAATATCAACATTTTTTTTTGTAATTACAAAATACTGGTGTATTATATTCTAACCTCAAATTTTAATTTTAATTTATTTTAATAATATATATTTTAAAATCGGTTTAATAGAACCTCCTCTATTTTGATTGAAGTCGGTTCATTAAAATTTGGGTCTAGTTCTATTAAAATCGCTACAGCCTACGCTTTAGCATCGGAACGCGAAAAACAAACAAGCATTCCGCGCCCGACATTGATTAACTTTTGACCAGGTACCGTCCAGCGCACTCGTAGCAAATCAACACTGCAAGGTGTTTTATTATTAACTGACTTCGATATAGGTTCAATTCTGTGTGTTTTCCTCGGCCCACCTGATGGGAAGCGGTTACCATATCTTATCTGTGCCATAGCCTAAGGACGCTTGCAATACCAGAGAATTTATATTTATACCCGAAAAGTAGCGGAAAAGGATCGAACGAAGCTAGTTATAAATAAAATAGTAAAAATTTCAATTTCAATTTATTTATTCAAGAACAATAATATATCGTATAAAATGTAACTGGTCATGTTCATGAGATCAATATAATGTCATTAATAATTATCTAAGATGATGAAGACATGATGTGCCGACCCCACATAAGGTGGGATAAGGGCAGAAATAAGAAGAAGTAAAAAAAATCGAACGTGATAACGTCTTATAATTCAATGGAGCCGGCTGCACGCACGAAAAAACATGACTCAAGCAACGTTACCTTGCTCTGAGGCGTTCCATTTAAGGCTTGAAGTGCAAGCGAGAGCGCGGAACGAACTACAAAGATGCACGCACGGCCTCCGCGTTCGGCAGCGTTCGACATCTGTCTCTCTCCTACTTGAGTGAGCGATGCGTCCGCGTGGACAGCTGTATGACGTTGTCACGTTCAACTATCGTCAGTAAACCGACTTTAGAGACAACCGATTTTTTTCCAAATTTTTATTTAATCAAAGTGTTGCTCACTGTACCTTTATTAGATTGAGTGGTAGTAGCATAAGGTACATACATAATACTAATTTACTAACATAATACATTAGACGGGTAGGAAGGACTTAGGTAGCAGTATTTGTTACCATAATTTATGACGTAAGTAATAAAAGGTGGAAAAATAAGTGTTCCCATATTCTCCAAAGTAATTCTATATTTTATTCGAATCGCTGCTGGAGCACTGGTGGTCTTGTGGCAAGGTTGTGGGTTCAAACCTCTAACGTGCACCAACAACTTGACTGTCCAAGAATGTATGTGCGATACACCAGTACTCAGTACAGTACCAGTAGTCTTGTTTTCTTCTAGTTTCTTCATCGCTTGAGAAAGCGATGAAGAAACTAGACGAAAACTAGCCACCTCTTGCCAGTTGGAAACTCGAAGAGAGCGGAGATCCTTCTCTACTTCGTCCTTCCACCGGTATCTGGGTCGGCCGACTGGTCGCCGTCCGACTGGCACCCCCAGGAAAGCCCGCTTAACCGCCCGATCCTCCCCCATTCGTAGCACGTGGCCGAACCACCGCAGCCGATGTGCTTTTATCTCGCCGATGATATTTGGTTCAGCCACGAGCTCCGCGACCTCCCGATTCTTCCTTACCCTCCAGGATCCATCTTCGCGTTGGACTGGGCCCAGGATTTTTCGCAGTACCCTTCGCTCTGCGACCAGAAGCTTGTGTTCTTCCTTCTGGGTCAGTGTCCAAGCCTCACATCCATACATCAAGATCGGCCGAATAATGGTCTTGTATATTCGGATCTTTTTTCCTTTTTTCCTTTTTTTTTAATTAATAAATAAATAATAATTAAAAACGTATTTCCACTAACAATGCATACAAAGCACTGCCTTGTAAGTCCCGTACGTCAGGAACGTGCCCTACGATGCACTGCCCTGCGTCCAACTTCAGACATACAGATGTTCAGCCTCACGTGCCAGTAATGTCACCGGCACCCACACCCTTCAAACCTATACACAGCGATGCTGCTTCACGGCAGGAATATGCATGGTGGTACGCACCCCCACGAGACACACACAAATAGCTACTACGGTATAAACGCATTGGACCAGCCTTCACTTTAAGATGTCCCCAGCGTAATATCATCTCGTTCCTAACGTGGGTTTCCAACGTTAGTGAATAAGGGGTCGGTAATCTGATACCTGCCTTTATAACAAGTGATCACATATTTCGGGTCGTGCCCTTCGGCCTTCTTTTAATACAAGGTATTATTACAATGGAGAGCGCCATCAAAATTTCATGTCACTGTGTCCTTGTGAAACAGTTTAACAAGAGCAGTAGAACAACTATATAACTAGTATATCAGGGAAAGTTTTAAAGTAAAAAAAATAAAAAAAACAGTGGCAGAAAAATTGCGGAGCAATAGGCTGGCGTTGTACGGGCATGTCACGAGGAGGGACTAAAGTCATTGGACTATCTGACCAAAGAAAACAGGAATGAACTGTGTGAAGGATGACATGGATAAGAGAGGAGTGAATGCAGAGATGACGGTTGACAGAGGGGAATGGAGGAGGAAGACATGTTGTTGGAAGAATAAGAGTAGAACATTTTTTTTTTTTTTACATATGCGTTTGACCGCAATCTCACCTGTTGTTAAGAGATGATGCGGTCGACGGTGTAGCACGCTTACAAGATACCTGTTCACTCTACTCTTAAAAACATCCAAGTTATAAGTGCAAGTGTGGTTGTATAGTTTTGCCATGAAGTCGGTTTCGCAAGTTAAACTTATATTATTTGTACTTTGTTATTTGTGGACTTGACTGTAGAAAGACTACTGTGCTAAGTCCCCTGTTCTGGTGCACTGTGGCCACATCTCGGCCAGTCGTTGTCAGGCAATAGGTTTATTTTGCCGACGCACCTTCGCTTTTACGACACGAATAAATGTGAACCTATCACGACTACGTAGAACAAGAGACGAGCTGGTTTAACTCACTTTGAAGATGTTTCTAAATGCTTGAAATCTTCAGCTTAGATTCGTTTTATGACAAAATGGTTTGAATCTAGCAGTATATTCGTTCAGACTGATGATGGGGTCAACCAAACATGCTGAGGGCCAAATTTGAGTTTAACGCGCGCGGTATTGTGTAACACGCATGTTTTCAATTACAATTTCAATTTTTCAATTTCAATTTATTCACTTAAAAAATAACATTACAGATATTAATCCAATGCGTTATTCTAAGTCTTTGGATATTAAAAATGAACTAATACTACTAATAATCTAATATACCTACTAAAAAATATCTTACAAGCTAACTAAACCACTATAAACTATACATTATATAAAACAACAATAAATTTTATGAAAAATTATATGTACATAAAAACTGGAATGAGATCATTTTTAGGGTTCCGTAGCCAAATGGCAAAAACGGAACCCTTATAGATTCGTCATGTCTGTCTGTCTGTCCGTCCGTATGTCACAGCCATTTTTCTCCGAAACCGTAAGAGCTAGACTGATGAAACTTGGCGAGTAGATGTATTCTGTTAACCGCATTAAGATTTTTACACAAAAATAGAAAAAAAACTATAAATTTTGGGGGTACCCATACTTGAAACTCAAAAAAACTTTTTTCATCGTACCCATACGTGTGGAGTATTTATGAATAGGTCTTCAAAAATGATGTTGACGTTTCTAATATAGTTTTTTTCTAAACTGAATAGTTTGCGCGAGAGACACTTCCAAAGTGGAAAAAAGTTGGTCCCTCTAACTTCTAAAATAAGAGAATGATAATACAAAAAAAATATATATGTTATACATTACTATGCAAACTTCCAACGATATTTGGTTTGAACGAGATCTAGTCAGTAGTTTTTTTTTTATACGTCATAAACCGTAAACCGCAATTTAGTTTTCGACGATCTACAAGAACCTTTATATTATGTTACTTTATATTATGTTACTTGATGTATCAAGTAACATAATATAAAGGTTCTTGTAGTTCGTCGTGCTACGGAACCCTTCATGTGCGAGTCCGACTCGCTATTGGCTGCTTTTTTATTAAATAAGTAACCACAATTTACAGGTTATCCACTGATCACCACGGTGTTAGAGAGCTGGGTTCCTCGGAGTAGCCCAAGCACAGTTTTTCCACTACAGCCCACCTGTCTGCAAACAAGTCTAATTGTGGGTTGACCAAGAGCAGGGCGTTGAGGTGGCGTTGTGCGCGGACCAGACAGAGCTTGTGGTAGGCCTACAGACTTCCAATAAAAAGGATCTCAATTCGGTTGTATTTTTTTATTTTTTGTTTAAATGAATAAGTCATTTTAACAAAAAAACGTCTTTTATGAGCCGTTTAAGTTAATTGGTTAAGTTTTTTGTTAATTAAGTTAATTGTATTCAGATTGGTCTCACATATTATTGAATTTCAAAATCGCTTCAACATTTCAACATTTTAAAACATTCAGTATGCTTATCGCTTAGTATGCAAAAAAAAAAAAAAAAAGTTATTAAAAACAGTATCAGATTTTAAGTCAGCTTTTCAGGTTTTCTAATCTTATACCTATCATTTTCAACAAATTTTAAAAACTATATTTCAGCGTCTGTCTCCTAGCCTAAACAAAATACTCGCCTCAGGTATGTACTTAGACGCCGCTCCTTAGGGAACCATATGACGTACCCGAGGATCCTAAACTAGACTAGTACGCGTTAGGACTTAAGAACAATAGGCCTAACACAAGCTCTGTCTGGCTCTGGCTCTGTCTCTGGTTTTGAGGCTGTGTGAGTGCTGGCTAAATAAATCCTACGTCGAAACGTCATTCACAAAGTATAATACACTGGTCAAAACACACACAGACTCAAAACCAGAGCCAGACAGAGCTTGTGGTAGGCCTACAGATCTACAAAGGGAGATAGAGACATAGTACAATGCAAGGCATTGTATCACACATATAAATAAAACAAATAAACAAATATTGTGGACAATCCACACAACACTATCTAGCCCCAAATTGTCTCCCCAAACTTGTAGTCTGAATGAACGAATCTAGCTAGAATGTTCTTCAATATTCCAGAATTATCTATTATACTTACCGCCCATTTTACCTCTAGTTTTTAAGTATCCTTTCAGTCTTACCTTTTAATTTTTGGTGTCTAATTAAGTGATATTTTATTCTATTCTATTCTATTCCATTCCATTCCATTCCATTCCATTCCATTCCATTCCATTCCATTCCATTCCATTCCATTCCATTCTATTCTATTCTATTCTATTCTACTCTACTCTACTCTACTCTATTCTATACTTAATCAAATTTAATTCAAAGACTAGACGCAACGCCGGGCTAGTATTCCTATAATTTTAAGCCCCAAATTGTTTTATTTCATAAAAATTCAATTATAGTCATCCAATTTTCTAATTCCTTTTTTTTATCTGGTTCCTTATTTGTTACGACATGGGGTTAGACGCTAGGTTATGTTTGTAGTGCGTGTAGGTCCCAGTGGTCCAATTTTACTGAGCCTCATACCGGCGCGGCGGTACATTGTCCAAATTCGGGGTTAGGTTTTGCAAGCCCTCGGGATTTGAAGTGTTTTATCGAAATATTGATTACAAAACCGAGTTTCTTCTTTCTTGTCGTGTCAATTAAGTTATTTTAGTGAACGAAACGAGCCTTAAAATCCTTTCACCACACTTGGTTCGAAAGGACCAGTAACACGATAAAGAACAAGAAGAGGTTCTTTTGAAATCATTTATAAAATTAAGAACACTGCTGCGGTCTAGTCGTAGAACCCTTCCGAGTCTAGATCGTGGGTTCAATCTGGTCATACACCAACTAGTTTTTCTTATGTAACACTACCCACAAACGGTGAAGAAAAACACCGTGAGGAAACCGGCATGTTCGTGAAAACTGGTTTTCGCGCATTTGATCAAAGTTTGAAATCATGGTATCAAAATGCACGAAAAGAGCATTCACTAAGACACATTCAAAATCCTTTCACCACTCTGGTTCTGAAGAACTCGTGAAAAGATATGAAAAATTATCTTTTTACACACAATTGTATCTATCTTTAAAGGTTTGCTGGAAGAGAACTCTTTTTAGGGTTAAGCTCGCCTTTGTACATGTCTTAACTTTAAGTTTTCTAAATGTTGTCTATGTGTGTGCAATAAAGAATAAAGAAAGAATAAAGAAAAAATTAGCTTAAACAATTCAAAGCTTTCTTCTTATCAAAGCATAGTACGTACCTACTTATCTTATAGAAAAAGAATCAACACTCAATCCAGCTAAACACTCCCAACGCAAACCGCTGCGGCAGGCGGGTCGTGTGCACACGCCTGACTAGTGAGGAACGCGTGAAACAGAACGAATCGAATTCCCAATAGATTTGACTAAACCATGAAACGCATTCTCTTCGACGTGTCGGCTTAAAGCTTGCCCTCCACTGCTGTAAAGCGAAACTAAGTTAGCTATCCCATCCCATCCCACTAATATATAAATGCGAAAGTTTGGATAGATGGATGTTTGTGACTCAATAACACCAGAACGGCTGAACGGATTTGGTTGAAAATTGGTGGCGAGACAGCTTAGAACCAGAAGACAGACATAGAATAGTGATACCAGGCTGAGAGGATGATGATGATGTTTATTTCTACTTTGCATGCCAAGTTAAGCGGATAGTGTGTGAACTCAACTATTATAAGATCTGTACACAACCATACTTCAAGCTAAATAAGTATTTTCATTTCATATCGATTACTCCCACAAAAGCATTATTTGCCTTCTGGCTTACTACTTGTGACCCATGTAGGTAGCTCCCCACTTCCAAGGGCCACAGTCTCTCAGCACTTCACAACCACAGTTGATAAGGCCTGAACAAACTACAAATCTGAGTGAAGTTCGCTCTCAGACACCACCATTGGATGGTAGATTCGTTTTCTGTCACACATTTTCATTTTAATTGTTTTTCTGGTGCTATGTTGAGTTATGTTGTGTAATTTCGGTGCTATTTTAACCAACATTACTTAGTCTTGAAGTCTTAGCACAAAGTGTGGGCAGTTGGAATGAAAGTGTCTGATGTGATATTCTTTAATTCTTTAATGCACACAGAAATATTTACAAAAAAAGTAATAACAAAGGACATGTACATAGGCGAGCTTAACCCTAAAAGAGTTTTCTTCCAGCAAACCTTTGGTGCTAAAAGAAAGCTAATAGTAAAGAGGTAACAATGTGTACATATTTAAAGATTATATTTGACAGAAATATGAAAAACTCATCTACTAATAAACAAACTACTTACACATACATATACATACTACTAAGTACATTAAATACATACAATAATTAACCTACCTATATATACATATTATATAAATATATATGTATAATATATACAAATATAAAAATAATCGTATTTTGACCAAATTGAATAGAAATAATGAATTGATATTCTGATTTGAACGAATGTATTTCCGATGGTTATGAAGAAAAACGCCATATTTTTCTTCAACGCCAACGACGACCGGCTTGTCTATTGACTGACTTGACTCAAAACTATTTTATTTATGTAATATAAATCACGCTGGCAAAGTACTTGTCTCTGGCAAAATTGATCCAAAATGGACAGATGCGATAAATTTAAAAGAAGAAAAAGACACTGGTGGTGATAAAGCGTCGCCTGGGATTCACTCCTCGCTATAGCTTTCCATGGCCCACAAGGCTAAACACGACGTAATGTAATACCATTGTGCGCCCATCAGCGCAGTCCCATTTATTGGATTCCCACCATCTAGCGAACTCTAGTAATGGATAGTATGCGACTACACTACAAAATTTACGGAGCAAATTTTGAAATACCACAGAAAATCCTGTAGTATTTTTGAAGTGAAAACTTCTTTAGCGGCGTTGAGCACTTTTTCTGTAATGGGTATAAAATCTTAAACTCGCGTCAGGGCGTCAGGGCGTCAGGATCACGTGACTTGATCGAAAAAGCGTAAGACGCTGCAGATACGCTAGTAGTTACTATGACACGGTAACGTCACAGAATAGATAATAGTTAGTAGCAAGCATACCAAGGCGTTTTTCGTGACTGTAGTAGGTATAGGTACATACCTATTATAGATTTTATGAACTAGCGGCCGCCCGCGGCAGGTAGTAGTGGTCATTGGTACATGATTTTATAGATCTACTGTATTTATTTAGGTATTATGAATAGCGAAAGAAAATGAGTGAGTACTTTATAAGTTTTAATACGAGCGGCAAGTTTTCACTTCTGCCGGCACTCCCGGAGTGCAACCCGTCTTTTTTTATAGCTATTAGTTTCACATATCCCTATAATATATCGTAGGGATAATATACAGGGTGTTTTTTTGAGAAGGGCGGTGATGGCCAAGTCCGAAACCACGATAGGGAAAAGTCGTGATATCTGCATACTTATCTTTTTAAAAAATCTTTTACTTTGGACGTAAATGGAACCGAATATTTTTTCAAAAAATTATGAATTTTAAATTCTAAAACTAACATCTATCAAAACCAGTCATGCAAAAAGCAGCCAAGTGCGAGTCGGACTCGCCCATGAAGGGTTTCGTAGCAACAAGTAGCATAATATAAAAGTTCTTGCAGTTCGTCGAAGGTAAATTGCGGTTTACGATTTATGACTTATAAAACAAAAACTACTTACCTACTAGATCTCGTTCAAACCAAATACCGTTGAAAGTTTGCATAGTAATAATGTACATCAATTATATTTTTTTTAGTTTTATCATTCTCTTATTTTAGAAGTTAGAGGGGGGGGACCAACATTTTACCACTTTGGAAGTGGCTCTCGCGCAAAATATTCAATTAAGAAAAAAACTATATTATTCATTTTTAAAGACCTATTAAAAAAAAACTTTTGAGTTTCAGTTTCAAGTATGGGGACCCCCAAAATTTATTGTTTTTTTTTATATTTTTGTGTAAAAATCTTAATGTGGTTTACTCGCCAAGTTTCTTCAGTTTAGCTTTTACAGTTTCAGAGAAAAATGGCTGTGACATACGGACGGACAGACAGACAGACAGACATGACGAATCTAATAAGGGTTCCGTTTTTACCATTTGGCTATGGAACCCTAAAAACGAAATCCGGTGAAAAACAATACCTTTTACTACAAAATACGTTATTTCTCCAAAATAAAGCCGTAAACTTCACTTATTTGTGAGAGAGATAAATATTAAATACCCATTTAAAAGACAGAGCGAGGAATTTCACCTTGTGTCCGGGCTTCAAAGAACCGGTCACCGTCATTTTACGGATGTTTAATTCCATAGGTTACAGTCAGGCTAATGTCAAATGGGAAAGTGAAGACATTGCATACATTTTTCGTCTCTCAGTGTAATTTCAATTAATTGAAGGTGAGTAAAAACAAGTACTTTAGTAGTAGTAGAGCTGTTTGTGAATGTCTGATCTGGGGAAGTACTACCACCATGCCTATTCCTGCCGTGAAGCAGCATTGCTGTGTTTCGGTTTGAAGGATGTGGGTGCCGGTGACATTACTGGCACGTGAGGCTGAACATCTGTATGCCTCTAGTCGATGGACGCAGGGCAGTGCGTAGGGCACGTTCCTGACGTGCGTGACCTACGAGGCAATGCTTTGTTATAGGCGATAGTTACATCAACTTGACATCAGGTGGGCCATAAGCTAGTTCCATGAGCTAGTTTTATAAAACAAAAAAAAGTAAAATGATCGCGAAAAGCCGAATAAATGCCCATTAATTTAATGGGCATTTACAAAAACATGAAAAACCTGATTCACGTTAAAATTTGGTGATTCGTTTTCACGTTAAAATGGGATTTCCTCGAGAGCATTATTAAATACTAGATACGAGTACCTTATCAAACAAAAAAAGAATTTTCAAATAGATATATTTTTATTTGCATTCTCTTGTAAAATCTTCGCTTACCGGTGAAGTAATCTCTCGAGAAGGGTGTTCTATCTCTGGACTTGCGCTTGACCATACTTTCTGGGACACGCTGTATAATCACTTTTAGAGCATTATTTATTTATTTTATGATGCAAGATAAAAATTATCTATAAGTTTGTTTTTATAGGAAAATAAATAAAATAATGATGATGCTAAAATAATGCCGCCGTACTATAATGTTTCTGCTTCAATAGAGACTACGGCTTTAATCTTACCTTGTAATAGACGAACGCGTTCACATAGTTTCGTAAGTATACAACTGTATACAGTGTATAGTACTGTATACAATGTGTATACATTGTAAAATGTTTACACTACATTCTCGTCTCTACCTGCATTGCTGAATTCTATAGAGGTTACGTTTAATGTTATGTTTAATGAGCACTGGTGGTCTAGTGGTAGCAGCCCTGCCTTCCGATCCTAAGGTCGTGGGTTCGTATTCAGTAGTCGTGTACCAACGAGTTTTTCTGTTGAAAAATTGATGTACACAATGCTAGTGTTCTCAAACGGTGAAGGAAAACATCGTGAGGAAACCCGCGGCTTAGTCAGCTCCGCACGTATTGACCATGTCTTTCCTGTGGATTAGGCCGACTAAGCTGTCAGGATGGTATAGGTGCTGGGCAAGCCTATTCTATCTAAAATATTATCCCAGGCACTATAGCGTCCCGCAAATAGGGCTTGTGTAATCACCAGTTGCCTCTGACGCTATAAAAATCATCTACAATAGATGCAAAGGCCTGTTTTTTTACTTTAATGTTTATTTACGTATGAAGTAACCTTGCCTATAGCTTTACTTTCCATCTTGTTTTTAAAAAGAGCTTAGCTCTTGTCGGGGTTTTGATGCAGTTTTCTCCAATTGAATATTTCGAATGCGGCCTCTTTGACTCCCGTACACGACAATATGACAGCGACTTCTTATTTTATACAGGGTGTTTTTTTGTCATACAAAGAAAACAATGAATGTACATTTTTTATAAAAATCTTTTACTTTTATTTTAAAAGTATGAATAGGAGGTGAGTTCTGAGTGAATGAGTTACTTCTGTGTAAAAATATAAAATAGTGAAAATTTGCTATTTACATTCATTTTGACGAGACAACGTCTTATAATTCGATGGAGCCGGCTGCACGCAAAAAAAAACATGAGGTCATGCGGCGTTACCTCGCTCTGAGAATTTCCTGAAGTGCAAGCGAGAGCGCTGAACGAGCGATAAAGAGGCACGCACGGCCTCCGCGTTCGGCAGAGTTCGACATCTGTCTCTCTCCTACTTGAGTGAGCGATGCGTCTGCGTGGACAGCTGCATAACGTTGTCACGTTCAACTATCGTCAGTAAACCGACTTTACGGACATCCGATTTTTTAGTAAAACATTTATTTGCAAAGATTGACCCTAGAATCCGTTGGATCAATAACACAAAGTCATATTTTTTGAAAAAATATTCGGTTCCATTTACGTCCAAAGTAAAAGATTTTTTACTTTGGACGTAAATGGAACCGAATATTTTTTCAAAAAATATGACTTTGTGTTATTGATCCAACGGATTCTAGGGTCAATCTTTGCAAATAAATGTTTTACTAAAAAATCGGATGTCCGTAAAGTCGGTTTACTGACGATAGTTGAACGTGACAACGTTATGCAGCTGTCCACGCAGACGCATCGCTCACTCAAGTAGGAGAGAGACAGATGTCGAACTCTGCCGAACGCGGAGGCCGTGCGTGCCTCTTTATCGCTCGTTCAGCGCTCTCGCTTGCACTTCAGGAAATTCTCAGAGCGAGGTAACGCCGCATGACCTCATGTTTTTTTTTGCGTGCAGCCGGCTCCATCGAATTATAAGACGTTGTCTCGTCAAAATGAATGTAAATAGCAAATTTTCACTATTTTATATTTTTACACAGAAGTAACTCATTCACTCAGAACTCACCTCCTATTCATACTTTTAAAATAAAAGTAAAAGATTTTTATAAAAAATGTACATTCATTGTTTTCTTTGTATGACAAAAAAACACCCTGTATAAAATAAGAAGTCGCTGTCATATTGTCGTGTACGGGAGTCAAAGAGGCCGCATTCGAAATATTCAATTGGAGAAAACTGCATCAAAACCCCGACAAGAGCTAAGCTCTTTTTAAAAACAAGATGGAAAGTAAAGCTATAGGCAAGGTTACTTCATACGTAAATAAACATTAAAGTAAAAAAACAGGCCTTTGCATCTATTGTAGATGATTTTTATAGCGTCAGAGGCAACTGGTGATTACACAAGCCCTATTTGCGGGACGCTATAGTGCCTGGGATAATATTTTAGATAGAATAGGCTTGCCCAGCACCTATACCATCCTGACAGCTTAGTCGGCCTAATCCACAGGAAAGACATGGTCAATACGTGCGGAGCTGACTAAGCCGCGGGTTTCCTCACGATGTTTTCCTTCACCGTTTGAGAACACTAGCATTGTGTACATCAATTTTTCAACAGAAAAACTCGTTGGTACACGACTACTGAATACGAACCCACGACCTTAGGATCGGAAGGCAGGGCTGCTACCACTAGACCACCAGTGCTCATTAAACATAACATTAAACGTAACCTCTATAGAATTCAGCAATGCAGGTAGAGACGAGAATGTAGTGTAAACATTTTACAATGTATACACATTGTATACAGTACTATACACTGTATACAGTTGTATACTTACGAAACTATGTGAACGCGTTCGTCTATTACAAGGTAAGATTAAAGCCGTAGTCTCTATTGAAGCAGAAACATTATAGTACGGCGGCATTATTTTAGCATCATCATTATTTTATTTATTTTCCTATAAAAACAAACTTATAGATAATTTTTATCTTGCATCATAAAATAAATAAATAATGCTCTAAAAGTGATTATACAGCGTGTCCCAGAAAGTATGGTCAAGCGCAAGTCCAGAGATAGAACACCCTTCTCGAGAGATTACTTCACCGGTAAGCGAAGATTTTACAAGAGAATGCAAATAAAAATATATCTATTTGAAAATTCTTTTTTTGTTTGATAAGGTACTCGTATCTAGTATTTAATAATGCTCTCGAGGAAATCCCATTTTAACGTGAAAACGAATCACCAAATTTTAACGTGAATCAGGTTTTTCATGTTTTTGTAAATGCCCATTAAATTAATGGGCATTTATTCGGCTTTTCGCGATCATTTTACTTTTTTTTGTTTTATAAAACTAGCTCATGGAACTAGCTTATGGCCCACCTGATGTCAAGTTGATGTAACTATCGCCTATAACAAAGCATTGCCTCGTAGGTCACGCACGTCAGGAACGTGCCCTACGCACTGCCCTGCGTCCATCGACTAGAGGCATACAGATGTTCAGCCTCACGTGCCAGTAATGTCACCGGCACCCACATCCTTCAAACCGAAACACAGCAATGCTGCTTCACGGCAGGAATAGGCATGGTGGTAGTACTTCCCCAGATCAGACATTCACAAACAGCTCTACTACTACTAAAGTACTTGTTTTTACTCACCTTCAATTAATTGAAATTACACTGAGAGACGAAAAATGTATGCAATGTCTTCACTTTCCCATTTGACATTAGCCTGACTGTAACCTATGGAATTAAACATCCGTAAAATGACGGTGACCGGTTCTTTGAAGCCCGGACACAAGGTGAAATTCCTCGCTCTGTCTTTTAAATGGGTATTTAATATTTATCTCTCTCACAAATAAGTGAAGTTTACGGCTTTATTTTGGAGAAATAACGTATTTTGTAGTAAAAGGTATTGTTTTTCACCGGATTTCGTTTTTAGGGTTCCATAGCCAAATGGTAAAAACGGAACCCTTATTAGATTCGTCATGTCTGTCTGTCTGTCTGTCCGTCCGTATGTCACAGCCATTTTTCTCTGAAACTGTAAAAGCTAAACTGAAGAAACTTGGCGAGTAAACCACATTAAGATTTTTACACAAAAATATAAAAAAAAACAATAAATTTTGGGGGTCCCCATACTTGAAACTGAAACTCAAAAGTTTTTTTTTAATAGGTCTTTAAAAATGAATAATATAGTTTTTTTCTTAATTGAATATTTTGCGCGAGAGCCACTTCCAAAGTGGTAAAATGTTGGTCCCCCCCCTCTAACTTCTAAAATAAGAGAATGATAAAACTAAAAAAAATATAATTGATGTACATTATTACTATGCAAACTTTCAACGGTATTTGGTTTGAACGAGATCTAGTAGGTAAGTAGTTTTTGTTTTATAAGTCATAAATCGTAAACCGCAATTTACCTTCGACGAACTGCAAGAACTTTTATATTATGCTACTTGTTGCTACGAAACCCTTCATGGGCGAGTCCGACTCGCACTTGGCTGCTTTTTGCATGACTGGTTTTGATAGATGTTAGTTTTAGAATTTAAAATTAGAATGGTTAAGAATTCGAGCACTGGTAGTCTAGTGGAAGTTAAACCTTTTGGTAAAGTCGCAGGTCGCATCCGGACGTGCCAATGGATTTTCTCCTTTACTTTTTTATTTTTTTTCTTAAAAGGTTCACAAATTTAAACACGCACATCACTTAGGTACTCTCTCAGCTCAGTTTCTCAAAGCAGTGAACACAACATGCATATTGTAAACGTGCGAAACAATTTCAAAAGTAAAAGGTTTATGAATTTACTCTTCGAAATATGCGCGTATTGTCTATGCTAAAGGTTTAAATGTATCTTATGATATAACTTACAGCCAATTACGGATTTACATTTTTCGTGTAAAACTGATACTTACTAGAAATCTACACCGGACTAAGAAATTGCTTACTAAAAAATAATATAAGTACCTAAGTAGCTATACGTGTTCAAGTGTTAGTGAGTGAAGGTGAGGGTATGTGTGTGTGTGTGTTGAGTGGTTAATCAATACTTAGTTAGGGGCTAGATGACAGCAGTAAAAATATCCGAGAATATTTATTTATATCCACTTCATCACAAGAGGTAGTAAGCAAAAAGCGAAATCCCACTTGATGAAGTGGCGATCACAAAATCCAGACTTGAATAAAAGGAAAGGCTCTGAATTCAATATGTTGAGTGAAAACGGTGTAAGTAGACCGTCCGTCATTTTTATTAGGCAAAAACCCTGCGGCTGACTGTCACACCGATCTGTAATGGGGCTTCTAAACAGGCCTTGTTGACGTGACAACGTCTTATAATTCGACTTTTTTTTACATATTATAGGCTTGCGTTTGACCACAATCTCACCTGCTGTTAAGTGATGATGCGGTCGACGGTGTAGCACGCTTACCTAGAAGATACCTGTTCACTCTACTCTTAAAAACATCCAAGTTATAAGTGTCCGGAAAAACAGACGCCGACAAGGAATTCCACTCCTTGGCTGTCCGCAACGTAAAAGTTGAAGCAAAGCTCTTGGTGCGGACAGTTGGAACATCAACCATGTATGGATGTCGCATTTCCGTGCGTCTAGTCGTCCGATGATAAAATGGGTATGGGGGAACTAAATCGTGAAGTTCTAAGGCTTGAAGTGCAAGCGAGAGCACGGAACGAGCGACAAAGAGGCACGCACGGCCTCCGCGTTCGGCAGCGTTCGGAATCTGTCTCTCACCTACTTGAGTGAGCGATGCGTCCGCGTGGACAGCTGTATGACGTTGTCACGTTCAACTATCGTCAGTAAACAGACTTTACAGACAACCGATTTTTTTTGACGTGACAACGTCTTATAATTCGATGGAGTCGGCTGCACGCACGAAAAAACATGACTCATGCGGCGTTACCTCGCTCTGAGGCGTTCCATTTAAGGCGGAACGAGCGACAAAGAGGCACAATCGGCCTCCGCGTTCGGCAGCGTTCGACATCTGTCTCTCTCCTACTTGAGTGAGCGATGCGTCCGCGTGGACAGCTGTATGACGTTGACACGTTTAACTATCGTCAGTAAACCGACTTACAAACAACCAATTTTTTAACTACTTTAAATGCAGATGGCTCACCAGTACCACAAATCTAGTTTTGAGTCTGTGTGAGTGCTCACCAGTGTATTATACTGAGTGTGTGACGTTTCGACGTAGGATTTATTTAGACAGCACTCGCACAGACTCAAAGCCAGAGACAGAGCCAGACAGAGCTTGTGGTAGGCCTACTGATGTTAAGCGGTAGTCTATGTCAAAATACCACTTCATAGGTCATGTGCGTTATCTCAAAGATAGTGTTAGATACTCAAATACAAGCTTCTAGGCACAGAACTAATTGAACAGTATGAAAAAAGCTAAGTAGATATTATGCTCAGAGGGAGTTTTTTAAACGGAACCCTTAACTATAAGAGCTACACTAATGAAACTTCGTAAGTCGATGTATTCTGTAAACCGCTTTAAGATTTACTCACAAACATAGAAAAAAAAAAAAAAAACAATAAATTTTGGGGTATAATACTATTATTATATCGTCAAAAAATAACAAAATTAATGAACATTTTCAAACATAATATGCAAAACATCCGCATGACGCACAGTTGCGGTCGAAACCACAAAATAGCACCACAAACAACACCCCAGTTACACCACATCACAAACCCATCCAGAAGTCCCGCGTTACACCAATATAACCGTAACGCCAATCATACGTCACCCAGTAACACCCCGGCTTACTAAAAACTGGATAACGTAATATTACAACCGACATGATGGTTAAAAAAAAGTGGCACTGAAAATCTGACCTATTGGGTGTATATTGTAAAAAAATTTAAACCTGACCTATTCATTTTGTGTAATGCTTGATAAACACAAAAAAACTAACGAAGCCACGAATAAATTGACTGCCACTGCCTTCTACGCCGTAAGTCGTGGGTTCGATTCCCAGCGAAAACAAATATTTGATGAATAAACACAAATGTTTGTTCTCTGTCTGGTTAAATTCTAAGTAGGTATGTATTTACCAAAATATTATAATAAGGTATCATATCAGCTATCTGGTTCTCATTTCTCATAGTACAAGCTCTGCTTAATTTGGGACTAGATAGTGTTGCGTGGATTGTCCACAATATTTATTTACTTATTTAAATACATTTTCATTATTATTTCACGAAGAAAATCACATCCACGTGTCTTGCTACTCCGCCGAAGATACGTGACAGAACACCATCATTATTGAAAAATACAAAATGGCCTTTAGCTGTCAAAACTCAAATTCATTCACACGCAAATCAAAATCCTTTTGTAAATTTTAAAATAGCATTAGTTCAAAATAGCATTAACGTTTTTTTGAAAGCCCCAGCTCACAAAACATTACCGTGATCCGACTCACACCGATCCGAACGTTCTCATCACAATGCATGGGCATATTAAATCAAGTAAATCGCGTTACGGCAGAATTTATTGTACGCACGCTCGCTAAATTGCTGTTATACACCTGTTTTTTGCACAGTGGGCTGAAATTTAGGTCGAGAATCCAAAAAAAGCACAAAAAGTATATGCGGATATTTCACACTGCACTATCTTAAAAGTGGAAATACGTCATCTCTGCTTACCCTTATGGGAATGAGGCGTGATTTTATGTATGTATGTATGCACTATCTAGCCCCAAACTAAGCCAAGGTTGTTCTATGGGAACTAGATATCTGTTGTAATAGATAATGAAATTTGGCCGCTAGCAGTCGAAAAATTAAATGCAGTAGCAAAAAAACATTTTGAAATTCTACAAAGTTATAAACTTCCATTACCAAAGTAATCATAGGCGTTCTTAATCTTATTTTATTACAGATGTTTTGATGTAAGATCATAAGTTTACAGTAAAAGTTTCGAACTAACAAGCCCACGTTTCTACCAAATTGAGAAACCCCGTCACATATCGTTTATTTTATTGATGTCCACTTAAATTCGCCTACGGCCCACTGTGCCAGGTAATACTACACATTTGTCAGTGCGAAAAAAAATCAACGGAAAATCGCGGGAACAGAATAAAAGCGGGCATATTACACGAGGGAATATTATGGCATATCCTGGCATATTCCCTCGAATAATTCCTTGTCGGCACTGAGTTATGAGCTAATTCTAAACGACAAATTGAAAATTTTACGCACTCACTTCTCAGGCAGTTAGATATCACTTAGTGATTGTCTAACCGGCCTTTCAGTAGGCCTACCACAAGCTCTGTCTGGCTCTGTCTCTGACTCTGTTTTTGAGTCTGTGTCAGTGTTGCCTAAATAAATCCTACGTCGAAACGTCACACACACAGTGCAATACACTGGTGAGCACTCACACAGACTCTAAACTAGAGACAGAGCCAGACAGAGCTTGTGGTAGGCCTACAGCTCAGTTGGTAGTAGCTCTGCCTTCTGCGCCGTAGGTCGTGGATTCGATCTCCACCGAGAAAAAATGTTTGTGTGGTGAACACAGATGTTTGCTCTCTGTCGGGGCTTTATATTATATTGTTAGGCCCGTATTCAGAAACAATGCTTGAGTCAAGCCTCAAGCATAATTTCTTTAAATTTTTCAATGGAGAACTATCAAAAAATCTATGCTTGAGTCTCGAATCAGACTCGTCCCCACACGTATGGGACGTGTGGGGTATCTATGGATAGGTCTTCAAAAATTATGTTGAGGTTTCTAACATCGTTTTTTTCTAAACTGAATAGTTTGCGCGAGAGACACTTCCAAAGTGGAAAAAAGTTGATCCCCCCCCTCTAACTTCTAAAATAAAAAAAATATATGTTGTACAGTACTATGCAAACTTTCAACGATATTTGGTTTGAACGAGATCTAGTCAGTAGTTTTTTTTTTATACGTCATAAATCGTAAACCACAACTTACCTTTCGACAAACTACAAGAACCTTTAAATTATGTTACTTGATGCTACGGAACCCTTCATGGGCGAGTCCGACTCGCACTTGGCTGCTTTTTTGTATGATCCTCTTACAAAATTGAAATAGCAGTTAAGTTCTATAGTGTGGTGCCACTCCAACTTATTAAGACGTAGGCAATTCAAAAGCAATTTAAGGACAGCACACGCTAAGCTTAATATCAATGTGACCCTGTGATATTTAGGTTTTTGGAAGAAAAAAGCTTCTAGGAAGGTTACCTAGGGATTAAAAGTGTCTGTTAGTATCTTTCAGTATCATTCCAACATTCTAAAGTACTGTCAACGTCCGTATTGATCGCTCAGCTCCACCTCCCATGAGGAACGTGGAAAGCTAACTTTAAATTGATGAATAGGATCCACTGATGGATGGTTCTGGGTATGCGGACTGACAGATTGTTGTGCACTCGTTATTGTGTCCTGCGGGGTCCGATTAGGCTGTGAGGAAATGGAAATTTATGTAGAAAAATGTAGAATTAATTTTTGAGCCTTAGCTTTCACTATTGCCAATATTTAAAAAAAAAGTTGGTCAATGACTACATTGACCAACTTTTTTTTTGACCAACTTTGTAGAATTCTTTTTGGACGTTAGCTTTCTCCATCGCCAATGTTTTAAAAAAAGTTGAAGTGGCGACGAACCATAATCTCCATCAAATCATTGACTCGTAGGTCCAAGGAATATAATACTCTCTACGAGAGCGTAGGTCACGCTCGTTAGAAACGTGCCCTATGGTGAAATGCCTGCGTCCATCACCTTGAGAACTTGAGGCATACAGGTGTTTTCTATCTTTTCATTTTCATAAAATGGTGAAAAATGCGCAAACCAAAACATTGTTTCAAAAAACAAAAAGTTTTTGACAAATCACACGATAACTTTCCTGAGTGTTAAAATATGAAAATAGCTTCGAAAAATATAATATTGGTAGAAGATATCAACGATTACGTCCAAATAAATCGATTCTATCTTTCGAAAAGTTAAACGTTGGAAATTTTCACAATTTGAAGCGGTACCACTTGAACTCACTCAGTTTTCACTTCACTTTTCACACGGAGTTTTCAACGGGCGTCTACCTCTACTATCTCATTTCTGATGATAAAAGAGTAGTAAAGCGAAAACAATATGGATCTCTTCTTATCGTGTCACTGTTCTTTCGTATCAATGTGGTGAAAGGATTTTAAGTGCACCTCTGAGAGGCTCCTTTCGTGCACTCGACACATGTTTTTCAAACTTTTTAGATAGTACGACAAGCCTGCTTTCTCTCGATGTTTGCCTTCACCGTTTGAGAGTACTGGCATAGTGCACATAGATTTTACAACATAAAAACTCATTGGTAGATACATGATTGGATTTAAATAAATTATAGTTTAAAAAACTAAAAAAAACGCTTTTATAACTAATTGAACTAAAAAGTTAAAAATAATCAGTTGAAAAATTTATATTATTGTACAAAGAGCGTGGGGTGCTTTTTATAATAACTTCAGATATAATAAACTATTGATAAAATATTTACAACAATCAAAATCAAGCCCCCCACGCTTTTTGTACAATAATATAAATTTTTCAACTGATTATTACAGTTTTATTTTTAACTTTTTAGTTCAATTAGTTATAAAAGCGTTTTTTTTAGTTTTTTAAACTATAATTTATTTTTTACTTTTTAGTTTTTTTTTTCATTTTTTTTTCATATTATTGCATTGTCATCGACCTTTGACAGGTGTGCAAAGTTTGAATCAAATCTGATCGTTCAAAGTAGGTTTTTTTTTATTTTTTCATTTTTTTTTATTTTTTTTTTCATATTATTGCATTGTCATCGACCTTTGACAGGTGTGCAAAGTCTGAATCAAATCTGATCGTTCAAAGTAGGACAAAATCGAGCTCAAAGGGGTCGGTTACATACATACATACATACATATAAAGCGTTATAAAAAGGAAGGCGGGGCCCGCTACCGCTAGACACCAGTGCTCTCATAAATATGGATAGTTTAGGATGATAAGCAGCTGTTTTATACCGCACTGCTGCTGAAGAACTAGAAAAAAGAAATTCAAACATGAGCTTTGGCTGTTATCAATGGCTAAAGACTTTGAAGAAAGTTCTAGCATGCTTTGACGCTCAATTACCTATACTACATGTCTATACTGCGCAGTAAGGAGTTTTCCAAGTGCCTACTTTAAATATTCTCATGTTCTTATGATACTTCCCCCGATGCCCTACAGCTTCTAGAAAACTATATTCAATCGAGTGATTTCCATTCGACTTCGAGCCCTAAACTCAAACCAGTAGTACGAGCAGAGCTGACAATATTAATAGCGGCGCGCGAACTGTTGCCAGCTTCCATAACTCAAGCGAACCCGTCGGATAACCGTAGTTTTGATAAAACTTCCAAATAAAAGACGAAGCGTTGACGCAATTGCTGTGACGTCATTCTTTCATTTCAAAAACTGTTGGGATTTATGAAATGAAAAAGTCCGACGGATCAACTAAATTCAACAACGTTTAGTCCCGGTTTCACGGGTGACTAATCGCCCAATCAAATATTTGACAGTTGTTTATGTTCACTTTTACAAACAAAAATTTTTGTTAAGCAACTGTCAAATGTTTCTTAGTATGGTACAAGTCTGAACTCAAATATTATTTATCCGCTTGAATCACAAGGATCACTTTGAAACGTCTTAAAGCTAGGTGAGTCAGGTGCCAGCTCCACGTGACCAAGCCTAGAAGAACAGCCAACCAACTTTACTTCCTACTGATATTTTGTACGATTTTTAACAAAATAAAAATAATAGTCGGGCTAATCCACTTTTTTGTGTTTAACTAGCACCTTACCCACCTCATATTAAGCGGTAACCATCGTCTATAACAACGCACTGTCTCGTAGGTCACGCACGTTTAAAACGTGCCCTACGATGCACTGCCCTGCGTCCATCAACTTGAGGTATCATAGATGTTCAGCCTCACGTGCTAGTATTTCACCGGCACCCACACCCTTCAAACCAAAACACAGCAATGCTGCTTCACGGCAGAAATAGGCATGGTGGTAGTACGCACCCCCACGAGACACACACAGTAAAGTAAACAGGCCTTTGCATCTATTCTAGATGATTTATATAGCGTCTGGGGCAACTGGTGATTGCCTGATGCCTCTATACTTACGGGACGCTATAATGCCTGGGACAGGATTTTTTGAATAGGCTTGCCCAGCACCTATACCATCCTGACAGCTTAGTCGGCCTAATCCAAAGGAAAGACATGGTCAATACGTGCGGAGCTGACTAAGCCACGGGTTTCCTCACGATGTTTTCCTTCACCGTTTGAGAGCATAGCATTGTGTACATACATTTTTCGATAGAAAAACTCATTGGTACACGACTAGATTTGAACCCACGATCTTAGGATCGGAAGGCGGGGCCGCTACCACTAGACCACCAGTGCTCCCGGACGAGACACACAAAGAGCTCTCCTACTACTAAACTTTAAACCAAGAATCCCGCGCAAACAAGCCTATTCTTCATCCTTGCATGCAGCATCAATAAATCACAGTTAAATTGCAGAATGGAGTTGCAGTTACAACTCATTAGACAACGGCCGATAGCTCTGTATTAGCCTAAGCTATTACTCATTTGAAGGGTTTGAATTGAAGTACCTACTACCATGCCTAATTCTGCCGTGAAGAAGCATCGCTGTGTTTCGGTTTGAAGGGCGTGGGTGCCGGTGAAATACTGAAGGCTGAACAATTGAACATCTGTTTGCCTCAAACTGACGGACGCAGGGCAGTGCATCGTAGGGCTTCTGGCATGTTCAGCGTGGCCTACGAGGTAATTACTACGAGGTTTGTTATAGGCGATGGTTAGCACTTAAAATCAGGTGGGCCATATGGTTGTTCTATCAGATAGTTATCTAAAATAAATCTTACTCTGCTTAGATCCTTTTCGATCGCATAAAGATTTTGCATTTTGCTAGTGTTCTAAAATAGAATGCTCCTAAACGTTCTAGAATGTTCTGTAATGTCATTCCAGAACATTAAAGAACATGCTAGAACTAAACGTTCTAGAAACGTTGTAGAATGTTCTTTAATGTCATTCCAGAACATTAAAGAACAGTCTAGAACGTTTAGGAGCATTCTATTCTAGAACACTTATCATACAATAGGAAATTTAACGCTACCCGAGCAACGCCAGGCATCGCTGCTTATCTATCTACACTAATATTATAAAGAGGAAAGATTTGTACCTATTTTTGTATGTTTGTATGTTTGTAATGAACAGGCTCAAAAAGTACTGGGCCGATTTAAAAAATTCTTTCACCAATAGAATGCTACATTCTTCCAATTTGACATAGGCTACATTTCATTTTGAAAACAATTAGGGATCTTTGGTAAAATTTGAACAATGTAACCGAAGGTGTAGAAAAATGAGTCTTAAAATATCTTTCGTCGAATGCGCTGCCGAAACTATTAGCGATAGAACAAAATAATGTACAACAATATTGTACCCCGTGCGAAGCCGGGACGGGCTGCTAGTTTCTTATAAAAAGTAAAAAGTCTGAAATACATCCAAAAGTTCCATTCTACGTTGAATGCTTAACTTAGTTTAAATAATACTTTATTAGGGATGACAAGACATGCTTATACGAAGGGGTGTTTCAGAAATACACCCCCACCTAACCAGATAAATGTAATTTCTCAACGATCCCGGAGGAATTCACGTTTTCCTATATTTTTCACATTTCTTTTGTAGCGTTTTTTTCTGAAAACTCAAGTTGCTTCCTATTTTCTGATAGATGATTGAACTGGATGTGAATGTGGAGACATGAAATAAAAGATAGATGTCCTGTTTGAAAGATGTAAAAGGTAAACATTAGGTAGGCCTAATGTTTAGCCAGAGACAAAGCCAGACAGAGCTTGTGGTAGGCCATAAGCTCTGTCTGGCTTTGTCTCTGGCTCTGGTTTTGAGTCTGTGTGAGTTTTGACCAGTATACTATGAGTACCTACCAGTAGTAGAGTATACTGTGTGTGTGACGTTTCAACGTAGGATTTATTTATTCAGCACTCACACAGACTCAAAACCAGAACGAGACAGAGCTTGTGGTAGGTAAAGCTGGCCTTTGCATCTATCGTAGATTATATAATTAGTGTCAGGAGCAGCTGGTGATTACACAAGGCCTACTTACGGGACGTTATAGTGCCTGGGACAGGATTTCAGATGGAATAGGCTTACCCAGTACCTATAAGATTCTGACAGCTTAGTCGGTCGAATCCACAGGAAAGACATAAATAAATAAATATTATAGACAATCCACACACCACTATCTAGCCCCAAATTAAGCATAGCTTGTACTTTGGGAACCAGATAGTTGATATAATACTTACATACATTTTTTTGTAAATACATACTTGGAATACAATATGACACCCAGAAAGAGAACAAACATCTGCGTTCAACACACAAATATTTGTTCTCGGGATCGTGGAAACATAAAACGTAGAAATGTTACACCCTTTTCACCTTCGTTTTGAAGCTCCGTTAATATAAAAATTAAATGCTCCAATAAATTTTAATTTCTGTAAAACTTTGCGCGACGTTCTATGCAAACTAAAATCTATGTACTTAAACAAAAAGGTACCTGTAAAACTAGACAACAGATATAAACTCCCTAGATGAGTTTGAAAACTGTTCTAAACACGCACGTGGGTTCACTCATGTCAAATCAAATCAAATCAATCAAATGTTTATTCAGTAACTTAATCTATTGTGACATTACATGCGTTTGAGATCTCCTTTTAAGTATATAAATACCTGTGTTAGGAGATCCCGCTCTTTCATGACAATTTTTCTTTGAGACTAAGTACCAACATTATTAATCAAAAAATTATAGGCACATACATACCTACAAAAAATTTGTTACAAAATTAACCTTAAGTTTAAAAATTTTACAAATATGTTTAAGTGAGGCATGACATTATGCTTGTGTGTGTGTAAGTTTTGAGTAACTGTGTAGATGTATTATTTATGGGTTCTCCTTTTACGCCAGTCTCATAAGAGTCTGGTTATACAGAAAAACCCTTCGAGTAAATAAACTAGCGTGTATTGTGTGTTTTTGTATGTGTAGATGTGGTGTGTGGTAGTGTAAGTGTGCGAGGGCATGCTTGTGTGAATGTGGTTTCTCCTGGTAACGAGACTTCTCCTGGTAACATAGGAGACAGGAGAAACCAGTGTGTGTGTATTGTGAAGTATTTGTGTATGTTTATGCGTAATGTGTTGTGAGGGTGTGACTTAGACAACATTGCCTAAGGGGTGTGATTATGTTCCTACCTATTATGAAACAATACCTAAAAGTGACTCAACTTCCTCGTAGTTTAGTGTTAGTAACCAGTCATTAAGGATTGTCTTACACTTATATTTATTCATAGGGCAAATACTTAAATTCTTATTCAGGCTATTGTAGAGATGTATTGCTTGTGTTATGTATTGTCGTGATGCAAATTTAGTTCGAGCAGTTATTTTAGGTGTAACCTTGTCTTTTCTTCTTTTATTAAGTTTGGTGGGGTCATAGTCAAGAGATTTGTGTAGCTTTAAGACTGATTGTAGAATATATAGTTTTCTAACTGACAATAAACCTAAGTCTGAATAGAGCATGTCAGTGGAATATCTGTAGGGCTTGAAGTGCATAACTTTTAATAAAGACCTTTGTGCTCTTTCTAACTCTAGGAACTTATTCTTTGTTGCACTTATTCTTTGTTTCATGTCGTATGGAGAAGTGTTGTGGGGTGCTGTAGTTACCTTGGATCTTACGCGAATGGACTGGTTTCTGCAACTAAGATCTGATAGATCTTTTTTGCGTTAAGGGTGGTGGTCGTCATCTGATTTTAGCGCATTATCATCAGCCTGGCTATGTCCACTGCTGGACATGGGCTTTCCCAATAGTACTCAGCAAGTTGTATAATTATAAATTTTTAAGTTAGTCACCACGCTTGGCATGCGGATTGGTAAGAAATAGAAAAGAAATAAAAGAAAGAAAAAATTATAATTTTATTGACCATAAGAACTAGATTATCTAGAACTAGATTAAGTGCTGGTGTTCAGTACTCAAGTGATGCTGAAAGAAAGAAAGAAAAGCATTTTATTGACCTATTAGCATACAAGACACAGGAATACCAACCTACTTAAAAAATAAAAAATAAATCACATAAAAAATTATAAAAAATAATCATTATAGGCAGCTGTCATACCTGCAGTATTACTTATAAATGGGTAACAATATTAGAGGTCAATTAGGCCCCGGCTCAGTATTTGCTGCTACAAATCCCATGCGTTCCCAGTCGGCTTATAGTCCTCGGTAGTTGGTTCTATTTTATTCTACCCTCAGCAAATGTAAGACGGTACATCTAGAACAAGCTATGTCTGGTACTCCTTGCATAAAAAGGAGTCTGTGTCAAAGGTACAGTGCGCAAAAACGTCGCCTGCAGAGCTACGTTTCACTGAAGTGAGCTCTGACTTGGTACAGTTCGCAAATAAAGCAACATAATTTTTTTACATATTTTTATGAACGGGATATTTACCATGAATTTTGTTGAAAACATCAGCTCTTGCTCGTAAATATGTTATTACATCAAAAAGTTATTATTTTAAGGCCTGCGCACATCTAAGCGTTGGGGATGGCAATCAGCTGAAATGCTGTCAAATATCGCTGTCATATTTAACGAGTAAGATAAGGTATATTCATAATGGTCCTATAAATAACAGTTATTTAGCTTAAACGGATAAGTCTGTTGCCATCTCTTTCTGTTGACATGAAAATGAAAGTGACAAGAGACTTTTAGCAAGGGGCTAAAAACTGTACAGCATTATGATGAATGATGAGGTGCGAAGCAATATAATTTTATTATACCACAATTCTTATAATTTTCTAAGTTTTTTTTAGAAAACGTTTTTCTATCGTTCTTTGTATGTGATTTTTACACACTTTCCTCATATATTAAGCTTCAATCAATAATAATACAAATGGGATAGAAAACGTGACATTTTTATCATATTTTCTGTCCTTTTTCTGCGATCCCTACGTCTAATAATTCGCGCCAAGCGAAGCGTCACTTTTAATCTCAATATTGAGATGAGGACAATATGAAGCTACACCATCTTCTTTCTCTTTTCCTCTTACAGGCATATCTGTATGCTGTCTCGCTTTAATCTTTATGTTACAAGGTACCTCTATAATTTCATATGGCTTAAAGTTTTAAGACTTACGCTATCAATTAGCAGTACTCGGGAATTTAAGCTTAAGGCCTCCAAGCAGGTTGATTACGTACATACCTGCTGGATGATTGTATAATTCTGTTGCAATCAAAAGTTTGATACTAACAGATAAATTATAGGTACAAGGAACAGCGATCAAGTACTTTGTTGCCATCATTTTTGCCATACTATTTTTCCAAAGCGATGCTCCTATTCGCTATTCCATGTTTATTATGTCAACATTCAGTCTTGTTGCAATCGTTCCTTTTCAAAGATAACTTTTGTTTAAATTAAGTAGTTTTTTATAGCAATCGAAGCTCAATCGGAGATCAGGTGAGATTGTGGCCAACGGATGGTCAACATGTTAGAAAAAAAAGTAAAAAGAAATTTCTGTAAAAATGATCACCATTTCAATTCAATCTATCACTCCTTTGGCTTATTCGCAGCGCGTTGATCGAGTGACCAAGAAGAAACTAATGTACCAAAGGACAGTGACAAACATCAAGTGTATCAACTTACAAAACGGATCACTCTCGATATATCCTAGTATCGATATTAATTAATCGATTCTATTCGTCAATATACCTACGTGGCATGCAATACGATCGCCATTGGAGTAGTGACAATGAAGTGGGTATCAATCAGTGAAGATTCCTCAAATATACAGGGCGTGCACAGGGCGTATACAGGGCGTCAAACAATCGTTGGAGCAAACGAATACTAAAGTGGAGACCGCGTTTAGGTAAGCGTAGTGTACCTAGAGCCGGGTCCGGACATGATCATTTGACCGATCTTATCACCGTATCCGTATCTGCGTATTGTATCAAGCCCCGTATCAAGTTGTGGACGCCTCCGATTTGCTCCGTATCCGTATCTTCACATCATGATCGCGTATCAAATTGCCCAGTTCAGTTTCTGCTCTCGATCAAACATGTCGTCGCAGTTGGTTGAAATGTACGAGAATTTAGCAATTTCATGTGCCTGTTTTATGACGCGTCCAGACTGACCCACTGACTGTATCTGTATCACCTTTGATGATCGGACAAAAACCGACACGACATGGGACGGGCCGTATCATAACGGAGTATCGAGATCCCGTATCATGATACGTATATCATTACCCGTCCACATAATATGCGATCATGATACGCGTCGACGATACGGATACGGTGATCGGATCGGGCAAATGATACATGTCTGGACCCGCCTTTAGACGCCCTCTGGCAAGGTGGGGCGACGATCTGTGAAATGTAGCAAGCACTGGAGGAGAAGAGACGAAGACCAGGCTCAGTAGCACGTCTTGGGAGAGACCTACGTCCAGCAGTGGACTGATATAGGTTGATGATGATACAAGGCGTCCCACGGATATGCTACAATGTAGGGAAAGTACCTTGAATATTAAGAGGGTACAACACAGGCGACTCTCCATACAAACGTAGTCCCCTATTTCCTCCCTGGATAATGCCTCTAGAGTAGTAACCATTTTGTCTCATGAAATCCAGATCTACTATACAGGGTTATTCATTATTAACTGCAAATACTCAGGAATTAGGTTCAACAAATAGAATAAAAAATATGTATGAAATTTTTTTTTTTTTAATTTGACCAAAATTTTTTTCAAGTTTTTGTATCGAAATTTTATTTTTATTAATTTCTTTACGGCTATTGCATAATGATTGCCACGGAGAACAGGACGATGACCCACCCAGGCGGTGACTGAACGCAGAGTGTCGCTCACGGCGCGCGGGCGCGGATCAAAGGTCAAAATAGGTCAGGCGCCAATGATTTCTTTATCGATTTTCTCAGGATTTTCATAACAAAACTTAAAAAAAATCATTTCATAAATATTTTTTATTTTATTTGTTGAACCTAATTCCTGAGTATTTGCAGCTAATAATGAATAACCCTGTATACGTGCTCGTATGTTTTCCTTTTTTTCAGAAACTTATTGATAAAGATAATATGACCCTCATATGATTTATATGAAATATGAATTGGAGCTGATATTTTCTTTACCAATAAGTTTCTGAAAAAAAGGAAAACATACGAACACGTCTATAGCACGTATATAGCAGATCTGGATTTTATGAGACAAAATGGTTACTTTATAGGCATTATCCAGGGAGGAAATAGGGGACTACGTTTGTATGGAGAGTCGCCTGTGTGATTCCCTCTTAAAGCACGAACATTTTACTGAAAGACTTTAGCCAACATTCACACATACTCAAAAACCAGAGCCAGACAGAGCTTGTGGTAGGCCTACTGGGACTAAGTTCATAAGCGAGTTTATTTCCAAGCGCTTCCAAACAAAAGGTTATTTCCTACTAAGTGATATTGATAGAGACAAATTACGGCAATTATACAGGGTGTCAATTGCAGTCTTAAAGAAGTTGACCATGGTTATCATCATCATCATCGCCATCCACAGCCTAACTTCACCCATTGCTGGGTGTAGGCCTCCCTTAGTTTGTGCCATCTACCTCGATCTTGTGCCAGTCTAACACATTTCCACCCGCGACATTGACTATGTCGTCAATCCATCTTGCTGCAGGGACCTCTATTAAAATCATGATCAATTTTTTCTTTCATGACAAACTCCGGCATTTCTGTAAATAAAACACATTTAGTCAGCGAGATCGAGGATCTATGTTTTTTATAGTGTCCCAAAAGTTAAGAGCCGAGCGGGATATGAACCCGCGACCTTCCTTGGTACGGAGCCCGCTTGGCTCTTAACTTGTGGGACATTATAAAAATCTTAGTGATTTCTTTAAGTGTTACTATAAAATTAAAAGAGTTGAGAGAGAGAGAGAAAGAGAGCTTTTTGTACTGTGGGTGGAGTAATATTTTATTTATATATCCCGAAAGTACTGAAATTACTTTTTTATTTCAGTACTTTCGAAATACAAAATTAATTTCAGTTCTTTCGGGAGTTGCACTGTTTCGGTTTGAAGGGTGAGAGTTTAATGCCTGCCTCAGGTTGATGGATGCTAGGCAGTGCATATTATGGCAATACTTGTATGTGATGGTTTACACCCTGTATAACATTTTAATATATTTCTGTTGATGAATTTTCATTTCATTAATAAATCCTTCTAACTTTGTGAGATTCGTGCTAATTAATGATATCCGGTTTGTTTGAGTTATTTAAGTTAAATGAATATTTTAAGAAACAGATGGCCTCTTTAAACAGTTAAGGCCTGCGCACATCTAGATGATGGATATGGCAATCACGTGAAACGCTTCAAATATGACAGCGATATTTGACAGCGTTTCAGCTGATCGCAATCGCCATAGCCTAGATGTGCGCAGGCCTTTAGAAGAAAGAAGAAAGAAAGAAGAAAGAAAAAAGAAAGAAGAAAGAAACTTATTTATTTATGACGACACATGACATTTAACATAGAGACACATAATTATATCTTCTATATTTATAAAAGAAAGTCGTGTTAGTTACACTATTTATAACTCAAGAACGGCGGAACCGATTTGGCAGAAAATTAGTGGGGAGGTAGTTTAGAACCGGGAGAAGGACATAGGATACTTTTTATCCCGAAAAGCAACGGGAACGGGGTGTTACGGGAACGGGCGAGCGAAGCCGCGGGCGGCCACTAGTTAAAGATAAACAAATAACAGAGACTAAAGTAAGAACGAATACCTACTTCGTATTATTTGAAGGGATAACTACCATGCCTGGGGATTAAAATTGTGAAGTTATTGCTATATGACTGGCCTCCAGCTCATTTGGTAGTAGCTCTTCCTTCTGCGCCGTAGATCGTGGGTTCGATTCCCACTAAGAACAAATATTTGTACGGTGAACGCAGATGTTTGTTCTCTGTCTGGGTGTTATATTGTATTCTAAACATGTATTTACAAATAAAAGGGTATATAATAATATGTAAGTATTATATTATTATCAGCTATCTAGTTCCCATAGTACAAGCTTAATTTGAGGCTAGATAAAGCTGTGTAGACTGTCTACATAAACAAATAAAATATACCTGATATTTTTTATAAAACTTTGTAACAAAATAAAACAAAGTAAGGCTCCATGCAATGATATATCAGGAGATACGGACGAACAATTTGTAAAACATACGCTTTTACTGCTAGAGGTCAGAATAAAATGTGGGCCCTACCATGAACCTGCAAATCGTAACAAACCTGGCTCGTAGCGTTGAACGTAGCTCCGTAGCAATGCGTAGCTCCGTAGCATCGTAGCGTTTTCTTAGCGTGTGAGTGTACAGCAGTAGGCAACTTACATTGCACATCGGCTAATGTCGGCTTCATAGGGCGTAGTGTGCGTCAGAAAGAGATAGCGATCTACAAAGCCGAAAAGGTGATGTGTAATATTTACTGCCTACAACTCATTGCTGAGGTGCTACGAAAACGCTAAAACGCGTAAGTATGCATTTTTATCCATAGCTCAAAGTGCTCTCTGAACCTCTGTAGAGCTCAGAAAAAACACTAGCGTTCTTCTATCCAAATAATGGTAGCATAACGTTGCTAAACTCAGTTGATCGTCTAGATTTGTAGTACTTATAATTATTACTGTTTATACTCTTGTTAAAAAAAATACCAAGCTTCATGATATTTAAAAAGGGTTTCAATGGTAGGGGATTCAGTATTTAAAACGAAAAAACTTTTTAATATCAGAAACTTTCGAGCAATATTTCAGTTTGTTTCAAACCTCGTTCGGCTAAATTGTTCATGATGTGTTTTTTATGAAGTTTGCGTTTTTGTTGATGTTGAAAAATGGAAGCATTATTTTATCAAAATATTTTTTATTCTTTTCTCTCTGGCTGTGGGTTACTCTTGAGTATATATGTACATATATGTGTTCTTTGGTTATACCACAATTTATAAAAAGGTGGGTAGTCAGATATAGATATTTTGCTGCCGTTGGTATTACATCAGGTGGGCCGTAAGCCCGTTTGTCTATCATTTGCATAAAAAAAAAACATACGTGACCGCAAGCCCGTGGCCTCTGCTAGAATACTAAATTATATCCTTACGATGTTTTCCTTCACCAATCTATTTTATGTATAAGTAATTTTTTTTTATACAACTAGCTGAGGGAATAATCATATTATATGGCCCGCCATTCCTCCAAGGGCCCGCCTGGTGTTAAGTGGCAACCATCGCCTATAACAAAGCATAATTATTTAAAATTATAAGTACCTATAAGTACCATTTCGGACACCAGCGTCTTAAAGGTTCATATATAATTTAAATAGCATTCCCGCCGTATGCAATAACAATTTTTGTGAGTCTAGGTAGCATAGATTTTTTAAAAGTTCCATAAAAAAATGACAAAAAAACGGGCTCTACACATACTCAAACATTATTTTGTTCATACGGCGTTATGTCAAAATAATTTATCTAACGGCTGTCAACACCTTAAAGGCTCTATTTCAACGGTCCATTCAACTAACGATGCGCATAATTTCAACAGAATAAGAACTTTTCTTATTCTTCACTTGTTGTTCCCAATCAAGAAGATCCTATGCTTTTGTTTTTTTAAGTTCGTTAAAGGCTGGTTGCTTGATTGGGATTTTGTTTTTTCTTTTTTCTAAATTCACAAAATATTCTCTAACTTCTGCCTCTATTGTGTTGTACCTACAGCTCTCACACATAACAAAAACAGAAATTAACCTAAAAATCATTAAATGATTGGCTCACAGCTTAGTTGGTAGTAGCTCTGCCTCTGCCTTCTGCCTTCTGCGCTTAAGGCCATGGGTTCGATCTCCACAGAGAACAAAATATTTGTGGGGTGAACACACATGCTTATTCGATTTGGGTGTTATATGACATTCTAAGTATGTATTTACAAAAAAGGATATTATGTATAAATAAACCATGTGGTTCGATAGTGCTAGCTCGATAGTGCAAAATTAGTAGTGCATGTCAAATTTCCACAAAATATAAAAAAAAAATCGAATTGTTTATTAATTTTAATCTCTTTTATAGAATTATAAAATTGGTCTATCTCAAAAAGATAAGATTGGCTTGATAAGGTAAGGTACCCTAATTCTTTATTTCAGAACAGTAAAGATTAAATAAACTATTAGGCTTACCAAAATATATAAGATAAAAAGTTATAACTTATCTACATAATTCTGACGATAAGAAAGAAACCCTAAATTTACCAGAACAAAATGATTGAATGAAGGAAAAAATCCTCCCGCCAAAAAGTAATTACCACAGATAAAACAGCGTAAGGAAAATTACGTCAAAGTGAATTCGGAAGGCGTGAGCAGGGTGGCCCGGATGTACGGCCAAACGCCTATATTTCCGGCTTACGTATGTACCGTACTCACGCAATCCCAGAATAAGTACTCACGATCCTTAGTTACAAAGAGTAAAGTTTTATTTGGCACACAAACGACAAACACTTACTTTTTCTTAGAATGACTATTTTATTTTCTTAGATACATAAAATCACGCCTATTTCCCAAGGAAGACCGAGAATCACCGATGCTTTTATGGGGTAGTCAAATTCGTTGATGATTGAACCTCTATGCCGTAGACTCCTTGGCGTCGTAGCTGATAAACGCGGTGCGTTTGAGTTTGATTGATCCATTTTATTTCATTTTGTGTTATTGCCTTCTTCTTCTTTTTTTCGATTGGACTAAATGCTGGTGATCGTCTGACGATTCAAGCACTACCGGACAATTATTTTTTTCTTTTCGCTTCTCTAAAAGCAGGCTATAGTACACCAAGACCATACTGCTTACTCTTCCGGTCAATTGCGTTGATTGTCCACAATATTTATATAGGGCTTTACGTTCTATCAGCTAAACATATAAAAAGAAATATAGAAGCCGGAAAGGATAATATTCCTGCTTCTTGTTTGCGCACCTAATCCGGCTATTTTTATAATTTAGCTCTTTTTTGTGAGTTATAAACAAAAAGCGCGGTAAGCTAGGAAGGAGAGAAATAAATGAATATACCTAGTAAAGGAATAAAGCAATTTGTCTATACCCGCCGGCAATGCTGTGGAGCTGATGAAAATGAAAATCCATAGACTTTGGTTTTCAATTATAGGTACATATCCTTCTATACCTACTTATGAGCTCGTATGGAGCATTATTGAGTAAGTATTAGAAGTCTTTGTCTATGGCTCGTTCGGGGAAGTACTACCACCATGCTTATTTCTACCGACATGCAGCGTCGCTGTGTTTTGGTTCGAAGGGTGTGGTTTGAAGGGTGAAATTATTGGCACGTGAGGCTGAACATGTGTGCCTCAAATTGTTGGACGCAGGGCAGTGCATCGTAGGGCACGTTGCTGATGTGACCTGCGAGGCTGCGAGGATGATCATAAGATCAGAATATAATAATACTAGCTGTGCCCGCGACTTCGTCCGCGTGGTATAGTGTCTATGGGTGGCATTTTTAATTTGCAGCGGAAGAAAACAGTAATTAAATAACAACGTCATATTCGCGTGCACGTGACACAGTCGTCTGCCCTCTTACTAAACTTAGACATAATGGCGTTGTACTACGCCACACTTTCATCCCCCCCGCATTCCTCTCCGAACTCCCCCCACTCTCCTCAACACCCCCCCACATTCCCCCCGCACTCCCCCCAGACTCCCCTCCACAATCCCCCTGTACTCCCCCTCGCTCCTCCCCTCCACACTCCCCCCTGTACTCCCCTCCACACTCCCCCCGCACCTCCCCTCCACACTCCCCCCGCACCTCCCCTCCACACTCCCCCGGTACTCCCCTCCACACTCACCCCGCACCTCCCCTCCACACTCCCCCCTGTACTCCCCTCCACACTCCCCCCGCACCTCTCCTCCACACTCCCCCTATACTCCACTCCACACTCCCCCCGCACCTCCCCTCCACACTCCCCCTGTACTCCCCTCCACACTCACCCCGCACCTCCCCTCCACACTCCCCCCGCACCTCCCCTCCACACTCCCCCCTGTACTCCCCTCCACACTCCCCCTTGTACTCCCCTCCACACTCCCCCCTGTACTCCCCTCCACACTCCCCCCGCACCTCCCCTCCACACTCCCCCTATACTCCCCTCCACACTCCCCCCACACCTCCCCTCCAACTCCCCCCTGTACTCTCCTCCACACTCCCCCTGTACTCCCCTCCACACTCCCCCCTGTACTCCCCTCCACACTCCCCCCGCACCTCCCCTCCACACTCCCCCCTGTACTCCCCTCCCTCTACCCCCCCAGCACAAACTTTGAATGTCATATTTTTTTATATCAAATCAACAGAATAAAAAATAAGTTTTAAGTTTCTAGCTCTAAAAATGACGATACTTCCATACAATTTTCAACCCCTATTTTCAACCCCTTACAACCCTTTTTTCGCAATAAAAAGTAGCCTATGTCCTTCCCCAGGCCCTCAACTATCTGTGTACCAAATTTCATTTCAATCGGTTCAGTAGTTTTGGCGTGAAAGCCAGACAGGAAGACAGACAGACAGACAGACAGACAGAGTTACAAACGCATTTATAATATTAGTATGGATTAGATTGCCTAATAGAGAATGAGGTTTGACTCTAGTTTATGGTACCTAGTATCATATATTAGAAAGCCATAGATAGATTATCATAGATTAGTCCATACTAATAATTTATCTATGGAGATACCCCTCCACCCCCAAAAACGAGGTCTGGTACAGGGTATAAAGTTTTAAAATGCATCTTATTTACTCATACTTACCTACTCATTATTTAGTGCAATAATTATAATGTTACATGGTGAGGTCTTGAAGTTAAAAAATAGAGGATAGCAATATTTGGAGTGGTTTTCTGTAGCCAACAGCGGTAATTTTATGTTTAGATTTTTAAATATTTAGTCTGTAAATCAACATTCTCAATTTATATTTGAGGTACCTACGAACTTGTTAGAGAAAGCCGCGCGGAGTTCCACTAGTAAAATTAAATTTTAATAGAAGTTTTTATAAGAAAGGTTCACAGTCACAGCGGTTCCATTGTGAAAGAGTAATTAATTCTCAAATGAACTGTTGGCGCTAAGAAATCATTCTCAGGTCAGCTGCTTCCAGATATTAATAAATACGGCTCAAGGAAAGGAATTAGAATAATTACAGTCGGGACTAATGGATTTCCGCATTCGAAAAAAAATTACATCGTCATCTCAAAGAAAAGGAAATTGCGAGAAAACGGTAGGTATCCTATATATAGGCATCGACATACAATTATGTATAGACGGCACATCTCTAACTGCCATAGTGGAACACAGCGGGTAAGCCAACTGGCGTACTCTCACTCTCGAGGCACTCGATGTGACAACACGCGGTTTCGTCAGTAGGTAAAAACTTGAGTAAAACGAAGCATAATTATATGGAAAAAACGGGTGTTTATTGCGATTACCTTTTACTATTAGAGTCTCCCCGCGTCCACGGCTGTTGTAACACGGTTGAAACGTCGGGAAATAATAAAGGTAATCGCGATAAACACCCGTTTTTCCATAATAATTAAGCATAACGATCGCGTTAATTTAAAAAATGCTACATTATAAGCAATCTAATGCTGCATATATTTGGCTTGGTTAGACGATCTAACCACGTAAAGCGCTGTATCAAACCTAAGTTAATCTTGTTAAAAATGAATAAATTATAGTTTAAAAAACTTAAAAAACACTTTTATAACGAATTGAACTAAATGGTTAAAAAAAAACTGTAATAATTAATTGAAAAATTTATATTATTGTACAAAAAAGCGTGGGGTGCTTTTTATATTAACTTCAGATAATAATAAACTATTGATATAATATTTACAACAATCAAAATCAAGCACCGCACGCTTTTTTTGTACAAAAATATAAATTTTTCAATTGATTATTAGTTTTATTTTTAAATTTTTAGTTCAATTCGTTATAAAAGCGTTTTTTTTAGTTTTTTAAACTATATTTTTTTTTTACTTTTTTTTTTCTTTTTTTTTCATATTATTGCATTGTCATCGACCTTTGACAGGTGTGCAAAGTTTGAATCAAATCTGATCGTTCAAAGTAGGACAAAATCGAGCTCAAAGAGGTCGGTTACATACATACATACATACAGGTGAAGCTAATAAAAGCGTTATACAATTATAAGTTTAAAAAACTAGAGAAACCGACTTCATTGCCAAACGGCTGAACCGATTTTAATGAAATTTGTTTGGGACAATCTGAACGTAAGAATAACCTTCCAAATAAAAAAATATTTTCTAAATCGGTTCATAAATGACGGAGGCATGCAGTTACAAACATTAAAAAAAAAATTAAAAAAAAATGGCAACACCGATTTTAATAAAATTAAAATGGGACCAATCTGGAAGCAGTACCTTTCAGATAAAAAAATAATTTTTCAAATCGGCTCACAAATGACGAAGTTATGCGGTAACAAACATTAAAAAAAAAAAAAAAATATAAAAAAAAAATAAAAATAAAAAAAACAACCGAATTGAGAACCTCCTCCTTTTTGATTGGAAGTCGGTTAAAAAAGACTTTTGTTCCGAAAATAGCTTCTCTATAATAGTACGCAGTACCATAGTAACTCGATGATCCTAGGAGCCTAGTACCTAGTTTATAGCAGCGGACTTGCTATCTGTCACTTCATCATCATCAACATGAAGAAGTCTACTGCTGGACATACGCCTTGTCTACACATTTCCAGGAAGAACGATTCTGAGTCCTTTCCAACCATCGACTTCCCGCGATCTTAGCAATGTCGTCGGTCCATCTGGTGGGCCCTACGTTTCATCATCCGGTTCGTGGTCGCCATTCGAGAACCTTTATTCCCCAACGTCTCACTACCCATACTAAGTAATTGTGGCGGCTAGGTACTTAGCCACAGGAATCGGACTGACGCGTAGGAATTCAATGTCGCGTCGCCAGTCGTCTCTCCCACACATTGTGCGAACATGTAGCCTTGGTGAAAATAAATAAGTATTTGGAACATGTGTTTATTGCTGCACTATCCTCAAGAAAAGTAGATTATGTAGTTAGGGGTAGCATCTGGCCTCAAAACCCTAAATAATTTACTAGTTACTAGTACGGGACCTTTGTAGATAGGTATTAAAATATGTTGATCTGTTCGTAAAACAATGTAAATTCGCTAAAACCGCTCCGGCTAAAAAGCCTGAAACCGCGAGCATGCGGTCGGTAATGAGCTGCGCCATTTTACCCGGGAATTTGGCTTTTAGTTAGCTTCTATTATTTATGCTAAACCATCTCGGTGCCATTATTGTAGGTTATTTTTTATATAACTAGCTGATGGAACAAGCAATAGGTATGATCCAGTGTTGCCAGAATGTTATGCCGCCTTCCCACTGGTGCGTGATATCGCGCACCAGCCCGCACGACACACCATGGGAACGGTCTCGTGCGCCGAGGTGCGCGGTAACACAGGAGCATTTTCTGTGTGCGTTGCCGTGCGTCGTCGTGCGCGGTGCGGGCGTGCGTGATATCACGCACCGTAGGAAGGCGGCATATTACTTGTAACATTTTAAGTTAACTTTTGACCCTCGCATGTCACCTTCATGTTACACGACTCGAAGGTATAAATAAACTCTAAAAATATTTTCCAGTAAACAAAATGATTACGAGCTTAATAAATTGAACAGGAATCGTATTTTTGTGTTTGTGTAATAAAGTGCCTTGTAGTGTATTGTGTCGTTTCCCACATAATTTATGGTAATGTTACTTTTCTCGTGAAAGTGTTACTTTTTGCGGTGTCTCATGTTATATTTGACTATCTGCCACTGGCAACACTGGTATGGTCCTGATGGTAAGTGGTAGCCATCGCAAAAAAAACATTTACACGAACGTCAGGACCCTGCCTTATGATGCACTGCCCTGTGTCCGTCCATCAACTTGAGGCATACATATGTTCAGCCTCACGTCCCAGTTATTTCACCGGCACCCACACCCTTCAAATCGAAACACAGCAACGCTGCCTCACAGTGGAATGGTGTAAATATGGTGTCTATTTAAAATTTATGGAGAAATGCATAGTCTTATTAATTAAACTGTAATATAATGAGGTACCTAGGGTACCTAAGATCACCGTTTACTATGCATAATAACGATAGTAACATTTAAGTTAGCTTCACTGCGTTGTTATCGCTCTCTCGAGTCTCTATAGCTTTCGTGTCAAGGCTTGGTTTTAGGCCTTTATACAAAAACAATACTTGAGTCAAGCCTCAAGCAGCCTCAAGCATAATTATTATAATTGGTTGGTCAACAGTGATTGGACTTTCAGGCCGCTCTAGGGCCCGTATTTCGTACTTATTTTCATTTAGGTAAACGTAGTGTAGGACGCCCTCCGGCAAGGTGGGGCGAAGATCTGCGAAATGGCAAGCACTGGAGGAGAGCCGAAGACCGGACTCTCCTCCAGAGCAGGGGCCTCCACTCCAGGGAATGGGCTATCAGACTCGAGCATTGTTTCTGCATACGGGCTTAATAGCCCCTTAGCACCGGTGGGTGATATCGCACACCAGCCCGCACCAGCTCGCACGATACACCATGGGAACAGTCTCGTGCGCCGAGGTGCGCGGTAGCACAGAAGCCTTTTCTGTGTGCGTTGCCGTGCGTCGTCGTGCGCGGTGCGTGATGATCTGCAGAACCACGCACCGTAGGAAGGCAGCATTAGACTTGTCATGACTGAAGACCAAATGACTGCTAGAGCCAGCACAGCTTATGGCCTCGAAGCACGGAAGCACTCATGACAATGCTAGCAGTCACCCATCCAAGAAATGACTGCACAGAGCGTTGCGTCGTAGCTTGAGTCGTCTATCTGCTAGGACGAAGCAAGCTACATGTCCCAGTAAGGTAATAAATATGATGATTCAAAGACATTTTGCTTATAACTCTACTTTATTAAAACAACTATATTAAACAATACACAAATATTTCTTAAAGCTACATAGTATACTTTACTTAGGTACTTAAATAGGTACATTTTAAATTAATTACTTATCCTAACCCACAGCCCTTATCCATTTGTAAAATAATTTAATTTGATTGTAAATTCAAATAAAAAATATATTTCATTTCAATACCTTTCCCGTTTTAGACTATTGCTTGCCGTGCGCATTTAATTTTTTATTTAATTAGTCGATAGAACAAGCATATGAACCACCTGATGTTAAATGGTAACCATTGCCTATAACAAAGCCTCGTAGTTCACGCACGTCAGGAACGTGCCCTATGATGCACTCCCCTGTGTCCATCAACTTGAGGCATACAGATGTTTAGCCTCACGTGCCAGTAATGTCACCGGCACCCACACCCTTCAAACCTGTACACAGCGATGTTGCTTCACGACAGCAATAGGCATGGTGGTAGTACGCACCCCCACGAGACACACACAGAGCTCTACTCTTAAAATGACATGATCGCCTTTCTACTTTATTTTGTTTTGTGGCCTTAACCCAACAATCTTCCGGCTATGTAGTCGTGAATTCAAATCCCGCTTGGAACATTATAATAATTAGTAAGTTGAAATGGCAATGGGCAGGTCATATAGCTCGAAGAACCGACAACCGTTGGGGAATAAAGGTTCTCGAATGGCGACCACGAACCGGAAGGCAAAAAGTAGAGCGCCCACCCACCAGATGGACCGACGACATTGTTAAGATCGCGGGAAGCCGGTGGATGGAAAGGGCTCAGAATCGTTCTTCCTGGAAATGTGTAGGGGAGGGCTATGTCCAGCATCGGACTTCTTCAGGCTGATGATGATAATCTCCCAGCTAACCTACAACCTAAACTAAAATACTTGCAGAACAGAAAAGCTATATTAAGGTAAATGTTCCAATTCTGGTGGCAAAGGTATGTTTTTGAGCATCGCAAATCGTTTGAGCGCGTCGTATTTTCCCCTGAGCGCGTCTATCTCGTCCCGGATTCTGTTGTTATCATCTTGCATGTGCTCCATGTCGTTCCATTCCTGGAACCAACAAAACATTTACTACTAGATTATTAGGGTTTGTATTTGTTCTAATCTTCTTTTTATCGTGTCACTGATTCTTTCGAACCAAGTGTGGTGAAAGGCTTTTAAGTGCGCCTCAAAGAGGCTCCTTTCGTGCACTTGACACATATTTTCGAACTTTTTCTAAGATATGGCGGTTTCCTCACGATGTTTTCCTTCACCGTTTGAGAGCACTGGCATAGTGTACATACATTTTTGGGAAGAAAACTCATTGGTACACGACTGGATTGGAACCCACGACCTTCGGATCGGAAGGCGGGGCCGCTACCACTAGACCACCAGTGCTCTTGAGACTATGGGCTCAGGTACTGAATGAAAGAAAATAAATTTTATTATTGGGTGATGTTTAAGTAAGATAATCTGTGTCAAATTAAATAATATGTATTTTCTTTCTAGAATCTGTAACTTTTCATTTTTATTTTTGTTTGAACTCATAATCTGGTAACATAACTTATCTCAGCGAGGAGTTACCCACCTGACTCTTTTCAGTTTCCAGTTCATCCTTCTGCTCGATTCGTTTGATCCGGCACGAGGCTGCATACCCTCGGTTCTTCAGTGTCCGTCGACGTTGCTTCATTCTAGAATAAAATCAAAAAGTCATTATTTTGTCATGTTTATTCAGTTGAATTTCAAGAATCACTTTGAAACGTTTTAAAGCTAGGTGAGTCTAGGTGCCAGTTCCACGCGACCAAGCCTAGAAGAACAGGCAACAAACTATGGCTCGGTTCCTACCGTTTTTTTTACGATCCTTTTAATAACAATGTTAAGTCAGCTTTAATTCCTGTAAGTTTGCAAGAATGTGCCCTAAGATGTACTGCCATCAACTTGAGACATACAAATGATGTGCCTCACATGCCAATAATTTCACCAGTACCAATACCCTTCAAACCGAAACACAGCTCTGATCTTTGACTGGCCTCTCAGCTTAGTTGGTAGATGCTCTGCCTTCTGCTTTGTAGGTCGTGGCTTCAATCCCCACGGAGAACAAATATTTGTGTGGTGAACGCAGATGTTTGTTCTCTGTCTGGGTGTTATATTGTATTCTAAGTGTGTATTAAAAAAAAATGTATTCATATAAGTAGTATAGCAGCGATCTGGTTCGGCAAGTTTTATCATGCGCACTTGATGTGCGGGCAGGTTTTTCCGCTGGTGGGCCCTTTTTGCGTGACCCTTGACACGTGTTGCTCGAACTTTTTTAGGTTCTACAACACGCCGGTTTCCTCACGATGTTTTCCTTCACCGTTTTTGAGAGTACTGGCATAGTGCACATAAATTTTTCGACAGAAAAACTCATTGGTACACGAGTGGATTTGAACCCACGACCTTCGGATCGGAAGGCGGGGCCACTACCACTAGACCACCAGTGCTCTCGCAGCGATCTGGTTCCCATAGTACAAGTTCTGCTTAGTTTGGGGCTAGATAGTGCGGTGTGGATTGTCTTAAAAAAAAAATAGCAACGCTGCTTGACAGGAATAGTAGAAGTGATAGTACTTCCCCGGACAAGCCAAGAAATAGGCATGGTGGTAGTAATTCCTGGGATGAGCCATACAATCAATCAATCATTTATTTATTTGCTTGAATGGTGTATGTACATAAGATCTTCAATATAATATAAAGTAAGTAGCACACATTCCCCACTACATTGCTAAGATGCAAAAATTATAGGTTCAAAAAAAATTTAGTCACAAAACTTAGTCAATTACACCTTACTTAACATAAATGTCTTTGTTTATATACTTACAAATAATGTCATCAAATAATGTCATAAAAGCATTATAATTAAAAGGAAAAGAAATATAAATCTAAATATAGAAAACTGTCAAATATTCGTCGCTTGAGACGTGCTTAAATCTGAGTTGCGTTTCAGTATTCGGGGGTAAAACTCTTACGTTACTGACTGACTGACTGACAATCAACGCTGAGCCTAAACCGTAAGTCCTAGAAGCATGAAACTTGGAGGGTATGTTTCTTTTATAGCATAGGGGTGCACTAAGAAAGGAAATCGGAAAATTATTTCCCTAAGCGGAGAAAAAGAGGAAAAACTTTTAAAAGAAAAATCAACGGGGTGTAACGGCAAAGGGGCGAGCGAAGCCGCGGGCGTCCGCTAGTTATACATACAAATTGTTATTATCCATTCATAAATTCACCTACCCTGTATAGAGTTCTGTCAATGAGGCATAATCATAGCTTTTTTAAAAATTCTCTAGTTGGTAAATCTTTAATTTCACACACGACACATGTTTTTTTACACGAGGAGCTATACTACTATTGACTTACATGTTCCCCCTTCATCGAGCCCCTTTTTAGAGGCGAAGTAGCATTTAAGCTGAGTGAGAACCATCTTGGCTCATAAACAAATACTTACCTAATTGGATACTGTCGGCACCTTTTTCAGCAATAGAACTAGGATTATGTGTGTACTTATTTCTTTCTATGTGTTTCTGTATGTGTTCTATGATTTATCTTCTCTTATGATTTCTTGTGTAGCCGTACCTTTACTCAATGTTCTCCTATTTCTGTTGTTTCATTTCTTTATAAGCTGTGTTTTTTGAGCCAAATAAAAAAGTTACCTAGGGTAACATGCCCTAAATCCAGCCACCCCCCAATTACCAGCCGCCTCCGAAAAATCAAGCTAGAATTGTAAACGATTTACACTATGCTATTTCTTTGTTACCCAAAACGAACCTTATATTATACGCCATAGACGATATCAATTTGGTCGAGCTAAGTTTTAACTCATTCAATCAGTCGCCGATTGAACACAGGCGAGAGTGCGCGTGCTTGATTTGTTCAGTAGCTGTCTCTCGAACCAAGCATCGACGACTTCACGGGATAAGGATTTTCATTATATTAGAACTATAATCCATGAAATATTTTACTTGTCTAGAATAGAAGACGAACTAAAGAATATCATGAAATAACTTTTTTTTATTCATATTCATTATTTAATTAAAAAACCACCCGGCTGGATATAGGGTTTGGTTTTACATTCAAATCTAAATATCGGCAGGGGGGCTGACAATAAGAATTTGCTTTCCGATCGAAAATCCTTAATCCAGCCTGCACTTTCTTTAGGGTGACTATGCTTTCGTGATATTAGGTACCACTACTAATTATTGTATATTTTGTAATATTGTCAACAGATAAGTAAATATGATAAGTATATATTAAATTTTACATTGCGCTCTAATTAGACTTTTTAAACTTCTTACCGTTGTAATGGGTTTCCAACCTACTTGCTGAATAAAAAGTTGGAATTTGGTTCAACAACCTCCTTGCAGTTAGAAAGACTTTAGAAAGTTGGAACATGGTTGAATAAAATAGAACTTGTTTTTTTTATAATTTGACAGCTGTCAGTAGAAAGCGATTCTCCCTAGGGCTGAAAGTATTACTTTCAATTAGGCCCCTCAGGCAGCTTCAGACCTACTTTCAGAGTATGAGCAATGAAAAAGTTAATTACAGCTATTTCAGTGTAAAATTATACCTACAAAAAAATGTTCATAATTGGTAAAATTCAGTTTGTATGGAAGCCATACCCCCCTAGGTAGAGTATTTTTGAGATTGTTAAAGTTTTCAAGACCTTCCATAATTTGTTGATCTGGTTTAGTTATTTAATTTATAGTTATTTTTTAAGACTGATACCTAGTCGTTTTTTAGGCATAGAAGATGGTGTTTAATTATGTTACAGAAGGTTAACCTTTCATTATTTTGTTTTGAGTCATTAGTAATTAAAGAATAGGTATAAGATTGAGATGCGAACTATTTTAACTTTGTTTGATTTGTACCATATGTGAACAAAATTATGGCCACCCTATTTTTCTTCATAATCCTTCCATCTAGAGTGGTGTGTGTACACACACACACTAAAAAAAACCTTTGTAATCATAGCGGCTGATATTAGGTCATGCGTGGGCTGTATTTAGGGAAAAGGGGGCTGATATTTGGAAAAAGTGGTATATCATGAATAAACGTTTAATATTTAAAGCATTTATTGAATTCCATAGTGTTTTGCCCTATACAACTAAAACCAATGAATTTCTTCACCTAACAAAAAAAGAATCAGAGGCTAATAGTCAGTATTTTTTTTTTTATAAGGAGTTGAATCCAAAAAATCCGTTAGGGGGCTGATATTTGGCCATATTACCCTATCTCTCTATCTTTATGACGCTACAAAGCCAACTAAACTAGCCGACTTACTTACCGCACAATCTGTTCTCGCGAGAGCCCCCGCATTTTTAGCTGGCGATTGAGATCCCGCACAGATATAGAGACCAGCTCATCATCACTTATCTCTGCACACGGGGTTGGGGATAGGGGCGCCTGAAAACATCACAAAGTCACTGAGCTAGTGAGCAATGTCAAAAACCAAGTGAAGCCATGTTTATTCAGTGTTAAACAGATTCTTACCATGTTCATAGCTTTCCGTCCCTGCTCTTTAAGATCATGAGGCATAATAAGATGGCTAGTTAGAGTTTGGAATAACGGATTGTTCCAATTTCGTCGCAATCACTTTTGTTTACTTTCACTGCACAAGTACACACACAACACAACACAAGATAATCGTGGTTAGATTTAGCAAAATGTTTATTATTTCTCTAGCCGGTGACTCCTGGTGACTTTAAACAAAAATCCCAACATTCATGACCAACTAACTAAACTCTATCTTTGAAAATGAAAGAGAAAACTAGACAGGATTTCTCAAATTTTAAAATAAATCTTTCCTTTCCTCGACTCATTGACATTGACTCAGAAAATTCAGAAATACTGAATGAGTGAATGAAACGAACAGCGACAGATGAATCAATCAAATAACCATAGACAAAGTAAACGAAAGAGTGGTCAAAATGCGATATAGTCCGTCCAAGCTAAACCTGAATTTTTGTAAAAAAAGTAAAACTCAAAAATGTACATTTGGAAACAACGCATGTGTTTTCAGCTTCAAAGAGGGTTCGATACTTTTGTTTCTGATGCTTTCTTGATAAAGAATGGGTGGACTGGATACCTACATTTTCATGATGCAGTGAGGATTTGATACAGAGCTACCAGATGGCTTACCTGTTGATGGGAACGGTCGCCCATAAAAACCGCTAAATATTCTAATGGACAAAAAACCAACAAAATCAGAAGGTAACTTTGCGATAAAATATGACTAAGCTTATACTACTTGTCTTCACACAGCAAACCCGTGTCTTGTGACGCCCACTGCCCCTCTCATGTGGTGTGGCAGACAGAGACAGAAACATAATGCTTAGATAGAACCATGTGGTCTACAATAAGTTCAGCCTTAATAAAACATCCCTGCTACAACCGCCATTCTAATCGGGAACCGTGCAACAAGTCTTTTAATTTGAACCAAACCCAACGCAGATGCTATTTTTGAGGAGCAGGTCAATCGCAGGCAGAAAGGATAATAAATCGAACATTCTTTTTTAATACAGTTGCTCAAAAAGTGGCGTATTGCAGGGACGTATAGCGTTCGGGATGTGGGCTATTACACACGCGTGCTTTTTTTTTTACCATTCCCGCACTAGTGCTTTTTCTTTCCCAACTGTCAAAATAATGTCTAAAAAGAAAAACCAACCATGAAGTTTTTACTAAAAAAATTCATCGAAGTTTTTAAGAGTTTTTATGATTCATGCAAATACGTATTATTTCTAAAAAGAAGCTACTAATTTGTTTCATTAACAGATTTAATGATTTGATTGAATGAGTTATGTTAGGTTTCAATTCATTTCATCTCATGAAATTTCATTTTCAATTCATATCAATAAAAAAAATCTACTGAAGACTTGGCTGTATGGGTATAGTTCCCTTTGCCTTCCAGAATGGGTGAAGAAAAAAAAAATCTCTGCTTATATTTTACGGTTGGCGCTTGGCGCCATTTTTCAGAAATTTTCTTTGCGAGTTTATTTGTTTGTTGCACAAAATGAGTAATTTCGACCCTAGATTTTTTGAATTAACACCACCGGAACTCAGTTTAATTGCACAAAATGTACAATAATATGAAAAATTTATATTATTGTACAAAAAGCGTGGGGGGCTTGATTTTGATTGTTGTAAATATTTTATCAATAGTTTATTATATCTGAAGTTATTATAAAAAGCACCCTACGCTTTTTTGTACAATAATATAAATTTTTCAATTGATTATTACAGTTTTATTTTTAACTTTTTAGTTCAATTAGTTATAAAAGCGTTTTTTTTTTAGTTTTTAAACTATAGGTAATTTATTCTATACTGTTTACAAGTATTACAGAACGCAACACAAAAGTGTTTTATCCCGGTCAGCGGCCGGTGACGAACTGAACATTGGCCGATTGTGTAAACACCACAGGCCAGGCTACGCCACGATTCCTTTGAAGTGTGCCCAAAAAACCGACAACTCCCCGATTGCGCGCCATGCTTGACAAATGTCCGCCAACATTATACCAATACCCCCTGTACACATTGGCGTTGGCCTGTAGTGGGCCAGCGTGGGCAAATGTGTAGAGGCCCCTTAATGAAATATACTATATTAGCCTGTCACTCACAAATTGGAAGCTTTGCATTTTCCGGAAATTAATTATAGAAGCGTACAGTGTTCCCCATAAGAACCATTTACCTTCTGAAGACGAAAGGGTTTCCGCCAAATCCCATAGAAAAAAACCCCAGTCCCGGCGCAAAAGAATTGTATCTCAGATTTTAGATAATTATTAGTAGAAACAATATCAGGTGTCGCTATTTCCTGATTTCGTGGCTAACATGTTTTTTTTACCCAGAGAAGTTTCATAGACGCTACATGCAAAAATGACACTTTTTAGGAAAAACTTCGTGTAACTGTGCTAGTTGACATTGTATTGGCAAAAAATTAATAAAACACATAATTAATATAAACACAACATTATCACTTATGTAATATAATGTACCTATACCTATTATTTCATTTTTTGAAAAACTTTATTTTACTGATTAATTCACTCATTTACGACACACACGTGTGGATAATTGCAAAAAATGAATATAATAGGTAGATATGTATTGTCCGTATTATAAAAAAAAAATAAAAAAAAATGCGTACGCACTGATATGTATAGCCTGCATCATACTTATATACATATGTAGTTATATTTATTTTATGAGGAAAATAATCGCCTTTAAAAGCTGCCTTTAGTAATCGGGGTGACTATGTTTCTCCCTTTAACAAATTGAGTGGGAGCGAGAGCGCGCTCACTCACGTCACAAGCCCTTATTGAATTCTGAGAAACGATAATGAAAACCTATTGTAATATTAATAATATAACAGAGAAAAGTTAAACCCCGATTACTAAAGGCAGTATTCTTTTTCTTATAAAATAAATATAACTACAAAATGTATATAAGTATAATGCAGGCTATACATATCAGTGTGTACGCATATGTACCTATTATATTAATTTTTTGCAATTATCCACTTGTTTATGTTGTTAACGAGTGAATTAGTACAGTAAAATGAAGTTTTTCAAAAAACTGGCATAATAGGTATAGGTACATTATATTACATATGTGATAATGTGTTTATATTATGTGTTTTATTCATTTTTTGCCAATTCAATGTCAATTAGCAAAGTAGCATGAAGTTTTTCCTAAAAAGTGTCATTTTTGCATGTAGCGCCTATGAAACTTCTCTGAGTAAAAAACACATGTTAGCCACGAAATCAAGAAATAGCGACAACTAATATTGTTTCTACTAATGATTATCTAAAATCTGAGATACAATTCTTTTGCGCCGGGACTGGGGCAATTTTGGCGGAAACCCTTTGGAAATATAAAGTTTATTTAGGATCTCGGAAACTGAGCCAACGATTTTCATGAAATTAAGTATAGGTACAGAGGTTTCGGGAACGGGCGGTAAATCGATCTAGCTAGGATTCATATAATCTATAATATCTATAAAAAATTCTTGCCCTAATTTGGAACGCGATAAACTCCGAAACTACTGAACGGATTTTGATCAAATTTTGTAAGCGTCTATAATATGGTCCAACTTAAAAGATAGGATAGTTTATATTCAATTATTTAGGTGTTATTAATTTATAAGGGGCAAAAGTTTCGAAATCTATGTCTATCCCTTTCTATCACGTAAGGACTTATATATGTCCATCCCTTTCTATCGCTTAGGGATTTTTCAGAAAATTCTCGACTTTGACGAGGAAAGAACGCTCTAGAATGTCTTTGAGGTTCTGGAATGATCAAATTTAATTCGAAGACTGAAATTATTCGGCTAGCATCCGGAATGCATCCAAACGTTAGTAATCCAGAATTATCTAGAATACTCAAATATATCAAGGTACCCATGCAAACGGTTCGATTTTCGTTTCTTGGTTTACCCGAACTTATTACTTCTTCTAGAAAATCACTCTGCGGTTCGGGAACATTCGGACGGCGCGCTCTTATTATTATGTAGGAAACGCACAGGGCTGTCACAACACGTCTCGCCGGTTAGCCGCGCCGGGTCGCGCGAAATAATTAATATATTTTTTCAACGATCAATGACTTCTAAACAACCTAATTCATCACTGACTTACTCGCTAAAGGAAAATGTGGAACGCGCTTAAAAAATCGGGTGATTACTCCCGGACTAATTAGTTGATTTACAACCATTTCTAAAAATAACATTAGCATGGTTGATACCTACAATGCTTACCTACCCTACCTGGTAAGTGAGTATTACATCACATACTCACGTCATGAATAAGTAGTTCGAAAACACGTGTTGACAACCCTAGCGTTACAAGTGCAACAGAGTTGCGTGTTAGAAAGAGAAGCGCGATGTAGTTTTATTACAGGTAGGTGCGAGCGGAATTGTGCTTTATTTTGTTGTAGCAACGGTTGCTTTTGATTTCAACACTTCCGCAGAATTTGGTAGGTATACATTTTAGTCAAGAATATTCGATTGCCGGCAGCCCGGCAGTAGTTACTGGAAAGTTCGATTGTTGTAGGTATAAAAGCACGAACTCGGTGAATAGCGTCATTTCCATTCTGGTATCCATAGAACAAAGATCGGAGAGAGAATCAAAGTGAACAAAGTGAAGTGTTTTCCGACCGATGCGATGGCGGGACGACATAATGGGAGTAACGGGTGCAACTTGGACGGCTAGCTCAAAATAGGAGAAATTGGAGAGGGATAGCCTTTGCCCTCAAGTGGGTGTCCCAAGACACTATACCAATAGAATAATAATAATAGTAATATGTATGTGTAGAAAAACTATGAATGAATATAACTATGTAGTAACGAAAATTGTCTTTGGAAATAAAATGGCTTAGTACATTTTATTGTGGTAATAATCTGAAAAAAATAAAATATTCGTTTTTTATCGATCTATGTCTATCCTTTTTTAACATGCAGGGACTTTTATATGTCTATACTTTTTATTTATATCAGTCTACTGCCGGACGTAGGTCTCTTTCAAGACTTGCCACTGAGCCCGGTCTACGGCTCATGAACGGCAATGTTCTTTAACTTTCTGAAATGCATTTCAAACCATTGTGCTGATTTCAAAAATTCTTTCAATATTGAAAAGCTATATTCACCTTGAGTAACATAGGCTATAAGTATTTTAAAAAAATGTCCACCCGTGCGAAGCCGGGACAGGCAGCTAGTCTATATATATAAATCTTTCGTGTCACAATTTGGAACGCGATAAACTCCGAAACTACTGAACGGATTTCGATAAAATTTTGCAACTGCCTTTAATATGGTCGGACTTAAAAGATAGGATAGTTTTTATTCAATATTTAGGTGTTATTAATTTATAAGGGGCAAAAGTTTCGAAATCTATGTCTATCCCTTTCTATCACGTAGGGACTTATAAATGTCTATCCCTTTCTATCGCTTAGGGATTTTTCAGAAAATTGTGCTAGAGCTGGCGACAAGGCGCGGAGGGCGATAGAGCTACGAATCTGTAAGAAGTAGCGCGACTACTACATTTACAAATATCTTTTACTATAATTTATGAAAATAAATAATTATACGTCATATCAATTTATTAATATAAAAATCGGGTGGGGTGTCCGAGGTTTTGGGTTATTTCATTAACACGTTGTATAGCTGGAATATTTTTTTAGAAAATCTATTTTATTGTTTTTAATAATCAACTTTATCTATTAATCAACTTAAACATAAACTTATTTTAGCTATTCCAGCAGATAGCGCTGTTAATAATATCGAAAAATATTATTCATGTTTCACCATTTTCATCAGTAGGTATGTAATTCGTAATATTATTATACCTTTAAACGAGAAAATCTTGTATATATATATATATATATATATACAACGTGTTAATGAAATAACCCAAAACCTGAAACTAGTTTGTTTAGAATCGGCAGCAAAATCGAATATAATAATTTTTTACGTACCTAGGTTATTTTTTTCCAAAAAATAATTATTTGTCATGCCGCATCTAATATTTTTAAACGACGCTGGACACTAGGTACTGTCCAACGCGATGCAAACTAACAGCGCGGGCGAAGGTGAGGGGAGGGGGTGCTAATGCTGGCGACAAGGCGCGGCGGGCGATAGAGCTACGAATCTGTAAGAAGTACCGCGACTACTACATTTACAAATATCTTTTACTATAATTTATGAAAATAAATAATTATACGTCATATCAATTTATTAATATAAAAATCGGGTGGGGTGTCCGAGGTTTTGGGTTATTTCATTAACACGTTGTATATTTAGGATCTCGAAAACTGAGCCAACGATTTTCATGAAATTAAGTATACGGGGGTTTTCGGGGACGATAAAACGATTTAGCTAGGATTCATTTTTAGAAAATGTCCCTTTCATCGTAAAGTAAATAATCAACTTTATCATAAAATCATAACTTCTAGCGCCATCTGTTGATTAAGTCATGAGTTAGTGGGACAGAGAACGCCATCTATTGACGAGTAGTGGAGTTTATTATTATGTCGGTAAGATCGAAAAATATGATTATTTTATCAGTATGTAAGTAATTCGTATTTAAAAATAATTCACAACAACAGCTTACCAAAAAAACAAATACCGAGCGAAGCTCGGGCACCAACTGCTAGTTAAATATAATTCCTAAAAACACAATTTACAAAAAAAAATACCGATCAAAGCTCTGACATGCCAGCTTGTTTTGTATTAAATTAAATGACAAGCCGTAAAAAAGTGCTATTTTATGTTTATTATTTACTTAATAAGTCACATTTGATGCAGGAATATGGCTATTCTCTATTGTGAATTCGCATGTGAGTTGTTAACTTATCTTTTCGTGCGAATACCTTATCACATCTGTTACAAGAATATGGTTTTTCTCCAGTATGAGTTAGCATGTGAGTTGTTAACTTATCTTTTCGTGCGAATACCTTATCACATCTGTTACAAGAATATGGCTTTTCTCCAGTGTGGATTCGCATGTGAGTTGTTAAATTATTTATTTGAGAGAATTTCTTATCACATCTATCGCATGAATATGGCTTTTCTCCAGTGTGGATTCTCATGTGAGTTGTTAAATTACTTATTTGAGAGTATCTCTTATCACATCTGTTGCACGAATACGGCTTTTCTCCAGTGTGAATTAGCATGTGACTAGTTAAAGCACATTTTTTACAAAATCTTTTATCACATCTATTGCACGAATATGGCTTTTCTCCAGTGTGGATTCGCATGTGACTTGTTAAAGTACTTAAATGAGTGAATCTTTTATCACATCTATCGCACGAATATGGCTTTTCTCCAGTGTGGATTCGCATGTGACTTGTTAAAGTACTTAAATGAGTGAATCTTTTATCACATCTATCACACGAATATGGCTTTTCTCCAGTGTGGATTCGCATGTGTCTTGTTAAAGTACTTAAATGAGTGAATCTCTTATCACATCTATCACACGAATATGGCTTTTCTCCAGTGTGGATTCGTATGTGTTGTGTAAAATTACTTAAATTAGAGAATTTCTTATTACATCCGTTGCATGAATATGGCTTTTCTCCAGAGTGAATTCGCTTGTGATTAGTTAAATGACTTATCTTAGAGAATCTCTTATCACATTCGTTGCAGGAATATTGCTTTTCTCCGGTGTGGATTCGCATGTGAGTTGTTAAATGATGTTTTTGAGTGAATTTCTTTTTACATCTGTTACAAGAATATGGCCTTTCTCCATTGTGGATTAGCATGTGAGTAGTTAAATTACTTTTCTGAGAGAATCTCTTATCACATCTGTTGCAATAATATGGCTTTTCTCCAGTGTGGATTCGCATGTGGTTTGTTAAAGTACTTCTATCACAGAATCTCTTATCACATCTATCGCAGAAATATTGCTTTTCTCCAGAGTGGATTCGCATGTGAGTTGTTAAACTATGTTTTTGAGTGAATTTCTTTTCACATCTGTTACAAGAATATGACCTTTCTCCATTGTGGATTAGCATGTGAGTAGTTAAATTACTTTTCTGAGAGAATCTCTTATCACATCTGTTGCAAGAATATGGCTTTTCTCCAGTGTGGATTCGCATGTGGTTTTTTAAAGTACTTCTATCACAGAATCTCTTATCACATCTATCGCAGAAATATTGCTTTTCTCCAGCGTGGATTCGCATGTGATTTGTTAAATGATGTTTTTGAGTGAATTTCTTTTTACATCTGTTACAAGAATATGGCCTTTCTCCATTGTGGATTAGCATGTGAGTAGTTAAATTACTTTTCTGAGAGAATCTCTTATCACATCTGTTGCAAGAATATGGCTTTTCTCCAGTGTGGATTCGCATGTGGTTTTTTAAAGTACTTCTATCACAGAATCTCTTATCACATCTATCGCAGAAATATTGCTTTTCTCCAGCGTGGATTTGCATGTGAGTTGTTAAACTATGTTTTTGAGTGAATTTCTTTTCACATCTGTTGCAAGAATATGGCTTTTCTCCATTGTGGATTAGCATGTGAGTTGTTAAATTACCTTTTGTTTTAAAAGTCTTATCACATATGTGACAGAAATATGCCTTAACTCCAGCGTGAATCTTTAAATGTATCACCAAGTTACGTTTTTTATAAAATATTTCGTTACATGTATCACAATAAAAACACAAATGCTTTTTATGATCAGTCTTGATATTACTATTACTTTCTGGAACATTATCTGTTTTATTTGAATCATCATTGACTTCTACCTCTTTGTCAGATTCTAGCTTGGATTCTCTCTCAAACTCACTGTCTTTTTTTTTCTCAAGTATTTCTTCATCCTTAATAGCTTCAATAGTACTTGAAGCATATGTACCATTACTGGTGGACCCATGCTCTACAGGGTACAAGCTTGCCTTATTTACCGTATCCGTTTCATTTATATCATCTGTAAGAAACTCTAATTTGAACTCTTCAATGTCAATTTCTTCATTTACAGCAGTATCTCCTCCTCTTTCTTCCTCACTGTTATCAAGTGTTTGTTCATCTTTAACAACTACGGGCCTACTTGAAGCATTTGTAAAATTGCACTGTGTGCACAAGTGCACTGTTGGGGTCAATTCTAAGTTCAGTATTACATTCAGAGGTTGCATGTTCAGTGCATTTTGTGTTACCTGGAGAAAAAAAACAACACCAATTTATTTAAAACCTCACAATAATCTCTAAAAAAATTAAAGGAGGAAGGGGCCTGTTTTACCTCAGTGCCATTTATTAGCAGATCTTGTAGGATTCTGTTGGATTTGCGAGCCATCTCGGAGAACATATGGAACCTCTGCAGCTGATAGTGACAGATATAGCATACTGTGTTAGGCATGCCATATTCTGATTCTGTGTCAGACTGAAACATATACAAATAGTATTAGTAATTGTGCTGATCAAACTATGTGGGCTAAAAGGATGAAGACGAAAATGAGGTGTTATAAGAAAGGTAATGGTGTTCACTATGAGTGAGGTCCGAGGCTCGTACAGCTAGCCTAACTCCTCCAAGAAGCACAGAAGCTTTCTGAGTGATTTGCCAGCTTAAAAAAGTATCCTGGGGTTTCATAAGATTTATTTACTTTATTTTGTGGAAGTGACTATTTGTACGGGTGCTGGATGAATAAATTATATTTATTTGTACATTTATTCAATTTTATAATTGTATAAATTCAAACTCGGGGCACCCTGACTTAAGTCACAAAAGTAACAGTAGGTTGTTAGGTTTTTTTTTATTTTTTTATACCTACTTAATTTCAAGAATGGTGCATGGCAGTGCAGAGAGGACCCCTCCCCCGTCCCTCCTCCTCCCTAACAATACTAAAGCCAACCCAAATTTTAACTTTACTATGCCTTTTAAGCGACTGTAAAGTGTTTTAAAAATCCAGATTCAAACTCGGGGCACTCCGACTTAAGTCACAAAAGTAGGTTCAACAGTAGGTTGTTAGATTTTTTTTTTTTATACCTACTTAATTTCAAGAATGGTGCCCCCCCCCCTTCCCCCCGCAGTACCCGTATTAATAATTATAAATTGTGCGTACGGTAACCGTATTAATAGTTATAAATTGTTCGTACAGTACCTGTATTAACCTTTAAGTACCGACGTGTGGTCTGACAGACACTTTGACCGTTCGTGATTCCGAGTTAACTAGTTTAGCGTAGTTGTATTACCCTGCGCTTCTATCTACCCCTCCAGGAGTCAACCCGGAGTGTTCATGGAGAGTGGTAATGTTGGTGCGTGCGATATGAGTAAGTTATGGCTTTTATAAGATCGCAAGTGGTCTGTGAGACCACTCGTCGGTACTTACGTAACTTTTTTTGATTTTTCCATTTCTCATTTTATATTTGATTTTCAATTATTTACAGTCTAATGACACAATTAACCAACCAGGGCCTTCAGGCACTAAACGGGCAAGGTCAAATGAGAATAATAGTGGTCCTGTCACAAGATAATCTTCAACACGACCAGCATGTAGTAATTTTGGCGAGATTGTTATAAGACGGCTGCTAATCAGACTCTGAGGCTATTGACTCTGTAATGTCATTATTTTTTGATTCCTCCTGTTCGAATTGGGTGTTATAATTGCTGTCAAAAGTCAAGAGTCAAGAGCAAGAAATTAAGCCCTGCCGTCAATGCAACAAGCTTATCTGCAAAGGCTGTTGTAACTGCCTTATATACCGATTTAGATGGCTTGTGATTTTATATATAACGGCTGTTTAAGCCTGCTTTAATGATGTAGATAGCTTAAAATGGGTTTTACGCACTAGAATTATGTATATTCTTTGAGGTTTTCTTGAGTTTAATTATAATTTATGTGGTTTTAGTAAAACACGATATTTTTCAATGTAAAATCTTTCGTTCGTGATTTGTATGCTCGTAATTAATAATTAATGTTGAAACATTTCTAAATGAACTTAATTTAATAAACACAGATGTATAGACATCACGTAGGAACAACATTTATGGGAAAATGCAAGAAAATCACTGTGATATTTAACATTAAGCTAGGGTGGACTGTCAGACCTCACGTCGGTACTTATGTAACTCAAATAGCACGTCGGTACTTAAAGGTTATTAGACTCAGTCTTATTTTATGCCTTTACGAAGTTGCTAGACACCTCTTTATTATTGAGTTATGTTTTAACAACTTGCATCTTAGTGAACAAGTGAACTCAAACTTGACTATGTGAAGGCTGCAGAATTATTTCAACGTTTTCGATAGCAACTTCGCAAGCCGTTTTGAACTTAATAATAAGTCTTCCCTTCGGACTTTTTCTAGGTTTAATGGTGGCAGTCACATAATAAAATGTATGGGTTTCCTACCTCGGTGTAAGTAAGTTTTCTGTAAATCTCCAGGTGGATTCTGCTTAGGTCCAATAGCCTGATGTCGCCGACAAGACAGACTCTGCACAAAGTCATGGTAGCACGCTCGCTGTAGTATTTAAATTCTTCTTAGTCGCTGATTCTACGATCGCATCACGCACAAGAAGACCTTGAACTTCATAACATAATTTTAATGGCTGATCTTATTTTTACGAAAAAAGAAGAAGCAGATTTCTATGGTATATGTGTGCGTTTATGTATGTTATATCTACATTTGTGTGCATAGATCTTATATTTCAACTGTCAAAACTGACATCTCAAACTGTCAAATGTCAAGAGGTCAATGTCATGCTTGCTTCTGCTTGCTACTGTTCTATAATTCTTGCTAGGCTATTTCGAGATACGAGCTACTATTTACGAAATAAAATCCACCAGAATATTAAATAAGACAGAAATGTGATGGCTGTAACAGCATCGGTAATTAATGATCTGTCTTATTATTATCATATACTAGCAGTTGGTGCCCGAGCTTCGCTCGGTATTTTTTTTGGTAAACTGTTGTTGTGAATTATATTTACATACGAATTAAATTAATTTAATTAAATTAATTCGTATGTAAATATAATTAAATTAAATTAAAAAATTAAATATTAATATTTTTCGATCTTACCATTATAATAATAAACTCCTCGTCAATAGATGGCGGTCTCTGTCCCACTAACTCATGACTTAATCAACAGATGGCGCTAGGAGTTATGATTTTATGATAAAGTTGAGTATTTACTTTACAATTAAGGGAACATTTTCTAAAAATGAATCCTAGCTAAATCGTTTTATCATCCCCGAAAACCCCCGTATACTTAATTTCATGAAAATCGTTGGCTCAGTTTCCGAGATCCTAAATATATATATATATATATATACAAGATTTTCTCGTTTAAAGGTATAAGATTTATATGTAACTAGTGGCCGCCCGCGGCTTCGCTCGCCCGTTCCCGTAGCACCCCGTTCCCGTTGTTTTTTCGGGATAAAAATTATCCTATGTCCTTCTCCCGGTTCTAAGCTACCTTTCCACCAATTTTCAGCCAAATCGGTTCAGCCGTTCTGGAGTTATAAGTGGAGTAACTAACACGACTTTCTTCTATACATATACAGGGTGTCCCATAAGTCAACGTCCAGCCGAAAACGGGTGATGCGCCAAGTCATGACAGTTATCAGAAAAATATAAAAACAAATATTTGTTATGTAACTTTCGAGCTATGAGTATTTAAAAAAAACAGGAAAAACTGACACCCTGTGATGATCTTTTAAGTCCTGTGACTACAAATATTAACTTTTCATGAAACTTTTTTCTGCAATGTAAGCATGAATAACCCTTCTGTAAATTACAATTCAAAATTAAGCCATAACTGCCTCAATTTTCAATGAAATCGTGGAGTTTTGGCCAACGTTTCATTTCAGATAATTACATCACCCAACTTTAACCATCTGTACCGCAAAAAAAATGTACTACACTATCATGGCATGTAACTTTGAAAATTGGCGCATTTATCCAGGATTCCAAAATGGTATAATACTTGCTAGAGTACTCCTTAGTTTTGGAAATAAAAAATGTTTTTTCAACTAAACCGGATTTCCAATCAATTTTATTTCAATAGATAAAATGTTTGTACCCTTTAAATGATGGACTTAAAATGCCTACGCTGTGTTTTTAAGTGACTCACAATTCACAGGTACAAGTAAATACCATTTCGACAATGCAAGTAAACAGATAGATCCACCATCTTGTCGAAAGAGTAATAACCATGGGTTTTCAAGTAATTTGTTAGTTTTAGGTAAAAGTTTGAAATAAAATTCAATCATAGGATTACTTCAATCGTGATTTTAATCTAAAGTTTGCCTTCACCCGTCGCCGGTCTTATTACATGGTTTTTGACGTGACAACGTCTTATAATTCGATGGAGCCGGCTGCTCGTACGAAAAAACATGACTCATGTGGCGTTACCTCGCTCTGAGGCGTTCCATTTAATACTTGAAGTGCAAGTGAGAGCGCGGAACGTGCGACAAAGAGGCACAATCGGCCTCCGCGTTCGGCAGCGTTCGACATCGGTCTCTCTCCTACTTGAGTGAGCGATGCGTCCGCGTGGACAGCTGTATGACGTTGTCACGTTCAACTGTCGTCAGTTAACTGACTTTACAGACAGCTGATTTTTTTAAGGAAATGTAGAGCTTGCATTACTGCTGAAGGCTAACAGTTTGAACATTTGCTTCTTCTTCTTCTTCTAAATCCTTGATGTAGTTAAATTAAAATCACGATTGAAGAAATCCTATGATTGAATTTTATTTCAAACTTTCACCTTAAACTAACAAATTACTTGAACACCCATGGTTATTACTCTTTTGACAAGATGGTGGCTCTATCTGCTTACTTGCATTGTCGAAATGGTATTTACTTGTACCTGTAAATTGTGAGCGATTTAAAAACGCAGCGTAGGCATTCTAAGTCCATAATTTAAACGGCACAAAAATTTTATCTCATGAAATAAAATTGATTGGAAATCCGGTTTAGTTAAAAGAACATTTTTTATTTCCAAAACTAAGGAATACTCTAGCAAGTATTATACCATTTTAGAATCCTGGATAAATGCGCCAATTTTTAAAGTTACATGCCATGATAGTGTAGTACATTTTTTTTGCAGTACAGACGGTTAAAGTTGGGTGATGTAATTATCTGAAATGAAACGTTGCCCAAAACTCCACGATTTCATTGAAAACTGAGGCAGTTATGGCTTAATTTTGAATTGTTATTTACAGAAGGGTTATTCATGCTTACGTTTCAGAAAAAAGTTTCATGAAAAGTTAATATTTGTAGTCACAGGACTTAAAAGATCATCACAGGGTGTCAGTTTTTCCTGTTTTTTTTAAATACTCATAACTCAAAAGTTACTTAGCAAATATTTTTTTTTATATTTTTCTGATAACTGTCATGACTTGGCGCATCACCCGTTTTCGGCTGGACGTTGACTTATGGGACACCCTGTATATGTATAGATGAGATTTTCGATGACATAAATGTATTATTTTTAAAGCCTTCTACCCTGGTCTATAAGGTGTTGCCAAATTTCATTTACTTTCTATTTTACTCGTAGCTACGTTCCGTGGGATGGACAAAGATAAGATCACTGGTGTAATACAGTTATTTTTTATTTTTTTTTAATACACAGTTAACATAAAAATTACGCACAAGGCGAGCGAGCAGAGCGAGCGTGCCACGGTAGCGGCCACCGCAGTGCCAGAGAATGTTTTTTTCCCAATAACCTCAAAGGGGCTGCCTGTTTAGTACAATTATTCATCGCTAGATAAAAATAATAATAATTGAAATATTAATCTGCGACAGTGTACAGTGGGATACAGCTTACCTAAAAGCAAAGAAAAATGACGCTTACTGCAAGGACATAGGAGCTAGCAGTGTATAGTCTGATGCGTATCCTTTTGTACATGGGCCTTTACAATTTTCCAGTGGTAAAAAAGTGGCATCGTTTTAACAGTGCGTACATTAACTGGCTGTGGCTGTACATTAACCAGACTCTTTCACTTCACTCAGGCCGATAGCCTGCTTCGAAAGGAGCGAAAAAAAAAAAAAAAAAAAAAACACTCAGGCCGTCAGGGCTTTTTCTTTTTTAAAATTCGTTTTGTGTGAAGAAGAAATTCAAGCTGAGTGCAAGCAAGCGCAATTTCGTAGTTTTTACTTTTAGACCTTGATAAAAATGGCCAAACGAAAGAATAAGCCGTTGATAGACTCAGATTCCAGCAGTGAATGCTCCGATTTGGACTCTGTAAGTTAAATAATGCCTTGAAATCATGGATAAAACATCAGTATCTTCATGACTGAATTCCATGGTTTTACAACTGCGTATTTTCTCAGAGCCATTTTCCCTCGCTCAGGATAGTACCACGCCCTTTCAAGATGTAGAGGTTCATCAAATACTGCTAAAAATAAGGATGATTCAATCTAACAATCCGTGTAAACATTCGACACCATTTTCTCGAATTCGTCCGATATTCGTCCTATAGCGTCGATTTTGGCCACTATTAGTATGACTCATGGAAAATAAAACAACTATAGCACATGCTTTGGTTGTTTGTCTTGGTTAAAACATGAAACATTACATATTAGAAAGTAGACCTACAAGTTCAAACTTCTTGTAGTTTGTTCAACTTGCCTGCAAATGCTCTTTGCAATGTCTGAAAATTTCTGCTGATTATGTAATTGCAGATTCTAGACTTTCACTTAAGTCTAGATACCTACCACTTGTAGTATACCTAAGGTTTAGCAGAAACCTCACCATACATTGACAAAATGTATGATAGGATGAAAAAAGCTGAGTAATGATCTATATTTAAACTTTTCTGTATGGCAACATACATTGTATTCTGAATCATAACATAATAAAGTACTTTCCCTACACTGAGTGTTGTATCCACTTTATCTATTGCTCAAGGCATCTAAACAAGGCTTAAGTAGGGCACCTTTAAATAAACTACCTTGGACTTGAACAGACATACATTAAAAGTCTAGCAAAGTCTTGTGTCACCGATTGGCACCCCAGAGATGGCAAGCGCAATAGTGGCCATGACCACACAAGATGGCAAGATGACCTAAAGCTCATAGCTGGACATCACTGGAGAAGGGTAGCCCATGACAGAACCCAATAGGAAAATGTTGGACGAGGCACTCCGAACTGCGGAACATCCTATAATTACTAAACTTTAAAAACAACGCAAAACCAAAGTTTGGAATAAATGTTTAATTATTGATAATTAATGTCTTGCATTTACCGATACCTAGCTTGCTCATTTTAAGTTCCTTCAAATCGAAACATAGTAACACTATTACCGACAGAATGGCATGGTACAGTGAAAGGGCGTTGTTGGAGCAGCTCAAGGGGTTAGCTGGCGGGCCCTTTTTGAGCAATAGGTGGTTACTGGTAGTTCTAACTGAATGATATTTATAAATGTCCATAGCAATTCCTGAACCTGGCCAAGAAGAAGAAGACAACAGGTGAATCTCCTCCAAAGTCCAAGGCCAAGTCCTCTGGCAAGTCCTCAGCCAGCGAGGAGTCTGATTGGGATGACAATGACAAGAAAAATAATTGTGAGTTTATTACGCTTCTACTAATTTTATTACTTATTTTGAGGCGCATTTAAAATCCTTTCACCACACTTGGTTTGAAAGAATCAGTGACATGATAAGAAGAATATTACTTATTTTTTCAGATAGAATATTCTATAGGCTTAAAACTAGATAAAAACTCCTAATTTTAGAATTAAATTCAAATTAATAATTCATAGTAATCCAATACAACCTTTTTTGTTTCCCCAGCCAAATCCTCAACCTCATCATCAGACTCTGAGAGTGATGCCTCAGCATCCTCCAAGAAATCAACCAAACAAACCAACAGTCGGAAACCTTCCGTGGACCATTCGGACAATGACAAGAAAGCTAAGGAGGCAAAGAAACCGGAGCCAAGGAAAAGTACAGATAGTGCAGGGAGCAAGCCGAAAGAAACCTTCAGTGAACCTGAAGAAGGTGGGTTTTAGTTATGATAATTATATCATGTAACAATCTAGTGCACTGGTGGTCTAGTGGTAGTGGATCGTAAGGTGGGGCCTTCCGATCCTAAGGTTCAAATCCTGTCGTGTACCAAGTAGTTTTTCTGTCGAAAAATTTATGTGCACTATGCCAGTACTAGGGCTTGAGCCACTATGCCAGTACTCTCAAACGGTGAAGGATAACATCGTGAGGAAACCAGTATATCGTAGAACCTAAAAAGTTCGAAAACATCAAGCGCCATGCAAAAAAAGCCAGCGGCCTATTTGTGGGAGAGAGAGAAGTTAAAATTTTAGCAAACTTGCGACTTTGAAGCCATTTCTACAGATACAGTTTCTTTTTTACCCAAGATCTTTGTGTTTATAATATTCATAGTTGAGGTATGTATTTATGTTTGTCGATGGATTTTTTTAAGTCTTTTCTTGATCTTCAGGTGAAGTGTCATCACACTCTTCAGATAATGACTCCATCGATTCAGAAGAAGAATTCAATGATGGGTAAGCTGAATGCTTACATTTTAACAGTGTAACTTACGGTTGTAGGCAATAAATATACCACATCAGCTTGTCTGCTTTCGTAGAGCGCCATCTCTTTCTGACGCACACTACGCTCTATGAAGCCGAAATTAGCCGATGTGCAATATTTGTTTCCTACTACCTATAGCTTGCGGATCTTCCCTCGGTTATCAGCCTGATGAAGTCCACTGCTGGACATAGGCCTCTCCTATACATATTTTCTAGGAAGAACGGTACTGAGGCCTTTCCCTTTCCATCCACGATCTTTGCAATGCCGTCGGGCCACATTCGGGAGTTTAGTAGGCCCAGTGACGTAGAAATGTCCTAAGTGACCCTGATCATTGTTTGACAATTTAAACCCAAACCTTACGACGCCCGCCCATTGATTGTGATCGTGACATAGTTTCGACCACATTTTTTTTTTTAGTTTTTTGGGTATTGAAATGTTTTATCTAATTTCTGCATGTATTTGCTCTGATGGATTACAAGATGTATATTTTCAGATACGATGAGAACCTCATGGGCGATATGGAAGATAGAGCGCGACTGGCCGCCTTGAGCGAGAAAGAGAGAGAACAGGAGATATTCAAACGTATTGAAAGGAGAGACCTTATGAAGACTAGGTAAGGCTACCTTGTATGCTATATCTATACCTTTTTTCAGTGGTTATTGAGTTCTTTGTGTGTCTCGTTTGGGTGCGTCCACCATGACTATTTCTACCGTGAAGCAACATTGCTGTTTTTCGGTTTGAAGGGTGTGGGTGCCGGTGACATTACTGGCACGTAAGGCTGAACATCTGTATGCCTCAAGTTAATGGACGCATAGCAGCGCATTGTTGGGCACAACGCGACCGTGGCTCCATCTACAGGTTTGACGTTACAGTCAACAACTTACCTGCTCGATAACCGAAGTTGAACGACGAGAGAAAAATCCCGCTCGGCTCTTTAACTTTTGGGACATTATAAAAATCTTTACTACTTGTATGATTGTAGATGGGAAATCGAGAGGAAGCTCCGCCTAGCGCGTCGCTCGGCGGCCGAACGTTCCGCCTCGCCCGGAGAGATCCAGCGCCGGCGCGAGGCGAGGCGCCGCCGCCGCGCCAAGCGGGACCACATGCACGCGCGCGAGCGGGAGCGGGAGCGGGCGATGCAAGGTACTCAACACAGAACAAAGTAGAACGGCCATGTGGCCGGAAAAGTGTCACCAAAATACATGAGCATTATGCCCCTTTCTCCATACAAATTCAACAGTTTTTTCGGGAGTCGTAAAGTGAAAAATGCCTTGCAGCAGCGCAAGAATTACTTTCCGAACAAATTAAGCAACAAGATTAAACATGGTAAAACTTTCTGAACATCTTCCTTCCTTCCTTTTTCTTAGAATCCTCATATTTAGTGATATTTTAAATATAATAGCTTGGAAATGTAAAACTGGCAACATCGGCTCCCATAAAACCGGCGCGTGATCGCATTTCTACTGTATTCTGTGGTATTCGCGCACTGCACGCTTGCCTAGCGATAACAAACATTAATTAATGTAAAAGAAAAAACAAAAAATAAATTTTAAACAATCACAATACATTTTTGATGAATTGTCACTACATATAAAGCGTAGCTAATGAGGTATTGAAAATGTCAATATCAACGTCTGCCTTCACTGCGGTTTTAAATGAGTTGCTAGATCTAATCATGTATGCGTTTTGCCTATAGTATAAATGATTCAAATTAAACTTATTTTTCACAGAAACTTCACAAGCTGACCCGCCGATGGAGACTGAAAATGAAAAAGAACAAACGCCGCCGAGCCCGGGAGAGATATTGGATGACTCTAAAGATGCAGGTTAGTTATCTTGTAGATTTTAGTTATTTGTTGTTTGGTTGTTGTGTAAACAAAAATGTTATTCAAGAGTTCAAAGTTGCTTTTTAACCGAATTCTAAAATTTTATCCTGAGCGTGAGCGAAGAAATCACGAGTAGAAAAATCTTTGCACTCGAGTGCAACACCTAACTTTTCATTCCACGAGGAAATTATTAAATGCGAAAAAGAAAATGGCGCGCGTAAGTACAATAAAAAAAAGTTATACACTAAGAAGGTTCAGAGTCTCAGTTCTTACAAATTTAAAAAAGTTGTATTTTAAATTCGCCACCATGGAGGTAGAAGTTTATAGGTTTAATGATGTTTTGAATCCACAAACTAAGCACACAATGTTCCAAATTCAATTTACTTTTAAACCGAGGTGGGGGGATCAAAAATATTAAATTGGCTCCAAAGTATAAGTGTATTTCTAGAATATAACACCCAGACAGAGAACCAACCAAGAGAACCACTCAAATATTTGTCAATTTTTTTTTTAAACTGCCATCTGAGCTTGAGCTCTTCTGCTTTGCTACTAGTGATTTTTTGTTGTTAATAAATATAATTTACAATAGAAGCATTAAACTGTTATTTAGTCTGACTATTAATTATCGACTGGCCTCTCAGCTCAGTTGGTAGTGGCTTTGCCTTCTTCGCCGTAGGTCGTGGGTTCGATCCCCACTGTGAACAAATATTTGTGTGGTGAACACCGATGTTTGCTCTCTGTCTGGGTGTTATATTGTATTATCAGTATTTACAAAAAAAAATAAGTAGTATATCAGCTATCTGGTTCCCATAGTACAAGCTCTGCTTAGTTTGGGGCTAGATTGTATTGGTTGTGGATTGTCTATAATATTTTCAAATTTCCAGAAGAAGAAAGATCTGCATCCCCTCTATTTGGCGCGGCTAAAACGGAACGTAAGAGGAACGTGGACGATCGACGACAAAACGCAATGGCGGCGCTCAAAGCGCAGAGGGACGCAAGGACAGCGCGGGAACAACATATACGACAGAAGAGGAGATTGGAAGAGGAGAAGAATAAGGATAAGGATGATGATGATGTGAGTAGAAGAAACTTCAGTAAAGTGTCTAAAAGTCAGTCTGATGTGTCTAAAGTTAGACTAAAGTTAAGTTAACTGAACAGCCATACTTATAAACGCAATTTAAATTTAATCATTGCTTAAAGTTAGTCCTGTCACTGTTTGTCAATACCCAGTGGTAAGAGATGGCAATAGTTTAAGCACTGTTTATCTTTTGACATATTTTTATGAAGTGTCTAATAACCTTACTTACAAGCCTTACTTAGGTGTGACGCACTGCTTAAAGTTCGCCCTGTCACTGTTTGACATGGAAAGAGATGACAGTTGCTTAAACACTGATTACTGATCACTGATTTTAGTGTGTTAGCACTTGTTTTTTACTGGTTTATGTGTGCCTATGTAGTAAATAAATAAATGTTAAGTCTATGTCTTCTGTGATTAGTACAATATTTGTTAGTTACTTGTGTTTTGTTACAGGAAGATGATGATATGATAGGTGGCACGAGCAAAGGCAGCGTCAAATTGAAGGCATCAGATATCTATTCAGATGACTCCGGCTCCGATTCTGATGATAACAAGTCGCAAGGTGAGATTATAACATAAAAAAATCGGTTGTCTGTAAGTCGGTTTACTGACGATAGTTGAACGTGACAACGTCATACAGCTGTCCACGCGGACGCATCGCTCACTCAAGTAGGAGAGAGACAGATGTCGAACGCTGCCGAACGCGGAGGCCGTGCGTGCCTCTTTGTCGCTTGTTCCGCGCTCTCGCTTGCACTTCAAGCCTTAAATAGAACGCCTCAAAGCGCGGTAACGCCGCATGAGTCATGTTTTTACGTGCGTGCAGCCGGCTCCATCGAATTATAAGACGTTGTCACATTAAAAACAAAATTAAGTTAGCAACTAGTATAAATGACGAAACGTCTGAATGCTGCGTGAATCAAAAATCTATCAATCAATATAATATTTTAACAAAAAACAAGTATATTGTGTAGTTGTGTACAGGCTTTCTCTATCACTGCCGACTAGGATCTACTCCCCGCTGTAGTGGTAGATACTTGATTACTGTCTTCATGCCTATTCGGGGCTAGTGAGTGTTGTATGTAAGGTCTACCATGTATTTTGGTGTAGGTCGTCGCAGCCGCAGTTCATCAAGTTCCTCCTCATCGGGAGAGGAAGTGGAGAGGAAGCGAGAGGAGAGAGTGGAAGTGAGATACGCAGACAGCCGGGATCAAATCAACAAGTTGCGACTTAGCAGGTAACATAACCTTTTTTATTGATTTTATAGTGTTTACTACACTTAAGAACATTTAAGAACTACATAAAGAACCTTTTTGAAGGAAAGGTTGAAGGAAAACGGGGAAGAGGAAGACCAAGAATGGCCAAAAAAGAAAAGGTCGCTGTCATGTCGTATAAGGAAGTCAAGGACACGGCATTCGAAAGAGTTAATTGGAGAAAACTGCATCAAAACCCCGACAAGAGCTAAGCTCAACATCCCGCTCGGCTCTTAAGTTTTGGGACATTATAAAAAATCTTTGTAACCTAATCTTCTTCTTAACTTTAAGAGCTTAGCTCTTGTCGGGGTTTTGATGCAGTTTTCTCCAATTAAGTCTTTCGAATGCGGCCTCCTTGACTTCCTTATACGACATGACAGGGACCTTTTATTTTATCTGGCTCACGTTACTTATTCTTGGCCTTCCTCTTCCCCGTTTTCCTTCAACCTTTCCTTGAATGATTTTCTACAGGTAGCTGTCATTTCGTAGATGTCCAAACATTTCACCTCTTTGGTTTTGTATCTTTTTGATGTTATGTTAAATTATCCTCTAAACTAAAGTGTATGAATACAAACGTGAAACATACCTTTTTTAACCGACTAACAATCAAAAAAGAGGAGGTTCTCAATTCGGTTGTATTTTTTTTTTTTTTTTTTGTTACCGCATAACTTCGTCATTTGTGAGCCGATTTGAAAAATTATTTTTTATCTGAAAGGTCCCATTTTAATTTTATTAAAATCGGTGTTGCCATTTTTTCTTAAATAATTTTTTTAATGTTTGTAACTGCATGCCTCCGTCATTTATGAACCGATTTAGAAAATTATTTTTTTATTTGGAAGGTTATTCTTACGCCCAGATTGTCCCAAACAAATTTGATTAAAATCGGTTTAGCCGTTTGACAATGAAGTCGGTTTCTCAAGTTTTTTAAACTTATAATTATTTTCATTGATTTTTTAATTTTAGGTTCAAACTAGAGAGACTGGTGCACCTACCCTTCTTCGCTCGCGTGGTCACAGGCTGTTTTGTTCGAATTGGTATCGGGAATAATAATGGCAATCCCGTATACAGGGTAAGTACAAATCCAGTCGTGTACCAATCGAAATTAAAAGTGTGTTTAATCAGTAGGATTGCAATAATCACTTTGAAACGTCTTAAAGCTAGGTGAGTCTAGGTGCCAGTTCCACGCGACCAAGCCGACGCAAGAACAGGCAACAAACTACGGCTCGGTTCCTACCGTTTTTTTATATGACCCTTTTTCAAAAAAAACTAAAAGTCGTACATTGAGTTTTTTCCCCACCTCTCGATCTTTGGCTACGTTAGACCAGTCGTTCATTATGTTCCGCCATCAACATTAACTTTTTTGTACTGTAAATAAAATACTGATTTGTTCTACAGGTGGCAGAAATAATAGATGTATATGAAACAGCGAAAGTATACAATCTAGGCAACACGAGAACGAACAAGGGACTAAAACTGAGACACGGGACCCAAGACCGAGTGTTCAGGCTTGAATTTGTTAGTAATCAGGTGAGTTACACACTACAATCGCCATCCATAGTGTTAGTTCCACTCCAAAGGTTGTCTGGAAGAAATCGCTTTATAGCGATAAGGCTGCCCATTGCACATGTATTAAATAATATATTATATGTTAAATTGTCTTTTTGTTAGTTTGTAAGGTGTACCTACTGACTTCTTCAGGCTGATGGTGATATACAGGGTAGTTTTATGAGAAAGGCGGTGATGGCCAAGTCCGAAACCACGAGAGTTAGGGAAAAGTCGTGAAAGGAGTCATGCTCTCGACTTACAAGAAAACAATATTTGCATTTTTTTTTTCAAAAATCTTTTACTTTGAATAGAAATGGAACCAAATGATTTTTCAGAAAAAAACCATCCTGTATGATGGTAAAGTTGTGATTTATTATTTTCACAGAAATGGACCCGAATGATTTTTCAACAAATTGCCCTGTATTATTGAACCAAAGGATTCTGTTACAGATGAGGATCAATGTCTGAAAATATATTTACTAAAAATGAATGGAAATATGTAGCAAATTTTCACTATTTGATATTTTTACACGGAAGAAAACTCACCACCTACTCAAATTTTTTTCGTTATGTGTAATTTTTTTCGAAAAATATAAATATGCAGTTATTGTTTTCTTATATTCCCTAACACTCGTGGTTTCGGACTTCGCCATCACCGCTCTAAAAACCACCCTGTATAAATATTACTTCGAATTTGCTTGTTTTGGGGCTAAAGAACACCTGGATGCAAATATTTATATTTACTAAGTTTTTCGTTTTTCTATTTCAGGAATTCACAGATAGCGAATTTACGAAATGGTTCAAAGCGATAAAGGACGCGGGGAAACGACCGCCGACAATGGACTTTGTAAGAAGTAAAATAGTAGAGGTTAAAGACGCACTGGTTTACGAGTTTAAGGTAAGTTTGATGCCACAGTAAATACAGTAGAAACGAGCCGATGTCGCCAGTTTTACATTTCCACTATTATATTTATAATTATAAGTTTAAAAAACTAGAGAAACGGCTAAACCGATTTTAATGAAATTTGTTTGGGACGTAAGAATAACCTTCCAAATAAAAAAAATATTTTCTAAATCGGTTCATAAATGACGGAGGCATGCAGTTACAAACATTAAAAAAAATATTTAAAAAAAAATGGAAACACCGATTTTAACAAAATTAAAATGGGACCAATCTGGAAGCAGTACCTTTCGGATAAAAAATCTTTTTTTCAAATTGGCTCACAAATGACGAAGTTATGCGGTAACAAACATTATTAAAAAAAAAATACAACCGAATTGAAAACCTCCTCCTTTTTGATTGGAAGTCGGTTAAAAATATCACTAAATATGAGGATTCTAAGAAAAAAGGAAGGAAGGAAGATGTTAAGAAAGTATTTCTATGTTTTATCTTTTCGCTTAACTTGTTCGGAAAGTAATTCTTGCGCTGCTGCAAGGCATTTTTCACTTAACGACTCCCGAAAAAAACTGTTGAATTTGTATGGAAAAAGCCGCATGTGCTCAAGTATTTTGGCGACACTTTTCCGACCACAAGGCCGTTCTACTTTGTTCTGTGGTTGATGCGTTTAGAAATGTATGTGCACTATGCCAGTACTCTCAAACGGTGAAGGAAAACATGGTGAGGAAACCAAAATATGTGTCGAATGCACGAAAGAAGCCTCTTTAAGGCGCATTCAAAATCCTTCCACCACACTGGTTCGAATGAATAAGTGACACGATAAGAAGAAGATGCGTTCAGCGCGGTTTTATTTAGGTGAATGGCGGCATTGGTCCCCACGAGAATAGAACCCACAACCTAAGTTCAAATTTCATACGGAGCTATTTTTGCTGCAAATACCATTATTTCATGTTTTTTTTTTCTAGTTTTGATCCTATTTACTACTCTATCAATTTACTTTCATCATTAATTTTTTTTTAGGTATATAGAATGTACTATTATTTATCTTGTGATTTAGTAGTGTTTCAAAATAAATCTAGCTTCGACTGTGTGAAACCAAGATAATCAAAAACAGTTCTTTTGACAAATCAATGGTTCAAATCCATTACAAATTAAATACATCCAAATCCATGGATTTGGATGTATTATCCATGTACCTATGACCAAACATTTAAATTGTTACATAATTTAGCTTCATCTTCGTTTTCAGACACACTGGTACTTTTTTGATCAATGCTAGGTCAATGACCCATTAGTAATATAAAATGTGTTTCAGGAAGAAGACGTAGAAAAAATAGTAGCAGAAAAGGATAGGTTTAGATCACATCCCACAAACTACGCCATGAAGAAAACACAACTAATGAAGGAACGAGATGTGGCACAGCTAAGGTATGATTTTTATTTTTTTTAAATTATGTATGTATTATATCAGCTATCTGGTTCCCATAGTGCAAGCTCTGCTTAGTTTGGGGCTAGATATTGTTATGTGGAAAGTCCCGCGGTATTTATTGATTTATAATTTGTATTTCAGAGGTGACGACGAATCAGTGATGGACCTTAACGGCAAGATTCAGGAGTTAGAAGACAGAGCGAACCAACTGGACAAGACTAGGACATCATCTATTCAGAGCATATCCTATATCAACAATAGGAATAGAAAACTTAATGTGGAGTCCGCTGAAATGGCTATCATGGAAGAGGTATGGTTAAAACTGTAGGAACCAAACCGTAGTTGTCTGTTCTACGGTAGGAACCAACCCGTAGTTTGTAGCCTGTTCTTCTAGGAACATCATGAAGAAACAGGCATTTCGTAGTTTCTTAAAGGTTCGAAAAAATGTGTCAAGCGCACGAAAAAGTATATTGGGGGTGCATCTAAAAATACTTTCACCACACTTGGTTCTTCGACCCAGAGACAAGATAAGGAGGGTATAGTAGTAGTAGAGCACTTGTGGTCTAGTGGTAACTTTCCTGATTTTGATTCGAAAGTAGGGGTTCAAGTTCCATCGTACATCAATGAGTTTTTCTGTCGAATTATTTATTATACGCAAATATATTAAAAACGAAAAAGTCTCACTTAAAAATCCTTTCACCACACTAGGTTGAAAGAAGTAGTGACACGATAAGATTACAATCATAATTTATCTTTTTTTTATCATTTATTTATTTTTAATCTACTTACTTATTTGTTTACAGGTAAAAGCAATGAAAGGAAAGAAAATCGACGATCCCTTCACGAGGCGAAGCACAAAACCTGTTATGAACTTCAAATCACAAACTAATAGGACGCAGGTAAATACCGACAACCGTTGGGGAATAAAGGTTCTCGAATGGCGACACGAACCGGAAGACGAAAAGTCGGCCCACCCACCAGATGGACCGACGACATTCTAGTAGCTAGTATAGTAAAGTAGCTCTGCCTTCTGCGCCGTAGGTCGTGGGTTCGATCCCCACCGAGAACAAATATTTTTGTGGTGAACACAGATGTTTGTTCTCTGTCTACGTATTGTATTCTAAGTATGATGTATTTACAAAAACAATAAAAAAATATAAATAGTATCTGGTTCCCATAGTACAAACTCTGCTTAGTTTGGGGCTAGATAATGTTGAATGGATTATTTAGAATATTGTAAAGATCGCAGGAAGTCGGTGGATGGAAAGGGCTCAGAATCGTTCTTCCTGGAAATGTGTAGGGGAGGCCTAGGTCCAGCAGTGGACTTCTTCAGACTGATGATGATGATGAATAAATTATATCAACATTCATATTAGTAGTAGTAGAGCTCTGTGGGGGTGCGTACTACCACCATGCCCATTCCTGCCGTGAAGCAGCATCGCTGTGTAAAGGTTTGAAGGGTGTGGGTGCCGAGGAAAGTACTGACACGTGAGGCTAAACATCTGTATGCCTCAAGTCGATGGACGCAGGGTGTATTGTAGGGGACGTAGACACGTGATTACGTGAGTAACACGAGGCAACGCTTTGTTATAAACGATAGTTAACACTTAACATCAGGTGGGTTATATGATAGTTGCATAAAATAACATAATCATCAGCCTGTAGTAGTTCACTGCTGGACATAGGCCACCCCACACATTTCCAGGTATTATATACATACATACATACATAAAATCACGCCTTATTCCCATGGGGGTAGGCAGAGATCACGGATTTCCACTTGCTACGATCCTGACACACCTCTTTCGCTTCATTCACTCTCATAACATTCTTCATACATGCTCGTCGGTTTAGAGTACTCCTAACCTTGCCTTTCTCTAAACCGTCTGCGATCTGATCGAGATACATGCGCCTAGGTCTTCCCCTTCCAGCAGTTCCATTCACACACGGAAAGGAAAGGTATAATATATAATGTTGATTTACAGGAATTGGTGCAAAATCAAGAAGCAGCTGCAGTAGAACAGAAGCAAATAGAAGAAGACGCCAAGCTCGCTAAAGAGAACCAGGAAGAAAGACTCGTGAGCATATTATTATAAGCTACTAGCGGCCTGTCCCGGCTTCGCACGGGTGGACGTTTATTTTTTAAACACATAAATATAGCCTATGTTACTCAGGGTGAATGTAGCTTTCCAATGGGAAACAATTTTTGAAATCGGCGCAGTAGTTTTTGAGTTTTTTCATTACAAACATGCACACAAAAATCCAAATCACAATTAATTTATGTGCACTATGCATATAAATTTTTCGACACAAAAACTCATTGGTACACGACTGGATTTGAACCCACGACCTTCGGATCGGAAGGCGGAGCCGCTACCACTACACCACCAGTGCTCTCAACTGCTGTTGCTGTTCTATTCAACCACTAACTATAGATAGTGCAATCCACGAAGGCGCGCCCCACTATTCCTCCTAACCGTTTATCGCAGGGATCCCCAAACTATTTTGGACAAGTGACCCCTTTTCCAGAATGAACAGTTACCTTAGACCCCCATGGCCAAATTACCTACTTTTAAGATCAACCCCCTTATTCGCAATGGTCCGCTAACCTAAAACAGCTGCTACAGAGTGTTATTTTTCATAGGTCTCTCTCGATTTGGGTCAATAGAAGAAGACAGAGTGAGAATTAACAATGCTTTCAGTTAGCAGACTATTATGAATAACGGGGATTATCTTTCGTTTTTGATACTTTTGTATCAATAGGAAAAAACGAAAGATAATATACCTAGATACTAAGGTATCAATTGGAAAACTTTTCTCTTAGTTAGGTGATTAAAGTTGACTTCATTTTCTCATCAAAATTTAACAAAACAAACGTACGTCGTACGCACTTGAGACTTTATATTAATACAACAATGCTATTTCCTACAAAAATATTAATTATTTACACAACACAACATAAACAATACAGTACCTACCTACCTAACTTGAAAGTTTGAAATAAGAACTTGTGTTAATTTAATAGGGGTCGATTTTTAGACCTCGTCGACCCCCAAAATTTGTTTTCGTTTAAGTCGACCCCTAGGAAGCCAATATCGACCACTTTGGGAATCCCTGGTTTATAGTATATGTGTGCAAGCTTCCGTCAATGTCTAAGTGTTATCGGTACACACTAATTACCTATGAGTGCACACGCACACTACAATGAATAGACTACGGCTCGCGACTGCCGCTCGGAGCAAACTCCACGCACCCCGCGATCCCCTCAACCGACAATTGGAGGGGCGCGTCTTCGTGAATTGCACTATCTATAAATGTTCTCATTTCCAGGTGGATGCGCCTTCCGACGAGCCGCGTAAGGACAAGCCTCTGCCTACCGACACAACGAGCATGTACTCATTACACGACTTCGATATCAATATTGAGCTTGATCTGCCTATAGCTAGTGAGTAACGTTACCAAATACTATATTTTTAGGAATAAAAACAGAACTTTAAAAAAACAAATTAATTAACCTAAAAATTAACCAAATCCAAACAAAAAAAAAAACGGTTTTCTGGAAAGTCGGTTTACTGTCGATCGTTGAACGTGCCAACGTCATACAGCTGTCCACGCGGACGCATCGCTCACTCAAGTAGGAGAGAGACAGATGACGAACGCTGCCGAACGCGGAGGCCGTGCGTGCCTCTTTGTCGCTCGTTCCGCGCTCTCGCTTGCACTTCAAGCCGCGCAATGGAATGCCTCAAAGCGAGGTAACGCCGCATGACGTCATGTTTTTTCGTGCGTGCAGCCGGCTCCATCGAATTATAAGACGTCACGTCAAAAATTAATAACAACAAAAATCATAACAGCAACAAAACTACCTACGTTAAACAAGAAAAAAGAAACACAACTAGGTGGTTTCGACAACACTTAGACGTCCGTTCAGCACGGTGGCTCGCAGCGAAAGAAGACCGGTTACACGTTGCGACTGGTTTTATACTGTTTTTAGTTGACACTTCGAAGTATTTCCAACAATATAACATAAGGATCACTTTGAAACGTCTTAAAGCTAGGTGAGTCTAGGTGCCAGTTCCACGCGACCAAGCCTAGAAGAACAGGCAACAAACTACGGCTCGGTTCCTACCGTTTTTAGGGTTTCCATACCAAAAGGGTAAAACTGGACCCTATTACTAACAAGACTTCACTGTCCGTCTGATAAAAAAACGGTAGGAACCAAGCCGTAGTTTGTTGCCTGTTCTTCTAGGCTTGGTCGCGTGGAACTGGCACCTAGACTCACCTTGCTTGAAGACGTTTCAAAGGATTCTTGCAATCCCACTGAATATACACACACTTTTGATTTTGTTGCTAAAAATAAATATATCGATGGCGATTAGCTGAACCGTTATTAAATATGACAGTGATATTTGACAGCATTTCAGCTGATCGCCATCGCTTAGATGCGTGCAGGCTTTTAATTGTATATCATCCTTGTGTAATACTATTCTTGTTGTGTGACATAAAAATTATAAGTTTAAAAAACTTGAGAAACCGACTTCATTGTCAAACGGCTAAACCGATTTAAATCAAATTTGTTTGGGACAATCTGGACGTAAGAATAACCTTCCAAATAAAAAAATAATTTTCTAAATTGGTTCATAAATGACGGAGGCATGCAGTTACAAACATTAAAAAAATTATTTAAAAAAAAATGGCAACACCGATTTTAATAAAATTTAAATGGGACCAATCTGGAAGCAGTACCTTTCAGATAAAAAAATAATTTTTCAAATCGGCTCACAAATGACGAAGTTATGCGGTAACAACATTAAAAAAAAAAAATACAACCGAATTGAAAACCTCCTCCTTTTTGATTGGAAGTCGGTTAAAAATAAATAACTTTTGATTTGATTATGAATAATTTTTCCCTTTGTTTCAGAAGTATCGAGCACAACGTCGAAACAAGTCTCAACTAAAGTGAAAGAGACGGGTCCCAAACGCTCGCTCAATCTTGACGAGTACAAGAAAAGACACGGGCTGATATGAGTGTTACTGTGGCCTTGGCGGCGTGAGACACCCTGTACTACAGGGTGACACCCTTTATAGGGTGTGGACTACTCCTAAAGGGGTTTAATTCGTTTTAATTTGATATAACCCGCCGGCGATGTACAGATAGTGAATCATTTGTTATCGTATTCTAATGGGGTAGTTGAAGGCACGTCCAAATGTTACATTTTGACATAATTGTATTTTTTTTTTGTTTGAAAATGATAGTGAATCTTTTATTATCGATTATTCTACTCGTATTATGCAATTAATGTTTTTTTTTTTTTACTCTAACTAAAACTGTCAAAACCTTTTGTGATCAGAGTTACTGTGTGATCGCAACACTACTGTCAAAAATTACAGTTGCAATTAGGTTTTGATTGCAACAATAGTTAGCTGCAGCCTTTGTCTAAGTCAACTCGTAATCTTCTTCATTTAAGGGGCCGGCGCGGCGGAGGGTGAATTTTCATACAAACGTAATACCAAAATGATTACTAATTTAAGCAGATTTTTACTATATTATTGTAGTTATTGTATGTCTATACTATTTATCTAGGTTCCTGAACAGTTTTTATTTTAAATTTCTTACCTCAAATGAAATAAACACCAATCGCATTTTACACATTTTTTTCATTGCAAAATGTGATTGGCGTTAATTTCATTTGAGGTAAGTAATTTAAAATAAAATAGTACAACAATAATATAGTGAAAATCTGCCTAAACTAGTTATAATTTTGGTATTACGTTTGTATGAAAATTCGCCCTCCGCCGGCCCCTTAATGGAATCAGTCCATTTTGGATCAATTTTGCCAATGTCGAGTGAGGATAGATTACTTGGATAAAATCGCTTTTAATCAAGTCAAGTCAGTCATAGACAAGTCGGCCCTACCCTAATTCATTTCAACAATTCCGATCAAATCAGAATATCACATAATACACTTTCATTTCAACTGCTAACACTTTGAGCTTAGACCTCAAGTAATGTTGGTTAAAATACCAACGAAATTACACCACAAAACTCAAAATTTAAATGAAAAAACTATGTACATACATACATACATAAAATCACGCCTCATTCCCATGGGGGTAGGCAGAGATAACGGATTTCCACTTGCTACGATCCTGACACATCTCTTTCGCTTCATTCACTTTCATAACATTCTTCATACATGCTCGTCGGTTTAGGGTACTCTTTAAAAACTATGTGACTTTCCGAAAGTTAGCTATTAAGGCCTGCGCACACCTAGTTCGCTGGCGGTAGCGATCAGTGAAACGCTGTCAAATATCGCTGTCTGATTTGAAATTTGACAGCGTTTCACTGATCGCAACCGCCAGCGAACTAGGTGTGTTCGAGCCTTTAGGCCTGCAGATTGTTTCACAAGGATTTGACAGTTTTTGAAGTTGTCAGTGCTAAAATGTAATTTTGGACATTTTTACTACCCCCATTTAGACACCACACGCATCTACAAAGGGATGACTACCGTGCCTAGGGATGACGGTTTTCAGTCCTGTTCCCTACAAGTGTTGTGTTGTTCTTAATAATAACATTCTTTAAAAGTGCTTCCAAATCGTATCGTATCTAAATTTCATGCCGCCATTGGTTGTTTGATACTTTGAGAAAATAAATAAATATTGTATAAACACACCTATTTTGGTACTACCAGAAAGAAAATATGGTTATAGTAGTAAGTAGAGGCTCGTACGCGGTTGACTTTTAGTGTTTTCTAGTACTGTGTCCACAAAATAGATGATTTTATTTGGTTAAACACAAGAAAAAAATGAGAAAATATTGTTGGCCCTGCTATATCATAAATAGCCTCGGCTGAAACAGTCCTTATATATTTTTGGTAGTCACAAAATAGAGGATAGTTTTGTACAGTGAAATAATAAAACATGGAAGAATTTTTAACTTCAAAACATGACCTAATAAGTAATAACTCGCGTAAAAAATCACTTCAAAACATGACCTAATAACTCGCGTACAAATAAAAATCAAATAATATTTATTTTATGCCACAAGTAATATACAAGGATCTTTAACAAATAAAGGTACAGGTCTTTAAATAGGTACAGTCTTTCTCAGTTTTCTATTTGCCACCGCGTCAATGGCAGATTGGCGAATCGGATCTATAGATAGAAAATACTTTATTGCTCACAAAAACATAGATATGTATGATTAATAAGTTGGTCTTATGCGTAAAGTCTGTGCAAGATAAGTATGCGCGTGACATGACGGAAAACGTGAATAAAGTTCCAATGATGTTATGTACAGTAGGATACCGCTCGAGTTACCTCATCATCATCATCATCATTATCAGCCTGAAGAAGTCCACTGCTGGACATAGGCCTCCCCTACACATTTCTAGAAAGAACGATTCTGAGCCCTTTCCATCCATCGACTTCCCGCGATCTTAACAATGTCGTTTGTCCATCTGGTGGGTGGGCGCCCTACGCTTCGTCTTCCGGTTCGTGGTCGCCATTTATTCCCCAACGGTTGTCGGTTCTTCGAGCTATGTGGCCTGCCCATTGCCATTTCAACTTACTAACTCTACGAGCTATGTCGGTGACCTTCGAGTTACCTAAAAACAAAGAAAAATGATGCTTACTGCAAGGACATAAGAGCTAGCAGTGTATAGTTTGATGCGTATCCTTGTGTACCGGTTTTCGTGACTATTTGCTTTGAAGAAATCCTTCCATTTTTTATTAGTTCACTGTTTTTTAACGCGTAATTTGAATACCTCCAGTATGGCTCGAGCCAGTAAGCCTTATTATAGTAATAATTTGTTTAGATATACAGGAATTGTCAAATATACTGACTGGAACAAAAATACAGTAACTTAAAAGTTATATAATCCTTGTAAGGGCGGTTTGAATTATCTTAAGGCCTGAGCACACCTAGGTCGCTGGCGCTGGCGATCAGTGAAACGCTGTCAAATTTGACAGCGATATTTGACAGCGTTTCACTGATCGCTATCGCCAGCGACTTAAGTGTGCGCAAGCCTTAAGACATTAGAACCTGTCAATGTAATTTGTGTTACTGAATTTCATGTTAAAGTCAGCTATTTTGTCAAATTTTGTATATTAGTTAATGTAGTATTTATTATAGATAGCTACTATAAAATGTAACTTAGAATAAGCGCATAACAATACAAATTAGTTATTTATAAAGCAAACGCTGAATCTTATGGAATTTCGTCTCAAAAAAGATTATCATAGAAACTTCTTGAAAATTGATATAAAATACATACATCTTTAACCTACGTCTGCATAAAAAAAAATCGGTTGTCGGTTTACAGACGATAGTTGAACGTGACAACGTCATACAGCTGTCCACGCGGACGCATCGCTCACTCAAGTAGGAGAGAGACAGATGTCGAACGCTGCCGAACGCGGAGGCCGTGCGTGCCTCTTTGTCGCTCGATCCGCGCTCTCGCTTGCACTTCAAGCCGCGCAATGGAACGCCTCAGAGCGAGGTAACGCCGCATGACGTCATGTTTTTTCGTGCGTGCAGCCGGCTTCATCGAATTAAGGCGTTAATACTGACAAACTAGGGGTTAAAAGATGCTAACTAAACTACTGTTTGAACCATGCTGCCTTATTCAAAAATAATTTAAATCTCTAGCTAAAATTGCAGAAGTCTAATCCAATTATCATGTTAAAGTTGACATAAAAATGACAGTCTCAAGGATTTATACAAGATGTTAAAGTACCACTTGAAAGCTTAGTCAGCGCTTCTTCTTGACGTGTCACTAATTCTCTCGAACCAGTGTGTTGAAAGGATTTTAAGGTCAGCGCTACCGTGACCTCACGTTGTACAGCCAAATAGCACTAAAGCTCTTTGAGTTTGGCTCGTCCGGAATACTAGACCTCGCGCAAGATTGATTGAGAACTATGCGCATGACTGATCGTTGAAAATATGTAAAAAATCGACTAGAAATATATCTTTCATGTTTGAGAATTGGAAGTTATTTCCAGTCTGTTTTTTTACATTTTCCGGCATCCGTCACACGCAGAGTTATTTTGCGCGGAGTTTACCACCATGCTTATTTCTGCCGTAAAACGTCATTCATTGCTTTACGCCAGAAATAAGCATGGTGGTAGACTGCTGTGTTTTGGTTTGAAAGGTGTGGGTGAAAATTACTGGCACGTTAGGCTGACTTACCTGATTTACCTGATTTTTTGGATTATGAACGCTGAATTTTTTTTTTATATTACTAGCTGATGGAACAAGCATATGGCCTGATTACCACCTGATGTTAAGCGGTAACCATCGCCTATAGCAAAGCATTGCCTCGTAGGTCACGCACGTCTGGACCGTGCCCTACGATGCACTGCCCTGCGTCCATCGACTAGAGGCATACAGATGTTCAGCCTCACGTGTCAGTAATGTCACCGGCACCCACACCCTTCAAACCTGTACACAGCGATGTTGCTTCACGGCAGAAATAGGCATGGTGGTAGTACGCACCCGGACGAGCTCTTCACAAGGAGCTCTACTACTACTGAAATCATTTGTAATAAGAATATTGTATCACCTTGTATAGATCCTTAGTTTAGTTAGAAGAGTTAGGCCTAGATTTAACATTTTTAAATGAACAATTTAATATAATTCAAATGTCTCTCCAATGTAAGCAATAGTTGTGATGTAAATTTAGCGTAGTTAGAATAATTATAATTGTTAAAGGCTGAAGTTCACTGACACTTAACCGACGGTTAACTTAACCGAAGCGTAAAGAAAATTGTTATCATAGAAATCAAGTTGGCGTCTTTAACATCGTTTTTTTGACAGATATTTTGAATCTGTCAAAAAACGTTTGCGTCTATTGATGCCTAAGTATTGTTTTAAAAGACTGGCATAAGAACTTATTATTTAGGCATACGTTTAAAATAAATAATGTTATTCGTTTCGCTTGAAAGTGTAAATCAAATTATTTGTTGTTTTATATAATTTTTTTGCGTTTTCAAGTAATAACTTCCAAACGGTACATCTGTAATTGTTAATGTTTGTAAATTTAAGGTGGTACGATTTAATTTTATAATTTATGGGCGACGAGAATATAAATAACTTTAAACCATGACTTCACACTTCAATAAATGTGGTTGACTTTCATATTGGTGTTTATTTCTACTGTTTTCTTCAAATTAATAAAGTATGACGCAAATAAAAACAATCTAAAAGCCAGCTGTAATTATTTCAAAGCACATTTATACTCTTAATCGCCCATAAATGGTAAAAAATAGTTTGTGTGGAAATTGAACAACAATAAAGCTGTAGACCCTCATATGATTTATATGAAATATGAATTGGAGGTGATGTTTTCTTTATCAATAAGTTTCTGAAAAAAAGGAAAACATACGAGCACGTATATAGCAGATCTGGATTTTATGAGACAAAATGGTTACTCTAATCTAGAGGCATTATCCAGGGAGGAAATAGGGGACTACGTTTGTATGGAGAGTCGCCTGTGTGATTCCCTCTTAAAGCATTTCTACGACTTCGTGTAAGAATCGAGGATTATGGTTTGAAAAAAAAAATATTTACCACAAAAAAAAAGTATCTATGGTAACAAAATTGCACGGTCAATTAGGTCCCTACTCAGTATTGTGCAACCCTGTCAATTTTGGGAATAAAGTTCAATTTTAGCGCAAAAAAATATAAAAAAACAGCAAATAATTTCGATTGCGGAGCTCAACGAATCACCTTTAACGGTCGGTTATGTGTAAGTGAACATTGGACTAAACTTAAACAGCAATAAAAAAGGTTTCTAAAAAAATATTCATTATTTTAAAGCAAAAATTTATAATATTCTTAGATTATTATATTATACATTGAATTAACATAATTATAGGTACATGAAACTTACGAAAGACTACTTCTGTATGGCAGGGCGACACGCCGGTGTATACCATTACGTAACTCGCGACAGGTTTGCGACAAGTGTTAATAGAATAGAACTAAGCAACAACATACAAACCCGATGTCGATCACTTCAAATTGGTGTAAAGTAAGTAGGCAACAAATATTGCACATCGGCTAATTTCGGCTTCATAGAGCGTAGTGTACGTCAGAAAGAGATAGCGCTCTACGAAAGCAGAAAAGCCTTTGTGCAATATTATTGCCTACAACCGTACCTAACCGAATCAACAGATTACTTGAGAATGAAAAAACTTATAAGTACATATTTACAAAATGTACAACATACGCAATCGAAACAGTTGAGCTATCTGCAAACCGTTACAAAAAATCTAGAGATAGCTCAACTAATCCAAATCAGTGTCAGACTGAAGCGTCTGCTTTGGGACATAAGTAATACAAGTATTTACAAACAACACACGAAACAGTTGAGCTATCTGCAAACCGTTACAAAAAATCTAGTGATAGCTAAACTAATCCAAATCAATGTCAGACGAAAGCGTCCCCAAGGCGCTAGCGGCATTGCCACGCTGAATAACAATGCATAAGCGTTGCGCCGATATACATATTTGAAGATGAATTTACATCAATATATTGTTTTTGCTGATAGCTGAAAACGATTTGTTTGGCAAAAGTGATTGCTCAATTTACGCCTGTCGCTACCTTGTCGTGAATTACTTAATAGCCCTTTAAGAGTGTTGTGAGTACTATGGAAGTAATTACTTAATACCCAGTACTTTTGGGTAATGGAGTATAATTATGACTGTTAGATATTTTTGTCATTTTTATTTTCATGATTTTTTTATGTGACAAATTCATCCCGCGCTAAAAAGGAAACTTCAACTTACTAATTGCATATTACCTCCAAACCACAGAATGTTAAGAGTCTGACAACCGTCTAACACCTCATGATAGTAAGTTAAGTCGTTTTTTTTTAGCTAATTGTCACATTAAGAGCGCATCGTGCGAAAATTTGAGATTTTTAAATCACAAATTTTCGCACGATGCGCTCTTAAGTGATTTGATATCTTCAAAAATGTTGAAATGTATGTCAAGTTGTTTGACGGTTGTCTGCGCCTTAACAATGTAGGTGTGAAAAAATTAGAGACGCTTTTCTTAAATTTGTTTCCTTATTGGCGTGGTTTTAGTTATTTGTATAGTTAATTTTTAATATTTATGTTTTAGACGACATGTTGTTTTTATATCGAATGAATGGATGACTAAGCTATTATTGTTAGCTTGAATAAAGTTTTGTAATTGGTATTTTCGTATTTTATTTGAAGCTTTACTGAGAAACCCCTACCAAATTTTTTATTTATTTTTATGCAACTTGCTGAAGGAACAAGCATATGACACGCCTCATAGGTGGTAACACACCTTGTGTTTGGACATGCCTCTGTATTTTTTGAACATGACTCATGCGGCGTTACCTCGTTCTGAGGCGTTCCATTTAAGGCTTGAAGTGCAAGCGAGAGCGCGGAACGAGCGACAAAGAGGCACGCACGGCCTCCGCGTTCGGCAGCGTTCGACATCTGTCTCTCCTACTTGAGTGAGCGATGCGTCCGCGTGGACAGCTGTATGACGTTGTCACGTTCAACTATCGACAGATCGACAGTAAACAGACTTTACAGACATCCAATTTTTTTATAAATATTGTGTACACAACACTATCTAGCCCTAAATTAAGCAGAGCTTGTACTATGGGAACCAGATAGCTGATATAATACCTATAATATATTTTTTCTATAAATACATACTTAGAGAATACAATATAACACCCAGGCAGAGAACAAATATCTGTATTCACCACACAAATATTTGTTCTCGGTGGGGATCGACCCACGACCTACAGCGTAGAAGGCAAACCTACCAACTGAGCTGAGAGGTCAGTATTAGCAAGACAATACACGCAGACGTTTAATAAGGTTAATTTTAAAAATAGTTATTGATTTATCTTGGCGTGGTCTTGAAGCGAGCGCCTTATCGAGTTAGCAGACGTCAGTGGTGTAAGGGCAGGGATACACTGAGCCTCATGCAACAACTGTAATATGAGTATGTACTTAGATAATTTAAAAAATAAATAAATATTGTGGACAATCTACACAACACTATCTAGCCCTAAATTAAGCAGAGCTTGTACTATAGGAACCAGGAGCCTAATTCTCGGGTTAACCGAGCTGTCGAGGCTTCTACGATGAGGTCGTTAGTGAATTACTCAAGGAAATCTGCCATTCTCTCTTCGAAAAGAAGCAATAAAATAAAAATGCAAAATGATCGAGATCGGCCTGAGAATTAGGCCCCTGATTGCTGATATAATACTATACATATAGTACGTAGTTTAGCGCATTGGAATATTATTCTGTAATGTTAAGCCAATTATTTTAATAAACAGAATTTGAATTTGAATTTATACATTTTTTTTTGTAAATATTTTTTTTTTGTAGGTAGGTACTTAGAATACAATATAATACCCAGACAGAAAACAAACATCTATGCTCATTACACAAATATTTGTTCTCGGTGGGGATCGAACCCACGACCTACAGCGCAGAGGGCAGAGCTACAACCAACTGAGCTGAGCGGCCAGTTTCGTATGTTTGTGCTTGTTGTACACACGCCTTTATTGTACTTAAGATAATTCAAGCAGTAGCTTTGTAATGTGACAGCAAAATGAATGTTGATACGATTTTGTGAGTGTGAGTAAAATATTGCTAAGTAGTTCATATTCAATAAGTCATACTTATATTTGTGCCTTTTGATACAAGAATTACGTTATTTGGCTTTCACTAGAGTGATGAGGTAAGTTTATTTGACGTAGCCACGCTTTCGTTTATAATAGTTTTTATTTCAAATCAAATATTTCTTTATTCAATGGTAAGTATCACAAGGATCACTTTGAAACGTCTGGAAGCTAGGTGAATCTAGACGACAGATCAAAGTTATACCATTCTATAGGTTATACCTCTCCATTATGAATTTTAAGGCTTGTTCCGTTCTGTGTATTTCTGTTCTGTATTTTAGATAAAAAGTAGCCTATGGCTATAAAAAACCATATCAATTTCAAGTTTCATCCCAGGAAGAAGTGTTTTTTTTAACAATATATTTAAAAAGATAATGCATGATTTTAAATTTATTTTTCAAAGGGTAATTTTACCCCATAACGGGTATAATTTCAATATCTGTATGTAAAGTACATAAGCGTGGTTTTAATGAAAACCACGTGGGAGATATAGGTTCCAACCCGGGTCTTCTTCTTTTTTTTCCTGCCCTTACCCCACTTTATGTGGGGCATAACATGTTCTCCTTTTCCATTCTCCTATCAGCCGCCAACCCGGGTCTGTTTTTTTTAATATGTATACTTTCTTACGTTCTGGTTTGATCGATTGGCTCTTGGCTCTACCATTTTTTTTTGTTCCAGGTCTTATCTACTATGCTTCTTACCAACAGTGTTTGCAACCATTGATATCTACATAGCTGGTAGCTACCACTCGAACTTCACCACGCACACCTCAGGAACCGGCAAAGATGTTATTACAGAATCAGAGAGACGTGCCTTCAACCTTTCAGACGAAATTATCAAGGATTGCGTGAAGAAATACATTGGGAGACGACCTGATGATGCTTTCATCCACCGTCCTACACCTTGGGGGGATTTATTTGACATATACGGGTGGACTGAAACCTACAGAGTTTTAAAACCTATTTCTAGTCGACTTGTCAGTGTTGCGTCATCACCCCAAATGCTGAAGCAGGGTTTATTTGAGTCGAATAAAACTGCGATTCAACTTTCACAGACAATTTTTAACAGGTTTTCTACCACATGGTTGACAGCTCCCGAGCTGTGTGTCAAAATAATAAACTGTCACATCAATGTTGACAACTTTGACATGTCATACGAATCTGCGTTAGGGGTTAACGGGGTAAAATTGGAAGCGATTGCAACAGGGTTCAGTTTCGAATCGCTAGATTTTGGGGCTGTGGTTGTAGAATTGTATGCGACTAGGGTTTTAGTAAAGACTGAAGTATTGTATCAAGCTAATTTATGGGGTAATGCTGTTATAAATTATGATAGGAAGTTCAGAGGGCACCATTTTTATTCGCCGAATCTGGAAGATCTGATGCAGAACTGTGGGTTATCTAACAGTTTGCAGATTAGGGAGATAATTGATGTTGGTTTTTATACTGATGCTAAGGTTGTGGTTAAAAATAAAGGCAGTGGGTTGATGGTGTTGACTGAAAATGTGGAAATACACCCCTTGTGAAATTTATCTTTTTTATTTCAACTCCATTAAAAAAAAAAAAACCTTATTTAAACCCTGTTTAAACTCACTATAGCTGCTGGGTTTGAAATGCAAATTAATATTTTAATTAAATGATGCATGCATATTTGGTCTTTTTTTATTGAAAAAATATGCCCCTCAAAAAAAAGTTAAAATTAAAAAAAAACCTCTATTTAAACCCCATTAAAAAAACACTTCAGCTGGGTTTCAAAGACAACCTGATAATTTATTTAAACGGTGGCCTATGATGGGTTAAGAAAAATAAAACAACATTTTAGCACACGTTTGTATGAAAAAGTCTATTGCATAACAAAACATGCGAATATCATACAGATAAATAAATCAACTTATGCGTCCTGTAGAGAAAATAATATGCTTAAAACAATACCTACATAATACTTAAAACTCATGCAGGTTGTTCAATTTTATTGTCACTTTAAATTAAGTATAGCAGTTTTGGTCAGCTTAAAATACATAATTATCGTGATAAATTAAAAATTAAATCGTAATAGCTAAAAGCACAGAAACAGACATAGGTAAGTATTTTTTTATTAAAAAAGGTAGAATGTATGATCGGTTTGTGCCAACTTGAAATTATAAAAAAATAATGCAATATTCAGGTGTGCATTAAGGATCATAATTTAAATAGAAATAAATACTTAAATACATTTTATTTAAAAGTCTTATCTAAGATAAATGTTTAAATTGTAATAAAAAATATTTAATTTAAATCGAAAGCCAAATTACATTTAAATTTAATCTCGATCAGAGAACTATTTTATAAACTAGATAGATACATTATTAATTAAATACTTAGTTTAGTTTGACTTAGGATAAAAATATTTTTTACACGCCTAACTACAAAATTATACAAAGAATAATATTAATGTAATTATTATACAAAAATAGCAAAACATTTCAAAATTGATATGCCATATCCATTCTCACATTGTTTTTTGTGTTATTGATCAATTCTACTGTCTCAAAAACTAGAAGATATAAGTTGCAATGTGGGTTTGCGGAGTTTGTATAGAAATAATAACATCAAAATGCATAGACTGCATGTATTGAGACGCATTGCTTTTACTGACGTAGTCGATTATCGTTCATGACATGCACACATACTCCTACGTAGTTCCTGTTGCCCGCATTCATAAGAGGCCGGCTATTGCTGTAGGTATGTTTGTGTGTAGAGGTCCATGAATACCCCTACACACAAACATACCTACAAAAAAATATTTATTTTATACGTCTCACAAGATCTATTGGCCTCTCTATCGGCTCTACAGTCTTGACAGAATACCAGATCATAACTTCCTCACAGTTGCTAGGCATTATGCTGAGTCAGTAGGCTCTTTTGCTGCTGTAGCACACAGAAACACAAGCACTTCTCCAGTACAAAATTACCAATACACAATCTTTATTTCAAACAATATTACATAACAGTAACTTAGTGTAATACCACTGTTTCCTGCGTTAGTTTACACTGAGTTGCATACATTTTTTGTATCTTTCTTCTTTTAGTGTCCTTGTTTTCAACTGGTGTATGTGTGCTTATGTAGTAAATAAATAAATGTCTATGACAAATATTTTGCTAGCTACAGTCGAGATAGGCTACTTCGCGATGGTATGTAAGTCCGATAATATTGTTGCAATGATAGTTTTTTCATAACGATAACCACAACACTATCAATTACAACATATGCAGCCCATGCAAATCGAAGTAAGTTCTGTACTTTAGTAAGTAGGTTATTGTGTCTGGCTGTCGTCGCGGTCGCAAATTATGATAGCTAAGCCATCTGAAGAATGATGGCTCTAAGATTTGATTCGTCTACTTTGGTTATCAAAATCCATCGATTTATTATAACCTAGATTCAGCGAGTCATAGAATGACACATCGCGAAAAAAATTGCACGAGTTGACTATGCTTTCCTACCGAATAAAGACAGTCCTTCTGAAATCTTGCTGTTACTTTGTTTATTTTCACAGTTCTCAAAAGCACACTGAGGCATTTAAGCACGTCCACACTCTAGCTGTGGTCTGGTACTAATAAGGAAGTCAAGGAGGCCGCATTTCAAAGACTTAGTAATTGGAGAAAACTGCATCAAAACCCCGACAAGATAAAGCTCTTAAATTTAAGAAGAAGACTATACTGTGCTCTTATTTCTCTGGCCGGGATGTTCAATCTAGGTTATATACATCGATGGTTAAAAAAGAAGTCTATCATCCCGGAGGTCACGTATGGTGATACTGTAAGTGTGCTAACGGATGCTCGTAGAGCGGATAGAGCGGTGCAGGCGCATGTGTGTGTGCGGGTGTGTGTGCGAGCGCGTGGGTGTGAGCGTGCGGGTGTGTGTGTGCGGGGGGGAGCGCGTGCGGGTGGGGGGCGGGGGCGTCGCTGTCTTCGTCGGAGGAGGAATCTAGCTGCTTGTCGCCTGGACCGCTGGAACCAAAAGAAAATAATACATTAGTATTGTCTACTTCGTCATACCGATGGCTTCTTTGTAGTAGTAGTAGTAGAGCTCTTTGTGTGTGGCTCGTCTGGATGCGTACTACCACAAGGCCTATTCCTGCCGTGAAGCAGCATTGCTGTGTTTCGTTTTGAAGGTTGTGGGTGCCAGTGAAATTATTGGCGCGTGAGGCTGAACGTCTGATTCTGTATGCCTATCGAAGGTACGTTCCAGAAGTGCGTTACCTAAGAGGCAATGCTTTGCTAAAGGCGGTGGTTACCACTTAACATCAGGTAGGCATTTGCTTGTTCTAATATCAGCTAGTTGTTTTACAAAATTTTTTTTGTTTGTTTACGTTGGCTAACGATATTGTATTCATAATTATCAAATGTTTGAGGGAGACTTATTATAGTAAAAAAACAATGAACTTAACATCTCCCCTACTCTTGTAGAGTAGGGGAGATGTTAAGTTCATTGTTTTTTAGATTATATCAGAATCATTATTTAAATTAATTTATTTCAGAGCACCAAGTTATATCAGAGTGCGTTATATCTGCTCTCAGAAATTATATGTTGCTAAATGTTACGAGACAACAAATAAATGTCAAACGTTTTATTTTAGAATTTCTTCACCTAAAAAAACCTGAGAAGCCGACTTCATGACCCAAACTATTCAACCGATTTTGATGCACTTTCCATGGGAGTAATCTGGAAATATTATTATTCAGATAAAAAAATAACCTTTCATATCGGCTCATAAATGAATAAAATAAAAATATTTTAAAAAAGTACAACCGAATTGAAACCTCCACATTTTTACTTGAAGTCGGTTAAAACAGAATTCCCGTCAATTTTATAGATAGGTAGAGATGGGTACTTTATTAAGAAAATCTTATAAAATGTAATCAGACACCAGCCCCGAAACTCACAGCACCGTAACCAAACGTCCATAAAAATTAACATCGCATGCATCTCCAAAAAAGCCCTTCGTAGATACTAGTTGAGAGAGATATAATAGGTAGTGTTGTCCAATCAAGCTGATGCGTATTTTGAAATATCCACAGCGACGGCTCGCCCCCTAGCGTAACATGATACGGACAGAGCGGGACTGGAGGCTTCGGTTTGAAACAACGAATGACGAGAATAGCAAGATCAGTTTTATAGTTTTTATGGACAACAAACAATTGCACTCACATATTACAAAAAAATTAGAAAATATTAAGCATAACTTTTGAAACTAACATAATGATATGGACAGAACGGGACTGAAGTTCTGGCTTCGGTTTGAAACAACGAATGACGAGAATAGCAAGATCAGTTTTATAGTTTTTATGACAACAAACAATTGCACTCACATACTACTTACAAAAAATTAGAAGGTACTAAGTAGTTCTTAGCAATTTGGATTACTACTCCAAATTGCTGGGAAAGACTGGATGTCTACAGCAATGGACAGAGAACAGTGGAAGTAGATGAAGGAAGCCTTTACCCAAAAAGGGGTCCACTTCCCATAGATTTAAGACAACTGACATTAAAACTAACAACTAGGCTAAAAGTAATCACTAACACTTTACATACACACAAACTGTAAAACCTAACTTTAAGAGATTTTGAAATAAAAAGCTATATAATTATTATTATAAAAAGTTCTTAGAGTGTAATCAGTCCCGTTATCCGCAAATGAGGTTTATATCATATCCATTTATTTATTAAAATAAATATTGTAAACACTATCTTTAGACTCAAATTAAGCCGAGCTTGTACTATGGGAATCAGGAGCCTAATTCTCGGCTCATCTCGGATCATTTTGCAATTTAATTTTATTGCTTCTTTTCGAAAATGGCAGATTTCCTTGAGTAATTCATCAACGACCTCATCGTAGAAGCCTCGACAGCTACGATATACGGAAAACGTTGAAAAAGTGCGGGGTTGTGCATTGGCAATGTCCCCTAAATACAAATTGGCAACGCACAACCCCGCACTTTTTCTACTTGCACATGAAAGCGTTATGCGGTAGCGATCAGTGCAACGCTGTCAATTTTGAAAGCAATATTTGACCGAGTTTCACTGATTGCCACCGCATAACGTTTATTTGCGCAATGTTTAAGGCCAGGTTTTTTTTTAATTCTATGTAAAACAAAGAAGGCAGGTATAATAAGTTATATTTCATAACAATTCTGTTATATTTCGCGTTGGGGGCTAAACATTAGGTAACATACTAAACAGGTTTTCAAAATTAATAACTTTATAGTTTTGAAATAATTGGTCAATCCAATATCTTTTTTTGGGCGCGGGTAGTTAAAACTGCAACATCATCTATTATTATCATATCCTTTATTTATTAAAAACAATAGTTTAAAGTTTACTTACATGAGAAATATATGTATCATATGATACTCTGAGTTATATCACCTGCCACCAAGTGTTTTCACATAAAAAGACCAAACATTCACTTCAATATTTCACTTTCACCAAAACATAACCGCACAAGGCCACAATTATGGAAACTGTGGAGTGGAACTCTTCTGTTCAACACTTGATTGGAGATCTGAGGAATCGCATGGAGTATTTCGAGGGTGAATTACTGAAGGACACCGCCCATTCACCAACCATCACCACTTTGGCTGCAGAGTATGCGACCTTCAAGGAGTTCACACTGAACACTCTGCGAGCTCTGCAAGGCCAAATCGAAATGACTGCTCGGTCCATTGATCAGCTTGAGATGCGAGGAAGGCGTAAAATATTGCTGCTTCATGGTGTCCCTGAAGAGCAGGATGAAAATACTGCTAAGGTAGTTGTAAAGGTGGTAGCCGGCAGCCTCAAGGTTCCTCAGTTTTCCAGGGATGACATTAGCCGGTGTCATAGAATGGGCCGCTCTTCATCGAACAGGCCGCGTCCCATTCTCTTCAAGCTTCGAGATGTAGCAGTGCGAGATAAAGTTTGGTTCGCCAAAACAAATCTCAAGAACTCTGGCATCACCTTGTCGGAGTTTCTTACTAAAGCTCGCCATGAAGTCTTCATGAAGGCGAGGCAACATTTCGGTGTGACCAAATGCTGGACTCGGGAGGGAAGTGTCTTCGTCATCGGACCTGATGGTGAAAGACATCGCATCAACTGGTTGAGTGACTTCAGCGCGATTGTTGCACCAAAACTTGGCGCGGCGGTATCGGCGGCCGCAGCAGCGGCCTCTCCTAGGCCACTTGTGGCGTCCCCCAAGCAGCCGGTAGCGGCCAAGGAGGCAGTGGCCGCGGTGGCGGCGGCAGTGGCCGCGGCGGCGGCGGCGGGACCGGCGCCGAAAGCAAGACGAGCAGCTACGTTGAGGAAGTAGAAGCCCCCATAAATTCTTTCTCTTTGTTATCCATCCGATGTAAGTAGGTATATACTTTGTGGTGCTTTAGGTTTCTTTTTGTAATACTTTACGTAGTTTATAGTGAGTGAAATAGGTTTTTCTCTTTCTAACGTCAAGTTTGTTGACAAATTACATAGATATCCAATAGAATAACTTTAACAAAAAACAGACAAACAATAATCACAATAATTTTAACTTCTGTAACATCACTCATCACTCACTCTCATGTCACATCAATCAGTTTTTGTCCTTCAGTTTAGCGAACTGTCAATGTCATCGTAGCATCAAGTTGTGATGTTTTTCTGATTTGTATAATTTTGTTCCATTTCTTTAATCATAATCAGTATTTTTAGCATCGGATGGGTTCAATTTCACAAAGTTTTTATTTTAATGTTTTATTGTTTTTAACCAAACATTTGGTTTTTTCCTTTTTTTTTCTTTTGTTTATCTCACCATACACTGGCAGGTGGACTAGTTAGAGACTCAATTTGAGTAGAATTTGACTTGCCTGTAGGTAGTATTTGTATTATTATAATTATTTCGTTATTTCTTTTAATAATATATTATTTTTTTATAAATACGTAATTATATACTTATTTTTATTATTTTAGTAAGTTTATCTATATTATTTTATATTTTGTCAATCATGGACAGTGATAATGAACTAGAACTTTATGAATCCTTCTATTCTTGTAATGATTTGAGTAACTCTGATAGTTGCAGTAGTATCCCTACGCTATCCGAGTCCCTTGGCTATCAGTTCTCTGAAGCCCCTAGGAACTTCAATGTGGTTCACTTGAATGCACAAAGTATTCCTGCCCATTTCTCAGATATGTTGGCGTCGTTTGATCAACAAAATATACATGCAATTTTAGTCTCCGAGTCTTGGCTAAAACCCTGTTTACCTTCTACGTCCTATTCTCTACCAGGTTTCATTCTAGTACGGAATGATCGCACCGCAAGAGTTGGTGGCGGCGTTGCTATCTACCTTCGCTCATACATACCCTATACTGTTATACACATGTCGCCCCAGCCTCCGTTGGCTAGTGAAGGCGAACACTTATTCTTGGAAGTCACACTTTCGCACACCAGGGTCTTACTCGGAGTTTATTACTGCCCTTCTTCCAACATTAATTTTTTTTTATTCTTTTGAAAAGCTCTTAGAAGATCTTACACCTACTTTTAATCACACTATTATAATGGGCGACTTCAATACATGCCTCCTTAAAGATGACCATCGCTCTGCGTATTTTAAAACCTTAGTAAAGTCCTGTAACCTAAACCTTTTGCCACTTAGTGCTACTCACCATTTTCCAAATTGCACTCCTTCTCTTCTAGACCTAGTACTAGTTTCATCTCCAAATAATGTATTCAGGCATGGTCAATGTTCGGCGGACGCATTTTCATATCATGATTTAATTTTCCTTTCCTATAAAATTCGTCCTCCAAAAGCAAAGCCCAAAGTCATAATGCAGCGTAATTTTGGTGGAATTAATCAGGAAAACTTTCGCGAAGATGTGGCCTTGATAGATTGGTCAGAGGTAGCCAATGCAACTACCGTTGATGACAAACTTAGTTTTTTCAATGACATTATTATTAAACTATATGATAAGCATGCTCCTTTTAGGAAAGTGAAAATCAAGCAAGTTCCTGCCCCTTGGATAACTACTGAAATAAAATCTGTTATGCATAAGAAAAACGTAGCCAAGTTTAAATATAAATGTTGCCCAACTGATTACAACTATAGGGTTTACACTGAGCGTCGGAATCTCTGTAATAAGGTGTGTAGGGATGCTCAACGCCGACATATCCACAAATCTGTTGATAACGATGATCCTTCTAAAGTTTGGAAGTTTCTTCGAACTTTGGGGGTTGGTAAATCTCGTCAAGAAAACATTCCCAAAGATCTAGATATTGATCTTTTAAATCAGCACTTCTCCTCATCTTCCAATATTGATGGATTAACCAAGTCTCATACTATTCAACTTCTATCTTCTATACCACCCCTTAATATTTCTCCTTTTCTTTTTAGTCAATTTTCCGATTGTGATGTTAAGAGAAGCGTTACATCCATTGCATCCAACGCGGTCGGCAATGACAGCATAAGTCGTAATATGTTAGTGCCCATGCTTGACGATGTCATCCATGTCCTAACCCATATCTTTAACTTCTCCATCTCCTCTAATACGTTCCCTATAGCCTGGAAGCATGCCCAGATAATTCCATTGCCCAAAAAATCGAATCCCATCTTGTTTTCTGAGTACAGACCCATTTCCATCCTGCCTTTCCTCTCAAAAGTACTAGAGCGTCTAGTACATCAACAGTTAAGCTTATTCCTTTCCCAAAATTGTCTAATGAATCCTCTCCAATCCGGGTTTCGCCGTGGACATAGCACCACGACGGCCTTGACCAAAATCACTGATGATATTCGTCACGGCATGGACAATGGACTTGTGACTGTGATGTCATTGTTAGACTTCAGTAACGCGTTCAACAATGTCGATTTCGATATACTTCTGGCTGTACTTCGCTCTCTTAATGTATCTCCAACGGCCATTGACTGGTTTCATAGTTACCTGTTCGGTCGCCGGCAACGTATACGAATCGATGACACCTATTCGTCGTGGTGTGATTTGACTGCTGGCGTACCTCAGGGCGGCGTTCTATCTCCTCTTCTTTTTGCTATCTTTATTAATTCAATATCTCAAACTCTCTCTTCTTCCTACCACCTTTATGCAGATGATCTCCAAATATACACTCAAGAATCAGTAGAAAATTTGAATTTAGCCATTGACTCCATAAACTGTGACCTGTTGCGGATCCTTGCTTGGAGTAAATCTTATGGCCTCAAAGTGAATCCTAAGAAAACTCAGGTTATTGTGGTGGGTAGCTCCAGAATGATCTCCAGAATTGACTGGTCGGTTCTTCCTTCGATTATCTTTGATGGTGTTCCTATACCTGTAAGTGACACAGTGAGGAACCTGGGTGTTTTGATGGACAAAGATATGTCATGGGGGCCTCATCTTGCTGAACTAAGTCGAAAGATGTTCGCCTCAGCTGCTTCACTGCGCAGATTGCGGAATTTCTTGCCAACATCCACCAAGATTACACTAGCACAGTCCCTTTTACTCCCTATCCTTGATTATGCTGACACCTGCTACCCCGATCTCACTGAAAAACACCTCGACAAGCTTGAGCGCCTTCAAAATGTGTGTATTCGATTTATATTTGGTTTACGTAAGTATGACCATGTCTCTGAATTTCGTACTAAACTCAAGTGGTTACCCATCCGCCTTCGCAGGAATTGTCATATTCTCACTCTTCTTTACGGTATTCTATTTAATCCATCCACTCCTCTCTATCTCAAGGAACGTTTTGAGTATCTCCATCTGTCAAATCCTCGCTCGCTGCGCTCTTCTAAGACCCTCCAACTGAAGACACCTGTTCATAATTCTACCTTCCTGAAATACTCCTTCACTTTACAAGCTGTCCGTCTCTGGAATTATCTCCCTTCTCATATCAAATTTGCTAAATCACTCCCTATTTTCAAAAAGCTTTTGTTCAATCACTTTTTACCAGTTTAGTATTTATGTTAATCATATTATTTTATATATATATTTTCTGTATATTATTTATTTATGTAGGTATATCATATTTATATAGGTATGTATTGTACATATATATATATATATATATATATATATATATATATAATATGTATATTATTGTTAGGTGTATTGTATATATGTATGTATGTATTAGTACTATATTGTGTAATTGTGTGTACATTATACTTGTTGTTTTTATCTACACCATCGTCCTCTATCGTTCTTTTCAAGTCCAGTCCATCCCAAGGTTGTCTGGAAGAGATCGCTTTTAGTGATAAGACCGCCCATTGTATTCCACTCTGATGTTTTTCTGTATTTTTTTGTGTAATTTTATGTGGTGTACAATAAAGTATTTTCTATCTATCTATCTTCTATCTATCTGACATCTACGGAATTAAATTAGTATCAAGTAGATAGTAGACAGATAATAAGTTAATGACTATGTATTTAATTATCAATTAATAATGCTAATCTACAACCGAAACGAAATAAATAATAATAATCAAATTAATATTCAGATTTTAATCGATAAAAATAATCGTAGCCTGAATACAACTCTGATCGCTTTTAGGACGCAGATGTGGCGGTATCGGGTTACACTTGTTGTCCCTTTCGCTAATATAGCGCTGTCTCTTTCTGGCGAAACGACATTGGCATCTTTCCAAATAGACCAAATACAGTCTTTTTATTTTGTGACGGACATTTTTGTTGAAGCGAATGTCTTTATTTTAATGATTTATTTGAGATGTCGTTTATCTATATTTCAATCATTTTTGAATTGTAAATTAAATAATAATATATTTTTCATACTTAATTAATGATTTCAATTATGTAGGTAGAAGTAAATAGTCTTAAAAAAAAACAACGGGACAATTTGAATTAGGCTGTTCGCTACATAACTGTGACCTCCGAAGCAATGCTTTGTTATAGGCGATGGTTACCACTTAACATCTGGTGGGCCATTGCTTGTTCCATCAGCTAATGTTATAATAAAACTGTTTTTAGGTATTAACCTTGGTAGGTATCTTATTATATCTACCTAAAATATATTCTAAATTCAAAATAAACTATTCTTATTATTTTGTAAAGTTCGTAATATGAAGATATCATACTGCCAACAAAATAAAGTTGAAATTCAATGGACTATTATTAAAACCACAGCATAAATTCAAACAGCTCTTATTGCTTATGCTTTAAGGTTGATTTTAGAATGTAAGAATGAAAAGCAGGGATGTACTAGGGTAAAGAGGTATTAGGTTACCAAATGGATAGACAAACGTGGTGAGACTCCCCTATAGAGTTAATGTGTCTAACTTGTTTATAGATAGGTAAATATTACTTGTTATAGACCGAGGTAACCGCTTCGCTACAACACTAAACTTGTTCTTATAAAAAACTATGTAAGTATAAGTATATTCTATACCTATAGGAACACATTTTGCATTTCTTACTTTTCATAAACCTCTCTCTCTGATCTTGTTACAAGTTTGTTAAAAAAATATCGCTTTTTAGGGTTCCGTAGCCAAAAGGCAAAAACGGAACCCTTATAGATTCGTCATGTCTGTCTGTCTGTCTGTCCGTCCGTATGTCACAGCCATTTTTCTCCGAAACCGTAAAAGCTAGACTGATGAAACTTGGCGAGTAGATGTAATCTGTGAACCGCATTAAGATTTTTACACAAAAATAGAAAAAAAAACTATAACTTTTAGGGGCTATACTTGAAACTGAAACAAAAAATTTTTCATCGAACCCATACGTGTTGGTATCTATGAATAGGTCTTCAAAAATGATGTTGAGGTTTCTAATATCGTATTTTTCTAAACTGAATAGTTTGCGCGAGAGACACTTCCAAAGTGGAAAAAAGTTGGTCCCCTTCCCCTCTAACTTCTAAAATAAGAGAATGACAAAACTAAAAAAAAAATATGTTGTACATTACTATGCAAACTTTCAACGATATTTGGTTTGAACGAGATCTAGTCAGTAGTTGTTTTTTAAACGTCATAAATCGTAAACCGCAATTTACCTTTCGACGAACTACAAGAACCTTTATATTATGTTACTTGATGCTACGGAACCCTTCATGGGCGAGTCCGACTCGCACTTGGCTGCTTTTTTTCTTTTGATATAACAAAGACAGATAAAGACAAAACTTTTTTTGTTGGAAGATTTTTAAAAAAATGATGATTTTTCAAGATGGTAGAACTGTAGACCGCCACAGACTTTTTTTCTGGGACTTTTGGTCCAGTGGACCAGAACAGACGGCATTATAAGGATCAAAAACTAAGATTACACACTGCGATGCACAATCGGCTTAATATTGTGAAGTGGGCTGAAATGATCGCTTAGGTTCAGTCATCATTTTAAATTGATGTTTCTATTGCATCTTCAGTTTAATAACACTGTATTAATTTACTTAATTTACGTCCAGTTCTTTGTTATGACCCTCATATGATTTATTTGAAATATGAATTGGAGGTGATATTTTCTTTATCAATAAGTTTCTGAAAAAAAAGGAAAACATACGAGCACGTATATAGCAGATCTGGATTTTATGAGACAAAATGGTTACTTTAGCTAGAGGCATTATCCAGGGAGGAAATAGGGGACTACGTTTGTATGGAGAGTCGCCTGTGTGATTCCCTCTTAAGCTTGCTCCAAGCAAGTTGTATAAAAAAATGTTTTTAACCCAACAAATATTTTGTCATTTTCTTTGAAAGTACTTATGTACTTATAACTTTTACCCACTACTCAGATTAAAATGTGTCAATCATACGAAACGTAACAAATACTTATCAATCAGCAAATATTTAACCCACATACCCAATTGTTATGAAACGTAATACAATCTGTCTTTGTGATACTTTTTTGCAACGTCAATTATTATTAAAAGTTAATAAAATATTTCTCTTTGAAAATTCTTCATTGGTCCAGTGCAGCCTTCCTATTCTTAACCGATCTCAAATAAAAAAGGAGGTTCTCAATTCGGTCGTATTTTTTTTATTGAAATATAAGAGGCTAAGTTTTTGATGTAATCTATATATTGTGAAGCTAGATTTAGCGCAGTTAAGGCAATACAATATTAATTACTAGTTCGATGTAGTCAGTGACAGTTCGCGGGGCAGTTCGCACTTGTTCGCCGCAATCTGATCCAAGCTTTAGTGTGTCTGATTTGGATGCTTTTTTTTGTTAGTGAGCTAAATAGTTCCAAAATGGTTCGTACCGTGGCGGATTTACTAATAGACTGAGTATGCTGAAGCCTAGGGCGACAGATTTTAGGGGCGGCAAATTACGAAGCAAAAAATTTTGTGCCTACGGTCAGAAATTAAAAAGATTTATATAGTTTGGTACCTAAACCAGATTTTTACAAAAATATTTAGTGTAAAAACACGAGATTTTGTATGGCTCGCTTCGCTCGCCGATGTGTTGTCGCTTTTGTTGTGTTCGACAGTCTGCCTAAAAATTTCGTGTGTTGTGTCTCTCTCTTTCGTAGGTATATTTATCCAAGATTCTCTCTGTAAAACCTAAATATTGCTTTCGCAAAGCACGAACATAAAGTCACCATTTCGTAGAAAAAAAGGGCAATTATAATTTTGATTGTGAAGTAAAGTAACCTATTGAGTTGGAGGTGGGTAGGGGCGGCTGAATTTGAAAGTCTACTGGTAGTCTTAGCCATGTTTGGTAGAAATCCATGCAGCAGTTTCCAAGTTCACCTCGGTGCGATATTTTGAAATTTTTATACATACATACATACATAAAATCACGCCTTATTCCCATGGGGGTAGGCAGAGATCACGGATTTCCACTTGCTACGATCCTGACACACCTCTTTCGCTTCATTCACTCTCACGACATTCTTCATACATGCTCGTCGGTTTAGGGTACTCCTAACCTGGCCTTTCTCTAAAACGTCTGCGATCTGATCGAGATACATGCGCCTAGGTTTTCCCCTTCCAGCAGTTCCATTCACACTCGCCTGATGCACTTGTTTTGTTAATCTTTTTTCATCCATTCTCTCTACATGTCCAAACCATCTTAGCATACCTTTCTCTACTCTCATCACTACGTCTTCACTGAAATTTTTATATTACAGGGGGCTAATTCTCGGGCCGATCTCGATCATTTTGCAATTTTATTTTATTGCTTCTTTTCGAAGAGAGAATGCCAGATTTCCTTGAGTAATTCATCAACAACCTCATCATAAAAGCCTCAACAGCTACGATATACGGAAAACGTAGAAAAAGTACGGGGTTGTGAAAAAAAGCAATAAAATAAAATTGCAAAATGATCGAGATCGGCCCGAGAATTAGCCCCCAGATTATGATTTTTGTGGTAGGTAGATACTCACCTATCTTTGTGCTCTGCTTGTCTGTCTCTTTGTCTTCTGTTTTTGAACCAATTTGAAACCTGGAAATGAAAAACTTTATGTTAGATGCACCTACATATTTTTTTACATTGCCAATGAATATTGATAGGATGGGTGACCAAATGATCGAGGTACAAAACAATAAAAAAAATCAATATTTAATTCACGCAATACTATAGCTCCAAACTAATCAGAGCTTGTACGATGGGAACGAGATAGCTGATAAAGTACTTAAATACTTTTTTTTGTAAATACATACATAGAATACAATATGTATGACTCAGACAGAGAACAAACATCTGTGTTCACCACACACATATTTTGTTTTTGGTGGGGATCAAACCCACGACTAGTGTGGATTGTCCGTATTATTTATTTGAATAGTAGTAGAGCTCTTTGTGTGTCTCGTGGGGGTGCGTACTACCACCATGCCTATTCCTGCCGTGAAGCAACATCGCTGTGTTTCGGTTTGAAGGGTGTGGGTGCCGGTGACATTACTGGCACGTGAGGCCGAACATCTTTAAGCCTCAAGTTGATGGCCGCAGGGCAGTGCGTCAATAAAAATAGAATAGTACTATAATGTAGTACTAGGTAGGTATCTAAGTTGACCAGTTTGCGGCTAGTTGGTAACTCAACACCGCTTCCTCAAACTCACACGGATAGTGTTACTGATGAAAAACTTGCTTTGTCTTTTATTTATTAAAAATGTTCTATAAAATAATGTATTTTTACATCACGAGCTAGTATGGCCAAGCTTCGCTCGGGGTTAAAAAAAATAGTATTATTATTCGCCAATATAATGTCAGGAAAAGTCGTATCTTTATTGGCTTATTTTTAATTAACAACGCCATCTGCTGGAATAGCTTGCAGTTAGTTGCTCACAATCGCCAATAGATGGCAGGAACAGTCGTTTATTGAGTTTATGTTTGATTATTGCAAAACACCAACTTCTCGTCATTTCCTAAAAATGAATCCTAGATTTATCGCCCTCGAAAACCCCTGTATTCAAAATTTTGTGAAAATCGTTGGCTCAGTTTCCGAGATTCTGATTATATATATATATACAAGATTTTCTCGTTTAAAGGTATAAGATACGTGAGCACGTATGATGTAAAAATACACAATACCTACATACAAAAATACTTACTGAGCAGTAAGTAGGATTTACTGCTGTGCGAAGAGGCTTTGTAAGTATAGGCGTTGATCCGATTTACAAACTTTGGAAATAGGTCGATACAAATGAGAGACACGTAAGCGAAACGAAATGTTCAAACTGATCGAATAAAACTCAGACTATGAGTACTGGGGCCTAATTCTCGGGTCATCTCGATCATTTTGCAATTTTATTTTATTGCTTCTTTTCGAAGAGAGAATGGAGGATTTAATAATAATAATATAAAAATTGAGACCTTGACTAATTAATCGACGACCTCATCGTAAAAGCCTCGACAGCTATGACATACGGAAAACGTAGAAAAAGTGCGGGGTTGTGCAATGCCAAAAATAAAATAATCGCTTAGAAAATCTCGGTCGGCCCGAGAATTAGGCCCCTGTACCCCGATTCTCAGTTGTGCTACCAAATGTTGTTTTCGTGTGAGTCGTCTCTATCTTTTGTATGGAAAATTGATGAGAAAACAACTCGTCTCGATCGTTTCAACGTAACGTATTTTTGCTGTATCATCATAACCCTACAATAGAGAGACAAATAGGCGAAACAAGAACAACAATTCGTAGACGAAAAGTTGTATATGACCCCTCATCCGATTTAACCCATATACTTACCAGTAAAATTCATAAGTACCTACAAGCTACCTAATTAACAAATTTCATGCAGACCGGGTCAAGTTCGAAAGTTATCGTCGTACAAACATACATAAATACATACACACATAAACCCACACATACATACGCACATAAAATGCCAAATTGTCCAAGTTATTTGTAAAATCTTCGTCCGCTTCGCTCACTCGATCAAAAATGTTCTAAATAATATATTTTTACATCATACAAAAAGGGCAAGTCCAAGCCCTTCTGATGATGAGTATGTTCCTGATAGGATGCACGTACCTGCACAGTGGTCAAGCCAGTTGTCTCGGCCAGTTCTCTCTTCTCTCTGGGCGAGGGGTATGGATTGTGGAGGTACCAGTCGCGAAGCACCGATCTTGACTTCTCCTGTTCGTAAAATATAGGGAAAAAGTTATAGAAAAATATAAAAAACTTTTTCATCCCGGAGAGTGTATTTTTGCTCGTCGATATCTGAGTCCAAAAGCCGTTTTTATCACATAAAGCTAGATGATAAGGTAAAAATGAACTTAAAACATAGTGTGAACACTAAGGCCCGTATTCTGAAACAGTGCTTAGGTCTGAGTCGAGCCTCAAGCACAGATTTTTGACACTTTTCAATGGAGAACTGTCATTAAATCTATGCTTGAGGCTCGACTCAGACTCAAGCGCTGTTTCGGAATACGGGCCTAAGCTTGTGAATTCAAAACATCATTAAACCTATTTACTTTTACCTCCATGGTGCCGAATTTATGATACAACTTTTTGCTTTACGCGCGCTATTTTATTTTATGCATTGAGTAATTTCCTCTTGAGGTGGGATGAAAAGTTACGTGTTGCACACAAAAAGATTAAATTAAGTAAAGATTTTTCACCTCGTGCTCTTTTGATTACCTACTTCGCTGACGCTCAGAAAAAGCTTGTAAAAGGTATAATCGAGCTGCGTTCTTCGAAGCTGTATTTTTTTGCTTTACCTTGAAGCAATATGAGGTTTCCTCTCCATCCCATATGGTGCGGGGGAGGGGGAACTTGCGTCGCACGCGGTACTTCCCCACCGCCCCCAGGGGACGCCCCCGTAGCCTTTCGGCTTCCATGTAATGAGCTGAGAGATAAACAGTCTATTAAGAATCAAGTCCAGTGCAGTGGTGGTCTAGTGGCACTGCCTTCCGATCCTAAGGGCGTGGATTCAAATCCAGTCGTGTTGCAAAAATGTATGTACACAATGCTAGTGCTCTCAAACGGTGAAGGAAAATATCGTAAGGAAACCCGCGGCTTAATCAGCTCCGCACGTATTGACCATGTTTTTCCATTTCCCTAAGTGTAGTAAACACAATAAATTTGAAAAAGCAAGGTGACATCTCTCGTCGATTCGACTGAATGCAACTTCGGTTATCGAGCAGGTATAAGCAGTTGACTGTAACGTCAAACCTGTAGATGGAACCACGGTCGCGTTAGGTGAAGGACTTTTTATCCTGAAAAATAACGGGAATGGGAACGGGACAAGCGAAGCGAGCGGCCGCTAGTTTTTACATACTCCTTCTCTTCCACTAACCCATTGATTCCCAACGTGGTCTAGGTGGACCATCAGGGGTCCACGGGAGACTCGACGGGGGTCTACGATGGCATGACAAAAAAATGGGGGTCGACAATTCGTAAGGGGGTCCACGAAAATTTATCTGGTTTCGATAGTGAAGAACTGGAATGTTGGCTTCGCTTATCAATTAATTGATTAACCTATCAGTTCTTACTTTTTTCAAAAACTGTCAATTCGTGGTAGGAACTCAGCCGCAACGCAAATAAATAAAATAAATAAATAAATATTTTGGACAATCCACACAACACTATCTAGCCCCAAATTAAGCAGAGCTTGTGTTATGGGAGACAGATATCTGATATACTACTACTTAGATACATTTTTTTTTTGTAAATACATACTTAGAATACAATATAACACCCAGACAGAGAACAAACATCCGTGTTCACCACACAAATATTTGTTCTCGGTGGGGATCGAACCCACGACCTACGGCGCAGAAGGCAGAGCTACTACCAACTGAGTTGAGAGGCCAGTCAACATAATATAAATGTCCATAGTTAGATCTAATCTCCATATTTTTTGTCGACTGGGAATATAGTAAAAATGTAGCTGCAGGGGCCTTATTCTCGGGCCGATCTCGATCATTTTGCAATTTTATTTTATAGCTTCTTTTCGAAGAGAGAATGGATGATTTCCTTGAGTAATTCATCAACGACCTCATCGTAGAAGCCTCGACAGCTACGGTATACGGAAAACGTAGAAAAAGTGCGGGGTGGTGAAAAGAAGCAATAAAATAAAATTGCAAAATGATCGAGATCGGCCCGAGAATTAGGCCCCAAGGCATTTTGAAAGTAGTCTATGAGAAAAAAAAGTTTGGGAGCCTCTGCACCAACCTTTCAACCAAAGCCCTTGCAGCTTCGTATGGTTGTGCGCGCTGAATGTGTGAGACTCCAACAGTCTGTACAACTCCTTGAAGTTCCCTCTGTGGAAGGCCACCATAGCCTTGGCTTTCAGCACAGACTCGTGCGCGTGGAGTCTCTCACAGGCGGGGAGAGACCAGAGGAACCGACCGAGGCGCTCGATGTTGCCAGCTTGTTGCAGTACCTGGGGGGAATGGTTTGGTTAGTTGGTAGCACTTAAATTGCATTCCTTGAGACAATTGATTAGTTAGAGAGGTGACGGAACAAAACATGATAATTCCATGATGTCTAACTTTTCACAAAAGGTCAAAAACCGGCAACTACTTTGCCTTTGCACAATTAAAGAAAATATGGGTTCTAATTAATAAATAACTGTAAAAACTTATTAAGCATGGTTTTTTTTTATTTTATTTTTTTCAATGGAAATATCATGATTTGCATCAACTTTCAACTTTAGAGGCGATTTACTTCAGGAATGAGCACGATTTGAACCACACCAACCTAAAGGGCGACGTAATTTATGGTATTCTGTCGAATGTCATTGCTAACTTTTTTTTTACAAATAGTGGAATTTTCATGTTTTGTTCGGTCACTCCTCTAATCAACTTACGGGAAATGTTCCGCTAAAATATCCTGTGATATAGGTTGATTTTTAGTGCGCTGGGAGCATAGTACTTTTTATTTAATAAAACCTCATCATCCTCATCAGCCTGAAGAAGTCCACTGCTGGACATAGGCCTCCCCTACACATTCCCAGGAAGAAATATTCTGAGCTCTTTCCATCCACCGACTTCCTGCGATCTTAACAATGTCGTCGGTCCATCTGGTGGGTGGGCGCGGGCGCCCTACGTTTCGTCTTCAGGTTCGTGGTCGCCGATAAAAACCTAATACAAAATAAATAAGTATTATATTTATATTTAACACCGTTTCAGCAGTTTGGCCATGATGTCGTTCTCAAGTTTTTAAAACTTATATTATTGTTTCTTTTAATCGTTTGAACAGATTTTCTGTCAACTTCTTTTTTCTCGCTTATCTCGCCCGGGGGTGGTCACAAATATTGGGACCTCGTATTTGCACAGGTTTGCACATGTGCATCCGCTGCGCCTAAACCAATACTAGGGCACGTATTCAGAAACATTGCTTTAGTCTGAACAAAGCCTCAAGCATAGATTTTTTGATTGTTCTCCATTGAGAAATGACAAAGATTTACAATGCTTGTACAATCGCGGTATGAAAATGTTCGTCACCTTAGAGTCGGTTTTCGCTTGCACCAGTGCCTTGATCATGAACACATTTTGACATAATTTGTGACGTTAACTTATCTGTGTATTCAGTTTCAAAAGGTAGTATGTGTTCGACTGTAGTCAACACTCACACAGACTCAAAACCAGAGCCAGAGACAGAGCCAGACAGAGCTTGTGGTAGGCTTACAGCAGAGTGTCGATAAGAGGGCATCACACAGGCGACTCTCCATACAAACGTAGTCCCCTATTTCCTCCCTGGATAATGCAATTTTTTCTCATAAAATCCAGATCTGCTATATACGTGCTCGTATGTTTTCCTTTTTTTCAGAAACTTATTAATAAAGAAAATATGACCCTCATATGATTTACATATATGAAATATGAATTGGAGGTGATATTTTCTTTCAGAGCAGATCTGGATTTTATGAGAAAAAATGGTTACTCTAGCTAGAGGCATTATCCAGGGAGGAAATAGGGGACTACGTTTGTATGGAGAGTCGCCGGTGTGATTCCCTCTTAGGCTTATAAACAAACAATCCAAGAGACACAGCCACCCCTAATTGATGATACTACTGTATATTCTGTGGGGTATCAGTTATCCCCAATTTGCGGGAGAGGGCGTAATAATGGGATTCACCATGCCCCGTGGTGTAGATAATGTAATTATTTCTATAGCTTTGAGTTTAATTATGGGAAGTATAATAGTTATTTGTTATACAAGAGTGCAAAGTTGCTTTTTAACGGCGTGCTCAATTTTGATGAGCGTTAGCGAGGGAATCAAAAGAGCACGAGGAGAAAAATCTTTGCATTATAGTTTTAAACTTTCGCGATCATACAACATATTTATACTATTACACGGGTATTTATCGCGTATATTACCTTATTTTATTTATTTTTCCGACGTTTCAGCTATGATAATAATAATAATAATAAATAAATATTGTGGACAATTCACACAACACTACCCTGCCCCAAACTAAGCAGAGTTTGTAATATGGGAACCGGATAGCTGATAATATAATACTTGAATACATTTTTTTTTTGTAAATACATACTTAGAATACAATATAACACCCAGACAGAGAACAAACATTTATGTTCACCACACAAATATTTGTTCTCGGTGGGGATCGAACCCACGACCTACGGCGCAGAAGGCAGAGCTACTACCAACTGAGCTAGAGGCCAGCTATGTTGCAATAGCCGTGGTCGCCAGCAGACTGGATTAATTAAATACCCGTGTAATATTTTAAATATTCAAGTTTTAGTTTTGTACAAGCGGCCGCCCGTGGCTTCGCTCGCCCCGTTCCCGTTACGCTCCGTTCCCGTAAAATTTTCGGGACAAAAAGTATCAAATATCCGTCTCCTAGATCATAGACAAAGGAAAACAACAAACTTGTTTTCCTTTGTCTATGCCTAGATGTAAACTACCCCTCCACCAATTTTCAGCCTAATCTGCTGAGGCGTTCTTGAGTTATAATATAAACACGACTTCCTCTTTTACATAAATTAAGTAGAACAATAAATATATAGTACTAATCCGCTAATCTAATCTAAGTAAGCTAATTTAATGTAGACTTGTGTGTGCACCCCACGCCGCGAAGACTTCTTATAGCCCAGTTGTAAGACTAAGCTGGTTTTAAACAGCCCGTACAGACAAGTGGCAAACAGACGCAATAGCCCAGTTGTAAGACTAATGCTAGTTTTAAACAGCCCGTACAGACAAGTGGCAAAAATACTTAATAGCCCAGTTGAAAGACTAAGCTGGTTTTAAACAACCCGTACAGACAAGTGGCAAACAGACTCAACAGCCCAGTTGTAAGACTAATGCTGGTTTTAAACAGCCCGTACAGACAAGTGGCAAAAATACTTAATAGCCCAGTCGAAAGACTAAGCTGGCTTTGTCTTTCAACTGCCACTTGTCTGTACGGGCTGTTTAAAACCAGCTCAGTCTTACAACTGGGCTATAAGAAGTCTTCGCGGCGTGGGGTGCACACACAAGTCTACATTAAATTAGCTTACTTAGATTAGATTAGCGGATTAGTACTATATATTTATTGTTCTACTTAATTTATGTTTAACAATGGAATTCCGCAAAGTCACGCCTGAATCTATTAATTTCCTCTTTTACATAAAATATGATCAAAAACAGATCTATCCCACGGGAACCATACATTTTACCGGGATAAAAAGTTCCTTTTGTCTCAAACCTCTCACCTTGTATCTATACCTTGTTTGTATTTATGGTTCTAGTTTGTTTTTTTCTGTAGGTATTTGTGTTCATTCAATAAACTTTTTTCATTTTCATTTTTTTTTTCAGACCATAATCTATACCTGTGCCAAATTTCATCTAAATCCGTTCAGTCGTTCTAGAGTTATTGAGTAACAAACATCCATCCATCCACCCATCCATACTTGCAAACTTTCGTATTTATAATATTACAGCCCAACAAAGGCATATAAAACTCACATATTTGCACAGCGTTTGTCTATTTCCGACTGCCTTCACAGCTCAGTTGGTAGTAGCTCTGCCTTCTGCGCTGTAGATCGTGGGTTCGATCCCCACCGAGGACAAATATTTGTGTCGTGAATACAGATGTTTGTTCTCTGTCTGGGTGTTATATTGTATTCTATGTATGCATTAAAAAAAAAAGTATTTAGGTACATATGAGCTACCTGGTTCACATAGTACAAGATCTGCTTAGTTTAGGGCTAGATAGTGTTGTGTGGGTTGTCCGCATTATTTATTTATTTCTATTATTTTCTCCGAAAATACGCTCGATTAACTAAATCCGGCTCCCAGCCAAAATAAACAGTCGGTAACTATGGAAACCGAGTGTACCGCAACCGGATATCCGGTTTCAAGGGGCGTGGTGTTGAGGGTGGGGATAACCAATCAGGTGGTCGTATTTTAAAGCCTTAATGGCCGCTTATAAACGCAGATGGGATATCTACCGTGCCTTTGGTAGTCATGACGTTCGTTGACTGACTGATTTTACAGGAACTTCACTAAGATTTTTAGAGCCGAGCGGGATTTGAACCCTGACCTTCCCCTTGGGAAGTACAAATCCGTACCGAAAACCGTTTTAAAAAAATTGTGATAGGATCATATAAAAAAAAGCAGCCAAGTGCGAGTCGGACTCGCCCATGAAGGGTTCCGTAGCACGACGAACTACAAGAACCTTTATATTATGTTACTTGATGTAACATAATAAGGTTTTTGTAGTTCGTCGAAAGGTAAATTACGGTTTACGGTTTATGACGTATAAAAAAAAAACTACGGACTAGATCTCGTTCAAACTAAAAATCGTTGGAAGTTTACATAGTAATGTACAACATATATTTTTTTTAGTATTATCATTCTCTTACTTTAGAAGTTAGAGGGGGGGGGACCAACTTTTTTCCACTTTGGAAGTGTCTCTCGCGCAAACTATTAAGTTTAGAAAAAAACTATAAAAGAAACCTCAACATCATTTTTAAAGACCTATTCATAGATACCCCACACGTATGGGTTCAATGAAAAAAAAATTTTTGAGTTTCAGTTTCAAGTATGGGGACCCCCGAAATTTATAGTTTATTTTTTATTTTTATGTTAAAATCTTAATGCGGTTCATAGAATACATCTACTCGCCAAGTTTCATCAGTCTAGCTCTTACGGTTTCGGAAAATAATGGCTGTGACATACGGACGGACAGACAGACAGACAGACAGACAGACAGACAGACAGACAGACATGACGAATCTATAAGGGTTCCGTTTTTGCCATTTGGCTACGGAACCCTAAAAACGGTAGGAACCAAGCCGTAGTTTGTTGCCTGTTCTTCTACGCTTGGTCGCGTGGAACTGGCACCTAGACTCACCTAGCTTTAAGACGTTTCATCGTGATCCTTTAAATAAAAACATCTTTGACTTTGGTGTCACGCACGTTGGTGGTAATTGGAAAGTGCCCTATGATGCACTACCCTAACTAGCGGTGTTGCAAATAGAAATAATAAAATAATATGACGCTACATCAGTAGGTCTACCACAAGCTCCGTCTGGCTCTGTCTCAGGCTCTGGTTTTTTAGCCTGTAAAGGCCTGCGCACACCTAGTTCGCTGGCGCTAGCGATCAAGGCCTGCGCACACCTAGTTCGCTGGCGGTAGCGATCAGTGAAACGCTGTCAAATATTCAATGTCAAATCTCAAATCTGACAGCGATATTTGACAGCGTTTCACTGATCGCTACCGCCAGCGAACTAGGTGTGTTCGAGCCTTCAGTGAAACGCTGTCAAATATCGCTGTCAAATCTCAAATCTGACAGCGATATTTGACAGCGTTTCACTGATCGCTACCGCCAGCATAGGTGTGCGCAAGCCTTGAGAGTTTTGACTAAATAAATCCTACGTCGAAACGTCACACACTTAGTACACTGGTGAGCACTCACACAGACTTAAAACCAGAGACAGAGCCAGATAGAGCTTGTAGTAGGTCTACTGTTCCTTCATTGACCGAGCAAACCGTTTTTAGTTTAGAGATTGGCCAAAAATGATTTTGTCCGTCTGTCTGTCTGTCCATTCTTGACTACAGGTCGTATTTGCGTTGCCCTCCATCAACTTGAGGCATACAGATGTTCAGCCTCACGTGCCAGTAATGTCACCGGCACCCACACCCTTCAAACCTGTACACAGCGATGTTGCTTCACGGCAGCAATAGGCATGGTGGTAGTACGCACCCCCACGAGACACACACAAAGAACTCTACTACTAAAACATGTAACATAAATAGCAGCTAGTTTCTCCGAATCAACACATTGTTTTGTTTAAGATTAGTTTTAGCTTAGTTTGTATTTAGTTTGTTTAATTATAGTTATACCATACAACGGCCCTCAGGACCTTCCGATAAGAGTTTGTAAAAAAAATCGGTTGTCTGTAAAGTCGGTTTACTGACGATAGTTGAACGTGATAACGTCATTAGAAAATACTCGCGGACTCGCGGACTCGGACTCGGACTCGGACTCGGACTCGGACTCGGACTCGGACTCGGACTCGGACTCGGACTCGGACTCGGACTCGGACTCGGACTCGGACTCGGACTCGGACTCGGACTCGGACTCGGACTCGGACTCGGACTCGGACTCGGACTCGGACTCGGACTCGGACTCGGACTCGGACTCGGACTCGGACTCGGACTCGGACTCGGACTCGGACTCGAACTTTCGGACCCGGACCCAGAACCCGACCGAACCCTTACCCTTACCCTCATTTACCCTAACCCTCATTTACCCTTACCCATTACCCGACCCGGGCTCGGGCTCAGGTAAATGGAACGACGAAACGACGAAACGACGTAACGACGCATGAGTCATGTTTTTTCGTGCGTGCAGCCGGCTCCATCGATTTATAAGACGTTATCACGTCAAAAACAGTTTCAGACTTTTATTCCTAGGCACGGTAGTTACCCCTTAAGACTTTTGACGTGACAACGTCTTATAATTTGATGGAGCCGGCTGTACGCACGAATAAACATGACTCATGCGGCGTTACCTCGCTCTGAGGCGTTCCATTTAAGGCTTGAAGTGCAAGCGAGAGCGCGGAACGAGCGACAAAGAGGCACAATCGCCCACCCACCAGGAGCCTAGTTCTCGGGCCGACCGAGATTTTCAATGTCCCTTAAATACACATTGACATTGCACAACCCCGCACTTTTTCTACGTTTTCCGTATATCGTAGCTGTCGAGGCTTCTACGATGAGGTCGTCGATGAATTACTCAAGGAAATCATCCATTCTCTCTTGGAAAAGTAGCAATAAAATACAATTGCAAAATGATCCGATATGAGCCGAGAATTAGGCCCCAGATGGACGACATTGTTAATATCGCAGGAAGACAGTGGATGGAGAGAACTCAGATTCGTTCTTCCTGGAAATGTGTAGGGAAGGCCTATGTCCAGTGGACTCGTTCAGGCTAATGATGATGATATTTGTTACGTTTTCACGGCAATACTTCAAAAGTGATCGAGACTTTTTGGCACAGAATTGAAATGGCTTTTAGGCAAATAACGTTATTTATTTAATTATGTAACGTATCAGTAGTTTTTTATAAATACTCCTCTATTTCAGGATTATTAAACAATTTCTTTTAAAGTTTTTTCTAGGTATGTAATATAAAAAAACAAGTAACGATGTTACAATTTTATCTTGTGAAAAGTCTTCCACCAATAATAGATTTATCCGTCTTATAAGAAGACTTATGGCCCGAACACACCTAGTTCGCTGGCGGTAGCGATCAGTGAAACGCTGTCAAATATCGCTGTCAGATTTGAGATTTGACAGCGATATTTGACAGCGTTTCACTGATCGCTACCGCCAGCGAACTAGGTGTGCGCAGGCCTTTATAGAAGCCGTACAATGGCCGTGCAAAATTTGTTTTTAAACATTCGGTCTGAAAAAAAGTAGAGCATAAAAAGGTCACCCACCTCGCAAACACACGCGACCTGCTCCTGTGTGAAGCCAAAACTCGGCAGGGGGGCATCTCTAGGGGGGGTAGCCTCGCGCTGCCCCCACTCGGGCCCCCCCAGCATGTCCAGATGCTCGTCTCCAGCCACTTTGACACTTCAATAGAACACCTTTTTACAACACTTCCGGCCAAAGCCCGCGCACTTTTTGAATTTCGAATTGCGAATTTTATATTTTATTCAGCAGTTTTTCACTTACGTTTTGAATTTCGAATTTGCAATTGCGAACTTTTTTCTTTCTGTAGATAAACTTCTTTTTTACACTTTTTGAATTCTGAACTTTGTTCTTCTTTATTTAATCAGCTGTTTTGAATACCGAACTCGCCTTTTTTTATTGATCAGAAGTGGTACATAATTTTTTGAAATTTGAAATTTGAATTTCGTACTTGGAGCTCCACTGATTATTGATATCAGCTAACGGTGAAGGCGGTTGTGTTGTTGTCCCACAGTTTTTGTTTCTTAAAAGGCTGTTTAGGTAAACACAAAGGCAGCGGTCCCGATATGTTCAAACAAAAGCGATCAGCTTTTAGGCCGACGATTACTTATTTAAGTTCGGTTTTTGGAAAAGAATATTTGTCAAGCAAACAGTTTACCACTTTTTTATTTTTTCTCAGTCTCTGTCTGGTCGATCCACTTAAATTAGGTTTTTTTAAATGCACAGGTATTCGTTTGTCTAAGTATTGATTAACGTGCGCTGATTGGTTTTCTTTTCTTTCTCATTTTAATGAAGTGAGAAGACTCCCGCTGTTACCTGAAACAATCAAACAAAACTCGTATATTAAATGCTACATATAATGTTGATTATTACAGTAATACCTTTACGCACAAAAAGTGCAGTCAGACGAATATGGTAACAATTGAAAAAAAAAATGCTCAGATGAGTCTGTGGTATACCCACGCATATTATCAACTACCAACATGACAAATATGACAGTGTGTGTTGCTTTATCTGTTTTATTTTTAGTTTAAAACAAAACAAAGCTCGCGCACGCAGCATTAAATCAATTCATTTTCTAACATAATCTCAGAGAGATCTGGGTTGCCATCATCAATTTACCATATTTTTACCACCAAAATAATCTCACGTACCTACATTGAAGTATGACTGAGATGAAGAGACAACAGAGATTTACAATTTTATATCGAACATTGGAAGGAAAAAGGTCGTAACTGGCTTAATCCATTTTTGTCTTTTTTTTAGGGGGTCTTCTATCAGTAACGAATTATACAATTTTATAGAATAGAATAGAATAGAAAATTCTTTATTGCACACCTTAAAACTAACAATGATAAAACAAGTAACAATAATTTAAAACATACAAATGTACAATGGGCGGTCTTATCGCTGAAGAGCGATCTCTTCCAGACAACCTTTGGATGGAAAGAATCGAATAATAAGATGGTTGGCTAGGGTGCACTAAAAATTGTACGTCAATGTTAAACATAAGCAAGTACAGTCAGCATGAGACTGTAATAAATTTCGGAATTTATCATTAACTCTAATAATTGAGTGTCACATCGTAGTATTATTAACTACTTTTAAATTAAAGCTTTTACATCTCAAACTATCGTTTGAACGAACATAAAATGTTGCGTTTTAATTTCACAAACTTTGTTTAGTTTTAATAGGTACCATATTAAGTTTCATATGCACATAGTATAGTTATTTAATTAAACAGCTTAAATGCTTGTCTGGATCAGAAATAGTTACAAAAACCAGAAGGTCTGGAGTGTAATCATTACAAAGATACAAATTAGGTAGACAGACTCACGCTGTGTGGCGCCTATAGGGAATAAAGAGGTCAAAACCTTCCAAGAAACATAATGTCACTTACGTCATTATTCGTGTAATGCCCGATATTATAAACAATCCACCTTTTTTAGGTGACAAAGATTAAAATTCCAAACAAAAATGCCTACATCTCTATCTCTTTTTGTCTTCTTTGGGATATCACGGGGGAAGGAGATGCAAGAGGGTCGCCAAGGGGCAAGCATGTTAAATGTTTGGTGTTTTAAGTAATTTTTATCATTGACACCATCTCAAGGGAGGCCCTCCTGATGTATGGAGCTGATGGGCTGCTAGTGATGGGGTAAAGTCGAGGGCTTTTACTACAACCAATTTATTAATCGAGGTTTCAAACAATCGATAAGAAAATTCAGATAAATTGTCTTTAACGAAGTTAAATATACCTACCCACTCATTGAAGAAACTAGATGGAATGCTGTTTACATTTTAAGAACCTGGCTCTTATCCAAATGGGTCTTCTTCAGTTCCAAAGTCTTCTCGTATTATACGGTTTTTATTTCTCAAATCGTCTGTAGAAATTGGCGATGAAAGTAGTTTTTATTGCGTATCCAATCAACCTCGTATTTTTTTCTTACTCTCAAACACTGTCCTAAAAGTGACATCTGTCGTTCTTAAAATAAATTAGAAAGTTCATTCGCCTCACTCTACAAAGCATTTTGATTCCAGAGTTTTGTGAAAGTTTTACCTAGGATTGATACTAAGCTTTCAAGAAAGATTTGCTATAACTTGTTTTGATGGACTCCCGTGTCACACCTGTGTGCCTAGTAACTTTATTTTTATCATTTATGCATGCATTCATACCAACCGACATTTCTAATGTCATATTTGAGGAGAACGAGGCCGATTACACTCTAATATCTCTCTCTCACTCACTCTAAGAATTGTACGAGTATGTTGTCCAATTAAAAAATTACACGAAAAATTAACGTTTGCATGGTCTGGTAAAATTTGCACTGGATTAGGATGAACTTATTAGAAATGCTATCCCTAAGTGTAACCGTAGTGACAATTTATGATTTTTTTGAGGTATTTTAATAGAACACGCAGATATATACCGTTTATCTCGGTATCACCCAAAACACGGTCATCTTAATGTGGTGCCAGCTCTTTGTTTTGCAATAAATCTATTTATAATTTTATCGCAAGCAAAATAAACGCTGAACCTATGCCATGTAAATTCTCTCAGCTAAAACACACGATATATCGATAACGTAGGTGGTCTCAACCCCATCACTATACCCCACGTGGCGTCCGCGATGCTTATCGACCAACACCAGCTGTAAAACACAAGATTTATCGACAGTTTACTACGCGCCGCAGCGGGAACGATCACCGCACTATTAGCGATTTGAATTTTTGAATTTGGAACCTGCACTTGATGAGTACGTTGCAGAAAATTAGCGATTTGAATTTTTGAATTTGGAACCTGGACTTGATGACTACGTTGCAGAAATTTTTGCTGCAAATGTTTGTGTACGAGTAAACTGTAAAGTAAACAAATTCATATAATTTATTGCACTGATGTTGTCAGATACAGGTGATGCAGTAGACTAGTTTCAAACATAAACTCTGTAAGGGCACCGCAACTAATTTTTCCCACTTTGGTGGCGCTAATTATCACATTACTTACAAAACTATAGGAACATTTTTTATTATTTTGTACTAAATTACTCTATACTTAGATACAACTTCGAGATGACATCTGTAGTAAGTTATAAAAACTGTAGTAACTGTAGTAGGTTATAAAAACAAATGGGCGAGCGACGGCAAAGTTGCAATTTCTCAGCATTAATTTTAATTATGAAACACTAGCTGCACCTCGCAGTGTTATCCGCGATTAAAAATAAATTACTTCTTCTCTACGTCTATGTTAAGTTCATCTTCTGTAGCTACTGAATGGGAAAAAACCCTTTAAAAACACGGTTCCTGTATACCTACTATACCATAGGAACCTTGCATTTTCTGACCCCTAAACTACTCTACTAATACTCTACTACTAATAACCTATGCAAAAAAATCATGTAATTCATTTTCTCTATGAAAAATTGAAAGAAACATATCCCACGGAAACCATACATTTTACCGAGATAAATAGTAACCTATGTGCTTTTCCAGACTTTAATCTCTGTGCCAAATTTCATCCAGATCCGTTGAGCTATGATTGAGTAACAAACGTCCATCCATCCAGACTTCTTTATTATTAGTGGGATTGACTGAAATAACTTCATTTTATCGTCAGGATAAAAAGTTAAGCTCGAAGAAGGTAATAATTGTAAAACACATATTTTTTTCACGTCCGCGGAATAAGGCCGTAACTTACATTTTCCAGTTTTCATCAATAAGTACTGGCATCTTTTTCTATTGACCATTTGAAATCTTTTTTTTATTAGTTGTCATAATTCACGTTTTCAATTGACAGTGCGTGTAATCAAACTGAAGGGCCGTACAATCCGAATAGGCCTAACTCAATCGCCGTCCCTGATCTTATCAAACGGCTATAAAATAATACTTTTATGGTCGTCGCCCCGCGGGACTCTAATTAATGACCATGTTGGACCATTTTACACCAAGTTACGATGTACTGATACAATAAACTTTAAAGCACACAGAACACATGTTATTCGAGTATAATTTTATTGAATATTTTAATTAATTGGTGATTAAAAGTTAGGTTTGCTGGTTATACGGTTTTTAATTCGGTGTAAGTATTTTTGTCATGGGTCGAATGTTTAATTAATTAGAAATGTGGTTTTTAATCGATTCCTAAAGCTACAATCCAAGTTTGTATACAAATTGTAACTTTTGAAATGATGACCCAGCATATCATAATGTCGGTAGGTACTTATATGAAGAATAAGGAGATAGATTTTTGAAATTCAGGGTTTTTGTTGTGAAGACGTTTATTAATATTCTAAAAATCACTTTATTTATTATAATTGTGTTGTAACGGAAATATACTTAGATAATGTAAAAACATATTCATATTGATAGACACACAACTTGAGCAAAGTAACTTGGCTGTTTTATTAAGAGTAGCGACGGCACGATTAAAATAACAAAAACTCACAATCGAGCTATTTCACTCCATACACTAAAATATTTTTTATACAATGGAAAAAATACATAGAAAATGTATTTTCCAGATTTCCTTGAAAAATAATTGAAACTATTAATTTACGCAAGCGTTTCCGGCGCTCACTGTTAGTAGGTACTTCCGGTGTGAACATTTTAATGTTCCTTTAAATCTCAATTACGAGTGATGTTATACAGAATAGACGTCAGATTTCAGTGATTTTCAAAAACTGTTCCATTTCTTTGGAATTTATGTTTGTGTACTTAAGTGTATTTTAATTTCAATTTCCTGTGCGGATGGTATAGGTGCTGAGCAAGCATATTCCACCTAAAATCCAGACACTACTGCGTCCCGTAAATAGGGGCTTGAGGGAAAAGTTGGCCCCGCCACTGAATCAAACAAATATACAGGCATGTTAGCTTATAATCTCTTAAAAAATATTCTTGGAAAAGGAAACAGATTTGAAATTCACCCTCAGAACTTAACTATTTCGGTAGAAACTTTGTTTTTTTTTGCCTTCAGCGCTGGCATTAAACAAACATGCCACCGGACGGTCAGCTTAAATATAAGGAAGACATCCCGTGCCATACTCACACTCATGTGCACTGCTAAATTAAGATCCACCTCACATCACACGAACAAGCTTTAACAAGCTAAATGCTAAAAATAATTCCCGCACAAATGACGAAACACAACCTATTTACGCAACTCACGAACTACCGAACGAAACTGGCCAATTTCAAATCTAGAATCACTAAAATAAACAAAACACTGGCCGGTAGCAACGCAAAAGGGTTCGATATTCGAATATTTAAATTGTCCGTTTTTGAGATGCGTGCGAGCGACCCGATGGCTAAAATGGAACTGGTTTGACTTCCACTTCCGTTAGGCTTAGCGATTGGTCGCGCTGAATTGAGGAGATGCGTCTGTCCAATAGGATTATTTTTGGTCTTTGAAGGGTAACGCCTTCCATTGGTTCGTGTGTAGGATCGCCATTTTTCAGCGAGTTCAACAATTGAAATTGTTGTGGGTGGAATCTTGACTATGACCGGCGAACGGTTTCTGAAAACGCGTTGGGTAAAAATATCCAACCCACTTTAGCAGACTCACAGCTGATGGTGTTAAATCATAAGAAGTACCTAAAACATGTGACGTCAAGATTGTCTATTTTTTATTTTAACCTCATTTTAAATTCGGAACGTTGCTGCAGAGCAAAGGATTTAGCTACAATTGCGTAAAAAGATCTAATGGAAACAACTAAAGAGTTGTATCGTTGAGAAGAAAAATAGTTGATCCGTTTTAGTTGGCCAGTTTTGTTAGTTGGAGTGGAAGGATAGATCTTAAACTGGTCTATGTGCAAGAAACTAGATACTATTAATAAATAAAAAAATCCACATCGAATTTGAATGAAGTGTAAACAAGTACATAAGTACTTTTAACTTTTCGAAAAAGGTGCGCGTTTAAATCTTTTTAGTCCAAAATTACGTTAGACCATTTCTCCAGTAGTAATTAATTGGTAGTAGGTATTGTACTTAGTTTATCTAAGCTATCCATCTTATTCAGCCCTGTAGGCCTACCATGAACTCTGTCTGGTTCTGTCACTGGCTCTGGTTTTGAGTCTGTGTGAGTGCTCACCAGTGCATTATACTGTGTGTATGACGTTTTGACGTAGGATTCATTTAGTCAACACTCCCACAGACTCAAAACCAGAACCAAAGACCGTGCCAGACAGAGCTCATGGTAGGCCTGGTACTGGTAGAGGTCGCTGTCATCGAAAAGGCTGCGCGGTATTGATCGGCACATTTTGCCAGTTTTTCATGGAGGGACGCTCGCTCGCTTCGCTCGCTCAGTCAATTAAGCCACCACAAGTGTAATTTGTTTATTCATGCTGCATTCAAATGCATTGTCATCCTAACAAAACGTGACATATGATTAAGACATTTCCGAGCGCATGATGAATGGGCTCAAATGACCACATGTACAAATATTAACCAGTGTTTATTTAGGAACTAGTGGAATTAAGCGACTTTGGTCGTGTGAAGTTTCTATGAATATTTAAAGGGGCTGATAACCATCAAACAAAATGACTCACTTTTTTTTAGCCATAGCTGACAGATGAGCAGACGGGCCACCTGATGGAGAGCAGTCACCGTCACCCATAGACACCTGTTACACCAGAGGTGGTGCTGATGTGCTGCCGTCTTTTTAAATACAGATAGACCCGCCTTTTGAAGAACCCCATGTCGAAGCTTTGAGGGAAAATCGCAGAAGGCAATTCTCAACAACTTACTCGCACGAAACAATACATCACATTCAAATTATTACATACAAATTATTATATTTTATTACTACATTTCAATATTAATTATTAAATATGAAAATCACTGAACGAATTTATAAAAGTCGGAACAGCAAAGTTGTGCGTTCATTGCACAAGATTAGCCAATAATTATGTTCTTGATTCAAACAAGTTTTTCTACCAAAAAGTTTGTTTAAAAACCTTACCTAGCGAGAAGTTGTTTGTGATGCTTTTAATTTTAAAATTGCAAATTTTTGTCTATTTTTTGTCTTTGACCATTATGAAATTAACGTAATTAAAAAAGTATCGATGCTGCCAACATGCAAAACCAAACTCCTAAATTGTGCTTTATTGCTTCTGTAATAAAGTTTAAATTGCTGAATTATCTTCAGATGATAAGTGCATTGAATACGGTCATTACACGCTTATTTGGCGCCATTGTGAAGAGCCTTTGTAAAGTTAGTGCTCTTTTGTAGAGTGATGTTTAGCGGTAGACATCTTGTTTTTGATGGCGGCTTGAGATGTATAGGGGTTGCTTTAGGGTTCTTTACAAAAAAGGTTTTATTTAAATATTTATTAAACAAATAAAAAAAAAAACTTTTTTCATGATAAAAAAAACAATGACATTTTGACTGAGATTTTTTTTTCAATATTACTGATTCTAAAATAAATGACCTAAAGAATGGCCTTATTGTTAATGCCAACGCGTACTCACGGCAACCTTTAGATTATTTTTATGTGAATACAATATCTATAGATAGAACATAGCAGGTCTTAACTTCATCAGAACATAATATTTTATTATAATTTGATTTAAATAAAAATAATTTTGAGTTACTTAGTGTTCTGTATGAGAAAAGATGGATGAACAGTGTTAAAGATGACATGGATAAGAAAGAAGTGATTACAGAGATGACGGCTGCTAGAGGAGAATGGAAGAGGAGAGCATGTTGTGCCGACCCCACATAAAGTGGAATAAGAACAGGAAGAAAGAAGAGACATTAGTTGTCTGTGCCACTAAAAGGTTATGTCTCTAACATTATTGGAGTAATTGTATATTTCAAAGTTGTCAAAAACATAGTAGGTACGGAACCAAACCACTAAAAACTGTTTCTACCCTTAAACGAAAACCATCAAGCCCCCTTCAAACAGCAGTCAAAAACTCTCAATAGATCAATACAAATACAATCTATTATTGTATTAACAAGATCTTACGCCGAGATCTTATGATAAAACATCGTCCATTTTTTTTATCACGTTGGTAGAATGGCAGATGAAACTTTATCTTGTATTTTTTTTTCGTCAATGAAGTGGAAGTTCGGAAAAGGTGCTGTGCCTATTGTTTGGTTGTTTTTTTTCTGATCCATTTTGTAAACGGGCTTTATTGGTACTTTATAAAGCTATATTTAAATTATTTAGTTCAGAAGTAATTTACTAGGACCCCAAATTGCACAACTATTAAAAAAATATAGTAGTTTTCGATTTTGATTAAATTTCTATATGACTTAGGTACTTGGAAGTATTTTCAGAAAAAAACCAGCTTATAAAAATGGCGAAGCTATGCAATAACAACAATTAAAAAAAAACACAATCGAATTTAGAACCTCCTCCTTGTTATTTGGAGTCGTTTAAATATAGACCGCAAACTCGAAATTGAATTAACACACTTTGGTTAGTAATGTAGGTATGTGATCATAATTTTTTTTCTGCTTTCGTAGAGCGCTATCACTTTCTGACGCACACTACACTCTATGCAGCCGAAATTAGCCGATGTTTATTGTTTGTTTGTTTATTTATTAGAGTCACCAACATCGTATACCTACACCAATTCATTCATAAATTATATAAAGAAAACCAAAAAAAAAAACATGTCAAGTGCTACAATAATTATAGGGACAGACTACATGCAATTAGAATTAGAGCTAGAGCGAGTTAAAATAAAATAGTTAATTAATACAAAAATACAAATTAAAATAACATTAAACATTAAATCCATAAAAATACATTAAAAATTGAGAAAAAGTATTTACAATTGAGTTGGAATTATGTACGTTATATAACACAAATTAGAAATAAAATATAATTGTGAAAGTAAAATAAGTCAAAGAGATTCAATTAAACAGCGTTTAAACGAGACAAGGGTGCCATACAGTGCCATGATACAGAATTGGATTAGATAAGATGTGCAATATTTGTTGCCTACCTACTACTATACAAAACGCTTGATATTGTATTTAAACTTTCGCCGGTCAGTATTTAATAAATCAAGGGGATGATACAGCCACAGAATAACTAATAGATATCAGGGCGTGCACCCCATTAATTCAATGGGGTGCTAACAATATGCTTAGTAATGATCTAAAAGCCATAATGCTTTCACTGTTGGGTTTTTTGTTTGGGGTTCCGGTTTTGGCATTTTTAGGGTTCTGGAGACCGCTAAGGAACCCTTAGCTTCGACGTCTCTGTCCTTAGAAAGGTATTTCGCATTTTAGAAGGTAGATAGTATTATGTACGCAGAGTAATAGGAATATGATGACTTTTTATAATTTTGCAATTATCAATAATTATAAATAAAAATTGGTTTGGTTTTTTGGATTTAAAATCATAATCAAAGTTTGATGCTGGAAGAAAGAATAAAGTGCTACTTAGTTATTTTCGTGATATCCTTATCGATCAATTTTTAACACTTGCACTTTTACGATCTAGAGATAGCTATTACACTTCTCTTCTTCCTGCCCACTTTATTTGTGGGGTCGGCTTAACATGTCTTCTTCCTCCATTCCCCTTTGTCAGCCGTCAACTCTGCATTCACTCTTTTATCCATGTCATCTTTTACACAGTTCATAGTTTTTTTTCATAGTTCATATGAGATAGCTATTAATAAACTTAAATTAAATGGATACAGAACCCTCTGCTAAGTTTCTTACAACTCTAGATTTTTTGCTGCAATTTAGAGTTTTATTGCCACTTCCTTGAAGAACTCGGAAGTTGAAAATAAATGTTGAATTGATTGTGCTTTTGTAGTCTATTATTATAAGTACCTGTAGATACTGTCCGTTTTCACGCTTACTTTTTCTCTTTCTTATGGAAAAAAAACACATAAAATAGATACCGTGAGAAAAATGGCACTAAAAATGTAACTTAAATTATTTTTAATCAACCCATCTAAACAACGTATTCAGAAACAGTGCTGAGCTACTTCTACTAAAATATCATAAAATTACAAGAAAATTCAGGTTGAAAAATAATTATCTTGAAATTTAAAATTAAAACCACCTGAACCAATCCAATCTAAAGCCTTATAAAAGCCTCTCTCTTTTGAAATCTTTGAAACTTTTGCTTTTGTATTATTGACTACGTCTCACTTAGTTGGAGTGGCCTTAGGAGTGGCACCACACTGGAACGTCACTGATATTATTATTGTTGTTTTGTAAAAGGATTAAACAAAATAAATTATAGTTTAAAAAACTAAAAAAAAACGCTTTTGTAACTAATTGAACTAAAAAGTTAAAAATAAAACTGTAATAATCAATTGAAAAATTTATATTATTGTACAAAAAAGCGTGGGGTGATTTTTATAATAACTTCTGATATAATAAACTATTGATAAAATATTAACAACAATCAAAATCAAGCCCCCCACGCTTTTTGTACAATAATATAATTTTTTCAATTGATTATTACAGTTTTATTTTTAACTTTTTAGTTTGTTACAAAAGCGTTTTTTTCTAGTTTTTTAAACTAAGTATATTTTTTTTTTACATTTTAGTTTTTTTTTTTTTCATATTATTGCATTGTCATCGACCTTTGACAGGTGTGCAAAGTTTGAATCAAATCTGATAGTTCAAAGTAGGACAAAATCGAGCTCAAAGGGGTCGGTTACATACATACATACATACAGGTGAAGCTAATAAAAGCGTTTTATAAACTATAGGATCCAAGCCGTAGTTTGTTGCCTGTTCATATAAGCGTGGTCGCGTGGAACTGGCACCTAGACTCTTCTAGCTTTATGACGTTTCAAAGTGATTCTTGTGATATCAGTCACTGAATAAAGAAATACTTGAGTTTTGCTTTGACTTTTGACGTAAGTCCTAGTACTGTTTTCTATCTACCGTACCAGTGGATCAGTGGACCTCACGCCCTCAGCGTGAGGCTGTTTTACGTAATAATATTATGATAACATTGTCAGTAGTTTCGGTACGGAGCCGTATGCCGTAGGTAGACCCTCGCAGACGAGTAATTACCGCACCGTGACGCACCGGTGTCGGGTGTCGCGGCGGTGCGGTGGGCCCGTCCGTTCCACAGCCTTTTCCACCGAGGTATTACTCAGCAGCGGTGAGAAAGTATCGCGCTCGCGCACAATTACAATCTTCTTCTTTTTATCTAAATGGCATCTGTCCATTCGGTCAATTTTGCAAGTCTTAGTGTCAAGTACTACACTACTGTGAGGAAGCTATACAGCTAACAGTAGCATATTTTTTTTAGCAGTTTTTTTTTTTGTATTTTGTATTGTAGGTATTATGCTGTATTAAGACCCTTTTGCTGCAGTAGCACACAGAAACACGACGCACTTCTCCAGTATCGATGTATCTTTCTTCTTTAGGTATCTTTGTTTTTTAACTGGTTTATGTGTGCTTATGTAGTAAATAAATAAATGACTATGTCTAAGTGAGGATATCATTTCATAAATGAAATAGTTTTTAATCAAGTCAGTCGATAGACAAGTCGGCCGTCGTTGGCTTTGGAGAGAAAGATGATGGCGTTTTTCTTCAAAACCATCGGAAACATTTCAATGCCTGACACTTATTAGCTCGCTCCAATTCACTATCACCAGTAGATTACACGAAGGTGTATCAGTAGAGTAGAGTTTTCGGATTTTGAACCCTCTACTGATTTTTTGCGTTCAGTCAGAGTGTTATGTGGGCATCCAAAAAATACACATCGGCTTAAAAAAAACAATCTGAATTTTTAACAAGCCCATATTTCCGGCATGTTTTTTTTAAGACGACGTGCTACAGCAAGCGTGCTTACAGGAACCCAAAATGAAAAAATTCTTGACTTGATGTACTGGTGTGAAAAAAACTCTGATGTACAGTGGGATACAGCTCAAGTTACCTAAAAACAAAGAAAAATGTCGCTTACTGAAAGGATATAAGAGCTAGCAGTGTATAGTCTGATGCGTATCCTTGTGTACCATTATTTCACCATTAAAGTACATGAACCGTTGCGATATGGTTCATGTAATGACAAGCAAAACTTTACATAGACGCTAGGCTACACGCTGCGGGGTTCTCTCCATGTATTTAGGTGTACCTATAGGTTAATTAAGTTCTCCTAACAATAGATTTAAAGTTGTACTAACAAAATGATCCTATGTTGACCGAAATAAATGAATTAATAATAATTACCTACCTATAGTTTCAAAGTTAATACCTTAGTTTTTTTTTCGTCCTCCTGTACTTCTCGCGTCCAATCGATAAATTTCTCCGTAAGAACAGAGTTTACGCGTCTGCACTAACTTATTATTAATGTTCCAGAAAATACTTTCAAAAAGACGCTTTGAAATAGAGACGGTACCTACAGTCTTCGTCGGTGGTTCTTTTGCGGTCACCCTCAGCCAATGCGCCAATTCATTTTACTTATACAAAATTTATTTTTCTTTTTACTTACCATGTTTTTTTTTACTAATCATCTTTCCCATCTGTAAGCCTACCTGCACAAGTTCTGTCCGGCTCTGTCTCTGGCTCTGGTTTTGAGTCTGTGTAGTATTTACTAAATAAATTTTACGTCGAAACGTCACACACAGAGTATAATACACTGGTGAGCACTCATAACTCAAAACCAGAGCCAAAGACAGAGCCAGACAGAGCTTGTGGTAGGCCTACTGCCAGGCAAAGGTCTTTCCCATATTCATCCACTTCCAGTTTTCAAATATCAAATTCTAAAATATTGTTTGAAAAGTATAAAAATTAAATTGATGATGAATAACGCCGATCGAAAGAGAAAGTCCATAAGAAAGAGATGCAGAACTTTAAGGCTTTCACGGGAGGTGTGGTCTGACGAAGGCCAACCTTTGACCAGCCCACTTTGTTTCATTTTGCCTAAATAATGATTGTTTTACTAGCATAAATGAACATATTATTCTGCGCTGTAGGTCGTGGGTTCGATCCCCACCGAGAAAAAACATTTTTGTGGTGAACACATATTATGTAATTATGTTTATTCTCTGTCTAGGTGTTATATTGTATTCTAAATTTATATTTACATAAAAAATAAGTAGGTATTCAAATTTCAATTTTTTTTCAATTTTTATTTATTAGTGAACACTAAAAACTACAAAAGTAAAAACTGTTTCGCAGCTCGCAGCTTCCTAAAATGAAGAAATACATAGAAGAACCAAGGTCACCGACATAGTTTGTGTAGAATAAGTTGAAGAGGCAATGGGCAGGTCATATAGCTCGAAGAACCGACAACCGTTGGGGATTAAAGGTTCTCGAATGACGCCCAAGAACCGGAAGACAAGACGAAACGTAGGACCCCCGATGGACCGACGATACTGCTAATATCACGGGAAATCTCACGAGAAAAAAAATTTAAATCTTTTCTCCTACAAAAATGTTATTATGAATGTGCGGATATAATAATAATAAAATCAAATATGACATCAATATCTACTTATAATTCGGAACCTCAGTCTGCCTCCTTATTAGACTGGCCTCTAGCTCAGTTGGTAGTGGCTCTGCCTTCTGCGCCGTAGGTCGTGGGTTCGATCCCCACCGAGAACAAATATTTGTGTGGTGAACATAAATGTTTGTTTCCTATCTGGGTGTTATATTGTATTCTAAGTATGTATTTACAAAAAAAAAAGTGTATTTAAGTATTATATCAGCTATCTGGTTCCCATATTACAAGCTCTGCTTAGTTTGAGGCTGGGTAGTGCTGTGTGAATTGTCCACAATATTTATTTATTTATTTATTTACAGTGTAATGCCCTTAAGGGTAGGTACACATTGTTATAATAAACTGTTATTTACCACCATAATGTTACAACCAACCAATGTGATGACAAAAAATATATTGTAGGTATTGAGTATTGAAGAGGTCTCAGAGTCGTTCTTCCTGGAAATTCTAATGCTAATTCTAATTGTGTTGGGGGAATAAGATCTGCACTATGACGTCCCGCGATGGGGAGTACCTATTGTGCATTGTCCCCCTGCTAAACCTCACCCCAGCCAGCTAGCGGAGAAGGAGTTTGGGTTGGTGGCAGCAATGTTCTAGTTGACCCAATGGTGACTCAGATGTGGATGTGGAAGGACAAGACTCAATCAGTTCCCTGAGCCCTGTCTTGCACCTCGCTTCTTCCGTTGCGGAGCAGTGCAGTACTACATGCTCCACAGTTTCTTTTTCCTGCAGGCTTCCCGGAAATGTATAGGGGAGGCCTATGTCCAACAGTAGACTTCTGATGATGATGTTTATAGGTAATATTGTACCTTGTACGGGACGGTACACGCCGGTGTTATTTTGATGGAGCCTAGTACAAAATGCATTAAAAATTAGCATTTAGATAGCTAACATCACATGCAAGGGATTGTTACGGATATCATTATTAAGTGAGTCATCAATCCTACTAATACACCTGCCTTCTTCTTCTTTTTCCTGCTCCTAAGGCCTGCGCTCACCTAGGTCGCCATCGCCAACGATCAGTGAAACGCTGTCAAACTTGACGGCGATATATGACAGCGTTTCACTGATAGCCATCGCCAGCGACCTAGGTGTGCGCATGCCTTTATCCCACTTTATGTGGGGTCGGCACAACATGTTCTCTTCCATTCTCTTCTATCAGCCGTCACCTCTGTATTCACTTCTTTCTTATCCATGTCATCTTTCACACTGTTCATCCATCTTTTCTTTGGCCTACCTCTATCCACATATCCATCCACATCCATACTCATCACTCTCCTAGTCACATGACTTTCATGACTCCTCATGGCATGCCCCTATACCACGCCAGCCTGTTGCTTTGCTCCTCAATTTTATACATCATCTCTAATAATATAACACACAGGTGGTCCAGTGGCAGTGTTTGCAGCCCCGCCTTCCGATCATAGGTTCAAACCCGGTTGTGCACCACACCAATGAGATATTCTGTCCAAATATACGTGTACTATGCCAGTCTCTCAAACGGTGAAGGAAAGCATCATGAGGAAACCGGCACGTCGTAAAATCAAAAAATTCAAAAACATGACGTGTCAAATCCTAGACTTACTTATCACTCGACAAAAGAGAAAATTGCGAAAGCGAAACATTATGATATTTACTTACCTAGACTTACCTTAATTTAAATTTTTTTGGAAAAGAAGCTTACATTAGACCCGCCATCTAGCGGAGAATTGCATAAAGCATTTTGTATTATGTATAACGTTTGTAAAGCGCCATCTACCGATAAAATAGTTTTAGCTTATAGCCTGCGCAACAGAGTTTTCTGGAGAGCTCTTGAATATACAATGTTCTGTGTTCCCCTGTGTTCAAGTCTCTGACTGTCTATCCCCCGAATACTGAAACGCAACTCAGATTTAAGCACGTCTCAAGCGACGAATATTTGACAGATTTTCATTGAAAACTGTCAAATATTCGTCGCTTGAGACGTGCTTAAATCTGAGTTGCGTTTCAGTATTCGGGGGTATGAGTACTATTTTAGCAAAACATGGAGGTTGGCCAGAAGTCTATGGTCAAAAAAAGATTCCAACATCCCGAAACAGAAATAAAATTAAAACATTCTAAGATGTTGATGCATGTTCATTTCATCATTCACACACAGTAACCCCCGAATACTGAAACGCAACTCAGATTTAAGCACGTCTCAAGCGACGAATATTTGACAGATTTTCATTGAAAACTGTCAAATATTCGTCGCTTGAGACGTGCTTAAATCTGAGTTGCGTTTCAGTATTCGGGGGTAAATCTTATAATCTTTTAAATGGGCTTATGAATCCCGGCTCAGGTTATTATCGAGGCAATTCTCGCTTCGCTTGATTGAACATTCGGTTCAACGACCCGAGGAGCACCTCTCCCACTAAGTTTACTGACAAAGTCCCATTTGGATCTCACCCGTTGGTGAATAATAAATAAATAGATACCTACCTACTTACCGACATTACAAATAAAAAAAACCCTATATTTGAATGGGAATATTTTAATTGATCATACAATAACGTACGTATCTAATACCAAGCGTGCTAGAACCTTTATGTACCTAACTACTAACTACTACTTACCGTGCCGTAATCAAATTAGTCCTAGCCTTGTGTGATCTCTCTACCTCTAAAACAGAATTATTGTATGTGTAAAGGCTTCCGCGTTAACATCCCAGTAGTCTGTGGGCTTCCGTATATTATATTTAGAATACTTCGTTCAAGTGCCTACTGAACGAAATATTTTATAATCTACTTCGCGACATACTGCATCTGCATTTTTTGTTTTGTATGAATTTCCCGCTATCTGCTATCACACGCGCTCTTTTTTTTAAATCCTTGGCGCGCTGGTCTCTGGAAGAATCATTTGCCATTGGTATGTCTATGGTCTTTTTTCTCCCTCTAACGTTGGAACCGGCAAGAAGTAGCACTGTGGTTTTTCACTGATAAAAAATATAAACAACAGCATTTAGTCCACGCACAAGTCTAACCGAGTTGCCCCGCATCAAGGACGAAGCAGTGATCATATTAGTTACACAGAAGATCATCGATTTAAAGCTAAAAACAAGAAATTACGTGCACAGTGAGTGTTGTCAAGTTATCGCTACCCTCATTAAATTTATTCCGAAAAATATGGTGATAGATTCTAACTCACAATCCGCACGTTGACGTTGACATTACAACACCCCACCATTGTGTCATTTCGACCTGACACTGACAGAAACAAAATTCACAGTCAGATTTGTGGGCGCTGATGGTCTTGTGAGTTGCCAACACACGGTAAATTTCCCAATTTTTTGGTAGACCCGAATAAACGAGAAAATCATGAACTGTAGTGGCTGTTCAAATACAAACATAGACAGGAAGTGTCTATCTTGCAACACCTGCAAAGCCACATTCTGTTACGAATGCCTCAACATTGATGTGGACAAAGTGATAACCCTGAATAAGAATCAACTGGCATCCTTAAAATGCCCTTCGTGCTCGAATATCACTCGCCGTAAAAATAATGATAGCACGCCAGTGCGTTCTAAAAACGATAAAATTGAAGAAGTCACAATGATTTGCGCTAGCATTGAGAGCTCAGCTTCAACTTCTCACTCATCTGCGGCTATTTCTATGTTGCAATCTACACCATTAACCCTAGACAGCATCAGTAAACTATTGGATGAAAAATTGGCCCCAACGTCAAGTTTCTTCTATAACATACGCGAAACACTGAGGCAGGACGTCAAGGAGCTGGTGGCTGTGGAAGTTAAGTCGAAGGTGCACAGTTTGATGGCTGACTTCACCACTACAACTGATTTTCTCACTGCAGAGCAAGCGGATATAAAGGACAAAATTGCTGTTCGTGACAGAAGAATTGAGGAGCTTGAGAAGGAAAATAATCAATTGCAACGAGACATTTCAAACATAAACAGGCGGTTATCTGCAGTTGAAAAGATCTCGCGCGACCATAATGTCGAAATTCAAGGAGTACCGGAAAGCCGCAGTGAAAACTTGCTAGCTATCTTCAAAACACTATGTGATGCTGTTTCAACTCCAATTCTAGATAGCGACATCCGCGGCTTTCGTCGAGTGGCAAAGATGGACACTTCAACTAGCAGGCCGAGGAACATTATTGTTACCTTATCCTCTCCTCGTATGCGTGACACACTGCTGTCCGCAACTCATCGCTTCAACAAAACCCATCCTAATGACTTGCTGAGCTCTAGGCACCTTGGCCTCACGGTCGACTCAAGAAGGGTATATGTCGTCGAGCATATCTCACCAGAAACGAAGCAGATACACGCCGAGTCACGAAAATTCGCTCGTGAGAACAACTACAAGTATGTCTGGGTCAAGTACGGCCAGGTGTTCCTCCGAAAAGACGACAACTCTAATGCTGTACGCGTCAAGACGGGAGAGTTCCTCCAGTCACTCCAGTGATAGAGTATTAAGATTTAAGGTTTAGTACTTGGTTTTCAAAACTTATTTCATAATGATTAGTACGTTCTACCAAAATGTAAATAGAATAAGAACTAAGTTGAGAGAGGTATACTTAAATGCATCTACTTCCAACTATGACCTAATCTGCCTGACGGAGACCAATCTTAATGCCAGTATATTTGATGGGGAGCTTTTTGACACTCGGTACGACGTCTTCCGCAGAGATCGTCTTACCACTAGCATACTAAAAACAGAAGGTGGTGGAGTGCTGATTGCCTCATCCAAAAAATTAAGGGTTATTCGTCGGTTGGATTGGGAAAGTGAGGTTGAGGACATTTGGATAACTGTTTTGTCTTGCCATAGTGGTAAGCCTAACCTGAACGTCTGCTTGTGCTACTTACCTCCAGATTTACCATCCAATCTTTTGGAAATATTTTACAATAACCTGCACAAAGTAATTTTAAAAGCAAATGACAGTGACGAGTTCCTTATACTTGGAGATTTTAACACACCACTCGTTACATGGACACCCTCAAGTAATTTAAAAACAATGCTGCCTAGCAACCCTGTTGACAGCAAATCTCGGCTATTGCTTGACACCATATCGGTTTGTAATTTGTCTCAATTTAATAACATTCCAAACAAAAATAATCGGTATCTAGACTTGATTTTTACTACCTTAGAAGATACGAATGTCTATGGTACAGAGCCTCTTAGTCGCTTAGACACGAACCACCATCCATCTCTTGCAGTTTACATGTCATTCCAAACAACTAGTACTTTCAAACCAAAACATGTTAATAACATAAACTATAAAAAATGTAACTTTGAAGTTATTAAGGCAGACTTAAACAAGATTGATTGGTCCGAGGTGTTCCCCTCGCCTATGGATATTGACTCTTGCATTGAAGTTTTTTATTCGATGCTTGACACAACCGTGCGTAAAAATACCCCACTCATTAAACCTGCTTCAAACAAATACCCATGTTGGTATAGCAAAGGTCTTATCAAATCTCTAAAGCAACAGTCTAAATATCACAAACGCTTCAAAATGTATCAAAACCCTAGAGATTACGACACTTACTCTTTACTCCGCGCCAGAAGCAAAAAACTATTAGACGAATGCTATAACGCGTACAGATCTTCCGTTGAGGAGGGACTGGTTCGCGATATGAAGAGCTTCTGGAGCTACGTAAACAATAAAAAGGGTTCCTCGTCCATACCTCAAGTCATGACTTATGATGGTCAGCAGTCAATAGACTGCGTAGGAATCTGTGAACTCTTCGGAAAGTATTTCGGTTCGGTTTATGAAAGGGATGATTCATTCACAGCCTGTGTTCAACCATGGCAGCCTCTTAATGATGCTCTTACGAGTGATACTATTTTATCCAATTTATGCATTGATGAATCCAATGTTCATACTAAAATAAAACAACTAGACCGAAACAAAGGCGCTGGTCCTGACGGTATCCCACCCGCATTTGCTATCGCATGTGGCCTAGAACTTTCTGTACCCTTAACCATACTGTTTAATAAATCCCTTAATACAGGTGTTTTCCCCAAAAAGTGGAAGACAGCCTACATCATCCCTATCCATAAATCGGGTGACAAGACACAATGTGACAATTACCGACCCATTAGTATTCTTTCTTGTTTTGCTAAGCTGTTTGAGTCAGTGGTTTATGATTATATATACGCTCACATAAAACCTTTCATCTCGCTTAACCAACACGGGTTTGTCAAACAAAGATCAACCGTTAGTAACCTTCTGGTATATACTGGATTCCTTTGTGATGCATTTGACTCAGGAGAGCAAGTTGACGCAGTTTACACGGATTTCCGTAAAGCTTTTGACAAGGTCAATCACTCTATATTATGCTCTAAATTAGCTTATTATGGTATTCATGGCAGCCTTCTGCGATGGGTTCGCTCGTATCTTGATAAACGTAGTCAACTTGTAGCAATTAAGGGATACATTTCTTCCGCTATGAAAATTAATTCAGGAGTCCCACAAGGTTCTCATCTGGGACCACTATTTTTTGTGCTTTTTGTGAATGATTTGGCGAACAGTCTAGAATGTCCATGCCTATTGTATGCCGATGATCTTAAAGTTTTTTCCAAAATAAGCAACATCAACGATTGTGCTAAATTACAACGTGATCTTGACGTAATCCTAGAATGGTGCTCTCACAATCGCATGTACCTAAATATAGGCAAATGTTTTGTTACCACATTTACCAAGAAACATATAAAAATTATATTTAATTATTCTATAGCAGGCACCCAATTGGAACGAAAATCCATTGCTAAAGATTTGGGCATCTATTTTGATGAGGAACTATCTTTCCGATGTCACTATGACTATATCATAGGCAAAAGCTCTAAACTTCTGGGATTTATCTCCAGAACCACCAAAGGGTTCAAAAAACCGGATAGCTTGCTTTACCTCTTTAATAGCCTAATTCGATCAGTTCTTGAATATGGCAGTCCAATTTGGTCACCTTTCTATGCCAACCACACTCAAAGAATCGAAGCTATCCAAAATAGGTGTCTTAAAACTCTTTCTTACCGGCATAAATTAGGCCGTTCTCTATCAGGTTATACAAATAGGTGCAAGTACTTCAAAGTCGACTCCCTATCCACTAGAAGAGACTGCGTCAACCTAATCTACCTTCACAAAATTCTTCATTCAGCTTTAGATTGCCCTAGTTTATTGGCATCGATTAATATAAATATACGTTACAGATCACGTAATCCTGCTACTCTTACAATAAGAGTGTACAGAAACAAGGTTTCTTTCCACGGTCCTATCCCACGTATGTGTCGTCTATATAACGAGTTGGCTAATTTTAAGGAAAATGATTTAGATATTTTTAATAATAATGCTAACAAGTATAAGCGGTGCGTTTACGGTTTGCTGTTGATATATTATAAATCTAACAATAATAGTTAATATTTGTTGCTGTTTCTAGTTTTAGGGAAAATAAAATTTTACGCATGCAACATTTAATGATGTCATATTCACATGTTTTGATTACGAATCTAGATCTATACGAATGTAGTGAACTTTGTGATTATTATGTGCCTTTTGATTGTAATCTGTTTTGTGAATTTAAATAAATAAATAAAATAAATAAAACAGTTGTCTATGGAAAGTAGTGATGTCACAGATGGTGATGTTTCTTCCGCCTGAATCAGACCGAGATAATCGCAAACAGGGTCCGAATGGTGAATCGATTTACATCGTTGTTGATAGAGATAGAGATGTGCCCAATGTGCCTTCAATGTGCACATTCTATCCATAATCGCAGCAAAAACTTGCAACATTGAGATGGAGTTTTGCAAAGTGTCAATGCTACAAATCACACAATAATTAAGTTAAAGAGTAGCGTTTACACCTATCACCAAAAATGTTTAGCAATATTTTGACTTAGACTCGTACGATTTTGCTTCAAATGTTTAGATAAAATATTTTTAAAACATTTTCTGCAACATGTTTTGTGTGGCTGTTTTTTGTTGGAATTTCGATGGCTGAAACCACATCGCACCGTAGTATTGTAAGTTTTAGAAAAGGTAGTGGCTGCTTAAATCGAGTTGTTTGAAAATTCATTAAGGATCGAGTAGGTACACAATAAAATCGATTTATTTTGTTCACGTTCCGCGTTATTACGTCACTCACTCGGTCACACTGTCAGTACAGTGTTGCCATGTAAACAAATTTATCCCTATTTGTAGGGGTTTTTTATTTCCAATAAGATTAAATGATGAATAAGCATTGGACACTTTCAATTCAAAAATTCAAAAAATAGGTCAAGATAAAATATATATAAACATAAGTCATTAATGTATGGACTAAAAAATATATTTTTAAATGACTATAAAATAAACACTCATCAGCATCATCATCCACAAGCCTGACTTCACCCACTGTTGGGTAAAATGAAATAGGTTGGCCATGGCCAGCCTAACCCATTTCCACCCTGTGACTTTGAGTCGTCCATCCATATTGCTGCAGGGCACCCTACGTTTTTGTAGTCGGTTCTTGAAATAAATATTATTTAAAACCTATTACATCTATATTGTATTTACATATAACTGTATTGTTAAATTAACACTTGGTTTTATGATATAATAATATTTATTCTAATTGTTATTTCATTTTCATTTATTTATCTAATAACAATTTCTATCAATGTTTGAATGGAAATATCATTTTGTCCTGCTAGGAGAACTTTTGCTTGAAAATGGAAGCATATTTGAATTTAGTTTCAATAATTCGGCATTAGATTTATGGTAACTTTGCAGAAGTTGTTTGTTATCCTATCAGGTATCCAAAAACCAACATCTTATACTATTGTACTATTGTATTAGGATACTCCTGTAAGGATAGGGCAATGGTTATATTTTAATAAAATAAATAAATAAATAAATCTTTTTAAAAATATTTATTTTCAGATTTTTTCAAATGTAGGTAGATCTTATTTGGATCGTTATCGAGCCCGTGACTCTTGACAACATTTCCTCTGTAACTATCGCTGCTTAGATTTAGCCCTCAATGTGCGATCGAAACGATTCACCCATAGCATAAAATTAACCAAACAACAGTAACAACATTATTCTCTGTTTTGTAAAAAATGTGGCATATTAACTGTCGCTTTGTCGTTTGTTATTCGTTTGGTGGACTTGCTTGGCTTGGGTAACGTTGTTAACTTCACTTTTGGCGAACCACAAAAGCTCGCTGGCAACACTGCCCATGCCCAAGCAAAACAGCGTTGCCAGATCATACCGCTTTTCCACTTTTTACACCGCCTTTTTGACAATGGATCCGCCATCCGCTTTTAGCCAGCGTGGTTCCGCTTTTTTCAACTTTGATAGGACATGAGGATTAAAATATTATCTTCCCACTAAAGACATTTTTATGGGCACCGATCCGTTTACCCTTTCAAATAGAAGAACCTAAAAAATGACCATAGCGGGCTTCCTGCCAAACCTACGCCAAATAGGAGACAGCGCTATACGAGAAAGCAAGACAGAAATACTTGTATCTCTTTTCTTAGTATAGCGCTGTCCCATAAAGTCCGTGAAATTTATGTTGTCAAATCACTATTGTCATGTTGGTACACAGTGTTATGAAGTTGCACACGCGCAAGTTCAGATCGAGCTACAAGTTTTTCACTGACTGTGAAGAATGTGGATTGAACTTGAGTGATATCTTTTGTGCCTCCCTGAGCCACCTTCTGTTTCTGTTCTGTGAAGTAATAGTACATTGTTACCTTCGGATTGAAAGTCACGTTTTTGAGTCCCAAGACGGGTTTGGCACTAGAGCGTAGCGAGGGCGCCAATGGAGCTTGAGGGACTTAAATAAGTCTTTCATTTCACCCGAGGTAAACACTGTGCTTTTCATTACGAATACAAGGAAAGTAAAAATAAAAACATGATAGAAAAAGTAGTGAAAATCATCACGTAGTACTTAGATCTCGATTGTGAAAATGATGATTGAATTGCCGCCTTCCAGCTTTTTTTTCTCTGGCAGGCCTTCGGCTGGCCAGCATTATTCAGCCTTTATTTTCATTTTCATAATTTAAAAAATGGTAATTTTTTTTCTCAAATCTATGTTATTTTAAAGAAATAGTTGAAGCTAAATAATATTATAGTCATTTAGAAAATATATTCTTTATTTAATACTCTTTATGTTATTAAAATTTAAATTTCACATCGCGCTCTTATTAGACTTTTTAAACTTCTTACCGTTGTAATGGGCTTCCAACCTGCTTGCTGAATAAAAAGTTGGAATTTGGTTTAATTACCTCCTTGCCAGACTTGGTCATTGACTGAGTTACAGAAGTCTAGACTGCAGATTTGCCAGAGGGCAATGGAACACAGCATTCTCGGCCTTAAACGCATCGACCGGGTGCGAAATACAATGCTGCGTTTAATGACTGGCATTGCCGATGTAGAGAGCAAAACAGCCAAGCTCAAGTGGGAGTGGGCGGGCCACGTCAGCAGGATGGACCCTAAAAAGTGGGCAAACATAACGACTCATTGGGTGCCGGAGGACGGAAGGTGACGGCGCGCGGCGTGGCCACCCAAAAAAACGATGGCGAGACGATCTGGAAGCTCTGGAGAAGGATTGGTGGAAAGTCGCCGAAGATCGTGATAGTTGGAAGATTTTGGGGGAGGCCTTTGCCCAGCAGTGGGCCAGTGCAGGTTAAAAAAAAAAACCTCCTGGCAGTTAGAAAGACTTTATAAAGTTGGAACATGGTTGAATAAAATAGAACTTGTTTTTTTTTATAATTTGACAGCTGTCAGTAGAAAGCGATTCTCCCTAGGGCTGAAAGTATTACTTTCAATTAGGTCCCTCAGGCAACTTCAGACCTACTTTCCGAGTATGAGCAATGAAAAGGAAGTTTACTTCACATAACTCTTTGATTTGTAATATGAACTGAGTGAGAAAAATCGATCTAACGTTAAAACAGGAAATTCCGCTTTTTTTGTTGAAAATCCGCGTTTTTGGAGTACCGTTACCGCATTTTCAACTTTCGCATCTGGCAACACTGAAGCAAAAGCAAGCAAATCAAAGTTTCGCTCGCGAGCGGACGGAGATGTACGAAATTCGTACAAAGTTTATTTTAATACGTCATCTTTATAAATAAGGTTTTTAATTCCGATTAATTTGGACGTTGCGCTTAGGAATCATATAACAAACAGTAAGTAACATTGTGTTATCGTGAGACGCCTGCCCGTATGGCGCGGACGCGTTGTTTGGTTCCTGTGCAGTGGCTATACAAATGCTATACTTAACCTATCTACGCTTTGCATAAATCTATGAGGCCATAGCCTTGTAAATTGATGCAGGGCATCAGGCGCTAACGAGATTACAGTAGAAGTGGAAACGTCATCAGTGTAGGCATCGAGCGATGAAGTGTTCATTGCCGCGCTTTATCTTGTTTATTGACGCATCGATTGCAAAATTGCAGGCATAATGCCGGCTGCGCGAGGCACAAAACGTGCAGCATCCAAGACTTCGGCTGCTGCATCGACTTCAGCACCCAAAAATAAGAAGAAACGTGGAGGTAAGGTTGAAAAACCATCTCTGCAATTGTTTTCTTTTGGTGCGACGGACGTCAATGACCTGTCAACACGATGGCGGGAAAAGCGACGCTAGGCCGCGGACCTATAATTGTGTCTTTAGCGATGATTACGGCTCATATATCAGCATAAAGAGTTTGGAATGAGTTCTAGAACGTTTAAATTCATGAATTTAAAGGGATTTGATTATGTAAGCATTTCATTTATGGTTATATTTGAGGTTAGCGAGAATGTAATGGTTCACCCCACTTGACTTGTCTTTATTTTAATGTACTTCTGTCTTAGATTACATATTTGAGTCATTTCCGTAAATAAAAATGACCTAAATGGTGCATAAATTACACCTACTTGAACGATAAATGGATGTTTAAGTAGTTATCTATTGGGTAAACTCATTCAAGGACAAAGTGACGGGAAAATCTACATTATATTTAAGTGTAGTGTAGATAAAAGTACTATTTCCAAAGAGTTAAGGCAAAATTCATCATATAATAATTGTAGACAATCCCCACAACACTATCCCAAAATTAAGCAGAGTTTGTATTATGAGTACCAGATAACTTATAGGTTTTTTTGACTGGTCTCTCAGCTCAATTGGTAGTAGCTCTGCCTTCTGCGCAGTTGGTCGTGGATTTGTTCCCCACCGAGAACAAATATTGGTGTGGTGAACACAGATATTTGTTCTCTGTCTGGGTGTTACATTGTATTCTAAGTATGTATTTACAAAAAAGTATTATATCAGCTATCTGATTCCCATAGTACAAGCCTTGCTTAATTTGGGGCTAGATAGTGTTGTGTGGATTGTTTTCTTTTTTCTTTTATAATACTTTATACATATTTTGTTTGTTTTTGTTGGAAAAATTTATAATGATTTTGTTGTATTACAGCGGTTCAGTTGCAAATACCGTCAGCGCCCCGGAAAAGGGGCCGTGTCTTCACATGTGGGCAAGGAGATGTCGGGCAACTTGGTCTTGGCGAAGACGTTATTGAGTCTACTAAGTAAGTTGAAGTACAGCTGTAGGCAATATTTGCACATCGGTTTTTCTGCTTTCGTAGAGCGCTATCTCTTTCTGACGCACACTACGCTCTATGAAGCCGAAATTAGCCGATGTGCAATATTTATTGCCTACTACTATACTTATTAATCAAAAAATCAAAATCAAATTAGTCTTTATTCAGTTGAATTTCAAGAATCACTTTGGAACGTCTTAAAGCTAGGTGAGTCTAGGTGCCAGTTCCACATGTCCAAGCCTAGAAGAACAGGCAACAAACTATGGCTCGGTTCATACTGTTTTTTTATATGATCCTTTTACAAATAAAAAAAAATAGCAGTGAAGTTCCAGTGTGGTGCCACTTCACTTAGTCAGACGTATGCAATGCAATAATACAAAAGCAAAAGTTTCAAAGACAGCACACCCTACGCTTCAAAGTTATAATAAAGTATCTAACCAGCATATAAAAATAAGATACGAAAATAATAGGTACAGACATTGCAAATTGACATGTTAGCTTCCTATGGGTAGAGTGACCGGGACATCGGGCCACCCAGTTTTATCATTCATATAGATAGAGTATAGTATGCTTTCTTTATTAAATTATTCTTTCTTTATTAGTACATCTCTTAACCGACTTCGGACACAAGTTGGTCACTGTACAAACTTACAAGTGGGAAACTGTTATGCAATGTCCGGCTTTTATATGCCTTAGTTACTTGTCAGTTCAGTTAATGAGCACTGGTGGTCTAGTGGTAGTGGCCCCGCCTTCCGATCCGAAGGTCGTGGGTTCAAATCCACTCGTGTACCAATGAGTTTTTCTGTCGAAAAATTTATGTGCACTATGCCAGTACTCTCAAAACGGTGAAAGAAAACATCGTGAGGAAACCGGCGTGTTGTAGAACCTAAAAAAAGTTCGAGCAACACGTGTCAAGGGTCACGCAAAAAGGGCCCATCAGCGGCCTACTTGCGGAAAACCTGCCCGCAAATCAAGTGCGCATGATAAAACTTGCCGAAACAAACTTGCGGGTATGGTGGGATGAAGCAATGGGTGACGGTTGGAAGGATTTAGGGGAGACCTTTTCACCAGTGAGACGATATAGGTTAGATAAAAAAAATCATAAGAGTTAAACTAAATATCTTTATTACAGGTTCAGAAATGTGACAGCATTGGGTGACAAAATAGTTGCAGTCAGTGCTGGTGGAATGCACACTATTGCACTTGACAGCAATGGAAAGGTAAAGAACACAACAACACTACTTCCTCTGCAACCAAGTCTGCAACATTTATCCTAGGTGCCAGTTCCACGCGACCAAGCCTAGAAGAACAGCCAACAAACTATGGCTTGGTTCCTACCGTTTTTTGTATGATCTCTTGAATTCCAAGGATCTTAAACCTAGGTGAGTCTAGGTGCCAGTTCCACGCGACCAAGCCTAGAAGAACAGCCAACAAACTATGGCTTGGTTCCTACCGTTTTTTGTATGATCTCTTGAATTCCAAGGATCTTAAACCTAGGTGAGTCTAGGTGCCAGTTCCACGCGACCAAGCCTAGAAGAACAGCCAACAAACTATGGCTTGGTTCCTACCGTTTTTTGTATGATCTCTTGAATTCCAAGGATCTTAAACCTAGGTGAGTCTAGGTGCCAGTTCCACGCGACCAAGCCTAGAAGAACAGCCAACAAACTATGGCTTGGTTCCTACCGTTTTTTGTATGATCTCTTGAATTCCAAGGATCTTAAACCTAGGTGAGTCTAGGTGCCAGTTCCACGCGACCAAGCCTAGAAGAACAGCCAACAAGCTATGGCTTGGTTCCTACCGTTTTTTGTATGATCTCTTGAATTCCAAGGATCTTAAACCTAGGTGAGTCTAGGTGCCAGTTCCACGCGACCAAGCCTAGAAGAACAGCCAACAAACTATGAATTAGAAACTATCCTTAGAATTCCAAGGATCTTAAACGTAGGGTAGGAAATGTAGGAATCTAGGTGCTATAGTTTGACCGAAACCGCTGTCTCCCTATGAAAATGCGGCAAGGTGGGCGAAATCACAAAGATTTTTATAATGTCCCAAAAGTTAAGAGCCGAGCGGGATTTGAACCCGCGACCTTCCCCTTGGTACGGGGCTGCGCTGACCACTGCGCCATCGGATCCTAATCATACTCGAAGAATAACTCTTAAGAACTGTTCGGCACTAACGCGACCGTGGTTCCATCTACAGGTTTGACGTTACAGTCAACTAACCTGGCTCGATAACCGAAGTTGCATTCAGTCGAATCGTTAGTGCCGAACAGAACCCGAAGTCGGAGTTTTGCTACCACATCGTCGTCGGAGTCGGAGTTTTGTTTCGCCTTTTTGTCTCTCTCTATTGCATGAAGAAAATATGAGACGGCAAAAATACGCTACGTAGTTAGAGTTGTTGTCTCATCTTTTCTCCATACAATAGACAGAGACAAATAGGCGAAACGAAAACAACATTTGGTAACGAAATGTTGTTAATGCACTGGGACTTCGGGTACAGTCCCTAAGAGTTATTCGTCGAGTGTGATTAGGATCCGATGGCGCAGTGGTCAGCGCAGCCCCGTATAGTTCCACTTGTTCAAGCCCGCTATTCCCCAGGTATGGACATACGGTTGCAACGACGAAGGCGCCCTCGGGCGTGCGATTGGCGCAGACTCCGACGAGGGAGTGCCCAAGAAGGTGACATTACCGGACAAGGCAGTAGCCGTCACCGCGGGGGACTCGCATTCCGCCGCGCTGCTCGATACTGGGGATGTTTATGCATGGGGGGCTTTTAGGGTGAGTAGTACTTTTTTTTTTATGTAACTTGCTGATGGAACAAGCATATGGCCCACCTGGTGTTAAGTGGTAACCATCGCCTATAACAAAGCAATGCCTCGTAGGTCACGCACATCAGGAACGTGCCCTACAATGCACTGTCCTGCGTCCATCAACTGGAGGCATACAGATATTCAGCCTCACGTGCCAGTAATTTCACCGGCACCCACACCCTTCAAACCGAAACACAGCAATGCTGCTTCACGACAAAAATAGGCATGGTGGTAGTACTTCCCTGGACGAGCCCTTCACAAAGAGCTCTACTACTACTAAGGGTGGGTGATAGCAATGGTGGTCTAGTGGTAGCGGCCCCGCCTTCCGATCATAAGGTCATGGGTTCAAATGCAGCCGTGTGCCCAGACTTTTTCTGTAGAAAAATGTATGTGCATTATGACAGTACTCTCAAACGGTGAAGGAAAATATCCTAAAAAACTACCAAACCTAAATAAATTATAGATTAAAAAACTAAAAAAAAACGCTTTTATAACTAATTGAACTAAAAAGTTAAAAATAGTTTATTATATCTAAAGTTATTATAAAAAGCACCCCACGCTTTTTTGTATAATAATATAAATTTTTCAATTGATTATTACAGTTTTATTTTTAACTTTTTAGTTCAATTAGTTATAAAAGCGTTTTTTTTTTTAGTTTTTTTAACTTTTTTTTTTTTTGTTTTTTCATATTATTGCATTGTCATCGACCTTTGACAGGTGTGCAAAGTTTGAATCAAATCTGATCGTTAAAAGTAGGACAAAATCGAGCTCAAAGGGGTCGGTTACATACAAGCAAGCAAACAAACTTACATACAGGTGAAGCTAATAAAAGCGTTATAAAAAGTTCGAACAACGCATGTCAAGCGTCAGGCAAAAAGGGCCCGACAGCGGCCTACTTGCGGAAACCAGTCCGAACACTAAGTGCAAGTGGCCGCCCGCGGCTTTGCTCGCCTTATTTCCGTTCCCGTTACTTTGTTTCGAGATTTAATAATCCAATCTTTATTTCAGGATTCCCACGGCAGAATGGGTCTGGTGATGCAAGGTCGCGAAGGCAAATCCAGTAAGGATCCCATCAAAATAGAGATTGGTGAAGTAGCTGTGGACATTGCATCCGGTAGTGACCATCTTGTGATATTGTCTGTAAGTAGTTTTTGTTTTAATTTGGTATAATAATCGAAAAATCTGATATTTAAGAGCAGCTATTCTATACATCAGCGGTGGCCAACGGTCGATCGCGACTTTATGTCCAGTCGATCGTGGCAAGGCAAAATTTATAATTAAGTAGACGAGGTTGCGCAACGTAATTACTAACTACTACAGCACCATCTTGTATCATTTTTCAATCGCTGTTCCGCCTGCTAAACTGCTGCTTCATTTAAGATTCCAAGAATAGGCATGACGACTAATTTTCAAAATCTCTTCTATCATATTCAGAAGTATCTATTATGTCTAAAATATATCATATTTCTGTAGAAAATTAAGGTTTTTGTGCAATAAAAGTACATTTAAATTTTCAAATGCACGCCAAAACGCTCGCTGGTGTCATGGCGTCTGTTATTACGTCACGGTTAAGTATATCATCAGTAAACATGGGTGCTTTTGTACTAAATCGGAATGACGTTTACCTAAACGTGACGTAATTCGTTCTGACCGGTGTTTGAGCCATCATGGCGGATTGTTGTATTTTGTAGATTTATTTTAACAAATAAATTATTAATCTCGACATTAATAAGAGAATAAATACATATTTCAAAATCTTTTAATCCTTTTTCATTAGATCAGATAAATATATTGGCGATACTTGATTACTGTCTTCATGCCTATTATGTAAGTGGTAGATCCCACGGGGTTTCGTTAATAAACAGTAGATATTATGTCTATTCAAGTTGGCCACCCCTGCTATACATGATAGTATATAATAGCTGCTCATAAATAGACAAAATAAGAAACACTGGTATAAGAGAAAACTACAAGAGCGAGAGCACTGGTGGTCTAGTGGTAGCGGCCCCGCCTTCCGATCCGAAGGTCGTGGGTTCAAATCCACTCCTGTACCAATGAGTTCTTCTGTCGATAAATTTATGTGCACTATGCCAGTACTCCCAAAACGGTGAAGGAAAACATCGTTTGGAAACCGGCGTGTCGTAAAACCTAAAAAAGTTCTAGCAACACGTGTTACGCAATAAAGGCCCGCCAGCGGCCTACTTGCGGAAAACCAGCCGCACATCAAGGGCGGATGATAAAAAATTGCCGAGAAAACTACAAAGGTTATTGACGCTTTAGTTAGAACATTGTAAGAACCTCAAATAAGCGGGTCACGTCGCACGTATGGACAACGATAAATGGGCAAAAAATGCAACGGCATAGGACCACCTTACAAAAGAAACAGAGGAAGACCTAAAGAGAAATGGATAGATGTAGTAAAAGGAATATTCTACTGAAAGAAGACATTATTTGAATTAAAAAAACTTTTTAAATCAAATAATGACTTCTTTCAGTAAATATTAATAAAATCAAATAAAAAAAAAGTTTATTGCCTCGTTATAAGTCTAGAACTACATTTTTATAATTAACATAAACTAAAGATACGAGCACAAAGGGTGTAAATTCAGCTTTCGCTGGAAGTACATCCAGCACTGATTTTAAATTTAACCCTCTCGGTTGGTTGTTCACCGAGGAATTTAAAGCAATAAGCGAGAAATATTCAGTCTTCAATATTCAAGGTACTTTCCCTCTGTGGCATATCCGTGAGACGCTCTGTATAAATGGCGAGCTATCGGCATACTGTAAGGGTCATGCTACACGGGCGGTTCTCCCGCCGCGGGAATCCGCTCGACAAAGCTTCCGCAGACCATTAAACTATACGGGACGCGGTTTTTCGCTGTCTTTTGTTCATTTCAACATGGAACGCAAGTGCACAAACGACGAGCGAGCAAGAAGGTCCCGCGCACAATGACGCAATAGCGGGTAACCGCCCGTGTAGTTTAGAACGGCGGTAAACAGCGGCGGTTTGACGCTGCATGCGGGGCGGTCGAATTTCTCCCGCCTGCAAACCGCGGCGGGAAACCGCGCCGTGTAGTTTGTAGCATACAATGTCCATAAGAATTGAGTCTAGTGCGGTTCAGAAGCGGATTCCCTCGGCGGGAGAACCGCCCGTGTAGCATAGCCCTAAGATTTGGTTTTATTTTGGTTTGTCAATAAAGTGTTGTTTTGCAGAAATCGGGCTCGGTGTTCACAATGGGTTGCGGAGAGCAAGGACAACTCGGGAGACTGTCGCAGCGGTCAGCCTCCAGGGACGCGCGGCAGGGATTCAGTAAGAATTTATTATATTTTAAAATAATAGATGACATTTACACGAATGTTTAAATTTTTATTTACACAAAGAAACTTAAAATAAAAAAAATATTCACAAAATACACAAGAAACAGTTGAGCTATCTGCAGACCGTTACAAACGATCTAGAGATAGCTTAACTGATCCAAATCAGCACCAGATGGAAGCGTCCCCAAGACGCTGGCGGCACGGCCACGCTGAATAGCAATGCTTATGCGCTGCGCCAATAGCATTTTTTCTATTTCGATTCTAAAATCATAGACCTCTGGCGCTAGGAGTTATGGTTTTATGATAAAGTTGATTATTTACTACACGAATAACGCGAAATTTTCTAAAAATGAATCCTAGCTAGATCGTTTTATCGTCCCCGAAAACCCCTGTATACAAAATTTCATGAAAATCGTTGGCTCAGTTTCTGAAATCCTAAATATATATATACAAGATTTTCTCGTTTAAAGGTATGAGATGAGATAAGATAAGATAAATGGTACCTAGTAGGCCAAAGAAAAGATGGATGAACAGTGTGAAAAATTTATCATGCATAAATGTTTGTTTGTAGGTGCCCTGCTAGTGCCTTCCAAAGTGACGTTAAAAGCGGGCGCGTCTCGCGTGTGGGCCGGATACCACGCTACCTTCGTACTCGACGCCAGCCAAGAGAAGGTGTTCGCATTCGGACTCAACAACTATGGACAACTTGGTAACATTTACTTACAACTTAAGAGAGTACAACACAGGCGACTCTCCATACAATCATAAATCACAAATCCGTGTGTTTTGCCAGGCGCGGTATTGTTGAGGAGCGGTGGGTTCATACGAACGAAACTCTCAAAACCATTGGGTTAGGGTACGACCATAAGACCAAATAAATAAATTATGCATTTTATTAACTTTCATTTATCTCGTTCAGGTATAACAGGAGAGAAGCGTAAAACGGCCTTGTACGCGCCAATGGAATGCGACGCGTTCCGCTCCGGATGCGGATGGAGCCGCGTCGCGTGCGGACAGCATCACTCACTCGCGCTAGATGCGGACGGACGGGTCTACTGCATCGGACGGTGCGAGTACGGCAGGTTAGTCTAAGGACAGCATCACTCCCTCGCGCTAGATGCGGACGGACGGGTCTACTGCATCGCACGGTGCGAGTACGGCAGGTTAGTCTAAGGACAGCATCACTCCCTCGCGCTAGATGCGGACGGACGGGTCTACTGCATCGCACGGTGCGAGTACGGCAGGTTAGTCTAAGGACAGCATCACTCCCTCGCGCTAGATGCGGACGGACGGGTCTACTGCATCGCACGGTGCGAGTACGGCAGGTTAGTCTAAGGACAGCATCACTCCCTCGCGCTAGATGCGGACGGACGGGTCTACTGCATCGCACGGTGCGAGTACGGCAGGTTAGTCTAAGGACAGCATCACTCCCTCGCGCTAGATGCGGACGGACGGGTCTACTGCATCGCACGGTGCGAGTACGGCAGGTTAGTCTAAGGACAGCATCACTCCCTCGCGCTAGATGCGGACGGACGGGTCTACTGCATCGCACGGTGCGAGTACGGCAGGTTAGTCTAAGGACAGCATCACTCCCTCGCGCTAGATGCGGACGGACGGGTCTACTGCATCGCACGGTGCGAGTACGGCAGGTTAGTCTAAGGACAGCATCACTCCCTCGCGCTAGATGCGGACGGACGGGTCTACTGCATCGGGCGGTGCGAGTACGGCAGGTTAGTCTAAGGACAGCATCACTCCCTCGCGCTAGATGCGGACGGACGGGTCTACTGCATCGGGCGGTGCGAGTACGGCAGGTTAGTCTAAGGACAGCATCACTCCCTCGCGCTAGATGCGGACGGACGGGTCTACTGCATCGGACGGTGCGAGTACGGCAGGTTAGTCTAAGGACATCATCATCAGCACGAAGAAGTCCACTGATGGACATAGATAGATAGAAAATTATTTATTGCACTAAAACTAAAATTGCATTGTACATAGGCAAACTTAATGCTAGAGAGCTTTCTCTTCCAGTTAACCTTTGTGTAATTCGGACATTCTTGACGGGTAGTGCACATAAAATTTATGAATATATGAAAGGGAGTTGTTTTCAAAATATCTGAACTAAGCAAAAAGTAACAAATAGAGATAGAGAGGTGTCAAGGGACACCCGGATGGAACGAAGTTCCTTTATTATTATTTACTAAAAACCAGTATGCACTTAACAAAAATAATCGTCGCGACACCACACTGTTCAATGCGAAATAGAAATGAAAATATCTGGCTTGCTTTCTATAAGAGAGAGAGAGACAGACAGAGAAACATGCGTACGCCGCACAGCTTACAATAGCTTACTATAGCAAAAAGTGTCGTGACAACTTTTCGTAAGAATTTTTTCCGTCTAGCCCCTTTTCACAACGCGAGATAAGGAACTTCGTTCCAATAATACGTATGTAATTTTTTTTTAATCGAACCTTTGGCTTATAGCGCAGAAGGCAGAGCTACTACCAACTGAGCTGAGATGCCAGTCAGAAAAGATTGTTTAACAATGAATTAAATACCATATTACTATTGCAGATTAGGACTAGGTGACCGGACAGGTGATGCAGAAACACTGGAACCCATCCCGGGGTTACAGAACAAGAAGTGCATTAGCATAGCGGCCGGGACTAGCAACTCGTTCGCGGTCACCGATACTGGTAAGAAGTATTCATATTAATTACTAGCTTAAAACAAAAATAGCCTATGTTACTCAGGGTGAATGTAGCTTTCCAATGGTGTAAGAATTTTTGAAATCGGCACAGTAGTTTTTGAGTTTATTCATTACAAACATACACACAAAACTACAAACCTTTCCTCTTTCACCGCTATTTTTGTTTTTGTAAAAGGATCATACAAAAAACTTAAGGATATTGAGTTCTCTATAAGAGCGTATACGAGAATACATCAAATCAGGCCTTTTTTCTTACTACTACTGCACTGACTCTATCCTGATGTATTTTTACCATACCCAACATTCACGTATGCCAGTGTATTCTGACCAGAATGATTGTGTCCCCAGGCGAGGTGTTCGCATGGGGCATGGGCAGCGAGGGCCAGCTGGGCACGGGGCGCTGCGAGGACGCGGGCGCGCCCGTCCCCGCCGCGTGCGTGGCGCTCGGCGCGCTGCAGCCGCGCCACGCCTCCGCCGGGGGACAGCACACCGTGCTACTCGCGGTGAGTACCCGCTACAGCTGGGCACGGGGCGCAAGAGGACGCGGGCGCGCCCGTCCCCGCCGCGTGCGTGGCGCTCGGCGCGCTGCAGCCGCGCCACGCCTCCGCCGGGGGACAGCACACCGTGCTACTCGCGGTGAGTACCCGCTACAGCTGGGCACGGGGCGCAAGAGGACGCGGGCGCGCCCGTCCCCGCCGCGTGCGTGGCGCTCGGCGCGCTGCAGCCGCGCCACGCCTCCGCCGGGGGACAGCACACCGTGCTACTCGCGGTGAGTACCCGCTACAGCTGGGCACGGGGCGCAAGAGGACGCGGGCGCGCCCGTCCCCGCCGCGTGCGTGGCGCTCGGCGCGCTGCAGCCGCGCCACGCCTCCGCCGGGGGACAGCACACCGTGCTACTCGCGGTGAGTACCCGCTACAGCTGGGCACGGGGCGCAAGAGGACGCGGGCGCGCCCGTCCCCGCCGCGTGCGTGGCGCTCGGCGCGCTGCAGCCGCGCCACGCCTCCGCCGGGGGACAGCACACCGTGCTACTCGCGGTGAGTACCCGCTACAGCTGGGCACGGGGCGCTGCGAGGACGCGGGCGCGCCCGTCCCCGCCGCGTGCGTGGCGCTCGGCGCGCTGCAGCCGCGCCACGCCTCCGCCGGGGGACAGCACACCGTGCTACTCGCGGTGAGTACCCGCTACAGCTGGGCACGGGGCGCAAGAGGACGCGGGCGCGCCCGTCCCCGCCGCGTGCGTGGCGCTCGGCGCGCTGCAGCCGCGCCACGCCTCCGCCGGGGGACAGCACACCGTGCTACTCGCGGTGAGTACCCGCTACAGCTGGGCACGGGGCGCTGCGAGGACGCGGGCGCGCCCGTCCCCGCCGCGTGCGTGGCGCTCGGCGCGCTGCAGCCGCGCCACGCCTCCGCCGGGGGACAGCACACCGTGCTACTCGCGGTGAGTACCCGCTACAGCTGGGCACGGGGCGCAAGAGGACGCGGGCGCGCCCGTCCCCGCCGCGTGCGTGGCGCTCGGCGCGCTGCAGCCGCGCCACGCCTCCGCCGGGGGACAGCACACCGTGCTACTCGCGGTGAGTACCCGCTACAGCTGGGCACGGGGCGCAAGAGGACGCGGGCGCGCCCGTCCCCGCCGCGTGCGTGGCGCTCGGCGCGCTGCAGCGCACTGACGTGAACTCGTGAGTTCGACTCCTCAGCAACAGATGGCGCTTATAGTTGATAACCGAAAACACGAATGAAACGACATTTTTCAAAAATTAAGCCTAGCTAGATCGATTTATGGCCCCCGAAAACCTCTGTATACTAAATTTCATGAAATTCGTTGGAGCCGTTTCCGAGATTCTGATTATATAGACAAGCTTTTCTCGTTTAAAGGTATAAGATTAATAATTAAAAACTTTTCACTTCACAGGAAGACCCAAACCCTCAAAAAGAGACCACACCGGCTCCAGAAAGCGAAACAGAAGAACAGAAGACCACGGCGACCACAGAAGAGGACGAAGAGATAGTTGAGAAAGAGAAGCCGCGGAAGAGACAGAAGAAGGAACAAGAAGAAGAGGTAACTTCCACCAGTGCTCAGCCCAGTGATGTCTCTGAGGACAGTCCACCGCAGGTTAGAACCTTATTGCTCTGCCTTCTGCGCTAGAGAGCCGTGGGTTCGATGCCCACAGAGAACAAATATTTGTGTGGTGAACGTATTGGTTTGGTATTAAGTTAATACAGTATAACACCGAGACAACACTACGTGATAGAATTAAAAATAAGGATATCCGTAGAACCAAGGTCACCGACATAGCTCATAGAATTAGTAAGTTGAAGTGGGCAGGTCATATAGCTCGAAGAACCGACAACCGTTGGGGAAGAAAGGTTCTCGAATGGCGACCACGAACCGGACGAAACGTAGGGCGCCCACCCACCAGATGGACCGACGACATTGTTTAGATCGCGGGAAGTCGGTGGATGGAAAGAGCTCAGAATCGTTCTTCCTAGACATGTGTAGGGGAATATGTCCAGTAATGGACTTCTACAGGCCGTTGATGATGAAACAATGTCGTCAGTCCATCGGCCATTTTTGTTTACTTTTGGGGCCATTCAAGTACTACTTATGCAGATTTTTTCTGTTATTCCCCCCCCTTTTGTCAGCAAAAGTAAGCAACCCAATTGCTTCTGTAATCATTGGTATACTCATGCATTTTCTTTTAATGATTGTATTCTCCTGACGTAATGGCGATATCGACCCCCCCCCCCCCCCCACCCACCATGTCATCAAAAATAAGCCCCTTAAGGTTGTTCGATTCCGATACAAACTGAATTTACACAACTAAGTATAAATTTACACTGAAATAGCTGTAATAGAATTTTACAGTGGACTTTATTGCCGGCAAGTTATATAAAGTTGGAGAAAACTGTAGGATAACAGAAATATTAATAAAAAACCAAAAAAGTAATTTTTTCGTCATTCTTTCTAACGGGTGGGTACTCGGCATTGAATACGTGAATGAGCTTAAAACATATGTCTCAAAATAGTCGTAAAAGTCTGTTAGTTCTTTTTCTGAAGCCCCGACTGCCACGACCAACGGCTGACACTCCAACTTTATATAACTGGCCGGTATTAAGGACCCTGTAAAAGCCTATTACAGCTATTTCAGTGTACATTAATACTTTATTCGCCCATAGTTGTGTAAATTAAGTTTGTATGGAAATCGTACCCCCTTAAGCGCTTACGTAGTACTTGATTAGCCCCTTTGTTTAAGTAATTTTATTTAATTTGTAAAGACGCAGCAGAGAGGTGAAAAAAGACCGAAGAAGGCGACTGCAAGCACTAGTAAACCTAAAAAGCGACGCTAATAGGTTACATTCTGTTTATTTGTAGATAACATACTGTAATTGTTTTTGTTTTGTTTGTATTGTAGATATTATTTAAGTATTATGTATATTTACTTAAAACTAAAGGAATTCCGTCAGTTATTAGGTTCCTTTATGTTTTTGCAAGTATGTACTTATAGTTCGGCCGTTCAGAGAATGCGTTTGACAGTTTGATCAGTTAGTCACAGTTAGTCACATAGTTAGTACAGCACTATAATTATAAAGCGCTGACATAACCTTGTAATAGCGCAGTATAGATTTAGAAAAATATTGTACAACAAGTTATTTGACACTCAGTTTGGCACAAAATTATAAAATTCATTGATTATTGATATAATAATGTTGTTTTAATGCTCATCAATTGTTAAAACGGTAAACAACCAGCAAAAATATTTTTATCGTAACTGCAACGCCATTACAAAGTTACGTCGTCAGTTCAATCGCGACGTGTCAGGAACGCATTCTCTGAACGGCCGAACTATAGTTATTTAATTGTATGTAGGGCTAATTTTTCCATCTACAGATAAATTTATCCAGCAGATTAAGTTATCCATCTCTTTGACTGGCCTCTCAGCTCAGTTGGTAGTAGCTCTGCCTTCTGCACTGTAGGTCGTGGGTTCGACCCCACCGAGAACAAACATTTGTGAGGGGAATGCAAATGTTTGTTTTCTGTCTGGGTGTTATATTGTATTCTAAGCATGTATTTACAAAAAAAATTATATTATGTATTATATCAGCTATCTGGTTCCCATAGTACAAGCTCTGCTTAATTTGGGGCTAGATAGTGTTGTGTGGAATCCACAATATTTATTTTTTAGGCTTGTCAAAAACATGGACATATTTTTAATTTGACGAATAATGTTATTCTACTGATGAAGAAATAAGCCCTTATTGGTAATAATATTAATACCTTTATTTATATTTTTATGAAACAACGGGATATTTACCATGATTAAATTTTGAGTTTTGACTTCCGAAATAGTTGTTTCATAAAAACTATGATAGTTTCAAAAGTAACACCTTTATTTGTCCTTTATTTGGGTGAAGGAACTGTGACGTTCTTTATGTTGTAATGAAACTTAATTTAAAAAAATACTACGAGGGTAGTATAGTAGTAAAAGTAAACAGGCTTTTGCATCTATTGTAGATGATTTATATAGTCGTCAGTGGCAACTGGTGATTACACAAGCCCTATTTGCGGCACGCTATAGTGCCTGGGACAGGGTTTTAGATGGAATAGGCTTGCCCAGCACCTATACCATCCTGACAGCTTAGTCGGCCTAATCCACAGGAAAGACATGGTCAATACGTGCGGAGCTGGCTAAGCCGCGGGTTTCCTCACGATGTTTTCCTTCACCGTTTGAGAGCACTAGCATTGTGTACAGTCGCGGTATGAAAATGTTCGTCACCTTAGAGTCGGTTTTCCCTTGCACCAGTGCCTCATGAACACATTTTGAAATAATTTTTTAAGGTTTATTCTGTCTATTCAGTTTCAAAAGGTAGTATGTGATCGTGATACGTTGAACAAATCAAGTTGAAAATCGACGAACATTTTCATTCCGCTAGTAGGCAACAAATATTGCACATCGGCTAATTTCGGCTTCATAGGGCGTAGTTTGCGTCAGAAAGAGAGCGCTCTACAAATGCGATGTGCAATATTTATTGCCTACAAGTAAGTAGTCTTTGTACTTGTTTATGGGAGAAGGAATTGTGGTGTCCCTTTGTGTTGTATTGAAACATAATTTAAAAAAAATGTATAATTAATAGTAGTACCTTTTATCTACCTAGTAGCTAAGTGTCAGTATTACACTTCTGGACACATCTATTGGCCCACCTTAGAGTTTAGGTTTCGATGGCCCCTACCGAAATATGATTGCTAGATTGAACAAAAACAGTTGATGCAGTTTTGAACCTGATACATTTTACCTTCTTTTTCGATTGTATTGTTTTAAATTTGAATTCAGAATACCATACGACATGGAGCTACGCCTAACAAGTCGGATATGGGCCTTGTTAAAGGCAATTGATTTTTGAATAAAAAACATGTTTTATCAAATAAAGGTTTAGTTGAATAACGCGTGTTGCCTCCATGGGCATCTACCACAGCTCTCATACGATTAGGCATAGAGTTTATCAACCGCTCTATGAAATTTTGAGGGATCATCTCCCATTCCTCTTCTATGGCAGTTTTCAACTCCTGCATCGTCTGGGCAACTGGCTGACGAGCCCTAACACGTCTTTTTAGCTCGTCCCACATGTGCTCAATGGGGTTCATGTCTGGGCTTCTGGCTGGCCAGTCCATAGCTGTGATGTTCACATCCCGAAGATATTCCCTGACGATGCCGGCCGCATGGGCTCTTGCATTATCATGCATAAAAAGGAAATTTGGGCCCACATAGTCCGCGTATGGTATCACGTGAGGTTCTACCTTGTACGAATGTATCTCACGAATGTACCTTTCAGCATTTAATGTTGGCAGCCGTGGTCCTGTAACAACCTCAAGTTGAGTTTTGCCGCTCGCGGATATACCGCCCCAGACAGTCCATGAGCCACCGCTATAAGCAACCCTCTCTTCAAAGCAGCATTGTGCGAAACGCTCTCCCTTACGTCGGTAGACCTTCTTCCTTCCATCATTGCCATGTATCACAATTTTAGAGTCATCAGAAAAGAGTACACGGCTCCAATCTTGCTGTGTCCAATTTAAATGACTGCGTGCGAAATGAAGGCGCGCTGTTCGGTAGGCTCGCGTTAGTTTGGGCCCATTAGCTGGCTTGTGTGGTACCATATCGCATTCTTTTAACCTTCTCCGAACAGTTCGAGTGCTCACAGATACTACGTGGAAGTCGCGAAGTTGGTTTTGTATCTCAATGGAGGTAAGGTGACGATTTCTGAAGCTGGTCGTCACGATGAATCGATCCTGCCTTTCAGTTGTGACCCGAGATCGTGGCCTTCCTTGGCGACGAACAAAGCCGCCAGTCTCTAGGTACCTCCGATAAACATTTCGGACCGCAGATCGACTTAAATTAAGTTGAGCACTCACGTTTCTTTGGCTGTGTCCGACCTGAATAAGTGCCACAGCTTGGGCGGCGACTTCAGGTGAAGTATCCATAGATTATTGATAGAACCTCACCTTAATGTTAAGAATAAGTAATGTTTGTTGCAAAACCAAAGATATCAATCACTTTTTCAAGAATTAAATCTAAGTAAACCAATACAACCAAGTTTTCTTAGTATTCGATTGTTTGATATCAACAAACAGGCTCCAAATTGTCTTTTGTTTCCTTAAATTCTGTGTTCGAAATTCAAAAAAAGAATATTGAATGAAATTGTGAATGTGCCAGGTTCAAAACTGCATAAAAACTTTTTGCTCGACCTAATATAACATTTTAGCTAGGACCAAACGAAACTGAAAATACAAGGTGGGCCAATAGATGTGTCCAGAAATGTATAAGTGGACTGTGAAGTCTGTATGAGTTATAAATAAAGTTCTAAGAACCGAAAATTTACTAGTAGTAAGTAGTGTTCTTAATGTGGAACTAGTTCTTTCTAACCAGTGTGGTGGAAGGATTTTCATATTGACTGAGATTTCGTGACGGTTTTGAACTGCCTTTCAAAAGTAGTGGTTTTGGTTAGTTAAAGTATAGATAGAGAAGTTTGTTATGGACATTTTTAAATTAGTTTTATGTTTACAGAAGGTGAATGGTGACGAAAAAAAAGCTTCTCCAATGGACGTTGACCAAACTGGTAAGTGTTGACTAGTTTTAGACACATTTCCTTATAATAACTAGCCGCGGGTCCCGGCGTTGCGCGTTGCCCGGGAGTTTGATTATCCTAGATCAGAGGTCCCCAACCTTTTTTGACGTGATAACGTCTTATAATTCGATAGAGCAGGCTGCACGCACGAAAAACAAGACGTTATGTGGCGTTACCTCGCTTTGAGGCGTTCCATTTAAGGCTTGAAGTGCAAGCGAGAGCGCGGAACGAGCGACAAAGAGGCACGCACGGCCTCCGCGTTCGGCAGCGTTCGACATCTGTCTCTCTCCTACTTGAGTGAGCGATGCGTCCGCGTGGACAGCTGTATGTCGTTGTCACGTTCAACTATGGTTCACTATCGACAGTAAACCGACTTTACAGACAACCGACTTTTTACTCATAGAACACTTTAGAAAGTTCCGGTTTTTTTTTTTTCATATTTTTTGCCATCTCTCACGCGCAGAGTCATTATGCGCGGACTCTAGTTTTGACGTAGTTATTTATTTAACTCTTTATTGCACAAAACTTAAAATTAATATACAAAAGGTGGGCTTAATGCTATAAGCATTTTCTTCCTGCCAACCTTAGGGATAGAGAATGGTGTTGGCGTGCTAACATAAAAAGGAAAACTTAGGAATTAAAGTTAACACCATGTACCTACTTTTTAGTTACTTATGGTCTGATGATATCTGCTTACTAACCACAAAACTAAACCAACATCTCTTCCCCAGATAACACAACAGACGCAGACTCCCAAGACAAGAAAGAAGACGAGCCCAAACTTAAAATGGACACCGAGCCCGAAACCAAACCAGAGACAACGGACACATCCAGCCAAGGTACCACGGACAGCGAAGCCAAGTCTCCGGACCAAGAACCTGAACCTGACACCAAGGATGTGGAGATGACCAAGCCAGAGGTCAACGGCCTGGAGACAGATAAGGAACCAGTTGAGGTTAAAAGCAATCCGCTAACAACTGCATGATTTGACGGATGATTTTTTGGAATTTTAATGGTTTATACAAAGATCTTAAGTTGGTTTTTCTGTCATTCTGGGATGTCACATAGCTTTATGGTTTTTAATTGTTTTTCTGGTGTTATTTTGAGTTTTTTTGTATAATTTCGGTGGTATTTTAACCAACATTACTTGAGGTCTTAGCTCAAAGTGTTAGCAGTTGGAAAGAAAGTGTATTATATGATATTCTGATATGATTGGAAATGTTTCTGATGGTTTTGAAAACAAACGACCATCATTTGTTATCAAAGCCAAGTAGGGTCGACTTGTCTATGACTGATTTGACTTGACGAAAAAGTATTTTATTTATGTAATATACGACACTGGCGAAATTGATCGAAAATGGACAGATGCCATTAAATAAGAAGAAGAAGGTCTTAATTTAATGCAGGATTAAAACCTCGCAAGATCTTAAGAGGCCGGCGGAGGGTGAAATTTAATACAAACATAATACCAAAATGTTTACTAGTTTAGGCAGATTTTCACTATATTATTGTAATAACTGTATTCGTAGGTTCCTGAATAATTTTTATTTTAAATTACTTACCCCAAATGAAATAAACACAAATCGCATTTTACACATTTTTTCATTGCAAAATGTGATTGGCGTTAATTTCATTTGAGGTAAGTAATTTAAAATAAAAACTGTTCAGGAACCTAGATAAATACTATACAAATACAATTATTACAATAATATAGTGAAAATCTGCTTAAATTAGTAATCATTTTGGTATTACGTTTGTATGAAAACTCGCCCTCCGCCGGCCCCTTAAGCTTAACCCACTGCTGGGCATATCTTTGCTCTTGCCATTCATCACGATCTTTGCCTACCCTCATCCATCTGCAGCCCACGACGCTGGATGTGCTAATGGACGTCCAACGCCTCTTACAAATATCATACAATACACACAACACAAACAATCACACCTACAAAAAAAGAATCGTAATCATTTAAAAACAAGTGCCAAGAGAAAGCGCCTCGTAGACGGGATATTTTCACTGCAATTTGTGTCCGGCAACTATTGGTGTCCCTGTCTAACATGTTAGTTAGAGAGGGACAACAATAATTGCTGGCCACAAATTGCAGTAAAACATGTTCCATTTAGAAGCTTATGAGGCATTATTTGATGAGGCTTATTATTCTTATTTATAATATTAGTACAAAACCTGTACTAATATTATAAATAAGAGTTACGATGCCCCAAAATCGTTTCAGTTTGTTGCATGGTTCTATTATACAGGGTTATTCATTATTAGCTGCAAATACTCAGGAATTAGGTTCAACAAATAAAATAAAAAATATTTATGAAATGATTTTTTTTAAGTTTTGTTATGAAAATCCCGAGAAAATCGATAAAGGAATCATTGGCGCCTGACCTATTTTGACCTTTGATCCGCGCCCGCGCGCCGTGAGTGACACTCTGCGTTCAGTCACCGCCTGGGTGGGTCATCGTCCTGTTCTCCATGGCAATCATTATGCAATAGCCGTAAAGAAATTAATAAAAATAAAATTTTGATACAAAAACTTGAAAAAAAATTTGATCAAATTTAAAAAAAATAATTTCATAAATATTTTTTATTCTATTTGTTGAACCTAATTCCTGAGTATTTGCAGTTAATAATGAATAACCCTGTATTATGTTTTGTACCTCTACAATCAGTTGCACCACCAAAGATCATAAAAAACCATTATTATTTCAAAAATTTCGACAAATGTCAGTCAAAGCTACATCATGAGAAAATCCTTACTCTGTCAATGGAGAGTCGAAATGGTACGTTTTACTGTATACAAGAGGTCGAAATAAGGCGCGTTTTACCATCCAAGGGTATTGCTATCTGTCAGATTTACTTTTTCTGTCCTTTTTTTTGTAAAGTAAAGACGAAAATATTTTTGTCGGATGTTTACCGAAATCTGTCTTTACCGAACTTTGATAGAGGTTAATGTAACCGTTAATATCACTTAGTAAAATATACATAGGATTATATTTTAAGGCCTTTTATTAAGAGGTTATGGTGTGTTAGTGTTTACCTATTAAGTTTGTAACTTAGTCTTGTAAATAAATATATTTGTAATGTAATAAAAATTGACTGCTGTTTTCAATTTATTTTTTTCGATTATTTCAAAAGTAGTTTAATTAATATTGATTTTATGTTTACTACACTTAAGGAAAACCACGAAGATTTTAGTAATGTCTCAGAAGTTAATAGCCGAGCGGGATTGAACCCGCGATCTTCTTGGTACGGGGCTGCGCTGACCTGACTAACGTCAAACCTGTAGATGGAGCCACGGTCGCGTTAGTGCCGAACAGTCCCTAAGAGTTATTCGTCGAGTGTGATTAGGATCCGATGGCGCAGTGGTCAGCACAGCCGCGTACCAAGGGAAAGGTCGCGGGTTCAAATCCCGCTCGGCTCTTTACTATATCTTTGTTGAATGAAATAATTCAGATATAAAATTAACGGTTACATTTTGACGTGACGCGTAACTTCTGTAAATGAATAATTATGTCGATTAGAATTTAGCTTTAACATTTAGCATCTTTATGATAACATTTCATAGGAGAAATTAACTTACTCATAAAGTATAATCATAATTTTGGCTTTTTTTACGCTCTAAGTCGAAAAGCATTTATTTAAATAATTGTATCACAAGAATCACTTTGATACGTCTTAAAGCTAGGTGAGACTAGGTGCCAGTTCCACGCGACCAAGCCTAGAAAAACAGAGCTTGGTTTCTACCGTTCTTTTGTACGCTTTTGTCTTTTGTACTCTTTTATACTCCTATTAAATCGTCTGCTATTTTTTACGCTTAGAATATAATTTCTAGGGTTTAAATACATAAGTTGTGGTTGGTCGGACTGTTATGACTAGCGGCACGTAAGTGTAGCGCTGAAGGGATAGCTGCGCATGTGTACTGTCGCCGCACGCAATACAATAAACACCACTATTTTGTAACTACCAAAAAAAATAGGGTAATGTAGTAGGGGAACATTATGAATGTGTAATCATAATTTTTAGTTTCGATAAAATGACAAAATTATTAAATGTTAAAATTTTCAGAAATCCTGTATTAAATTATGGACATTATTAGTTGCGTAGTACTAGAGAGAAACTAATTTACGCTGTTCGGTTCCGCTTGGTATGCAGCGTTCATGAATGAAATGATTTTTGCTTGAATCATTTCTTATTATTTGACTAAAAATTGTGGTTATTTAAAGATTTTTTTTTTTTTTGCGTGGATGTGTTCATTAACAGCAGCCAATATCGGCATTTTTTTTTGTTGTTACAAAATAGTGGTGTATAAGGACTAACGAATTAAGGAATTATTAGCTAAATAACGATAATGAAATTATTTTAATGTAATGTCAAATAGTAGATGTCCAAAGATTTGTAGGATGTACGTAAGACATAATTTTTAACAAGTTTATGGGGAGTAGAAAAACAAAAACACAATTTGTCAATAACAATACAATTGAGAACGCGACTGTACACTGGATGTGCGCGGGGTGCGGGGAGGGGGATGCGAGGGGAGAGCCATGCGGCGCTACGCACGCCCGCCCTTCATCCCGCTAGCCCCCTCAGGTACCTTATTTTTGACTTCTGCTCAATAATGGTCAGCGCTAAAGTTACGTGCCGCTACTTATCTACACTAATATTATAAAGAGGAAAGATTTGTACCTATTTTTGTATGTTTGTAATGAATAGGCTCAAAAAGTACTGGGCCGGTTTAAAAAAATATTTCTCCAATAGAATGCTACATTCTTCCAATTTGACATAGGCTACATTTCATTTTGAAAAAAAATAAGGGATCCTTGGTTAAATTTGAACAATGTAACCGAAGGTGTAGAAAAATGAATCTTAAAATGTCTTTCGTCGAATGTGCTGCCGAAACTATTAGCGATAGAACAAAATAATGTACAACAATATTGTCTACCCCGTGCGAAGCCGGGACGGGCTGCTAGTATCTGTATATTTCAGTGTTTTCAAAGTTTTTAGTTTTCTAATCTTCGTGTGTCACGGAACCCGCATAACGCCGATGTCCGACTCCCAATTAGCTGGTTTTTATTAGTTTTAAGTTGATTAGTACATATTATTGGATAATATAATACATTGCAGTTTTTTTATATTTAAGCCAAACACGTTACTGAAGATTATAGTACTTGTGAGATGTAGCTAGTTGATGGAACAAGCATATGGCCCACCTGATGTTAAGTGGTAACCATCGCCTATAACAAAGCAATGCCTCGTAGGTCACGCACGTGAGAAATGTGTCCTACGATGCACTGCCCTGCGTCCATCAACAGGAGGCATGCAGATATTCAGCCTCACGTGCCAGTAATTTCACCGGCACCCATATCTTTCAAACCGAAACACAGCGATGCTGCTTCACGGCAGAAATAGACATGGTGGTAGTACCTACTTCCCCGGACGAGCTAAGAGCCCAATTAGCTCTACTACTACTTATTTTGTTTTGTTTTTACTGAAGTTACGCGCGCATTAGCTACGAAATATTACCCTTTGTATGCAAACGTACGTATTCTATAAATGCTAGAATAGGATTACTATAAAATAGATTACTATTGAAAGTGAAGTCGAGAGAATGTCCAGGTACAAAATTATAAATTCGGAAAATACATAAGTATTCACTATTGTTAGTTATAAGTTTGTGCATGATTCTAAAGTACAATTGTGTACTATAAGCGACGCTATATCTTAAAAATATTGTTAAATAGAGATGATTTATTATAATGTATTGTGTTTTCCTAATAAAATGGTAGTGTAAATATCAGAGTTTTATTTTACTAATACCGTGCGATAGTCCAGCCTGTCCAGCAACGTTCATACAAATCTATAATTAAATAAGAGCAAGTAGCTACACACTCAATATATTTTATTCCATAGGTACCTAAGTAGGTACCTACCTACATAGTTCTAAGTGTAAGTATCACATGGACCCTGCATAGGGTATAGCAACATGGAGGTAGGCCGAGGTTTTCAGACAGTAGGTTGGTATAATATAGATTAGAGCTTAGAATAGATTAAACAATACTATAAATGTTAGGAACTTACGTATAATATTACTGCAGCGGTAGGATGGATGCTACTGACTGTCTAGTTGTGGCTAAGGCTTGTATAACTAGCACTTTTCTTAAATAATGCGAGGAAATTAAAGGTGAGTACTTAGTGGTTTTGTCAAATACAATTTCAATTACTTGTATCGCTCTTCCCAGCAATGAACCAAACATTTCTCGCGTTGAAGTGCTTATTTTTAAATGAACAGGATTTCATTTATTAGCGTCTTAACCCTGTGGCCAGATGATTTGGCTGGCTAGTAGGTATACCAATATTTAGGAATATGAGGTTATATTTAACCTCAAAAACCTATGATGTAAATAGTATATTACTTCCCGTGGTGTGTATACGATTTTTCTGCTCGACTATGGCGGAAAGGGGCAACTTCGGTTCGTGCAGCGGGCCGAAAGTAGTCACTTTCCACCCGGGGATCTGAGAAAAAATAACATGAGATAGGAGCCCGACTGCTATACCAATAGATAAATAAGGATTTACATGCAGATGTTACAATATCTGAACGAGGTGTCCATATATTTTAGCTCTATTGAGACATTCTGTCAGTAGGCTTCAACCTACTGTAACAGTGGGTGATAGGAGGATTATAATTAAGGAAAAGAAGAACCTTCGTTATCGTAAGATTGAATTTCTCATGTTAGCATTATCATTGTTAATACCTAGTTTATCAATATTATTTATGGTGATATTAATAATAAATAATAATCAAAAAATATTTACACAAGGTTCAACAAAGTTTTTTATATAAGTAATACAAATACAAAATAACTTTATTGACATAACCATGGTACAGTACTTAGGTAAGACTGTACCTACATAGCCATAGTCTTTAAGATATTTTCTGTACAACAGTTATGCAATAAATATTTCTGATTTCTGGTATCATATACCTACATATAAGTAGGCAAACTAGGTGCACATTTAATTTTAAAATAAATACTTAGCAACTAAATCTTTTATTTTGTATTAAATTAAATGACAAGAAACTTTATGCAAGCTGTAAACAAGTGCTATTTTATGTTTATTATTTAATCTTATGTCACATTTGCTGCAGCAATATGGCTATTCTCCATTGTGAATTAGCATGTGAGTTGTTAAACTATATTTATGTGTGAATTTCTTTTCACATCTGTTACAAGAATATGGCTTTTCTCCAGTGTGGATTTGCATGTGGTTTGTTAAAGTGCCTCTTTCACAGAATCTCTTATCACATCTATTGCAGGAATATTGCTTTTCTCCGGTGTGAATTCGCATGTGAGTTGTTAAATGATGTTTTCGAGTGAATTTCTTTTCACATCTGTTACATGAATATGGCTTTTCTCCAGTGTGGATTCGCATGTGAGTTGTTAAACTACATTTTTGAGTGAACTTCTTTTCGCATCTGTTACAAGAATATGGTTTTTCACCAGTGTGGATTCGCATGTGACTTGTTAAACTACCTCTTACACAGAATCTCTTATCACATCTATCGCACGAATATGGCTTTTCTCCAGTGTGGATTCGCATGTGAGTTGTTAAATTACTTATTTTAGAGAATTTCTTATCACATTTGTTGCATGAATATGGTTTTTCTCCGGTGTGAGTGTGACTTTGCATGTGAGTTGTTAAACTATATTTATGTGTGAATTTCTTATCACATTTGTTGCATGAATATGGTTTTTCTCCGGTGTGAGTGTGACTTTGCATGTGAGTTGTTAAACTATATTTATGTGTGAATTTCTTTTCACATCTGTTACAAGAATATGGCTTTTCTCCAGTGTGGATTCGCATGTGAGTTGCTAAAATATCTTTACGTGTGAATACCTTATCACATCTGTTACAAGAATATGGCTTTTCTCCAGTGTGGATTCGCATGTGTTTTGTTAAATGATCTATTCGAGAGAATCTCTTATCACATCTATCGCACGAATATGGCTTTTCTCCAGTGTGGATTCGCATGTGTGTAGTTAAATTACTTATTTCAGATAATTTCTTATCACATTTGTTGCATGAATATGGTTTTTCTCCGGTGTGACTTTGCATGTGAGTTGTTAAACTATATTTATATGTGAATTTCTTTTCACATCTGTTACAAGAATATGGCTTTTCTCCAGTGTGGATTCGCATGTGAGTTGCTAAATAATCTTTACGTATGAATACCTTATCACATCTGTTACAAGAATATGGCTTTTCTCCAGTGTGGATTCGCATGTGTTTTGTTAAAGTACCTGAAAGAGTGAATCTCTTATCACATCTATCGCAGGAATATGGCTTTTCTCCGGTGTGAATTCGCATGTGAGTTGTTAAAGTACCTCTTCTACAGAATCTCTTATCACATCTATCGCACGAATATGGTTTTTCTCCAGTGTGAATTTGCATGTGTGTTGTTAAAATATCTTTACGTTTAAATATCTTATCACATTCGTTGCATGAATATGGTTTTTCTCCGGTGTGGATTAGCATGTGAGTTGTTAAATTACCTCTTCTAGAGAATCTCTTATCACATCTATCGCACGAATATGGTTTTTCTCCAGTGTGAATTTGCATGTGTGCTGTTAAAATATCTTTACGTTTAAATATCTTATCACATTCGTTGCATGAATATGGCTTTTCTCCGGTATGGATTTTCATGTGACTTGTTAAATGATGTTTTTGAGGGAATTTCTTTTCACATCTATTGCAGGAATATGACATTTCTCCAGTGTGGATTCGCATGTGAGTAGTTAAACTACTTTTCTGAGAGAATCTCTTATCACATCTATCGCACGAATATGGTTTTTGTCCGGTGTGAATTCGCATGTGTGTTGTTAAATTACTTTTTGTTTTAAAAGTCTTATCACATATGTGACAGAAACATGCCATTTCTCCAGTGTGGATTCGCATGTGAGTAGTTAAACTACTTTTCTGAGAGAATCTCTTATCACATCTATCGCATGAATATGGTTTTTGTCCGGTGTGAATTCGCATGTGTGTTGTTAAATTACCTTTTGTTTTAAAAGTCTTATCACATATGTGACAGAAATATGCCTTTACTCCAGCGTGAATCTTTAAATGTATCACCAAGTTACGTTTTTTATAAAATATTTCGTTACATATATCACAATAAAAACACATATGCGTTTTATGATCAGCCTTGATATTACTATTACTTTTTCGAACATTATCTGTTTTATTTGAATCATCATTGACTTCTACCTCTTTGTCAGACTCTAGCTTGGATTCTCCCTCAAACTCACTGTCTTTTTCTTTGATGTTCTCAAGTATTTCTTCATCCTTAATAGCTTCAATAGTACTTGAAGCATATGTACCATTACTGGTGGACCCGTGCTCTACAGGGTACAAGCTTGCCTTATTTACCGTATCAGTTTCATTTATATCATCTGTAAGAAACTCTAATTTGAACTCTTCAATGTCAATTTCTTCATTTACAGCAGTATCTTCTCCTCTTTCTTCCTCAGTGCTATCAAGTGCTTGTTCATCTTTAACAACTACGGGTCTACTTGAAGCATTTGTAAAATTACTAATAGACAAGTGCACTGTTGGGGTCAATGCTAAGTTCAGTATTACATTCAGAGGTTGCATGTTCAGTGTATCTTGTGTTACCTGAAGAAAAAAAATAACATTTATTTAAAACCTCGCCATATTCTCATAAAAAAAATTATGGAGGATGGGGCCTGTTTTACCTCAGTGCCGTTTATTAGCAGATCTTGTAGAATTCTGTTGGATTTGCGAGCCATCTCGGAGAACATATGGAACCTCTGCAGCTGATAGTGACAGACATAGCATACTGTGTTAGGCATGCCATATTCTGATTCTGTGTCAGACTGAAACATACAGAAATAGTATTAGTAATTGTGCTGATCAAACTATGTGGGCTAAAAGGACAAAGACGAAAATGAGGTTTTAGAAGAAGGTTAATGGTGTTTGTCTTTCCAAACCTTCTGATCGGCTGCTCTATTTTAGGTGACATTAGAAACTTGGTTTTGCAAATGGAAGAACTTTCCGGTATGCAAGGAAGGGGAAGTGGTGGTTAGCTATGAGTGAGGTCCGAGGCTCGTACAGCAGGTAGCCTAATTCCTCCAAGAAGCACAGAAGCTTTCTGAGCGATTTGCCAGCTTAAAAGAGTATCATGGGGTCTTTATGGAGTAGCTAGACACCTCTCTAATAATGCGTTATGTTTTAACAAATTGCATCTTAGAGTGGACTATGTGAAGGCTGCAGAATGATGTCAACGTTTTCGATAGCAATTTCGTAAGCCGTTTTGAACTTAATAAGTCTTCCCTTCGGACTGTAGACAGGTTTAATGGTGGCAGTCACATAATAAAATGTAAGGGTTTCCTACCTCGGTGTTTGTAAGTTTTCTGTAAATCTCCAGGTGGATTCTGCTTAGGTACATTATCCTGATGTCACCGACTAGACAGACTCTGCACAAAGTCATGGTAGCACGCTCGCTGTCGCTGTATTATTTAAATTCTCCTTGGTCGCTGATTCTACGTTCGCATCACGCAATATTTTATTTCATAGATTTTGACCTGCATCGTTACAAGATCAGTCAAGCAAGATCGTATTAGCGATGGGCGATTACTACTATATTTTATCGAATAAGTCGATTGTTCGGTTCAGTCGATAAAAGTCGATAACAATTGAAACTAGTCGATTGTTATCGACTGACGGCGCGTGCGGCGTGCGGCGCGCGGCGACAATGACTGGCACCAACTTTAACTACTATTTGCCGCGCGGTCACGCCACGCAACCACGCAACGCACCTAACTACTATTTTTGCAGCGCGGTCACGCATTCACGCAACGCACCTAACTACTATTTTCGTGCGTACTACTGAATCAGTAGTTACAAATCTATAGATTAAGTCCGTGCGCCGCTACTTAATGCAGTTATTATACGATTTAAGTTATTACATTAATTAATTTGTTTTAAAGTATAACAAATTACGAATAGAAGGGTAGGTAAAGAGTTTCTAACTAAGGAAAACACAGACTAGAATAAAAATTAAGTAAAAAAGGTACTTATAGATACTTATTTGAAATATTTTCTTACAGAAAATCAACTTATAGCTAGAAATCTACCTTCTACCATAATTTTGGTAACTACACTTTTTACTTGACAAGGTCAATTTTACATTTCTATAAAATGTATATTCATAATATTAAAATATACTACCTACGTGTTAACATTAAATGCAACCGAAGTATTATTAATGCAACCGAAGTATTATTACTTAGAAACAATCGACGCAACACCGTCCCGCCCCCGCATGCACCGCCCCGCGTGGCCTTCCGCAGCGCAGTTCACCGCACCGCACCTCCAAGCACCGCACGCATACTTACATGTATAGTAGTTAGTAGTTTGTCGATTGTTATTCGAATAATCATGGGGAGGAACTACTAAATCGACAATCGAATGCGCAGTAGCGCAATTTTCGATTCATTCGATTGTTTTTTTTGAAGCAATCGCCCATCGCTAGATCGTATATTGTAATCGGCCGATCTTATTTTCACGAAAAAAGAAGAAGCAGATTTTTCTATTTCGGTGCTGTTATATTCACGGCATGTTTTTCTTTTTTTTAATTTTCATTTGAACTTTCTGGGTTAAAGTTTTTTGTATTATTCCACTATCTTTCTTCATCTTCTTTCTTTGTAAGCTTAATTACGTTAAATCTCACTGCATTCATCTATCATCGATTTTTAATTAAAGCTTTTATCATTTTATATTAACGAGTTGATGATACACACTAGCAAACATTTTTTTAATCTAATATATTTTCGAATTACAGATACGCTAGTAGTTACTATGATGACACGGTACCGTCACAGAATAGTTAATAGTTAGTTAACAGCATCCCAAGGTGTTTTTAGGGTTCCGTAGGAGCCAAATGGCAAAAACGGAACCCTTAGAGATTCGTTATGTCTGTCTGTCCGTCCGTATGTCACAGCCATTTTTCCGAGCTAGACTGATGAGACTTGGCGAGTAGGTAGATGTATTTTGTAAACCGCATTAAGATTTTTTCACAAACAGAAAAAAAACAATGAATTTTGGGGGTCCCCATACTTAAAACTGAAACTCAAAAAACTGCATGCATAGGTCTTCAGAAACGATGTTGAGGTTTCTTAAATCGTTTTTTTTTCTAAACTGAATAGTTTTTGCGAGAAACACTTCCAAAGTCGTAAAATGTTGGTCCCCTCCCCCTCTAACTTCTAAAATAAGAGAATGATAAAACAAAAAAATATGTCTGATGAATGATGATGTACATTACTATGTAAACTTTCAACGATATTTGGTTTGAACGAAATCTAGTTTATAGTATTTTTTTAATACGTCATTAATCGTAAACCGCTATGTCCCTTTCGACGAACAACTAGAACTTCTATAATATATAACTTACTGCTACGGAACCCTTCATGGGCGAGTCCGACTCGCACTTGGCCGCTTTTTCGTGACTGTTGTATACGATTTTATGAACTAGCGGCCGCCCACAGCAGGCTTTGCCTGCGTGATATTGATACGTATTCCGTAAACGCGTACAACATGAGACTCGAAGGTAAACTGAGACTAAACTTCCATGGCATATATTATTACATGTAGTATCGTTATTATTTTGGCAACACTGACAGGACAGTTCAGTTTCAAATTTGTTGTGTGAGGTTCCATCCTTGCTGTCGTGAAGGATTTTTTACCAGGTAAGTAGTATTTTTTGAGAAATAGACATTAATTTATTTTTTGACGATTTATGAAGAAGTTTCTTTTTTGTTTTTGATTTTATATAATTGAAGTGAAAACTTCTTTAGCGGCGTTGAGCACTTTTTCTGTAATGGGTATAAAATCTTAAACTCGCGTCAGCGCGTCAGGACACGTGACCTGATCGAAAAAGCGTAAGACGGATGGAGAGTAGACAGCTATCCCCTCTCTACGGCGCGGCGAAAATGTATGCCTGGGCCTTGCCTGGGCCTACTGTTTCGTTTAGGCAGCGCAGGGCGCTTGCGCGAATGTTCGTGTATGTTACAGCGTGCCAAATAACAAACAAGCCCCCCCTAACCATTCCAAAATATCAAACATGCTCAACGTTAATAATCAAGTTTTCACTTCTGCCGGCACTCCCGGAGTGCAACCCGTATTTTTTTGAAGTGAAAACTTCTTTAGCGGCGTTGAGCACTTTCTGTAATGGGTATAAAATCTTAAACTCGCGTCAGGATCACGTGACCTGATCGAAAAAGCGTAAGACGCTACAGATACGCTAGTAGTTACTATGACACGGTAACGTCACAGAATAGATAATAGTTAGTAGCAAGCATACCAAGGCGTTTTTCGTGACTGTAGTAGGTATAGGTACATACCTATTATAGATTTTATGAACTAGCGGCCGCCCGCGGCAGGTAGTAGTGGTCATTGGTACATGATTTTATAGATCTACTGTATTTATTTAGGTATTACTTTTTAATGTAAAATAATTGTAATAGTTTTAAAGTGTTAAATTTTTAATGTAATATAAATTGTCATGTTTGTGTACGATAGCGCAATAAATGAATATTGTATTCTACCACATAAATTATAGTACTTTTATACTGATAAAGCAATTGGTGCAAAATTATTCCCTAACCATTCCAAAATATCAAACATGCTCAACGTTAATAATCAAGTTTTCACTTCTGCCGGCACTCCCGGAGTGCAACCCGTCTTTTTTTTTTATTTGATTTTTGATGAACTAGTAAAAGATCTGGTAAGATTTTGAGATAGTATTTTGTTTTATTTAATACCTCTAGTTATAACTGATTTATTATTGTTTTAATTTGCGCAAATTCAATAATTTGTTATTTTTTAACGTCTTAATTAACAAACATTGAAATTCTACATGGGAAACCATGACTTTTTTAAGGTGTCTTATGTTTACCGCATGTTGCAGATACATTGAGACAAGACGAAATAGGTAAATATATATAAAAAAAACTACATTGATTGGCTCAATATTGCAATATGCTCCTATTACCTTAGATAGAGACTCATGTTCTAGTAAAATTTCAAACCATAATTATTAAGAATTACACCCTAAACTGTGAATTGAAATTTAAATCTGTCTCATGTTGTATGCATTTACGGTTCTATAAATGCTAGAATAGGATTACTATAAAATAAATTACTATTGAAAGCGAAGTCGAGATAATGTCCAGGTACCTACAAAATTATAAATTCGGAAAATACATATAAGTATGTATTCACTATTGTTAGTTATAATATAAGTTTGTGCATGATTCTAAAGTACAATTGTGTAGGTACTCTAAGCGACGCTATATCTTAAAAATATTGTTAAATAGAGATGATTTATTATAATGTATTGTGTTTTCCTAATAAAATGGTAGTGTAAATATCAGAGTTTTATTTTACTAAAACCGTGCGATAGTCCAGCCTGTCCAGCAACGTTCATACAAATCTATAATTAAATAAGAGCAAGTAGCTACACACTCAATATATTTTATTCCATAGGTACCTAAGTAGGTACCTACCTACATAGTTCTAAGTGTAAGTATCACATGGACCCTGCATAGGGTATAGCAACATGGAGGTAGGCCGAGGTTTTCAGACAGTAGGAAGGTATAATATAGATCAGGGATTCCCAAAGTGGTCGATATCGACCCCTTGGGGTCGATATTGGTTTCCTAGGGGTCGATATAAACGAAAACTGATTTTGGGGGTCGACGAGGTCTAAAAATCGACCCCCTATTAAATTACCACACGTTCTTATTTAAAACTTTAGGTAGGTAGGTACTGTATTGTTTATGTTGTGTTACGTGTACTAAGAATAATTAATATTTTTGTAGGAAATAGCATTGTTGTAGTACCTAATGTAAAGTATCAAGTTCGTACAAGATGAAAAACTAGGCAAGTCAGTGTGGACAAGTTTGTGTAAGATGAATGAGTTCGAGCGTACATCTTTCAGACGCGTTTTGACTTGCTCTCTATTTGACGCATACGTGATTTAACACGAACGAATTCATGATCAAGTTGCAAATCCAAACATGTTCCTGATATTTTACTATTTAACGAGCTTGCACTTAGGTTGAAAGTTCATTTGCGTTTTGAAATTCGTTGGAGCTTGAACGATAATAACTCATATAAGTACTCATTTATTTCAAGAGATCACAAAGTTATAAAATAGCTAAATTAAGTGAAGTAAAGTAGCTGAAACAGAATTTACGAATGACTTAACCAAGTGCAAAGTTTTCCAATTTGTACCTTAGCACCTAGGTATTTTGTATCAATAGAAAGAAAACTAAAGATAGGCCCCTTATTTATAATAGTCTGCTTACTTGAATGAAAAATAATTATAGGTTTAAACAACTAGAGAAACCGACTTCATTGCCAATCGGCTAAACCGATTTTAATGAAATTTGTTTGGGACAATCTGGACTTAAGAATAACCTTCCAAATAAAAAAATAATTTTCTAAATCGGTTCATAAATAAATAAATAAATAACGCTGGACAATTCACACAACATTATTTAGCCCCAAGCTAAGCAGAGCTTGTGTTATGGGTGCTAGATAACTGATATACATAATACAATACATTACATGTACATATTTTTTATTTTATATAGAAAACGACCAGAAATGACGGAGGCATGCAGTTACAAACATTAAAAAATGATTTAAAAAAAAATGGCAACACCGATTTTAATAAAATTAAAATGAGACCTATCTGGAAGCAGTGCCTTTCAGATAAAAAAATATTTTTTTAAATCTGTTCATTGATAACGGAGGCGTGCAGTTACAAACATTAAAAACAATTATTTAAAAAACATGGCAGCACCGATTTTAATAAAATTAAAATTAAACCAATCTGGAAGCAGTGCTTTTCAGATAAAAAAATAATTTTCTAAATCGGTTCATAAATGACGGAGGCATGCAGTTACAAACATTAAAAATATAATAACGTACCAACTACTGTGTATAAGCCTCGGCCTACCTCCATGTTGCTTTACCCTATAAACAGGTGATACTGACTTACACCTAAGAACTATGTATGTACCTAAACTAAACCATGTTTATGCAATAAATGTATTGAGTATTGAGTAAAAAAAAATAAAAAAAAAAAATGGCAACACCGATTTTAATAAAATTAAAATGGGACCAATCTGGAAGCAGTACCTTTCAGATAAAAAATATTTTTTTAAATCGTTATGCAGTAACAAACATTAAAAGAAAAAGAAAAAAAAAAACTAATTGAGAACCTCCTCCTTTTTGATTGGAAGTCGGTTAATAACACTGTAGCAGCTGTTTTAAGTTAGCGGACCATTATGAATAAGGGGGTTGATCTTAAAAGTAGGTAATTTGGCCATGGGGGTCTGAGGTAACGTTTCATTTTGGAAAAGGGGTCACTTGTCCAAAATAGTTTGGGAACCCCTGATATAGATTAAACAATACTATAAATGTTAGGAACTTACGTATAATATTACTGCAGCGGTAGGATGGATGCTACTGACTGTCTAGTTGTGGCTAAGGCTTGTATAACTAGCACTTTTCCTAAATAATGCGAGGAAATTAAAGGTGAGTACCTACTTAGTGGTTTTGTCAAATACAATTTCAATTACTTGTATCGCTCTTCCCAGCAATGAACCAAACTAACATTTCTCGCGTTGAAGTGCTTATTTTTCAATGAACAGGATTTCATTTATTAGCCTCTTAACCCTGTGGCCAGATGATTTGGCTGGCTAGTAGGTATACCAATATTTAGGAATATGAGGTTATATTTAACCTCAAAAACCTATGATGTAAATAGTATATTACTTCCCGTGGTGTGTATACGATTTTTCTGCTCGACTATGGCGGAAAGGGGCAACCTCGGTTCGTGCAGCGGGCCGAAAGTGTCACTTTCCACCCGGTGCCGGTGATCTGAGAAAACATTACATGAGATAGGAGCCCGACTGCTATACCAATAGATAAATGAGGATTTACATGCAGATGTTACAATATCTGAACGAGGTGTCCATACATTTTGGCTCTATTGAGACATTCAGTGAATAGGTAAGGCTTCAACCTACTGTAACAGTGGGTGATAGGATTATATAAGGAAAATATAAACCTTCGTTATCGTAAGATTGAATTTCTCATGTTAGCATTATCATTGTTAATACCTAGTTTATCAATATTATTTATGGTGATATTAATAATAAATAATAATCAAAAAATATTTACACAAAGTTCAACAAAGTTTTTTATATAAGTAATACAAATACAAAATAACTTTATTGACATAACCATGGTACAGTAGTTAGGTAAGACTGTACCTACATAGCCATAGTCATTAAGATATTTTCTGTACAACAGTTATGCAATAAATATTTCTGATTTCTGGTATCATATACCTACATATAAGTAGGTAAACTAGGTGCACATTTAATTTTAAAATAAATACTTTGCAACTAAATCTTTTATTTTGTATTAAATTAAATGACAAGAAACTTTATGCAAGCTGTAAACAAGTGCTATTTTATGTTTATTATTTAATCTTATGTCACATTTGCTGCAGCAATATGGCTATTCTCCATTGTGAATTAGCATGTGAGTTGTTAAACTATATTTATGTGTGAATTTCTTTTCACATCTGTTACAAGAATATGGCTTTTCTCCAGTGTGGATTCGCATGTGAGTTGCTAAATTATCTTTACGTGTGAATACCTTATCACATCTGTTACAAGAATATGGCTTTTCTCCAGTGTGGATTAGCATGTGACTTGTTAAACTATATTTATATTATTATGTGAATTTCTTTTCACATCTGTTACAAGAATATGGCTTTTCTCCAGTGTGGATTCGCATGTGAGTTGCTAAATTATCTTTACGTATGAATACCTTATCACATCTGTTACAAGAATATGGCTTTTCTCCAGTGTGGATTCGCATGTGTTTTGTTAAAGTACTTAAAAGAGTGAATCTCTTATCACATCTATCGCAGGAATATGGCTTTTCTCCAGTGTGGATTCGCATATGCTTTGATAAAGTACCTCTTTCACAGAATCTCTTATCACATCTATCACACGAATATGGTTTTTCTCCGGTGTGAATTCGCATGTGAGTTGTTAAACTATGTTTTCGAGTGAATTTCTTTTCACATCTGTTACAAGAATATTGCTTTTCTCCAGTGTGGATTCGCATGTGAGTTGTTAAATGATGTTTACGTGTGAATACCTTTTCACATCTGTTACAAGAATATGGCTTTTCTCCAGTGTGGATTTGCATGTGGTTTGTTAAAGTACGTCTTTCACAGAATCTCTTATCACATCTATTGCAGGAATATTGCTTTTCTCCGGTGTGAATTCGCATGTGAGTTGTTAAATGATGTTTTTGAGTGAATTTCTTTTCACATCTGTTACATGAATATGGCTTTTCTCCAGTGTGGATTCGCATGTGAGTTGTTAAATTACTTATTTTAGAGAATTTCTTATCACATTTGTTGCATGAATATGGTTTTTCTCCGGTGTGAGTGTGACTTTGCATGTGAGTTGTTAAACTATATTTATGTGTGAATTTCTTATCACATTTGTTGCATGAATATGGTTTTTCTCCGGTGTGAGTGTGACTTTGCATGTGAGTTGTTAAACTATATTTATATGTGAATTTCTTTTCACATCTGTTACAAGAATATGGCTTTTCTCCAGTGTGGATTCGCATGTGAGTTGCTAAATTATCTTTACGTATGAATACCTTATCACATCTGTTACAAGAATATGGCTTTTCTCCAGTGTGGATTCGCATGTGTTTTGTTAAAGTACTTAAAAGAGTGAATCTCTTATCACATCTATCGCAGGAATATAGCTTTTCTCCGGTGTGAATTCGTATGTGAGTTGTTAAATTACCTCTTCTAGAGAATCTCTTATCACATCTATCGCACGAATATGGTTTTTCTCCAGTGTGAATTTGCATGTGTGCTGTTAAAATATTTTTACGTTTAAATATCTTATCACATTCGTTGCATGAATATGGCTTTTCTCCGGTATGGATTTTCATGTGACTTGTTAAATGATATTTTTGAGGGAATTTCTTTTCACATCTATTGCAGGAATATGACATTTCTCCAGTGTGGATTCGCATGTGAGTAGTTAAACTACTTTTCTGAGAGAATCTCTTATCACATCTATCGCACGAATATGGTTTTTGTCCGGTGTGAATTCGCATGTGTGTTGTTAAATTACCTTTTGTTTTAAAAGTCTTATCACATATGTGACAGAAATATGCCATTTCTCCAGTGTGGATTCGCATGTGAGTAGTTAAAGTACTTTTTTGAGAGAATCTCTTATCACATCTATCGCACGAATATGGTTTTGCTCCAGTGTGAATTCGCATGTGGGTTGTTAAATTACTTTTTGTTTTAAAAGTCTTATCACATATGTGACAGAAATATGCCTTTACTCCAGCGTGAATCTTTAAATGTATCACCAAGTTACGTTTTTTATAAAATATTTCGTTACATATATCACAATAAAAACACATATGCGTTTTATTATCAGCCTTGATATTACTATTACTTTCTCGAACATTATCTGTTTTATTTGAATCATCATTGACTTCTACCTCTTTGTCAGACTCTAGCTTGGATTCTCCCTCAAACTCACTGTCTTTTTCTTTGATGTTCTCAAGTATTTCTTCATCCTTAATAGCTTCAATAGTACTTGAAGCATATGTACCATTACTGGTGGACCCGTGCTCTACAGGGTACAAGCTTGCCTTATTTACCGTATCCGTTTCATTTATATCATCTGTAAGACACTCTAATTTGAACTCTTCAATGTCAATTTCTTCATTTACAGCAGTATCTTCTCCTCTTTCTTCCTCACTGTTATCAAGTGCTTGTTCATCTTTAACAACTACGGGTCTACTTGAAGCATTTGTAAAATTACTAATAGACAAGTGCACTGTTGGGGTCAATGCTAAGTTCAGTATTACATTCAGAGGTTGCATGTTCAGTGTATCTTGTGTTACCTGAAGAAAAAAAATAACATTTATTTATTTAAAACCTCGCGATATTCTCATAAAAAAAATTATGGAGGACGGGGCCTGTTTTACCTCAGTGCCGTTTATTAGCAGATCTTGTAGAATTCTGTTGGATTTGCGAGCCATCTCGGAGAACATATGGAACCTCTGCAGCTGATAGTGACAGACATAGCATACTGTGTTAGGCATGCCATATTCTGATGCTGTGTCAGACTGAAACATACACAAATAGTATTAGTAATTAGTATTAAGACAAAGACGAAAATGAGGTTTTAGAAGAAAGATAATGGTGTTTGTCTTTCCAAACCACCGATCGACTGCTCTATTTTGAGTGACATTAGAAACTTGGTTTTGCAAATGGAAGGACTTTCCGGTATGCAAGGAACGGGGAGGGGTGAGTGGACTATGTGAAGGCTGCAGAATGATGTCAACGTTTTCGATAGCAACTTCGCAAGCCGTTTTGAACTTAATAAGTCTTCCCTTCGGACTGTAGACAGGTTTAATGGTGGCAGTCACATAATAAAATGTAAGGGTTTCCTACCTCGGTGTTTGTAAGTTTTCTGTAAATCTCCAGGTGGATTCTGCTTAGGTACATTAACCTGATGTCGCCGACTAGACAGACTCTGCACAAAGTCATGGTAGCACGCTCGCTGTCGCTGTATTATTTAAATTCTCCTTGGTCGCTGATTCTACGTTCGCATCACGCAATATTTTATTTGGCCGATTTTATTTTCACAAAAAAAGAAGAAGCAGATTTCTATGGTTTATGTGTGCGTATACGTATGTTTATCTACATCTGTGTGCGTAAATCTTATATTTCAACTGTCAAAACTGACATCTCAACTGTCAAATGTCAAGAGGTCAATGTCATGCTTGCTGGATTCGTTTTCTGTCATTTCGGGAAGGAACATAGCTTTTTGATTTTATTTGTTTTTCTGGTGTTATTTTGAGCTTTGTTGTGTAATTTCGGTGGTATTTTAACCAACATTACTTGAGGTCCTAGCTCAGTGTTAGCAGTTGGAATTAAAGTGTATTATGTGATATTCTGATTTGATCGAAAATGTTTCCGATGGATTTGGAAGAAACGGCCATCTTTCTTCCAAAGACAATTAGAGTAGGGCCGACTCGATTTTGACTGACTCGACAGGACGGAAAAGTATTTTATCTATGTAATATATTATCATTCTCATCTCATTAAAATACTCAACACTGGCAAAATTGATCCGAAAAGGACAGATGCCATTCATTAAGAAGAAGAAGAAGAAGTCATGCTTGCTTCTCCTTGCTACTGTTCTATAATTCTTGCTAGGCTATTTCGAGATACGAGGAGCTACTATTTACGAAATAAAATCCACCGGAATATTAATTATGAAATAAATGCGATGGCTGCAACAGCATCAGTAATTAATGATCTGTCTTATTATTATCATTTGAAGAGTATTTACCATTTCCTACAACACAGACGACTCCAACGCCTCCAGCAGCGGTGGGAACCAACCGCTCGCAACTCCTACGCATAGTTAGAACTGGGCAAACTCAAACTCAAACTCAAAAATGTTTTATTCAGTACGATGCAAGAATCACTTTGAAACGTCTTAAAGCTAGGTGAGTCTAGGTGCCAGTTCCACGCGACCAAGCGTAGAAGAACAGGCAACAAACTACGTCTCGGTTCCTACCGTTTTTTTATATGATCCTTTTACAAATCAAAAATAGTCTAAAATAATAGCAGTGAAGTTCCAGTGTGGTGCCACTTCACTTAGTCAGACGTATGCAATGCAATAATACAAAAGCAAAAGTTTCAAAGGCAGCACACGCTACGCTTCAATGTTATACTATAGTATCTACACAGCTTATCTAAAAATAAGATACGAAATAGTAGGTAGGTACAGACATTGCAAATTGACATGTTAGCTTTCTATGGGTAGAGTGACCGGGACATCGGGCCACGCAGTTTTATCATTCATATAGCTATCTAGAGTATAGTAAGCTTTCTTTATTAAATTATTCTTAACATAGGCTTTAAACTTCCGAATAGGAAGCTTAGTTGCATTTTCCGGAAGTTTATTATAGAAGCATACAGTGTTCCCCATAAAAGACCCATTTACCTTCTGCAGACGAAATTTGGGAAAGGTTAGGTGGGGTTAGAGGAACATACTTTATTTCTTACATGATATTTTAAGTTCTTACTGCTTTATAGAATGTCTTTTTACAGATTAGACAAATATAATGTATATTTATGTCTGTTATCTTTCAATGACCGTACATCCATTTACGCTAACTATAATATTTATTATCTAAAAATGTTAATTTGTTAGGCTAGTGCTTTTGTTCCACTTTCCCTGTTTTTGGGGTAAGGGAAACGGTCTGCACATTATGAATAAATATAGTACCTATGTTGATCATTCTAGAACTATTTCATCTCAAAGAACTTCGTTGATTGAAAATGAATTTTATTCCATTGAAATAGGGCTTATAGTATAAATTATTGAATAAAAACGGAATTTGGGGTAAGGGAAACATACTATGTAGAGGCAGGGGTGGTAAACTGAAAGATTTTTTTTTCATACCATGTATTAAACATTATAAATTATTCACACCTACTGAATATTAAAAGAATTAAAAGACATTTTAAAAGTAACTTGGCCTCTTCGACCAATTGCAGGTGTGGGCAATTTCGTGACAATGTCCTCCCTGTGTTTAAGTTCCGAGATGTCGTCCACCACAGGGAAAGCAAAAATAGTTGCTGTTTCTGCTTTTGATTTCCTTCTTGTATATTTAATTACAGGAGAACCGTCATCATTTATATTAATAACTACTCCTACGTAATGTTTGAGTGACTTTTTTGTGCAAAATTTAACCAGCACCCAATCATTTTTACCCACTGCATTAACATCGTTTTCCTTGTCATCGTCGAGTTCTATATCTTCTGCTTTGTCTTCATCACTACCATGCTGTATATTTTCCCAAAAATCATAATCGTCGCTATCTTCGTCGTACTTAATTTCAGTGTCAGTGTCACTTGAAGACGAATATTTTAGTTTTTTTCTATTATTGTTTATCGCTTTTCTTTTTTTCACTGTTTTTGGGTTTTGTCCTTTTTGTTCATTTTTTTTTGGCTTCCCTTTAATTCCACGTATGTCTTTTTGAATGTTTACTTCTCCTATCGTTTTTGAGTTTTGTCCTCTTTGTTGATTTTGTTCTGTAATATTTTTCTGTTCATTATTTTGTGGGTTCTCTTTAATTTCACGTATGTCTTTTTCAATGTTTTTCTCTGCTATTGCTTTTGAGTTTTGTCCTTTTTGTTGATTTTGTTCTGGTATAGTTTCTTTTCTTCGTTTTGCGTCGTGTTTAGTTTCCTGTACGTGGTTTTTAATTTTTTGCTCTGCTTTTGCTTTTTCTTGTAGCTTTGTCTGACTTTTTTTTTCCTGCTCTGTTTTCTCCAAATTTATTAATACATCGTCACGGGTTATTACTTCAGCTCCAGTTGCCATACGCTTTCTTTTAGTTTTGTAGCTGGTACCTGCTTTTATTCTCAATAATAGTAGATCTTCGAAGCTGATAATCCTGTTTTCTAGAATTTGAACTGTGGGCTTCCTGATGTTCACTGAGCTAGTTGATTCATAACTGAGCTGGTTGAAAGAGTTACGATCACTGCTATATTCTTTTGTCGAATTTTGTGGGAAATCCGAAAATGTAGGATGACGAATATTTCGAGTCAAGTCGATGCTTTTTAAAGAGAGAGCTAGCAACGAGTCCGGGTTGTATTTAGGTGGCTCAGTACACAGCGGCACATCATTCAGGGGTTCATTAGTAGGGTCTTCGATAATATTCGTAGCATCACATGTTGCTTTATGTTTCCATTCTTCTAGAAGAACTTGGTTGAACTTATCTTCTGAGATAGCATTTTTATTGAGGGGATATATTCCCGCTTTTCGGAAACCAGCTGCACATATAGCCGGGTCCAATCCACCCCAAATTTGTCCAAGCATTTTCGCAAAATCTTTTTTTGGCAACGACTTTCCGATATTTAACCTCTGCCACTTTACAAGGGCAACGTCCCATTTATCTTTTAAAGATTTATTTACCGCTAAATCTAGTGGCTGTAAAAGATGGCTGGTGTGTGGAGGTATTTTTAAAATTGTAATAAGTATTAGCTTTTCTAGCTTTTTTAATGAGGTTTATACCAACATGTGTTGCGTGTCCGTCATATATCAAAAGGATGGGTCGTTTTGGTCCTACTGTTTTTAAAAACACTTTTTCGAAAAAGTTTTCGAAAACCGCTGTCTCCATCCAGCCATTACTGGTTGCAGCATATGCTGTCCCAGGATACCCGTCGTCTGTTGTCCATTCGTCCCACACATTTTTCCCCTTGAATACGATTACCGGTGGAGTTTTTTCTCCAAGAGCGTTACAGCCTAATAGGACGGTGGTATTGTCCTTTCCAGGAGAAGCGATTGTTCTCGTCGAAGTAAATCCTTTAATTCCAACTACTTTTGACTTAGAAGGATCTTTTGAAAAGCTGGTTTCGTCAACATTCCAAATATGAGATGGTCTGTCTAGTAATTTGAGTTCTGTGAGTGTTTGTTGTAGTAAATCAAAGTAGGGATATATAATATATGGGCTACATGCCTGTTTTCTAGCATATTCTACCGGCTGTGGCTTCTTAATTGATAGATTATGCCTTTTTTTAAATGAAAGAAACCAATCTTCCCCGGGCACGCCATTTTTAAACGGATTTTTGATGTCATTTTCCGACACATACTGGCCCACTGTCTCTAATATTTCTTTCCTTGTCAGTCCAAATCCATGCTTCTCCATGTCACGCAGGTTTTTTACAAGATCTTCTTCTACTTCCCGAGATAAGATAGTGGCTCGTCCCAAAGTATTTGATTTGAGGCCTTTACGATCATATACCTGAAAATAATAGTACATTACTGACGAGGTCTGTAATTAATGACATAGTTTGCAGCCGGTCATGATGGCCAAGAGCGCAACGTAGTGCAGGATCAGGCCATCACAACTCGGTCAGCATTGTAGCCAGCTCTTGATGAATTGGAGATCAAGTCCATCATAAGTTGGCTGCAATGCTGACCGCGCTGTGATGGCGTAGACATTTGAAAATAATAATTTGGCGTGTTTTAAAAAACGATTCTAATTTAAATTCTAGCCTAATATAGTGGTTGGTCCATAATTGGCGGTGAAATACATAAGCAACGACAAACATACATTAAAAAATGCAGTTGAACATATAATCTCCTTCTTTTTTGAAATTTTGAAGTCAGTTAAAAATACAAATAAAAAAATCGAAATAGGTGCAAAAAAGCCAAACAAGTCTACATAATACCAATTAAGTCTAAAGCAAAACTAGGCCTAAAAAGTCAACAGAGGTAACTTACTCGATTTATTATGGTAGGTCTGGGTATTCCATAATGCTTAGAGGCCTCATACCCCGACAGTTTCCCACTTTTCACTGCTCTAACAGCCTCTAATAATTTTTCACGTGGGTATGACGCAATATTCGTTTTCCGCACATAATTTCTGGGCATTTTGTATGTGTCTGTAATCAAAATCATGAATGAATATACCTTATACAATTAAATTATTAATATAACTCGTACCTACTAGTTTCTGCCCGCGGCTTCGCCGGTTTATTTTCAGTACCTACCTAAAGAAACATAAAAAATACACTTTTCACAAACTTTCGGCTTTACAATAATATTAGGTAGTAGGATTATATTTTCATTTGAGTATTTTGTCGCAGCAAGACATTTAGACATTAGTGATTATTTATTCATTATTAGTGTAGCAAGAACGAAAATTTACATTCATTTAAAATGTTTGTGACTTCTGATATCGGGAAAGAGAAACACATGTTCCCCTTTCCCGGCAACGGCAGTTCCTCTTTCCCCACTTAGTGATTTTTTGGTTATGTTTCTAAGCACATGATTTTTTCATATTAATAGTTATTATTCTAAACTTTTCTATGCAAAATATCAAAAATTAGGTATAAAACAACACTTACCCTCATTGGCAGCTTTCTTTAACGTGTTTTTCGATAGTAAATCACCACTCACAAAATATGCCTCGCACTCGTGTTTTCGTAGAGTGACAACAAAGTTTTTGTTGGTGTCATGACCGCGCGACCGTGCGGCTTAGCGACATCTGTGTTTTTTTTTTGTAATCAATGCATTGTTCTGTTTTACCGACAGAGTAACCGTAGAGCTACAGTCTATTGTTTTTGATTTACAACTACCTGTTTCTCTTCCCCCATAGTTCCTCTAACCCCACCTAACCTAATATAAAGTTTATTTTTATTTCTAGTGTTAATATTATGCGAATCACAATTTTTCTGAAAGCTACAGATGTGTTTGTGAGTGTACAATAAGTTTTCATATATATTGTGAAATTACTGTGAGGATAATAATTTCCTTAAATCGCTCCCTCAATGAGTCTCGTGATTTCATTTTATAAATGGCACATAAGGCCCTTTTTTGTAAAACAAATATAGTTTGAATATCAGCTGCTTTCCCCCAGAGAAGGATACCGTAAGACATAACACTATGGAAGTAGCTGAAATAAACTAGCCTAGCTGTAGCTTCATCAGTAAGCCATCTTATAGTCCGAACTGCATATGCAGCCGAACTTAGTCTAGCTGCAAGTGCTTTGATTTGCGGTCCCCACTGCAATTTTTTGTCAATATTAAGTCCTAAGAAAATAGTAGAATCTGCAAGGTTAAGTGACTCTCCATTAAGTATAATATTAGTTGGCCGGAGAGTCACATTTGGTAAGATAAATTTAATACACTTGGTTTTCTTAGCATTCAGTAAAAGATTATTAACGTTAAACCAGTTAAGTATTTGCGACAGAGATGCGTTAACGTCATCGTAATTAGTCTTCAATCTATCGACTTTAAAAATTAATGAGGTATCGTCAGCAAATAGTACTATTTCACATAGTTTTTTAACCAAAAAAGGGAGGTCATTTACGTACACTAGAAACAAGAAAGGACCTAATATCGAACCTTGTGGCACCCCCATGTCAATAATAGACCCAGAAGATCTCTCACCGCCCACATCTACTTTAAGGACTCTATCAGTCAAGTATGATTGTATTAGGTCAATAGAGCGATTTAGAATGCCGTAATGTTTAAGTTTAGATATTAATGTAGCATGATTTACACAGTCAAAAGCTTTGGAAAGATCGCAGAATACCTACCCCAATCGCGTCTTGCGAGTTTTCCCAGGCATCATTTAAGTGCTTTAAGAGTAGAATACCGGCATCAGTCGTTGATCGACCTTCCGTAAATCCTGGTGGCTATGAAGTATCCCATTTAGGTTAAAATGTGATAACAACTGTGGTCAATTGCATTTCCAGATTTGAACAGGGGAATGAGTTTACTAGGTTTCATTAAATCAGGAAAAACACCCTCATCAACACACCGATTAAAAATATACGCTAGGCATGGTGCAATATCAGTTATAATAGCGCTGAGTAGTTTTGTAGACATTCCCCATAAATCTTCAGTATTTTTAATGTTTAATGATTTAAATGTCTTCACGATTTTGTCAGCATTAACGTATTTAAAACTAAAGATATTATTACATTTTTTAACACTAGACTCTAACAATGCCATCGCACCAGAAGCCGAGGAATTTAAAGATGATGTCACTACTTTAGGGATACTGGAAAAGAAACTATCAAACGCGTTGGCTACTTCAAAATGTTTTGTCAAAAGATTATTGTTTACTTTCAAATGAATTTTTTTATTACGGAGTTTTGATTTGCCAGTCTCATTATTGACTATCTTCCAGGTAGCTTTAATTTTATTTGTGGATTTTTCAATTTGTCTTTTGATATGCAATGATTTTGCTGCGTGACAAGCTCTTTTAAATGCTTTAGAGTAGTTTTTAATATGTAAAATAAATGCTGGGTCATTGAGCATTGATTCCCTAGCAGCTTAAAGCTCATATAATGTATTCCTACTTTTGTAAATACCTGGGGTGGCCCAGTCAGCGAACGCGACACTAATACTAGCTTTACATGTTTTCAGTTTAAAGGTATCCTTATGTTCTTCATTGATTAAATTTGACAAGTTGGTGAAAAGGTCATTCGGGTCAGTCAGACAAGGCATGAGGGACACTTTCAGTTCAAAATTGGTTTGAAACTTTTTAATACGGCTCTCTGTGATAGGCCGGTGGGTGAAAATCTCGTGTTTATCTATAATTTTATAATAGTCTAAGATCCCTAGAAGAAGGACCTTCACCGAGCTGGTTATTTAATGAAACGTATTTTATATATAATTAAACATGCCAATAAATATATTCTATATGGGTTGCCTATCAAATTTCAGTCCAGGATAATTATGATTAATTCATAATTAAAAAAAAAAAATACGGGTTGCACTCCGGGAGTGCCGGCAGAAGTGAAAACTTGATTATTAACGTAGGAACCCTAAAAGTTGTTTATTTTATCAAGTTCCTCAATGTAGTAAAACCCCAATCAAAGTCCTAAGGAACCCTAAAAATTTTAGCATTATCAAGCTCCTAAGTGTAGTTGAAATTCCAATCAAAGTGCTAAGGAACCCTAAAATTGTTTACATAATCAAGGTCCTAAGTGTAGTTGAAAGTCCAATTAAAGGCCTAAGGAACCCTAAAAGTTGTTTATTTTATCAAGTTCCTCAATGTAGTAAAACCCCAATCAAAGTCCTAAGGAACCCTAAAAATTTTAGCATTATCAAGCTCCTAAGTGTAGTTGAAATTCCAATCAAAGTCCTAAGGAACCCTAAAAATGTTAACATTATCAAGCTCCTAAGTGTAGTTGAAACTCCAATCAAAGTCCTAAGGAACCCTAAAAGTTGACCACTTAATCAAATTCCTCAATGTAGTAAAACCCCAATCAAAGTCCTAAGGAACCCTAAAAATTTTAACATTATCAAGCTTCTAAGTGTAGTTGAAACTCCAATCAAAGTCCTAAGGAACCCTAAAAGTCGACCATTTAATCAAATTCCTCAATATAGTATAACCCCAATCAAAACCCTATACGGAACCCTAAATTTTACGTAAAGCCAAATCCTCAACGGGTCGGAACCGCTAGAAGGGACCTTGTCGCGCGACCTACAAGTAGGTCCTAAATGAAGTAAAACGGCAGACATAGGAGGAGGGGGTTCTGGGGGGCTAAGGGGGGTCACAGCACGGCTCGCTTCGCTCGCCGCGCTGTTCCCCGTGGTCGCGTGGCGGCTCGCTTCGCTCGCCGCGACGCTCCCCCCGGGTTCAGGAAGAGGGGGTTCTGGGGGGCTTAGGGGGGTAACAGCACGGCTCGCTTCACTCGCCACGCTGTTCCCCGTGATCGCGTGGCGGCTCGCTTCGCTCGCCGCGACGCTCCCCCCGGGTTTCGGAGGAGGGGGTTCTGGGGGGCTTAGGGGGGGTCACAGCACGGCTCGCTTCGCTCGCCGCGCTGTTCCCCGTGGTCACGTGGCGGCTCGCTTCGCTCGCCGCAATGCTCCACTCGAAAAATAAATACAGTAGATCTATAAAATCATGTACCAATGACCACTACTACCTGCCGCGGGCGGCCGCTAGTTCATAAAATCTATAATAGGTATGTACCTATACCTACTACAGTCACGAAAAACGCCTTGGTATGCTTGCTACTAACTATTATCTATTCTGTGACGTTACCGTGTCATAGTAACTACTAGCGTATCTGTAGCGTCGCTTTTTCGATTTTTATTATGAACTCTACGTTGTAGTCTTAGGGTACATTTCTGCAAAAAATCCGTCCTACGCTTTTTCGATCAGGGTCACGTGATCCTGACGCGAGTTTAAGATTTTATCCCCATTCAGAAAGTGCTCAACGCCGCTAAAGAAGTTTTCACTTCAAAAATTAAACTTTCCACTGGTTTGTTTATTAAACAAATTCTATACCAATCGAAAGTATAGACCCCAGTATTTTTATTCAATAAACATACCGGTGCAAAATGCTAGTATCGATTTTCCTGTTTATAGCTACCCGAGAGTTGTGACCGGAAAAAAATAGGCAACCTAACGTTTGCATATTCTATGGGGTCTATACTTTCGATTGGTATAGAATTTGTCTAATAAACAAACCGGTGGAAAGTTAAAAAAACATTATTTTTTTATTAATTATTAATTAATCATATCCTGGACTGAAATTTGATAGGCAACCCATATAGAATATATTTATTGGCATGTTTAATTAAATATAAAATACGTTTCATTAAATAACCAGCTCGGTGAAGGTCCTTCTTCTAGGGATCCTATACTATAAGCAAATCTAGCGCTATGATCGTAGTGATCTGAACTAAAATGCCTAACTACCGATTTACTAACTGGCTCATGACTGCTAAAAATATTGTCAAGACAGGTGGCTGTTGTTAGTGTCACCCTTGTTGGATCTTGAAACAAGCAGTGTAGGTCAAAACATTTAAACAAATTTAACAGCCTCTCAGAAAGAGGGTGAACCGGGATATCTGCATTAAAATCTCCACAGATTATTACGGTTTTATTACAGTTAAAGATTTTACGCAGTACATCTTCCATAGTGGATTCATACAAGGTGAAATCCGCGTCCGGGGGACGGTAAACGCTCACAACTATGTGCCGCTCCAGCTCCACACACGACAGCTCAACAGTCCTCTCGATACTGAGATTTGCAATGTCTTTACGCTCCTTGCATTTCAATGGCAGTCATCACTAATGAGAAGAACTTTTAATTCTTCAGGGCTGGACACCTCTGCCGCATGCCAGCCACCTCGTGGGCTTTCATCTTCAGTGGGCTGAAGATATGTGTCAAACTTAGCGCTAGAAAGTGGTAGACCAGACTTTAGTGGGTCTGTGATGTGTGTTTAAAACCTTGCCAAAAGTGTGTGAAATCAGATTGTGAATGAAGTAACTAGATAAATGTGTGTGATGAAGTAACTAGGGTAGAGGCACCAATAAATGAACGTTTAAGCGTTTTTGACAACTTTAAATAGCTATAACTCAATTATTTCATGACATTGATGCATGCTTATATTTTTTTCTTAATCCATAAACATCAGGGATTTAACGGATTAAAAAAAGTACCGTCTAGATCGGCAATGTTTTTTTTTATGTTACTATTTGTAAAAAAATTAAGGTTTTACCCCTATAGTTGAACACTGAGCCCTAATTATGAACATTTTGCACCCCATAGTTGAACTAACACTTTAATAGTAAAATCTGGAAGAGACTGGAAGACTGGATCTGGTAGAGTCTGGAAGAGATCGCTCATAGCGATAAGACCGCCCATTGTACTTCGCTTTAGTTTAAGTATTTTCGTTAAATGTGTAATGTCCTATTCTTGTGGTGTACAATAAAGTGTTATCTATCTAATAGTATTTCAATTCGTTCATTATTTGGAGTAAAGAACCAGAAAATGAACGAATAAAATTCACTTCAGCGTTCAATTTAAGGCACGACACCCAAAATATGAACGAATAAAATGCGAACATATTCCTTAGTTCAAATTTTGGGCATGAATCATATGCCTTTTCTCCAGTAGTTGAACGCCGTACATCTATTGGATCAAGCGAACAAAATTGAATCCATTACTTGAACAGTTAATTTCTCTAAAAATACGGTAAATAATGTAAAAATGTATCAATATAAACAAAGCCAAATATAACAAGATTTTATTCAAACCAAATCCACTGAAATCTAACATCAATTCTTTCTACAAGCTGATAAAGTTCTTAAATTTGGAGGGCACTTACCTTAAGTAAGTTTCCATATAAAACAGATTTTTGGCGGGAAACGCGCACACAACGGCTGACTGCGAGCGCGTCTGAGTCGTCACTGTCAAAATTGTTATGAAACCGGGAAGAAAAAAAATTGCCCTATGCGGGAAAAAATATTGCACACATGTAAGTAGCGGGGTGTTTTATATTTTTTTATTTTTCGGTCGATCGTTCATCTATTGGGGACCGTTCATCTATTGGTGCCTCTACCCTACCTACTAAAGATATCTACAATGTTGTATCAATGTTTTTATAGCGTTAAAGATTTCATATAATTACAATAGCGCCTCCCCTCGGCGCCGCCGGGCTGGACGGCGTGCATGTGAACATAGCATAAACAGATGGTACAGAGCGCGCGACGAACAGCGCGATGTGGCCGCATCTCCACGGACGGCTCGGGCTCGCTTACGATCGTGCTACCCCGCGTCGTTTTAACGAGCAGGCTTGCGTCCGTCCGTATTATAGCCAAGCCGCGCCTACACGGATGGTGCGGCGCGGCTCGTGTTACAGCGGGCCGTTTAACCGCACCTTTATTAGCTCTTTCCATCCACACACTTCCCGCGATCATTTAACAATCACATAGTCGCTATTAGATGGCATACCAGCCAGGCTCAAGCTTTGGTCTCGTGATCGTAACGCACAACGCTGCGGTATGCGATATGCGATGCCGGACACTCAATCATATGAAATGAAAAACGTCTAGAATAGTCTCTTGTTCCGTCGCAGTTTGCGTCAGCGACGAAGTGCAATCGTGTGACGCTGCGTCAAGCCGTATACCGCAGCGTTGTGCGTTACGATCGCGAGACCAAAGCTTCAATCTTTAAATAAGTGTTGCAGTGAGCTATTTGTGACTGCATTTTTGTATTCTAACTAGGAGTGAGGCATATATATCGGAACAGGTAAAAATAACAGGTATTTTAAAACAACAGCTTGGAACTGTTGTCTAAACCACTGAGAACCTGTTCCAGTTCCATTCCACAACAGCCCGAATCTGCCGAAACATGCGTCTCTTTATTCTAGCTTATGGAGATTATTATGTTAGAAGGAGACGCCACGCACGGAACATGTGAGGCATATATATCGGAACAGATAACAAAATAACAGCTTGGAACTGTTGTCTAAACCAACCAATGAGAGCCTGTTCCCTGCCTGTTCCAGTTCCATTCCACAACAGCCCGAATCTGCCGAAACATGCGTCTCTTTATTCTAGCCTAAGGAGATTACTTTTGTTAGAAGGAGACGCCACGCACGGAACATGCTCTTCTCTATTCTAGCTTACGCATCTTACCTTTGTTAGAACGAGATAGCCTGTTACAAGCAGAGAACAGCAGGGCGATCATGTAACTTTTGTTGCAATGGTTTCAATGGATATCCTATTGAAACTGTCACATTTGCGATCACGTAAAAGCTTCGATTGCAATCGAAAGCGCATTGCAATTGAAACCATCTTTGACAATGAACGATTGCAACATGAGCTTAATCTTTCTCTAGATATCATGAAACAGCGATCACGTAAGGCTGTTTCAATGGAACTGACAGCTTACGATTACTATCATATCAATCGCGAATAGAAACAAGTAAGGTGTTGTTGCGATGGATAGAAATTGAAGAAAGTAAGTTATTTACAGTAAGTTTTCAGTGTTTTGACAATGATAAACAAAGTTATTATTGCATTCATAATCAAATAAAATCTAGTGCGTACTTACTACAATTCCGTTTCAACTAAGTATTTAAATTCATTTCAGTTTATCATGTCAAGAGGATTCCTACTTGGGCTAGAGGAGAAACAGTGCCAAAAAAAAACGTATTCTTGATAGAAGATTGATGCAGGATGCCAGCAATCCGTTCTAAATCCCTCAGAGAGAGTTTATTTCGAACCTTTGCCTGACGAAGGAAGCGTTTGATATCCTGTGCTGGGATATCATCCTCATTCTACCATAGCCATGTGTAGAATCAGTCAAAACCTCCACGTGCAGGGGAAAATAGCTGGCTCCTGCCTATATTACATTACATACTTCTAATATTTCATTATCAATTATGTACTAATGACTAGAATAGGATAGAAGCTGTTTCAAATTAAAATACTTACAAAATGCTATAATAAGTCTGATTTATAAGCAGTAAGTGTCCTATCTATTATTGTGGTAAAGAAATAAGGCGAGTTATTAACAGAAATAATGTATTTTATTTAACTGTTTTATTTAATGGTGGTGGATGCTGTTGAACTTAAAGCAGCAGCAAGTCCACACATGGCTCTTGTGTCGCCATTTCATTAAACGATCTGCCTATAGCAGCGACAGCATCCACCATTCCCTCTCTTCACGTTCCCTCTTCCACCACAAGGTGCCTTTTTTCTAGACTGTACACCCAGCGGAGCACATTGTCATCGTGATCTAAAAACAAAAAACATTAACATCTACAAAAGTAAGCTAAATAAAACCTGTGAGTGTGAGCGCTTGCAGCGTATAGGGTCCACCCCCAGTGCACCCAGCGTTTCGCCGGTTGTCCAACACCTTGGACTTTATGCGGCACTTGTATCTACATATTACCAGTAATTAATCAAAAAAACATAGAACTATGTTGTTTTACCATATACAGCACAAAAAAATGATGAATATTAGCTGCACAAAACTAGGGTTATTGAAAACTATTTACCTACTACATACTCCCTTCCATTTATAACCAGTTTTTATGTAGCCACCACCCACGGCATGTAACATCCTTGCAAGATTTTCCCAGGCTTTCAAATATTGTTGGTGCCCTTATTTTTACTAAGGGCTATGGTTGATTGCTTCGACAAACACTGGTGGATTGGGATCATAACTTTATAACAAATAGAAACAACATTAATCACTTGAGAAAGCTAGGAATAAAGAATTAAGAATGTTGGACTTTACTTACTTCAAATCAGATTAAATAACTTGAAAAAGTAAATTTTATTCGATATTTACGAAACCTTTGTTTATTTTTTCTGGATGACTGACAGAACTGACTGATTTAGATCTGACTTAGACTGATCTGATTTAGACTGACAGAAACACAACACAAAATGAGTGAACGAGGTCTATTAGAAAGTCAAATAAAGTGGGCCAATCGTTTTCACACGGCTTCTTACTAAGATTATGATTTTTAAATTGGTCGGGTTAAATTGATTTGCAGGAACTTCACGCTGCAAAACTATCATTGCAACTGATAGATAGCGGTCAAAAAGGTATTGCAACAAGTTACATGATCGCTATTCCTTGATAGTATCGTTTAGCTGTTAGTATCAAACTAATGATTGCAACTGAATTAGACAATCGCCCTACAGGTGTTGCGTTCGGAAAATACTATGTTGCATGCAACACAACCAGCTGTTATTTTGGAACAGGTTTTTGGAACTGTTGTTTTACTGGAACTGGAACAGGCGGAACAGGTTTCTTATTTTTCCTGTTCCAACCCACTCCTAATTCTAATTCTAACCGTAACGATAAAAATGGGGGTAAATTCGGAGTTCAAAATAAATAAACAAGATTTCATTCACTTCGTCTCATATATTTCATTCTTACTGACACATTTGACATACTATTGCTTGTACGTCCAAACTTAAAAACTACATTAACATTAAAAGGCCAAAGGTTGGAATTTACTTTGAAGTGAGGTAATTTCAGTTAATACAGAAACAACATTTAGCTAAGTTTCAACAACTAACATTTCAGTAAAAATATTTCACCAACAAATTAATTATAGCCTAGCTAAGTATATTATTGGCATATCCATTTTGTAATCTTTGCATAATATTGAGGGCGGGTTTTATTCCTCATGAATCAGCTGTACCCGAAGTCAGAGTCTTTCTACCAAATGTTGTTTTCCTGTGAGCACGTAACCTCTTTTGCATGGAAAATTAATGTGACAACTCATAACTACGTATCATATTTTTGCTCTCTCAGCTTTTCTCCATACAATAGAGAGAGACAAATAGGCGAAACGAAAACTACATTTCGTAAACGAAATGTTGCAAAGGACTTGCCTTTTTGGGATAAGGCCGGCATGGCTTATTCAGCTGGGCTAAAACTATCAATTATTACATACCTCTTATTATAACTAGCGGCACATAACTCTAGCGCTAAGCGATACGCGGAGGGGATAGCTGCGCATGCGTCGTAGCAGGGAAGAGGAATCACAATGGAAGCCGCGATAAGGCGTTGCCGCTCTTACTTAGCTGTGTATTACACCAGTGATCTTATCTTTGTCTATCCCACAGAACGTAGCTACGAGTAGAAGAGAAAGTAGATGTAAGTTTGGCAACACCTTACTCCTGTGTAAATCGTGTCTGTTGATTTACGACATGTTGGACAAAACATTGTGGTGCAGTGCTGAGAAAACTCAATAAATTGTGTTAAAAATAAAGCGTTTCTACAAAATCAATTCTCCTAGTGTTGTTCTGCTGTGTATTGTTCTTCCAGAACAACAAAAGGAGGTGTAAAGACCCGGAATAGTCATTTAATACGTAAGTCTTAGTCAATATATTTCATCTTTTTACATGCTAAAAGAGCGAGATTTTTTACCAGAAAAACAGTAATAATTAAATTTTATTTCATGTTAGTTATATATTCATAAGTGTTATTGATGAAAACTAAGTGTAAAACCATTAATTATTGTAAAATAAAATGTATTGATTTAGGCATCTGTGCTAGTGATGTACTACACCAGCCAATTTGGCTATATCGATAATATTTTAGTGTCCGTTTTTTATGCATATAACTCAATGCTTTGAATGAGTTTACTGCGGGATAAATGTTTGCAAGATCTGCAAATATTTGTAGCGGGTCACTCGTAGTTCCTGATACCCACGATACGGGTATCCTAGTGTAATCCTACTGGGGGATCATGACTACTAAGTACTCAATACTCAATACATTTATTGCTTTACACATGGTTTAGTTACTGCATACATCGTTTTTAGGTGTAATTAGGTATCACATGGACTCTGCATGGGTATAGAAAACATGGAGGCAGGCCGAGGTTTTAAGGTAAGTTAGCTTGATATCTTGATATTAGGATTATGAAGTGACTGTTGTAATGTTGTGGAATCATAATAATGTGAAACATCTTTCGTTTCGTTTTTTTTGTACACAATATTTTTTTTTAAATGCTAAAAAAAACCGCGCACAGTCAAATTGGCGGGAATGAAAATCTGATACCTACCTACCTACTCTGCGCTGTGGATGTTATGTTCTCTTAGGTTAATCACAATTTTATTTTGTTTAATAAATACTAAGTAGGTACTTAGTCGTTGGGTGCTGAATAAGATTTAAAACTCGATTGAGAGACAAAGCTGAAGAAGTAAACTTCTGATTCTAGAATTAATTTGTTTTTTGTTTCCTCGCAAATTAGAGAATAGTACTAAGTATACAATGCTCGGCTGAAATAGTAATTAACGGTCTCGTTTATTTATCTCATTTATAATTTTTTTTAGATTCCCAAAATGCCCCAGAACGGAAAAAGATGCAAGAAAGTGGTGTGGAAACACAAGACCTTTCTACAACACCCAAGCGAGCAGTGAGAATTTTAAAAGTTTAAACCGTTTCATAAATTTTCATACCGTGAAAATCCCTCATTGTGTATTGAATTATATTATTGTAATTTAGTTGAACAAATCAAAGAGTTTATATCCAATTATGACGCCTTTTTCATTGATTTCGGTATTCAATAAATAATGCTGGACAATTCACACAACATTATCTAGCCCTAGAATAAGCAGAACTTGTGTTATGGGTGCTAGATAACTGATATACCTACATAATACAATACATTACATGTATAGATATATATTTTTTTTATATAGAAAAGACCAGAACACCCGGAATAAATACCTGCAGATCGTACAAATATTTGTTCTAAGGCGGGAATCGAACCCGCAACCTCTTGCGTCGCAGGTGGACATTCGCCCACTGTACCACAGAGGTCGTCAAATCGTCGTAATTCATCGATAGGTTAGTTAATGTCGTTACTTCTCTAGTCACGCACACTAATACATATCTACAACTGAACACTAACAAAAAACGGACACGCTTTGAAATTTATTTATCCATCCCTAGTAAATAAAACATCCTTGCGTCGTAGTGTGCATGTCGCGCACACTGGATGTGTGGATGTGTGCAGAGTGTCCTATTGGTTCAGAGAGCGGAGTGCGACTGGAGAGCCAATCAGCGCTACGCACGCCCGCCCTTCATCCCGCTAGCCCCCCTCAGGTACCTTATTTTTTACTTCTGCGCAATAACGGTCAACGCTAGAGTTATGTGCCGCTACCTATATGAGTTTTGTTCGTTAACATTCGAGGCGTGCGAGTCCTTTTTTGCAACCGTGCGTTTATTTTATCGAGAGACCACAAAAAAATGTAACACTTTTCATTCAACCATCGAAACACTTACAAGAAAACACGTTTTGCATCTTGTAAGTAAAGATCATCTGAGGTGCACTTATCCTTTCACCACACTTTTAGGGTTTATGTATAGATAACCTTATCTGCCAAACTCGCACCATCATCATCATTAGGCTGAAGAAGTCCACTGCTGGACATAGGCTTTCCCTACACATTTCCAGGAAACGGTTCTGAGCTCTTTCCATCCATCGACTTCCCGCGGTCTTAACAACGTCGTCGGTCCAACTGGTGGGCCCTACGTTTCGTCTTCCGGTTCGTGGTTGCCATTCCGGAGAGAACTTTTATTCCTCTAACTCGCACAAATCAAGTGAAACTTGATTTCTTTGAAACACTCTCAAAAACAGGCTCGCACGCACAAAACTGACGCCAATGACCAAAACTCAAAACACACTGTTCAATGCAACATGGTATTAATATACAAAAATATACTCTGGCTGCACTTACACTTACAAAATAACTTTTATCTAGATTACTATCTATCACTTCGCCGCTTTTGAGGGAGGCCTAAACACACCTACGACTACCGCGTGATCTCGCTCGTAGGGCTCCAATGTCAGCTGTTCTTGTGGTTTTAATTTGTCCGCTTGTAGTTTCTTTACTTCTGCGGCAAATACTGCCTCGGGCTGCGCCGTGGAGTCTATACACGATGCCTGAAAGGGTTTTATAGGTCAGTAGGGGTAGAGGTTTAGAGTGGGAGGGTTTTATAGCAAGGTGGTAAGACCTCAGTGAGAGAGTTCATTATCAACATGAAACATTTAGCGGTTTTTTTACATCATAGGAAGTTATTATTAAATCTCATAGTGTTAGATTCAAAGGTATTTTTTTTGGACATCCACACAACACTATCTAGCCCCAAACTAAGCAGAGCTTGTACTATGGAAACCAGATAGTTGATATAATACTTAAATACTTTTTGTAAATACATACTTAGAATACAATATAACACCCAGACAGAGAGCAAACATAAATTTACCACACAAATGACGCACTTCTCCAGTATCGACGTATCTTTTTTCTTTAAGTGTTCTTGTTTTATACTGGTTTATGTAGTAAATAAATAAATGTCTACGTCTTATTTTTGTTCTCGGTGGGGATCGAACCCATGCCCTACGGCGTAGAAGGCTGAGCTAGTACCAACTGCGCTGAGAGGCCAGCCGACATTCCAAGGTTTGATAAACCCAAGTGCCCTACGAAGCAATGCTTTGATATAGGCAGAAGTTCACTGCTTGGAGGAGACATGGCTCTCCTCTACACATTTCCAGGAAGATTCATTTGTAGGCCTCCATTAACCAACTTTTCGCCATCGAGATATAAGTACTACGTACGTAGTACTTATATCTCGATGCTTTCCGCGATTTTTATAATGTCATTGTTCGCATTGTAGAACTGGCAACTAGACTCATAGCTAAGCCGAGACGTTTCAAAGTGATCCTTGTGATACAACTAAATAAATACATTTTGTTTTTATAACGCTTTTATTAGCTTCACCTGTATGTATGTAACCAACCCCTCTGAGCTCGATTTTGTCCTACTTTGAACTATCAGATTTGATTCAAACTTTGCACACCTGTCAAAGGTCGATAACAATGCAATAATATGAAAAAAAAAAAAAGTAAAAAAAAAATATAGTAGTTTAAAATACTAAAGAATCACGCTTTTATAATTAACTAGTGGCCGCCCGCGGCTTCGCTCGCCCGTTCCCGTAACACCCCGTTCCCGTTACTTTTTCGGGATAAAAAGTATCCTATGTCCTTCTCCTGGTTCTAAGCTACCTCCCAACCAATTTTCAGCCAAATCGGTTCAGCCGTTCTTGAGTTATAAGTGGTGTAACTAACACGACTTTCTTTTATACAACGTGTATCAAAATATGTGTACTATCCTGAAGGGGGGTGAATTTCCACCCCCCGGGGAACAACTTTTGTTCAACGACTTTTCGAACTTCGATTGGTATCTCTGAAAAAAACTGCAACGAAGTTTCAACATTAACAGCTGACTTTATACAAAGTGACAACCCTAAACTCAGCTACAGAGGTAGTAGATAGTAGTAGTAGACCTACAGAGGTAGTAGGTCAAGGGGTTACAAGGATAGGGTTGTCAATTTATTTAGGCATTATGAAATTCAATATTTTTGTATGGGAAACTGAAAATAGGAATTTTTAATTATCTCCCCTCCGCAACTGATCACCATTGTGGTCTGAAACCCCCCACCTTCGCATAGTACACATATTTAGATACACCTTGTATATAGATTGAACTAAAAAGTTAAAAATAAAACTGTAATAATCAATTGAAAAAATTATATTATTGTACAAAAAGCGTGGGGGGGGCTTGATTTTGATTGTTGTAAATATTGTATCAACAGTTTATTATTTATATCTGAAGTTACTATAAAAAGCACCCCACGCTTTTTTGTACAATAATATAAATTTTTCAATTGATTATTACAGTTTTATTTTCAACTTTTTAGTTCAATTAGTTATAAAAGCGTGTTTTTTAAACTATAATTTATTTGTGTTTCTTCATTGTTTTATCTTAAAAACTAAGTGAATATACTAAACGTATGTTCCCGTGACCACGCCAAAATTTTTTGTATGACCATTCTTAAAAAATAATGTGCTACAGTGTGGTCTTACCTTTATTGATATCACAAAATGGCCGCCATTTTTGAGAAAATGCTGCGCATTGAGACTGACTATCCTAGCCTGATCGGGCTGCGCCACGTCTGCGAATATGGTGTCGACCATACCCACCAGCATTCTGGAACACGGAGGATATGTTAGCATTTGTATGAGAGTGGATGGAAGGATAGATATTTCGGTTAGAATCAGAGAGAGAGTTCAATGTTTCAACATGAAAGATTTAGTAAGAACGATTCATCATATAATATAACTGCTACTTTTGAAAACGGGTAACGCAGCATGACGTCATGTTTTTTCATGCGTTCAGCCGGCTCCATCGAATTATAATGCTATGTTCACATGCACGCCGTGCGGCGGGCTGCGCGGCATCAGGCCGGCGAAAATTCAAGCTGTTCACATGCACGCCGTCGTGTCAGTCAGTGCCAGCATGGCGGGCAGCGAGGATCTCGGTGTTGTTGCTGCCATATCCTTTGGCTTAACTTATTTAAAAATAGTTCAACCAATTTTCATCTAAGCATCGTGAATTTTTTTCTAGTCCTTATGGAATTTGTGTTCGGGGTTCCATAATATTCCTTCTTCCTGGTAATATTCCAGGAACGTCAAAATTGTCTCGTTTGACCATTCGACCATGTTGTCTCCGATCGTAGTGACTTTTTTAGCAACGTTCAAGATCCACTCATCACGAAAGCGCGAGAGAGACTGACTGCCATCGCGCGTGTAAACAGTCACCGGGCGTCCGCACATTCATCCTTTGAACTTTGCCAAAAAACCGACACTCGCCCGGTTCGCGGCATTTACGTTCACAGGCGCGTTTACGGGCTCGGGCGTACCGTTTACACGCTCGGGAATGCACGTTGAATGTCGAGTTGAACGCGCGCGTGTGAACGTAGCATAAGACGTTGTCACGTCAAAATAATGGTTACCTGTATTTTAACGGATGTCTGGCATCTTCAATGATAGGTATAATATTGGTCCTTTTCTTGGCAACATTGATTAAATCTCTGCCGGATCTATGTGAGAACTCCACTGCGTAAACTAATCCTTCCTGTTGAACAAATATTATGTTATTTTCTTAAAAATGGATAAGTGAATGTGTTTGTATGACCGAGATAATCAGAAGTGGGTATGTGGACATAGTCTTCATGAATAGGTCTAGATTAGAGGGACCACGATCATCATTGAATAATTATATAGTGCACGAAAGGAGCCTCTTTGAGGCGCACTTCAAATCCTTTCATCGCACTGGTTCGTAAAAACCAGTGATAGAGAAGAAGATTAAATAATTAATAAATATAAATAAATATTGTGGACAACACATCACATCACTATCTAGCCCCAAATAAAGCAGAGCTTGTACTTTGGGAACCAGATAGCTGATATAATACGTATATACATTTTTTTTGTAAATAATGTAGTGTTTATATTTTATGTCGCTGACTGTCTCACTGTAAATACTCACATATTGCTTAATATTTCTTTGTAAATGCCTTTAGGAAGGAGGATTCTGTTCCTCTTGTGCTGGTAGGGAACTCTAAATTGCATCTTTCGGCCTCTGGCGCCAGCCTTTTCTCTTTTTTGGTTAAAAACATCTAAATTTCCACTTGAACACTTTATTACTCTATTCGAAAGAGCAGAATTTTCTGATCCTGGAGGTATACTTGATCCCATATCTAAATTAATAGCTTTTATAAGATTCCTTTATAAATGTTAGTATTTTCACATCTTTGTTGACACTGATTGTCAAAACAAACCAAAATATGTCTTTTATATTTCATTTTTAAATGCCATCAAAATGAGGTTGGTCTTTAAAACATAGAAGAACTTCTGTGAAAGATGCTGGACGATGACTACGAAACTAAATAAAATTAAATTTGGAACTGAATTCGAAGCTTGAAATGCTGAAGGATTCGGGTGGATCAGTTGAACCACGGCCGCGGAACAAGACAGACCTCGAGAGTCTATTTAAACGTCAGATTGATTTTTCATACGAAGGGAAACTAGTACCTTCGTCCTTGGTTGCGGTCACTAACGACTGCCTACAAATCTGACTGTGCTACGGAGATACTGAACCGCTATCTACTCCGTTCCGACGCTAGAGCAGGCTTCACCTCAAGCCAGCTCCATATTAAGGTGTTCTGTTCTCTTCAGATCCACACCTTGGTTCCTCACTGCTTTGCCTGCCAGATAAGTCTGCCTGTCTGCTTGCTTGCCTTCCTGCCTGTCTGCCCGCCTGCCTGCCTGCCTGCCTACCTGTCAGCCTTCACGCCTTCACTTCGCCAGCCGCACGCTGCACGCCAGTGCACCTTGGAAACCCAGACGCATCCTTGAAACCATCGTAGGAGTGATTCATCCTCATCATCATCATTTTTTATCCCTTTTTCTTTATTAAATTTGTAAGCTTTTTAAAAATCTTTCCCTCAAACCGTTAGGTCTTTTTTTATTCTTAAATAACTTGTGCGTGCAGTCCCTCTCTGGGACTGTTACGTTACAATATATACTTAGAATACTATATGAAATGAAATGAAAATGAAAAAAAATGAAATGAAAAAAGTTTATTGAATGAACACAAGAGAAAAACAAACAAGAACCTTAAATACAAACAAGGTATAGGTACAAGGCGAGATGTTTGAGACAATAGGGAATATATGAAAATTCTATATAACACCCAGACAGAGAACAAACATTTGTGTTCACCACACAAATATTTATTTTCGGTAGGGATCGAACCCACGACCTACGGCGCATACTACTACCGAGTGAGCTGAGAGGTCAGTCAAATGTTCACACAAGTCTGAAAGAAAGCATGGATTGCTTAATTTTTTTTTTTTTTACTTTTTATAGGTTTGCGTTTCATACTTTCACCCCGCGCACATCCAGTGTACAGTCACGTTTTCAATTGTATTGTTATTGACAAATTACGTTTTTGTTCTTCTACTCCCATAACACAAGCTCTGCTTAATTTGGGGCTAGAAAGTGTTGTGTGGATTGTCCAAAATATTAAAAAAAATGGGGATAAACAGGCATTATGATCAAACTTACTGGTCCAACAACATCGGAGACATGACTGACTGTGGTTCCACTCGCTGCTCCGAGGTACAGCACCCTGGATCCCGGAGGCATGTGAATTGCATCCACACCACCCATTATGGCCGCAGCTAATTTTGATCTGATGAAATTAGATCAGTTTTTTATTTGTCCAAGAATGTTTGGCTGGTTGTAGGAGTGTGTCATAATCAGAAGTGGGTATGTGGACATAGTCTTCATGATTAGGTCTAGATTAGAGGGACCACGATCATCATTTTATAATATCTGTACAGATATAATTATGTGAATTTTTATATTACAAAACAATTCCTGACCCTAACCACAGAACAAAGTAGAACGGCCATGTGGCAGGAAAAGTGTCGCCAAAATCCATGAGCATTATGCTCCTTTCTCCTTACAAATTCAACAGTTTTTTCGGGAGTCGTAAAGTGAAAAATTCCTTGCAGCAGCGCAAGAATTTTTCAACAATGAAACATGGAAATACTTTCTAAACATCTTCCTTCCTACTTTTTTCTTAGAATCCTCATATTTAGTGATATTTTCGGTCCGGGGACGCAGGTCTTTATGTCAAATTACCGACCTGCACTTACGACTTTATGTTAAAATAGCAACATACCATATCATCTGAAAGTCAAAATGCCTTAGGCCCCAAAATGCCTGAAATTTATTATACCTGAATGTTTATAAGACTGATTAAAAAAATGAACGTCAATGTACAGTCGTGCAAAAAAAAACTTTATTTTCTTTTTTAATAATAATTATATTTTTTTTATCTGTATCGTTTTCTTAGTGATATAACATTTTCCAAAAATGAAATTGGTGTAATGTTTTCCTCTCTTAGCTCCCTCAATTGTTTTTTATAATTGTAGTTAAAGCTTATTTCATTTCGCTTACGACGGGCACCTGAAAATAACGCATTTCTTACACGGGTGTCTTGGTATTTCGCCTCTCTCTTCAAGATATAGACAAAACGAATGAGTGTAGGCTTGTGTGGCATTCTAACATTCAGCCGCCTGTTCCACCCTTACAAAGCATTATTGCTGCGGCGAAGCTTATCGTTTCCACAGCTGATGATTGCGGAGTCCATATTCATCCATAGTCTTTTAAAATATGTTTTAAATTTATTCATTTCCGAGTTTTTCTTCATTTTTTCAACTATCTTCAACCAACTGGTATGTACATGTTATGTATATGTTGTTCAGGCAACAACGGGAGACTTGCACATAAACGAGTAGGTAATATGGCGTCCAGCTTTGTTTTCGCATATTCGTAAACTTTTAGCCTTTTTCCATACCGCCCTGTTGTAATGAAAATAACAGCCATTTAGATTTACGTCAGGAAAAGTTGTCTTTACAGCGTTGATCTGTGCTTTTTCAAAATCACATTTAAAAATATTAATATTAGATTTACGTCAGGAAAAGGCATGACCTAACCAACCTATTAGGCATGACCAAGAAATATCTAATATGAAATCAATTTTTGCATACATACGTACGTCACATCAATCGTCGATATAACGGCTATTGTCAAGACATCGACACTCTGTAAAAAGTTTGAATAAATTAAGAAAAAAAAAAAAAGATTTTTCTTGTCGATTGTATGAAACACCACAGGTATAAAGTAATTCAGTCATTATTTATAAGAGCCGATTTGAATTTCAGGCATTTTGGGGCCTAAGGCATTTTGACTTTCAGATGATATGGTATGTTGCTATTTTAACATAAAGTCGTAAGTGCAGGTCGGTAATTTGACATAAAGACCTGCGTCCCCGGACCGGATATTTTAAATATAATAGTGGAAATGTAAAACTGGCGACATCGGCTCCCATACAAACGGCACATGATCGCCTTTCTACTGTATTCTGTATTCTGTGGCGCTGACTTACTAACCGCAAAATAATCAGTTCAGTTTTGTATTATCTTAAATTTAAAATCTTACCTAAAAGGATTCCATACTCTGTATTCCACCTTTTCTCCTTCATTCTGTCAAAATACAATAATAATTAGAATTTGTAATATTTTTGGATAAAATATTTTCTTTTGCAAATATTAAATCAGAAGTGGGTATGTGGACATAGTCTTCAAGAATAGGTCTAGATTAGAGGGACCACGATCATCATTTTAAAGATAACACCTAATTTCGGCAATTTTTTATCATCCGCACTTGATGTGCGGGCAGGTTTTTCCGCAAGTAGGCCGCTGGTGGGCCCTTTTTGCGTGACCCTGGACACATGTTGCTCGAACTTTTATAGGTTCTACGACACGCCGGTTCCCTCACGATGTTTTCCTTCACCGTTTTGAGAGTGCATATAACTTTTTCGACAGAAAAACTCATTGGTACACAACTGGATTTGAGCCCACAACCACTTCAACTTACTAATTAATTCTAAGAGCTATGTCGGTGACCTTGGTTCTTCTTATGCCTACTATGGTTGGTAAAGTACAAACCTCAACAGATATTCTCTTCTCTCCGTAAACTTCAGATCCTGGTACCAGATTCCTTGTCACCAATGCATCTTCCTTCCCCCTGGCTATGAAGACACCGGCATGTCTGTGAAATACCATCCGTTAGCAAGAGAACTTAATGATCATTCAGAAGGTATTTGTATGAACATGATCAGTACTTTTAAAAGTATCTTCAAGCGTTCGCTTTCAGAAGAACGAAAGTTATAAGTTTAGCATCATTTCAATATTAACTAGTTTAAATAATAAATATCGTTAACAATTCACACAACACTATCTAGCCCCAAACTAAGCAGAGCTTGTACGATGGCGACCAGATGGCTGATATAATACCGAGGGTGCAGTGTTAAAACCCGATAAATGCAATAAATATCGAAAATGTGTTTTCGACAAACCCGCTAAATTAAGAAATTCTGATTCTCGTTCCGTTTTTTGCATTTATCGGGTTTTAACACTGCACCCTCGATACTTCTTAAATACTTTGTTTTGTTAATACATACTTAGAATACAATATAACACCTAGACAGAGAGCAAACATCTGTGTTCACAACACAAATATTTGTTCTCGGGGATCGAACCCACGACCTATTTCATATTCATTTATTAATTGCTTCATGTGTTTAATAGGTCTTAGGGGGTAATAACGTCCAGAACATGAGCTCCGCTGGGGCATTACAATGGCCTTACGGCGCAGAAGGTAGAGCTACTGAGCCGAGAGGCCAGTCACTTTAAAATTATGTTGCCGGCAAGTTTATCATGCGCACTTGATGTGCGGGCAGGTTTTTCCGCAAGTAGGCCGCTGGTGGGCCCTTTTTGCGTGACCCTTGACACGTGTTGCTCGAACTTTTTTAGGTTCTACAACACGCCGGTTTCCTCACGATGTTTTCCTTCACCGTTTTGAGAGTACTGGCATAGTGCACATAAATGTTTCGACAGAAAAACTCATTGGTACACGAGCGGATTTGAACCACCTTCGGATCGGAAGGCGGGGCCACTACCACTAGACCACCAGTGCTCTCTCTTCACTCTCCTCTATTAGCCGTCATTTCAACAGTCACTCCATTCTTACTCATGTCATCCATTTTTTTTCCTTCACACAATCCATCCATTTTTTCTTTGGCCTACCTCTACTTCTATAACCATCCACATTCATATTTAGCACTCTTCTCGCTACATGACATTCTTCCCTTCGCATGACATGCCCGTACCATGCTAACCTAATGCGTCTCATCTTTTCAGTCACTGGCGCCACTTTCAAACTGCCCCTAATATTGAGTATATTCCTTATCCCCTAATATATCCATTCTAGTCACTCCACACATCCATCTCAACATTCGCATTTCATTTTAGTTTATTTTACCTGTGTGGTTCAATAATAACTTGTTTGCCTCCCTTGAACCCTCCCCTTGCGCCACCGGGCGCTCCTCTGCCGCGACCTGCCAAATATCATCATGTATAGCACAGCCTTTTGGATGAGTCTCGAATTCGCGTGTATGGGATAATCAGAAGTGGGTATGTGGACATAGTCTTCATGAATAGGTCTAGATTAGAGGGACCACGATCATCATATAGTTTTAGTGCTTAGAAAATTTGCAAACCAGACTTTATGGCAAGGTCTCTTTCACGGAGACATTGGTGATTTTAAAAGGCTCTACAATTGATATCAAATATTAACTTTTTTAAACAGACTATGAATAAAAGAGGAGCATTCTTAAAAGGAAAAATACAACCAAATTAAGAGGTTGTATTTATTATGTTTGTTATCGCATAACTTCTGTCATTTATGAGCCAAAATAAAAAAAACTTTTTTTCCAAAAGAAACTTCCAGTAGCATCGAAATTTAATCAAAACTTAGTTCAGCAGTTTGGTCTTGAAGTCAGTTTCTAAATTTTTTAAAGTAGGTATTTAGAAAAAATAAATAGTAGACAATCATCAACTCACCTCCCGCCCCTCTCCCTCCGAATCCCCTCCCCCCGCCGCCCGGGCCCCCTCCCCGCTTCTCAAAGCTCCCTCCCCCCCGGCCGCCGCCGAACCCCCCCCTCCCGCCGCGATCCCCCCCGCGCCCGCCACGGAACCCGCCGCGACCGCCGCCACGACCACCGCCACCGCCGTTGAACTCTAAAAACAATATTTACATTTAATTTTGGGAAAACAATATAATCTAAATACATAATGCGTGTTGCCAGTGAGTGAGTATGGAACTGAGACGTGGTCGCTAACTATAGGCCTCATGCACAAGCTCAAAGTCGCGCAACGAGCTATGGAGAGAGCTATGCTGGGAGTTTCACTATGTGACAGAATCAGAAATGAGGATATCCGTAGAAGAACCAAGGTCACCGACATAGCTCGTAGAGTTAGTAAGTTGAAGTGGCAATGGGCAGGCCATATAGCTCGAAGAACCGACAACCATTGAGGAATAAAGGTTCTCGAATGGCGACAACGAACCGGAAGACGAAGCGTAGGGCCCCCACCCACCAGATGGACCGACGACATTGTTAAGATCGCGGAAAGTCGATGGATGGAAAGGGCTCAGAATCGTTCTTCCTGGAAACGAGTAGGGGAGGCCTATGTCCAGCAGTGGACTTCTTCAGGCTGATGTTGCTGATGATGATGAAATACATAATAATAATAATAAATTTTGTGGACAATCCGCACAACACAAAATTCGGCAAATTTTATCATTCGCACTTGATATGTGTTACTTTAAAAAAACCAATGTTACTTTTATCTAAGTAGGACAGGACAGCTAGTACTTTTAGTTAATTATAGTTGTTATCAATAAAAAAAGGATTTATTGAAAAATATTGGCACAATTCGTTAAATTTATCATTTATAACAAAAGACTGAGCTCAGTTGGATAGTAATGGGTAGCTTTGCCATCTGCGCTGGAGAGCACTGGTGGTCTAGTGGTAGTGACCCCGCCTTCCGATCCGAAGGTGGGTGGGTTCAAATCCACTCGTCGAAAAATTTATGTGCACTATGCCAGTACTCTCAAAACGGTGAAGAAAAACATCGTGAGGAAACCGGCGTGTTGTAGAACCTAAAAAAGTTCGAGCAACACCGTGTCAAGGGGCACGCAAAAAGGGCCCACCAGCGGCCTACTTGCGGAAAAACCTGCCCGCACATCAAGTGCGCATGATAAAACTTGCCATCTGCGCTGTTGGTTCAACCATTGCAGACAAAGATTTTTTTAGTGTGTATGTTTATCGCACAAATGTTTGTGCTTGTTACTGGACACCCAGCAACAGGCACTATTAACACATGGTCTTTTAGACCCTTTTTTATCATTACATATTAACCTGCTTACAATCTGCACAACTAAATGCTATGGGTCTGCTTTGACTACATTGCAACACCCTTACAGAGCCAACTAAGTATTGATTCAAAAACTAGTCATAATCATATCATTGCCTCAATGAAATGTATACATGAAAGATCTTAAAAATAATAAATAAGTGACACTCATTCCCCATAGCTGGGATGCAAGTTTTGGGTTCATGCCATTTAAGTCCTAAGATTGATACTGTTAAATTTTTAGTAAGCGGGTAAGCGCATGCTTTGCTTAGCAAAGCATGCGCTTACCTAAAAATCACACAGCGCTGTCTAGTGTCTAGTCCCAAACTAAGCAAAGTTTGCTTAGTTTGGGACTAGACACTAGACAGCGCTGTGTGACAGTTCCACAAACGGGGACTAAGATTGATGATTGATTCCTGTTTAGTTTGCCATCTTACATTAACTCCAGAATTTCACTTAAATCTTAGTAAACGCAGCATCACATCGAAGGATGTGCTTCGATGGATGTGTCTAAGCGCGTTCCAAGCGTGTGAGATTTCGACATAGCGTGGGCCAACCTAACCTCAATCCACATGTTTGATGGAATTATTCGAAGATTTATTTGAATTAGATTGAAAACTCTACAGAGCGCTCCAGGAAGTAGTGTGAATAGCAAAGACGCATGTAAACGTGACGAGAATCAGTACAAACAATAGCACATAACCTCAACATGGATTTTAAGTATTTTAGTCTGAAATTGAAGTAAAACCAGCATCAAGGCAAGTTAGTTCTATTACGAGGTCATTATTAAGGGATTTAAGGGGTTTTTACATACTAGATTGACGAATTATCAGAGGAATGTGGTCTAAAATAAACCACGCGGTGCCCACGCATGGGTCGATCAAAAGATGCAAAATCAAACTTACCTGGTTTTCCCATAACAGAAGCACAAATGTTATTCACACAAAAAGCTTGATATATCCAAATATTTTCGCTATCTATAAACAAAAATAAACTTTATTTTCTTCATGAACAGCGCGGAGCCATCATGCCGCGCAGCCGTCTTCGGAAATGACGTCATTTTGAATGAACGATGTTGCCTGCTGTTGACAACTTTTTTTTTTTTTTTTTTTTACTTAGTTTACACACTTATAATATTATAAATAATGTATCCTAATAAGATTACGATCTAGCCATAATGTAGGCTAATGAGCAATTTTATGCTGACTTAAATTTCTACATTGCTATTCTAAGAATGTGTCCATAAGCACGTTTCTTATTGTCTCTATTCACGTAAGGGGAAACACTTTGTTCTTGTGTTCTTAAAACGTAGCACTAGTTTACACTTACACTACAGTTCACTATTGTATATACACTACACTAACTCAAAAGGTTTTTTCCTTTTGAGCCTTCTCACTAGGTCCGTGTTGTCAAGGAGCTGGATTGCCTCGACATTCACATGGTGAAGAAGCCTTTGTTCATGAGCTTCTGCGTGTTTTTTTATCACTTTAACGACGATCTCAATGTTAAGGTCCCTTTGGAGATCGTCGTTGCGTATGTACCAGGGAGCGTTCACTATGCCCCTGAGTACTTTGTTTTGAAATCGCTGGATTATTTCTATGTTGCTCTTTTTGGTACAGCCCCAGAGCTGTATACCATAGGTCCATACTGGCATAAGGACTTGTTTGTACAATAGTATTTTGTTGTGTACGGACACTGGAGAGTTTCTTCCAAGTAACCAGTACATGCTTTTGTATCTTAGTTCCAACTCTTCCTTTTTCTTCTTGACGTGAGCTTTCCAGCGTAGCTTTGCGTCAAGCGTCATGCCTAAGTATTTTGCGTTATTTTCATATGGTATGAGCTTGCTATTAATAAAAATAGGATGGTAATTTTCTTTTTTGTAGCTGAAGTTAACGTGGACTGATTTTGTTTCATTTAATTTGATTCTCCATTGTACTGTCCAGTCATGGATTTTATTAACTGCTACTTGGACCTTTTCTGCTGCTTCTGCGTAAGAGGCTCCTACAGCCATTATGGCAGTGTCATCAGCGAAGGTTGCTATAGTATTATTTTCTAGTTCTGGAATGTCACTGGTGTATAAAAGGTACAGGACCGGACCTAATACACTTCCTTGTGGCACCCCTGCTTCAATTGGTTTTATTTCTGAATAGGCATCTTCATGCTTTACTCTAAAGACTCTGTTTGTTAAGTACGATTGCAATATTTCTGCGTAAGGCACGGGTAGGATTTGCCTTAATTTGCGTATGAGGCCTTCGTGCCAAACTTTATCAAAGGCCTGTGCTACATCAAGAAATATGGTGGAACACACTTTTTTTTCTTCTAATGTTTTCTCGATTATATTTGTGATTCTATGTACTTGATCTATCGTTGAGTGTTTCTCTCTAAATCCAAATTGATGCTCTGGGATGATATTGTTAGCTTCTATCAGAGGCTTTAGCCTTTTTAATAATAGCTTTTCGAATAGTTTGGATATTATAGGTAGCAGGGAGATTGGTCTGTATGATTTTACGTCATGACATGGCTTACCCGGTTTTGCTATCATAATTACCTCAGCTACTTTCCATAAGTCTGGCACATATTTCAGTCTTAGTGCAGCATTGATAATATTAGTAAGTTTAATAAGAGCTTTTCTGGGAAGATTGTGTAATATTTCACCCGAAATAAGGTCAAATCCTGGTGATTTTCTCGGGTTGATGTTCTTGGTAATTTCACTGAGTACTTCTCTTGGGGAAACTGGTTTTATGAAATCGAGATCTTCGTCCCGTACGTCACAAAGACTTGTGGTTTCGAAGCTTATTGGACCTTCATTCGGTTTGAAGATGTCTTCTAGATGCTCTGCAAACTTTTTTGCTTTTTGTTCATTACTAACAACCCATTTCCCATTATCCTCTTTTAAAGGAGCAATTTGAGTTATAGGTCGTTTTAAGTTTTTTGTAGCTTTCCAAAGTGAATAACTACTATTGCGGTTATTGGATAGATTTTGAAGATATGAGTGGGTAGTATTATCATTGAAATGTTGTATTTGCATTTTCAGTTGTTTTGTGAGACTGTTAAGCTTGTTTTTATCTTGCGGAGACCGTGATTGGTGCCATTGCTTTCTCTGTCTTCTTTTTTTGTGGATGAGTTCTATAATAAATTTGGGATAATTGTTTTTTGCTACCCTTTTTTTTATTTCTGGGGTGTTTTCCCAGGCAGTCTTCTGTATAAGCGTCACAAATGTATTTACTTCAGAATTCAACTGCTCTGGATGTTTCAAGGGTACCCTGAGGTCTATGTTATTTTCTAATTCTATTTTAAAACTCTCCCAGTCTGTGTATTTATTTACTAAGCTAGGTGTACTTTCCTTAAGTTCAATTTTGTCTTTTATTTCTAGGTATATGGCAGAGTGGTCTGAGTTCATGTCATAACTCCTTGGAGGAATTAGAAATGGAGGCGTCAACGTTTAAATCCACGAACAATATTTTCTGCCAAAATTGACGGGGGACGAGGTAAACACGCATGGCACACGCGCATAGCAAAATCCTATTCATGTAAACACACACATTGACAATCCCGCACACGATCTTAAAATTTGCACACAGATAAAAAATATAACGTAGTTACGCAGTGTCAAGACTCACATTAGGATAATCTCTAGTGATGGGCATTCAGTAAGACCGGTAAATTGAACGATGAATAAAATAATGAATGAAATGGGTTTTTAGGTACAGGTAATAGTGAGTGTTATGAATAAGTTATGCACAACAGGTTTCACATTTTGTAACAGTCAGAAAATAAAAGAACTGAATTTAGTTGTTATGTTTTATTAATGGTTATATGTTTGAATCAATAGTTCTTAACATGTTATAGCATAGTACACATAAGTTTAGTCTTTTACTGAATAATTGAAAAATATATATAAAGTGAAATAACATTACATCGTCAGCCTTCACACCACAGCGAAGTTTGTAGTTCTGCCTTCTGCGCCGGAGGCGTTGGTTCGATTCCCACCGAAAACAAATATTTGTGTGGTGAACGCAGATGTTTGTTTGCCCGAGTTTGAGAACTTTCTGTAAAATGTTCCGAGCAAATCACACTCGTTCTTGTTGCATGCCAAGTTGTTTTTTGGCCAAAAAGTTTTGTCCACTCTTCAAGCAACAGGGTTTTTTGGAAACCTGCACAGGACGTAAAAGAAATATAAAATAGGCAAAAAAAATGTTTTCACTACGCCCACGACTTTATTTTTGAGTATGATGTCATGTCCTATTTTATACATTGATGAGTAGAGGGTTTGATGACTGGTACCTAGGATAACCATATTGTGGGATTTGTGAATAAATGTAATCCGATATTTCGTGGCGGCAGCCATCTCGGACCGATTTTCATCAAAAATAGCTAAGAACACTCCCGACTATTCACCTTTCAAACAAACAAAAAACCAAATTAAAATCGGTTGATTCGTTCGGGAACTTCGATGGGACAGACAGACACACACATAGACACCGCAAACTCATAACATCCCGTCGTTTTACGTCGGGGTTTCAAAAGCACCAAATACGTAATTAGACAACACATTATGTGATAATAATTTAACGTTTATTTTATCATTCATTCATTCATCAATTTCATTCAACTTTTCCCAACACTATGCCTTCTACCAAGGTATAATCTTTGACAATACTGTCGTAATACTGTCGCTAATCTGTCGCAACCGGTATTTCTTTTGAACTTAAATTCTACAAAATTACAAACACAATTGACAAAATAATACTCCCTTGTGGTAGGAAATACCATGTTCCCGGAAGTTTGATGTCTCTGATCGTCTTTTACAAGAAACTACCATGCAATTCACCATTTTCGCGGAGCTCCACTTCGCGACATGAAACGACACACAATGGCTGCAGTTGCGAGTAAAACAGTTTTATTTAAAGGATATGATCGAGGTCGGTATATGACCAGCAGAGGGGAAAGCCCTGTATTGACATCTCCATTTCTAATTCCTCCAAGCATAACTCTGATCTGTTTTTAGGTAGTTATGTGATATATTTTTATACACAAAAAAGTCGATTAAATCGGGTATTTTGAGCGGGTCGGTTGGCCAGTAGGTTGGGGATCCCGTTGATATAACATCACTGCTTGTTTCTGTTATTGCTTTCATTAGTTCTTTTCCCTTGGTATTGGTAAGTCTCGAGCCCCAGTAGGTATTTTTAGCGTTAAAATCACCTCCTAATATGAACCTTTCTCCCAGTGGTTGTAAAAGGTTCAGGTAGGTATGTTTTTTTATTGCGTGCCTTGGTGGGCAGTATATGGCAGCTACCGTGAGAGGGAACTTCTTGGTGTTGATACTGATGGATACAGATTGTATATCAGGCTCTTCGTATTTACTGTTTTCATGGTGTTTGATATTATTCTTTATGATAACAGCACTGCCACCCCTACCTTTATTATCTGGGTGAAGTGCATGATAAACTGTATAACCTTTGAATTTAATATGGGATTGCTTAGTAAAGTGTGTTTCTGATATAAGACACACATCTATATTTTCTATATCAAGGACTACTTGCAGTTCACTCTGGTGTTTCTGTAGCCCGTTGCAGTTCCAAGCCATTATTTTAATTGAACTAATCATTGTTTGGCCTTAAGTATAGCAGTTTTAGTGCTATTTTCAATTTTCTGTAGACGCTGATCGAAAGTGCTCATGAGTTTTAGTATTTCGTCCAGCTTGTTGCCGTTTAATTGTTTGGCCTGCTCGTTAAGTTGTACGGAAATTGTGCTTTTGGCAGCCGCTTGGGCGTAGGATACGTTTTGGTTGGTGTTGCTGATAGTCCTTGAGCTGTGATTATGCTGGTTAATAGTCGACAACTTGCTACTAAAATATAAAACAATAAAATGTTACCAGGTTATATTGTAAGAAAACTACCATTCCAAAGCTTTTAGATTTCATCTAGGCTTTGAGTTTTAAAGATTCGAATCGAATGAGAATGACTTGCTTAGCACGGCAAGATGTCGATAATAATCAAGTACCAACCTATGCCTGCCTACAGTTAACTGATGATTTATCTATATCGCAGCCGCCCGAGGCTTCGCTCGCTCCGTTCCCTTTACGCCCAGTTCCCGTTACCTTTTCGGTATAAAAACTATCCTATGTCCGTTCCCTGGTTATAAGCTACCTCTCCACTAATTTGCAGCCAAATCAGTTAAGCCGTTCTTGAGTTATAAATAGTACACCTAACTAACACGACTTTATTTTATACCTACATCTAGATTAAAATCAAATCCATCCTACGGGAACCATACATTTTACCGTGATAAAAAGTACCTAGCCTATGGGCTATTCCAGCCTATAATCTAACTCGGCTACAAATTTCATCCAGATCCGTTCAGCCTTTCTGACGTTATTGAGTAACAAACATCCATCCAAACGTTCACATTTACAATATTAGTAGGATGGGATAGTGGGATATATTCATAAATTGTACTAAAGTCGTAATAGAATAGTTGGCAAACGAAAGTAACATGCACGACCTAAAGATTTGGTTGAGAGACATAACTAACTACCTAGGTACATGTACAAGTGGTACTTATTCAGAAAATCCACGTCATTTGTTTATCATGGTATTTTCCTATGATATCTTGCACTTCATTTCAAATCTTGCTAAGTAGGTATATTATATCTATCTGCTGTATATTCTTTATTATTACAGTGACAGCTGTGTTCTTACTTACATAGAATGCAAGAAAGTGGTTTTAGTAAAATGTCTCTATCGAACTATAGATGGCTAAATGAACCAGCGAAGTGGAAAGTTTCTGATGAAGTTCTCGAAGTATCAACAGACGATAAAACAGATTTCTGGCAAGAAACTCTGTATAATTTTCATTTCAATACGGGGCATGTTTACGGCGTAGATGTGCAAGACGATTTTACGTTTGCGGTAAGTTAAGTTCAATCAAAACCTTCAATTATCTTTGAATAAAACCTTATTTGGTAAGTTTTTTATTTTTATAAGATTGGTGTAAAAAGGCCGAAAGTTTTATCTAAGTTTTGACAACTACCCGCAGGCCTGTGTGGAGTCCGATTTCAAACAGCTGTACGATCAAGCAGGTCTAATGATATATATTATCTAGATGAGAAGCATTGGATCAAAACAGGGATTGAATACAATGATGGGCAACCAATGATCGGTAGTGTGCTTACTGATGGAGTATCTGATTGGGCTACAGGTAACTAGATAAGTACCTACCTACCTACTAGGATTTTCAATTTATAATTAAAGTTGTAGCTTTTTTTAACCCTATACCACTGATGTAAACTGCTGAGAATAGTACATTATGCAACTAGTGAATAAAAGACGGATTTAAATCGAGGACCAAAGATGAATCAGGAGCATGTGCAGGAATCTAACGACTGAATCACGACCGTAGAAGTGTTAGAATCCTAAACGACGCGAGTGATTCATGGCCCTCGATATAAATCCGTTTTATTCAAGTTGCATAGGTACTATACTTTATACCATGACTTCGAGAAAAAGAAAGATTTAAGCGAAAAAGGATTAAAAACTATAAACTTTGTTTATACTATTCTTATATGACATAAAACAAATAATTTCAGATATTGATTTGATCTGTAAATAAAGAAGGATAAATTAATGCAAATAAATCAAATCTAGAGTATATTTATAGCGCAAGGAGGTTGTAAGGTATTGAGATGGACGTTGACCTTATTCGTGTGTTCCAAATTCAAACACCAAAACAGTGATTAAAAGAGCTTTTTCTTCACTGTTTTCAGTGAATAAAATAAGCTTTTTAGAGGGGGTATGGTATAAAATAAATAGAAGGTGGTGCTACGTGTTCTACGTGTGTGGGTTGAATGTGTGTGGAGGGAGTGTGAGTGTGACCCAAGGAGGTTGGAATAGCAAGGAGTTGTCTATGGTGTGGCCAATTGTAGTTCGGTTTTAGTATTATGGGTACCTACTTTTTTAACTATCCTACTTTTTTAGCTATCTAGGTATACCTATACCTACCTACTAACAAATGCATAATATCTTTCCAGGAGTCTTCCAAGGAGATCCCCGTAAATTCTACATTCGCTTAACAAAGAAGAGTACAGTCGTGTGCATTAAGTATTCTACAGATAATATCACGTGGAACTTACTCAGACTGTGTCCATTTCCAAAATCTAAGACTTACTTTGTTGGGCTTATGTGCTGTACTCCAAAAAGGGCTGGTTTGAATGTGAAGTTCAGCAATGTAAGTGTCTGTAAGCCGGCAGAGGATATTTTGCATTCGAATTAAAAAATAAGGGGTTAAAAATTTTTTTTTTAAAATGAATTTTTGTTCCGTTTAAAACGTAAAAATAGTGCTTGTATAAAGTGCATTTTGTTCCCATAATGTAGGTAAACCTCTTATTGTTATTTTGTGTGAAACTTCCACTAATACTATTTATGGGAACTTATATTAACTATTCTCATTTATTTTATTTTATTTTATTTATTATATTATTAACTTTTCTGAAGTGTGTACAAACAATTCTATAATTAGCTAGCCGTGAGTCCCGGCGTTGCCCACGTGGGCAGACTATTACATAGTCTGATTCTAGATCATTCAGGAATATTAAAAAAAATCTGTGCTAGAATATTTTGGCAATTTGTAAAGGAAATTCATAAGTGATAGAAAAGGATGGACTTAGAAAAGTTCCTACGTGTTAGAAATGGATAGGCTCAGATATAGATTTTTGGATTAGACAGCTCCCGAGATTAGCGTGTTCAACCAAATAAACTCTTCAGCTTTATAATATTAAGTAAGTATAGATTTACCGACCATAAAAATAAAAAATCACTTTTGAAATGGTATTTATTCATTTATCTTTATTTTGCCTTTCCATCAAGTGAATACACACATCATATTATTAATGATTAAATTCTTATTTGGAATGTTTTCCTTATAACTACTGACTTAAATAACACGAATGCTTTCATAAAATCTAAAAATGCCAAAAATCTTAGCTGTATTCAATACACATATCTACTTACTTAACTATTTTAAATAACATAAAAAATTAATGGTAAAACTTCACAATCTATTCTACCTCTATGTTATGAGAACATTATTCTAGCTATAGAGAAACAAGAAGAAGCAATCTTGTTGTTTCATAGTGCTGCTGTCAAATTAAAAAAATCTAATAAATTGCTAATTAGAATACCAATCATGAAAATATCAATGTTTTTATTTTTATTCTACAACATTTAAGAAAAATTTAATTACTGCTTACCACACCCCACTTTTAATTACAGTAAAGAGACTATTGAACGAAAAAAAAACTAAGGAAATCGTTTTCATGTTTTTCTAGGTTTTTCTACTAAATTATTAATAATGGCATATTTTAAACATAGCATTTCTACTTGATTATAGTTTGATAATTTTTGATACATATCACATTTAGGTTACCTATTTAGAGTACCTACCAATAACAGTAGGTCTATTTGATGGAAATTTATTTCCATTCATTATTCTAATTGTTCAATTACTGTACAGAGTAACTTTATAAAGCCCGTCACACACGTAGTTATAACATATATTAATACTAGCGACCACCCGTGGCTTCGCTCGCCCCGTTCCCGTTACGCCCCATTCCCGTTACAATAACTTTATAAATTGTAGCCTATGTGTTATTCTGATGTATAAGCTATATTATTGTAAAGTTTCATTAAAATCCATTCAGTAGTTTTTACGTGAAAGAGTAACAAACATCCATCCATACTTTCAAAATTTCGCGTTTATGATATTAGTAGGATAGTAGGATGCTATAATATATATTAGGATAACTACGGTATAAGTTGGTGACGTCATAGAAATATATATTATAGCTGCGTGTGCGGTCACTTGAATATTTGTAAGTATAGAAAATATATCGTAATATGCCTTGCTATTATCACCGTATTGATCGTGTGACATCTGAATAAACAACATTTTTTTTATTATTTATATTCATGCTGACTCAGCATTGCTGAGCTAGAGCCGATTTGCTGCAGCAGCACACATACATTGATCTCTTTTTATTGTTTTTAGTATCTTGTTACCATGATTTTTTCTAATGCTATGTTTTTGTAATATTATGTTATCTTTCTTTGTTTTTTTATTCCTTAATTTATTATGTGTGCTGAAGCAGCAAATAAATGCATGTCTATATTAATATACACATACTATAGCAAAGTGTGTCACGGGCTTTAAGCCTACCAGCTCTACATTTATAAACTATTAAAAAACTCGCATTTGGTTCACACAATTTCGATTAGAAGCTCGATACCATGATGCGTGTAAATGTTACCAAAAGTATATTTTATACTTTTTTCAACTGTTGTGTACTGCGTGGAAATGTTACCAAAAGTATATTTTATACTTTTTTCAACTGTTGTGTACTTATACAGTTGGTTGCGGTTCCATTTCGACTAGTTCTGTCTTGACTGGGGTCTTGAGCGGAGTACTGGTCACGGGGTTTAAATGGTACATCTGAAATAAGTTATTTAGGGTAAGTAAGCTTTTACTATTAACAAAACACGTAAGTAAGTATAGATAGTGCAATTCACGAAGACGCGCCCCTCGCGGGGTGCGGGGAGTTTGCTCCGAGCGGCAGTCGCGAACCGTAGTCTATTCATTGTAGTGTGCGTGTGCACTCATAGGTAATTACTAATTAGTGTGTACCGATAACACTCAAACATTGACGGAAGCTTGCACACATATACTATAAACAGTTAGGAGGAATAGTGGAGCGCGCCTTCGTAGATTGCACTATTACGTTAGTAATGTAATAAAACTCCCACTGTTGTCCAATCAAACTATATTGTTCACTTCCTTCTACGTTACAATCTCTCTAGTACTTCACAAATTACCAACTCTAAGCCACGTGGTTTTACAAAGTAGCTTGCATTGCATGCGACCAACTCTTCCGAGCGCTCGTTCCAGAATGGCGATCGAGCAGTCGAGCCCGACCGCCATCTTTATCGCCGGAAGCGTTGCCAGTATGCAGTGCAGACATTTTGAATCAATCACCATTAATAATACTTTTACATAAACTAAACAAACAAACTAGTTCTTAAAACAGTTATCATGATTAATGACAATTAAAATCATTATTTATTTACAAACAAATTATTCAGATCCACAGACATATTTTAAATCAATCGATTCAACTGACTAACCATACATAATTGCCAACGGCATTTTCCATGAAGTTGACAGACTATTTTACAAACAAATATGACAAGTGTCATCAAATATCATAATAGTAATTTCTATTAAACCATTAAAATTAGAACCATTATTGAAATTCATCACATTCGGCCATCCGATATTGTGCTTACTCTGGAAGCACATGCTAAGTGCACAATATAATATGATAACTTAATAAACAAAGCTTGAATTTAAAACAAATAATGAGAAAAGATGACCATTCAAATACAATCTAAAAAAAATCTAATGTCTATTAAATTCGGCCATCCGACAGTGTGCTTACTCTGGAAGCACATGCTGAGAGCATAATGATAACATGATAACTATGTATATGTATGAATAAACAAAACTTGAATGACTACCAAAATTCAAACAACTAATAAGAACAAATTAAGACAAATCCAAAATTACAATATTAAACTCGTAAACAAAATGAAATTATTAAGTAGAAGATACGAAGACACCCAAATAAATCTTAGTCATTTCTTAGAATAAACAGATATTAAAAATATAATTCTATCTAAAAATAACTAAAGTTAAATATCCCGTTTACCATATTCAAAGCCTGTATGCAAAAAAAATTTAACTAAATGAAATTTCTCGTAAGATAATAATAACAGTTTTGTATGAGAAAAGTCTTCGCATCCCAGCCATAAACAATCCATTCGGGTAAAATATTATTTAAATTAAATATTCCAATAACATAAATTATACTCAGATTGTGATAGGAAAACATGTACATGGTTAAAAATACAGTCAAACAGTTAATTGTTTTAAAAGTCAAATAGTAATTTGGTCTCCCTACTACAATATTCACGTTGACCGGATTGAGAGGGTCCAGAAAAAGTTTCTGAATACTATACTGCAAAGCTCCATCATTTTCATTTAATGTTATTAGAAAATCATCGCAAATATCATGATCTACTGTATCTTTTCAAAATTATCCACTCGCATATCGACTCTCCTTGCTTACTTTATCTTATTAATCTAAATATAAAGCCTAGACCTCGGCAACCCTTTCAGAACACTTTCGCCCTACAAGTCCATTCAAACAACACTTCTTATTATAACCCCGTTGTCAGAATGTGTCGCCTATTTAACGATTTATTGATTAAATACAGTGATAAAATTGATATCTTTAACAATAATCAAAATAAATTCAAGAATGCAGCTTTGGCCACACTTTCATAAGAGTGTGCCGAAAACTCTTATTAGTTAGTTCATTAATTCTGCACTCTCTTCGAGTCTTAACTCGAAGTGACTTACTGTAATAAAATAATTGTATGAGTACACCTAAGTTCCAAGTAAATGTTAACTTTAATCACCTACTACTAGTTAAGCCTGGTTACACGCTATCTACATAACTTTCCTGTTCAATGCATTCTGTGTACGCATGTTTTGGGGTACTGTCTAGCTCATAATTTAATAGTATTTATGCCTGTAAATTATCGATTGTACTCTGTTTTGTGTACCTAATAAACAAATAAAATAAAATATAAAACAAAATGAAATTGTGGTAATAAACTACATAATTCTTCTCCTTAATACGGAACTCAGCCTGTTACTGCGGCACCTTCAGAGGCGCGTCATGGCTCAAGCTGCTGATGTGGTGCCTTCCATGGCGCATCACGGCTCAGACCTCTGATGCGGCGCCTTCCGTGGCGCATCACGACTCAGGCCGCTGGTGCGGCGCCTTCTATGGCGCATCCCGACTCAGGCCGTTGCGCTGGTGCGGCGCCTCCCGTGACGCATCACTGCTCATGCTGCTGATGCGGTGCGTCACGGCTGTGTCCTGTGGCACCTTCTGCGGTGCATCGCTACTAACTTTGCCTGGAGTTTTAAGGATCTGAAACTCGTCATAAAATTTACAGATCTGCAAGCACACTGTGAATAAATCTATTATCATTCATCTGCTTTATATCTAGTTGAAATGAATAGGTTTTCCAATTGTGAATTAATTAAAAAGTAACAATGTATTCCAAAAATATAAAACACTAAATGTACACTATCCACGGCATTTGGACGAGTTCTCTGTACTTAGTCTTGCGCTTTAAATACTACAAAAGATACGTTTAACTTAGCTCAGTAAATGCATGAAAACGCCATCATAAATTCTGACAGCGAAGAACTTATTTACTTGAATTCCTCCATGCCATGCCCTGCCATGGTACTGCAGGCACGAACATGATTGTACTGTCATATTCTCATTGTTTTTGCTGAAATGTAAACATCTTATCGACAGAGACTGTTTCGGTGCGTAACCAATCTAATGGTTCAGGTTTATGACGTATTAACTTAATTTGGAATCTTGGTTCAATTTTTATTTTTTTATTGAAAACTGATTCAGTTGTAAAGCTGAACTGTAAAATTGTAATTGAACTCCTATAACTGCAATTCATCTTTAGTTAATCTTAAGTTAATATTTTATAAATGTTTTATAAATCGCTAATCTTTAATTTATAATTAGTTCACATTTATTGTATCTTTAATTTATATTTAATTCATATTTAATTCATCTTAAATTCATCTTAAATTCATCTTAAATTCATCTTAAATTCATCTTAAATTCATCTTAAATTCATCTTAAATTCATCTTAAATTCATCTTAAATTCATCTTAAATTCATCTTAAATTCATCTTAAATTCATCTAAATTTCATCTTAAATTCATCTAAAATTCATCTTAAATTCATCTTAAATTCATCTTAAATTAATCTTAAATTCGTCTGAAATTCATCTTAAATTCATCTTAAATTCATCTTAAATTCGTCTTAAATTCATCTTAAATTCATCTTAAATTCATCTTAAATTCATCTTAAATTCATCTGTAATTCATCTGTAATTCATCATTATTTCATTTGTAATTCATAATTAATTCATCGTTTTTTCATTTTTTATTATAATATCCTCACTCGACACTGGCAATACTGAACGAATTTGTATACTTGGAATCCAAAACATTAATTTTAAACTCAAATAACTTTAACTCTAATCCAGCTTAACTTTTACTCATATCCAAAAACTTATATAATCTTAACCCAAAATCTTTACTTTTAATCCAAATCCAAAAAATGATCTTCAGCTTTTCAAACATTTTTTCTTTTGATCAATTTGAACTTTTTGAACATTTTGAACATTTTGAACATTTTGAACATTTTGAACATTTTGAACATTTTGAACATTTTGAACATTTTGAACATTTTGAACATTTTGAACATATTGAACATTTTGAACATTTTGAACATTTTGAACATTTTGAACATTTTGAACATTTTGAACATTTTGAACATTTTGAACATTTTGAACATTTTGAACATTTTGAACATTTTGAACATTTTGAACATTTTGAACATTTTGAACATTTTGAACATTGACCAAACAGATCTCGCATGGTTCCAAACATAATTTCAACTTCTAAGGCGTACATAGTCAAACTGAACTCGCTTGGTTTCAAAATCAATTTCAACTTTTAAGGCGTACATAGTCAAACTGAACTCGCTTGGTTTCAAAATCAATTTCAACTTCTAAGGCGTACATAGTCAAACTGAACTCGCTTGGTTTCAAAATCAATTTCAACTTCTAAGGCGTACATAGTCAAACTGAACTCGCTTGGTTTCAAAATCAATTTCAACTTCTAAGGCGTACATAGTCAACTGAACTCACTTGGTTTCAAAATCAATTTCATCTTCTAAGGCGTACCTACATAGCCAAACTGAACTCACTTGGTTCCAAAATCAATTTCATCTTCTTAGGTGAAAATAGCCAAACTGTACTCACTTGGTTCCAAAATTAATCTTTACTTCTATGGCGTACATAGCCAAACACAGATCCCAAAACACTTTCTTTAGTCAAGCAGTAATTACGTTCAATGGCCTGGTTAACGTCCCCAAACTAGATCTGTTTGCTCAAAACCACCAAGAATTGCTACTAACATTTTGTCAAAATGCTGTTTCGAGGAGACTCCCCAGGTTCCATATGCTTTTTTTTTTTTTTTTTTCTTATTGTACTTTTTGTTTTTCTGTTTTAATTGTAATTTCTTAAAAAAATTGTATCTTCATTTTATAGTTTGTCTACCTTAGTCTCTCATTACTTAATATCATTTTTTTTTTTTTTTTTAAGCTCCAATAGTCTCACTATGTGAAACCTGTTTAATGGACCCTAGTTGTCGTTTTAAATTATCAATTAGATTATAAGTATCTGCTGATTGTTTACCTAAGAAATAAAAATAAATAAATAGTCTACAATTTTGATAGCATTAGCTCACTTTGCTTCAAAAACTCGCTTCGGTAGGCTTGATCATGATCATTAACTTGCTTATTTTAAATCCAGCATGGTTAGACATTTGCAGTTAGAGGCTACTCAAACTTTACTGAGCTGCTATGGTATTAGCAGTACATGAATAGTTTTAGCACTATCGGATAGCCCCTATATCAAATTTATGGTTAGGCCCGGTCCATGACAAAGACCGTACCGGCTTTTATGAAATTCAAGATTGTGCTCGGTCTTTGCTATTTACGGCCACTTTATTATGAAACTTTATTCAATCACTCATTTTTGATGTTAAGTAAATTATAAGAAATAAATATTTCCAGAAACCTACCAAATAATAATTTCAACATAACCCAGCCAATAACACCCTGCTTATGCCAACAGAGATTCTAATTTATTTAAGGGTATTTATTTAATTTTGTACATAGGCTACATCGGCACAATGGCGACTATTAGCATGGACATAAAAATGTTTGTTTATGGTTCTAGACAGGAAAGTAGGCCTTGCCTAAGTATCCAACAGTTCTGCATATCAAAAAGTAACAAGAATGCTACAGAGGACTGACTTGCGTTTAACACTCAAGCTTGTTTTTAACACTCAAGTACCTTCACTTAATTTCATACACGGTAACACGAGTCATGTGTTATCAGAGGCTAACCAATAAAATGATCATCGTAATGCATAATAATGTAAAACTATTTGCTGTTATTAAGTTCGTTAATATTTTTAAAATATCTTTCGTTAAACTTAGCGTATATTCCAAAAATTAAGTGAATGTCAATTTGATTGAAATGGAACAGCTTAACTAAGTAGTCAAAGTCGTTAAATATTAGGTGCAGGCCATTTCATGTTCGGATGAGCGGCTAATATCAAATTTCATATGATTCCACACACATTTTAGGGTAGGCATAACCTAATAAATAAATTTAAAAGAAAAGACCGATAATCTAAGAATAATGTTAGATTGTGGGTATCTCGTAAACGGTGCGTCGTAGCACAAAAATGACGAAAATTTCATCCCCCTATGATATCCCACAACACATGGTAACAATGCTTCAGAGCAAGTTTTTTTTTTTTTTTTGAGTACCCTCTTTAAATTTTCTCAAGAAAAATTTAAATATTTTATCAAAGATCCATTAATTCAATTAAGTTTAATTACACATTATCCATCATGCAATAAACGTCATCAGAACAATAAAATTGGGCGTGTACTTACCACTTCGGAGATGTAATAAAACTCCCACTGTTGTCCAATCAAACTATATTGTTCACTTCCTTCTACGTTACAATCTCTCTAGTACTTCACAAATTACCAACTCTAAGCCACGTGGTTTTACAAAGTAGCTTGCATTGCATGCGACCAACTCTTCCGAGCGCTCGTTCCAGAATGGCGATCGAGCAGTCGAGCCCGACCGCCATCTTTATCGCCGGAAGCGTTGCCAGTATGCAGTGCAGACATTTTGAATCAATCACCATTAATAATACTTTTACATAAACTAAACAAACAAACTAGTTCTTAAAACAGTTATCATGATTAATGACAATTAAAATCATTATTTATTTACAAACAAATTATTCAGATCCACAGACATATTTTAAATCAATCGATTCAACTGACTAACCATACATAATTGCCAACGGCATTTTCCATGAAGTTGACAGACTATTTTACAAACAAATATGACAAGTGTCATCAAATATCATAATAGTAATTTCTATTAAACCATTAAAATTAGAACCATTATTGAAATTCATCACAGTAAGAAATAAACAACTGAAAAAGAAACTTGGATTTTTTGGGTTTATTCGTCGTTTTAGAGCTTAATTCTGAAATGCGACCCCTAAAGAGTGCATATAGTGCATAGTTAAAGTCCATTTATTTGTGACGAGTTCATAACAGTAAGCCTACCACAAGCTCTGTCTGGCTCTGTCTCTGGCTTTGGTTTTGAGTCTGTGTGAGTGTTCACTAGTGTATTATACAGTGTGTGTCACATTTCAACGTAGTATTTATTTAGACAGCACTCACAGACTTAAAACCAGATACAGAGCCAGACAGAGCTTGTGGTAGACCAACAGGCCACATTTTGGTAGTAATTGAGTATGAACACCCATAGCTGGGCATAGCAGCATTAAGTCGTTAATCCGTCTTCTTCTTATCGTGTCACTACGTGTTCTTTCGAACCAGTAGGTAGTGTGGTGAAAGGATTTTAAGTGCGCTTCAGAGATGTTCCTTTCGTGCACTCGACACACATGTTGTTCAATTTTTTTAGATTCTACGACATGCCGGCTATTTCACGATGTTTTCCTTCACCGTTTGAGAGTATTGGCATGGTGCACATACATTTTTAAATTTAGAAAAAAACCGAAAAGAACAGAGGTACCCAACCTTTTTTTCTCATAGACCACTTTTTAAATTTTGCTGGTTCCGGTGGACCCCCTGCCCTAAGGCGACATTTTGACTATATTTCCAGTCGACAAAAAATATGTAGATTAGATCTAACTATGGACATTTGCGTTTCGGCTGAGTTCTTACCACGAATTAACAGTTTTCGAATTTTTTTTTTACAAGTATAACAGTCGCTAAGCTTCTGAAAATATTATCTCCCTGCATTGATAGGTGAACTCAATCCAACACTTTAGTTATTTACTATCGTAACTAGACACATTTTCATGAACCCCGCCTCCCGAATTGAGAACCCCTATTTTTTGTCACGCCATCGTAGACCTGCGTTGAGTCTACCGTGGACCCTTGGAGACCCACCTGGACCACGTTGGGAAATAATGGTTTAGAGACCATAGCGATCATAGTAAAATTGTTAAACGCCATCTAACGTTTAACATTGAAACTACAGATTAACGTCGATAATTAATTAGTTCCGTATAATATCCGCGTGCGACACCAGCGCACGCGGCATAAATAGGTCGTCCAGGGGTCCCCCCGCCCTCTTTGCTCGGCATCACCGAACGACACACATATTTGTCACTCCTTATTTTTATACCTAATAAACCTCTTCTAAATACCATAATAATAATAAATTTAATAATAAATTTAGAAATATGAAATGCCAGTTACCTGCATAAACATCCTAGGGGTAAGTTGGTCGACGCTGGTGAGTTTGCTGTACGCATCATCCACTTCTGGGGGGCACACCTCGACGGGGGTCACTTTGAGCTTCGGGGTCCTTTTCTTGGTGGCTTGCTCCTCTTCGGAGTCTGAAGGCGGAGGTCGGATCTGACAAATGATTCATATGTTCATTTATTCCAAAATAACAAAAAACATTTGTGTGCGGAAATTTAACTAAAACTAAAATTAAAAATAATCACAATTATTGCATACAACTAACTAATAAATTAATACCTATTCATTACAAGTTTCTAGTAGTTACTACGTATTAGCTAATATACGGCTCAGAATCGTTCTTCCTGGAAACGTGTAGGGGAGGCCTTTGTCCAGCAGTGGACTTCTCCAGGCTGATATTGATGATGATGATGTATGAAGAATGTTATGAGAATTAATGAAGCGAAAGAGGTATGTCAGGATCGTAGCAAGTGGAAATCCGTGATCACTGCCTACCTCCCATCTCCCATGTGAATTAGGCGTGATTATAAATACAATGGTAAAATGGTATCAATTCTGTTGTTTAGAAATCCTAAAATTTAGCTAATTTCGAGCTAAAATTTCGTAAAATTGTTATTCCTATTCTGTTGGCAGCATCGTAAACTTAAATTTAGAGTGACAGCTCTAAAATTAGGATAGTTACTCAATTTAGTCAAAAAACACGTAAATCCGTCATTTTGCTATTCGGTTGTACAATATTTTAGGTAATTTGCGCTTAATTTTAGAAACGTCAATCTAAATTTAGGCGACATGTTACAAGGTGCTGACTAAAGTTGTGTTGTATAGTTGTTGTGAATTTGTGGACGAAACGCAATCAAACTCAAAAAATTACAAAAAATCATGGAAGCTGAAAGCTTTTAGTGGCTGCAAATATAGAAGCCTCGCCATGGTTTGTACCTAAGTAACTATAACGCCTGCCACTTAAGAGCAAGAAACATAGTGGACAATCGGCCGGCTGAAGAAGAAATGTCTGCATCGCCATCGCTGTCAGCATTATTAACCAGAAAAGGCAGCCAAAATTATTATCTCGTGCTGCACTCTATATAATTATGTTTATGGAAGAATTAACAGGTGAATCAATTATAAATAAAACTATGCTTTACCTACCTACCTACTATTCTTTCTCTACTAAGATGTATTCTGTGATTGCAGATAGGGATGAAGACATATGATGGAGTCAAGGAAGAGGAGCACGATATAGATTTCCTCCATGAAGCACGTATAATACGACAAAGAATAATAAACTCTCACTTTCATATTTTTTTAATCTATACAGGAGCATTAGGCTGGTGGAAACAAATAGGTCATACATCTAATATTAAATCATAGTAACTAATATAACCAAACAACATCCGTTATACATATAGTATGACAGACAGCGGTGTGGAATCAGATAAAACAGGACCATATTTTTATATCAAGTAGCCACTGGAGGATTTTCTTATCCTCCTCCGTGAGGTCTGCCCCTGCCGGGCCTCCTCCAGTACCATTGAAGCTGGTACCTTCCTGGTCTTACCCTTCACTTTTGCCACCCATATACTCCAAATCTGTGGAAAGAAATATTGTTTTAGTTTCAATTAGAAGGACAACAAAAGGACAAAAACTGCATAAAATTTTCAAAACCGGTTCAGAACATCCAGAGATAAACACTACAACTCCACAAACTCACAATATTTTTTTACCCCAAGGATTCATATTTTTTTAATAGATTATAGCCTATAGGCAAGTACACACACTGTTACATGCTCGACCCTGCGTCTACACTTTAAAGCTTGCTCGAAGAACATGTTTAGTGTACGTTCAACGCACACTAAACATGTTTTGCATGGAGAAACCAAGAATTCGAAGAATTCGCTAGGGGCACTTTTGGTTACCGCGGTAACCCCACAGTTCGTTTATGGGTTTTGTTGGATATCACTTGCTGATTTACTATCGGAAAACAAACAATCAAATCTTTCCTCTTTATAATATTAGTAGGTAGATGAAATAACTTACATGCTGCCACTCTTCAGCAGTCCGGCTACAGCCAAGAGCATTCAGCTCCCCCGCCAGCATCCCCTAAAATTCTATTATTGCTCTATCAGCTTGGTTACCTGAAAACCGGACATACAACAATCAAATCACTGAAGTGTATAGCTAGGTAAGTATAAATCATTAAATTGTACCTACCTATTATAGAACCAATAAAACATAAATGCTACGTACCTCGTGCCATCAACGTATTAGCCAAAAGCCGTTCCTGGTGGAACGGCCAACTTTTTTGTCTAGTATTTGTTATTTTTCGGGATCTGGGGCGGTCTGTAGGCCGCTGCATTTTGTAATTTTTATTTTTTGAGAAAAGTTGAGTTTTTGAATTTATTTATATGTCGATGATTTGAAGTTTAGCTGTTTGCTGTTTGCACCCACAGATACAAAAAAACCCGTAAAAGTAGTATAAATAGAGCGCCATCTAGCGTCGAGTAGTGCCAAGATGCATGAAATGACAAATGTTTATGTTATCTGTGAACTTAATTTAGAACAAGTTTAGAAGTGTCATAGACACCTTTTAAATTTAGTAAAATGCGATAACAGAATAGCTTATAAGATTTTCCTAACTAAATTAGAAAGTTTTAGGCTATTTTAGCTAGATAGTTTGTAAACAACAGAATTGATACCAATGTACAATGTATTTTACCTATTGTCAACTAATAAATTTATTTTTCTTTTTTTATTGCAAAAGCCTGCGCACACCTAGGTCGCTGGCGACTGCGATCAATGAAACGCTGTCAAATATCGCTGTCAAATTTGACAAAGTTTCACTGATCGCCGACGCCAGCGACCGCCTTTAGAGCCTTGAAGAATTGCTAAATGTCACAAAAAAATATGAAGGCAAAACACGGTTTGTATTCCAAATTCAACAATATTATTATTTTAAAAAAACTTTCTTCTTTTCGTCACTCACTCTTTCTGCTTGTCTTCACTCTTTTGCAGTTTTAACCAGTGTGGTGGATTTAAAAGGATTTAAAAAACTAAGGGCTAACCTTTCTTGGACGTCCTGGGCCTCGTTTTTTGGTTGGAACTGGTAGTGGCGATGGAGAACGATTCTGAAAACAAATTGATAATAAGAAAGTTAGTAGCACAAGAGAAGTTATAATATGACTGGCCTCTCAGCTCCACCCACCCACGCGCAGAAGGCAGAGTACTACCAGGTAGTACTCTGCCTTCTGCGCCGTAGGTCGTGGGTTCAATCCCCACCGAGAATAAATATTTGTGTGGTGAATAACGATGTTGGTTCTCTGTCTCATTTTTATATTGTATTCTATGTAAGTATTTCCAAAAAATATATTAAGTATTATTTCAGCTATCTGGTTCGCAGTCTTTGCTTAATTTGGGGTTAGATGTTGGGTGGATTGTCCACAATTCACTCATTGATTCATTTATTACATTCATTATTATTCATTCATTTGTTTTTATTTATTTATTCGAAATGATAGGAAATTTAATCACCACATTTTGTTTCGTATCTTCTACAATGATTTCGTACTTTGGACCAGAATACTTTTCAATAAACAAAATAAAAATAAGTTATACACACCCTTCTTTTCCTAATAGGTCTGCTTCCATCAGCAGATCGCGTTGTCATCGACAGTGTTGACATTGCATCATTCTTCGCTTCAACCTTATCCACTACTTCTTCTTTCATAGCTCCCATCCTATTCCTAAAGTAACCATCTTCTGCTGCTTTCATAGCTTCAAAACAAGTGTTTCCTTGCAGTGCATATCTTATGATCTTTAACACCTCGATACGACATAGCAGTCTTGTATCATCTGTCATCTTCTTGAAGCTGGGTAGCAGAGAGCTCATGAAGAGTTTGTCATCATCAAAATGGTCTTCAGGTAGGATGGACATGGAATTAGCATCGATTGTAATCTCCAAAGGCATGGGTTTCTCAGTAGTCTGGTTGCATTTGTCAACTGTTCTGGGTTTTCGAGGTTCTTTTGGTTCTGTTCTTCTTTCCGCTTCCATTCGCTGAGGGTCTGGTTTGGTTTTTAGATCGAGGGGTTTTTCGAGGATTTCGGCTTTGATGCGGGGGATTTCTTCTGGTGGTGGGTGTTGCGGAGAGTTTGATAATTCGGAGTACGACTCATATTTGTCTTGGGAGATTCTTGGTTTTCTGGAAAGATAAAATACTATGGTTAGATCTAACAGTTTGAGGGATATACAAGTTATATTTCCAAAAGGGCTCTACGTAAGACTTTATGTATTACGTTTGATTGGCTAAGTCATTGATTCCCAACGTGGTCCAGGTAGATGATGAAGCTACAGCTAGGCTAGTTTATTTCAGCTACTTCCATAGTGTTATGTCTTACGGTATCCTTCTCTGGGGGAAAGCAGCTGATATTCAAACTATATTTGTTTTACAAAAAAGGGCCATACGTGCCATATATAAAATGAAATCTCGAGACTCATTGAGAGAGCGATTTAAGGAAATTAATATCCTCACAGTAATTTCACAATATATATATGAAAACTTATTGTACACTCACAAACACATCTGTAGCTTTCAGAAAAATTGTGATTCACACAATATTAACACTAGAAATAAAAATAAACTTTATATTCCCAAATTTCGCCTGCAGAAGGTAAATGGGTCTTTTATGGGGAACACTGTACGCTTTTATAATAAACTTCCGGAAAATGCAACTAAGCTTCCTATTCGGAAGTTTAAAGCCTATGTTAAGAATAATTTAATAAAGAAAGCGTACTATACTCTAGATAGCTATATGAATGATAAAACTGCGTGGCCCAATGTCCCGGTCACTCTACCCATAGGAAGCTAACATGTCGATTTGCAATGTCTGTACCTACTATTTCGTATCTTATTTTTATATAAGCTGTGTAGATACTATAGTATAACTTTGAAGCGTAGCGTGTGCTGTCTTTGAAACTTTTGCTTTTGTATTATTGCATTGCATACGTCTGACTAAGTGAAGTGGCACCACACTGGAACTTCACTGCTATTATTTTAGACTATTTTTGATTTGTAAAAGGATCATATAAAAAAACAGTAGGAACCGAGACGTAGTTTGTTGCCTGTTCTTCTACGCTTGGTCGCGTGGAACTGGCACCTAGACTCACCTAGCTTTAAGACGTTTCAAAGTGATTCTTGCATCGTAATGAATAAAAAATTATTGAGTTTGAGTTTTGAGTTTTTAGACTCCCAGGGGTTCACGGGAGACTCGACGGGGGCCTACGATGGCATGGCAAAAAATGGGGGTTCACAACTCGTAAGTGAGGGGGTCCAAGAAAATGTATCTGGTTTCGATAGTGGAGAACTGGAGAACTAAAATGTTGGCTTGACTTCACCTAGCAGGCAGATAATATTTTAAGAAGATTAGCGACTGTTAATTCTTGGTTAAACTAAGCCACAACGCAAATGTCCATAGCTATCTCCGTATTATTGTCGGCTAGCAATATAGTAAACATGTAACTGCAGGGCAGGGGGCCCACCAGAACCAGCAAACTTTTGAAAGTGGTCTATGAAAAAAAAAGGTTTAGAGCCTCTGGGCTAAATGATACCGAGATTGAATTGATTATGATAAAAGCGGACTATAATATGGCAGTGGCTCAGCTATAGGAAACCAAAGGCCGGGGTAAAAAACAAACTAGGGACTGAACTAAACTATTTAAGTAAGCAAATGGAAGTCAGCGATCTCTGCCTTACCTTATGGCGTGATTTTATGCATGTATGAGAGCGATTTTAAGCCTTGTTAGGTAGGCACTAGGCACACGCATTTTAGATTATTTTTGATTTGTAAAAAGATCATATTAGTAGTAGTTTATTGCCTGTTCTTCTAGGCTTGGTCGCGTGGAACTGGCACCTAGATTCACCTAGCTTCGAGACGTTTCAAAGTGATTCTTGCATTTTAACTGAATAAAGACAAGTTTGAGATTGCACGTACTTGTTCTGCAGTGCCTGCCTCAAGAAGGCAAGGTCCTTGTGGTAGTGGTACCGACGGCTGCCTGGAGTACATTGCTCGGCCGGCACGCACTTCCCTTGACGATACATCTTGGTATACGAGTCGCGGATGGAACGCCATCTCTTCTGGACCTCTTTGCCTGAAAAGATTGAGGAATGAAAGATTAAGGTTGAGGACAGTTATGATCGCGAGGACTCGGTGCAATCCAACTTCAAAACCTCTTTATTCAGGAGCCTAATTCTCGGGCCGACCGAGATCATTTTGCAATTTTATTTTTAACCGACTTCCAATCAAAAAGGAGGAGGTTCTCAATTCGGTTGTATTTTTTATTAATTTTTTTTTTTATTTTTTATTTTTTTAATGTTTGTTACCGCATAACTTCGTCATTTGTGAGCCGATTTGAAAATTTTTTTATCTAAAAGGTACTGCTTCCAGATTGGTCCCATTTTAATTTTATTAAAATCGGTGATGCCATTTTTTTTTAAATATTTTTTTTAATGTTTGTAACTGCATGCCTCCGTCATTTATGAACCGATTTATAAAATTATTTTTTTATTTGGAAGGTTATTCTTACGTTCAGATTGTCCCAAACAAATTTGATTAAAATCGGTTAAGCCGTTTGACAATGAAGTCGGTTTCTCAAGTTTTTTAAACTTATAATTATATTGCTTCTTTTCGAAGAGAGAATGGATTATGGATGATTTCCTTGAGTAACTCATCGACGCCGACTACAATAGGTATAACTTCGGTAGATGTTTTCCATAGTCTGGTTATCTCTACTTTTAACGTGATCGCTGTTATGCGTGTGAACTTAGCAGATCATTGTCCAGCAGATCAAAAAAAAAAGTGAGTTCTATTCGCATGCAGCATAGTTCTACAGTTCCTGATACTTTTCAGGAATAGTTCTGGCCTGAAAACCTGAAAAAAAACAATTGAAAATATGCTCTGCCAACTTCCCGTAGCAGATCATTTTTCACCAATAAAATAAAAAAAAATATTTTCATGTGCCTAAAGCTCTGCTCTACAGTTCCTGATACTTTTCAGAAATAGTTCTGGCCTGAAAACCTGAAAAAAGTGATTTGAACAAAAAATATTAATATTTTTTTTATGGTTTTAAACAGTTTGCAAGAGCTAGAACTCTTTCGTCTCTCATAGATCCATACTAGAGCTACTACCTAGAACTTGAATCAAGTCTGGAACTCACGCAAAAAAACCAGCAGAGCAGGGTTGAAAGTTTAAAATATTTTTTTTATAGTGTTAAGGGGTTCGTAAAAACTAGCACTCTCGCGTTTATCATAGGTCCTTATAAGACCTATTACCTACAAATTGAATCAAGTCTAGAACTCACGCAAAAAAACCAGCAGAGCAGGGTTGAAAATTTAAAATATTTTTTTTATAGTGTTAAGGGGTTCGTAAAAACTAGCACTCTCGCGTTTATCATAGGTCCTTATAAGACCTATTACCTACAAATTGAATCAAGTCTGGAACTCACGCAAAAAAACCAGCAGAGCAGGGTTGAAAGTTTAAAATATTTTTTTTATAGTGTTAAGGGGTTCGTAGAAAATAGCACTCTCGCGTTTATCATAGGTCCTTATAAGCCCTATAACCTACAAATTGAATCAAGTCTGGAACTCACGCAAAACGTTCAGCAGAGCAGGGTTGAAAGTTTAAAATATTTTTTTTATAGTGTTAAGGGGTTCGTAAAAACTAGCACTCTCATGTTTATAATAGGTCCTTAAAAGCCCTATAACCTACAAATTGAATCAAATCTGGAACTCACGCAAAACGACCAGCAGAGCAGGGTTGAAAGTTTAAAAAATTTTTTTTATAGTGTTAAAAGGTTCGTAGAAAATAGCACTCTCGCGTTTATCATAGGTCCTTATAAGCCCTATAACCTACAAATTGAATCACGTCTGGAACTCACGCAAAACGTTCAGCAGAGCAGGGTTGAAAGTTTAAAATATTTTTTTTATAGTGTTAAGGGGTTCGTAGAAACTAGCACTCTCGCGTTTATCATAGGTCCTTATAAGCCCTATAACCTACAAATTGAATTACGTCTGGAACTCACGCAAACCGTTCAGCAGAGCAGGGTTGAAAGTTTAAAATATTTTTTTTATAGTGTTAAGGGGTTCGTAAAAACTAGCACTCTCGCGTTTATCATAGGTCCTTATAAGCCCTATAACCTACAAATTGAATTAAGTCTGGAACTCACGCAAAAAAACCAGCAGAGCAGGGTTGAAAGTTTAAATTATTTTTTTTATAGTGTTAAGGGGTTCGTAGAAACTAGCACTCTCGCGGTTATCATAGGTCCTTATAAGCCCTATAACCTACAAATTGAATCAAGTCTGGGACTCACGCAAAACGTTCAGCAGAGCAGGGTTGAAAGTTAAAAATATTTTTTTTATAGTGTTAAGGGGTTCGTAAAAACTAGCACTCTCACGTTTATAATAGGTCCTTAAAAGCCCTATAACCTACAAATTGAATCAAATCTGGAACTCACGCAAAACGACCAGCAGAGCAGGGTTGAAAGTTAAAAATATTTTTTTTATAGTGTTAAGGGGTTTGTAGAAACTAGCACTCTCGCGTTTATCATAGGTCCTTATAAGCCCTATAACCTACAAATTGAATCACGTCTGGAACTCACGCAAAACGTTCAGCAGAGCAGGGTTGAAAGTTTAAAATATTTTTTTTATAATGTAAAGGGGTTCGTAGAAACTAGCACTCTCGCGTTTATCATAGGTCCTTATAAGCCCTATAACTTACAAATTGAATTACGTCTGGAACTCACGCAAAACGTTCAGCAGAGCAGGGTTGAAAGTTTAAAATATTTTTTTTATAGTGTTAAGGGGTTCGTAAAAACTAGCACTCTCGCGTTTATCATAGGTCCTTATAAGCCCTATACCCTACAAATTGAATTAAGTCTGGAACTCACGCAAAAAAAACCAGCAGAGCAGGGTTGAAAGTTTAAAATATTTTTTTATAGTGTTAAGGGGTTCGTAGAAACTAGCACTCTCGCGTTTATCATAGGTCCTTATAAGCCCTATAACCTACAAATTGAATCAAGTCTGGAACTCACGCAAAACGTTCAGCAGAGCAGGGTTGAAAGTTTAAAATATTTTTTTTATAGTGTTAAGGGGTTCGTAAAAACTAGCACTCTCAAGTTTGCGTTTGCAAATATTAACCCTGCTCTGCTGAACGTTTTGCGTGAGTTCCAGACTTGATTCAATTTGTAGGTTATAGGGCTTATAAGGACCTATGATAAACGCGAGAGTGCTAGTTTCTACGAACCCCTTAACACTATAAAAAAATATTTTAAACTTTCAACCCTGCTCTGCTGGTCGTTTTGCGTGAGTTCCAGATTTGATTCAATTTGTAGGTTATAGGGCTTTTAAGGACCTATTATAAACGCGAGAGTGCTAGTTTTTACGAACCCCTTAACACTATAAAAAAAATATTTTAAACTTTCAACCCTGCTCTGCTGAACGTTTTGCGTGAGTTCCAGACTTGATTCAATTTGTAGGTTATAGGGCTTATAAGGACCTATGATAAACGCGAGAGTGCTATTTTCTACGAACCCCTTAACACTATAAAAAAAATATTTTAAACTTTCAACCCTGCTCTGCTGGTCGTTTTGCGTGAGTTCCAGATTTGATTCAATTTGTAGGTTATAGGGCTTTTAAGGACCTATTATAAACGCGAGAGTGCTAGTTTTTACGAACCCCTTAACACTATAAAAAAAATATTTTAAACTTTCAACCCTGCTCTGCTGAACGTTTTGCGTGAGTTCCAGACTTGATTCAATTTGTAGGTTATAGGGCTTATAAGGACCTATGATAAACGCGAGAGTGCTATTTTCTACGAACCCCTTAACACTATAAAAAAAATATTTTAAACTTTCAACCCTGCTCTGCTGGTTTTTTTGCGTGAGTTCCAGACTTGATTCAATTTGTAGGTAATAGGTCTTATAAGGACCTATGATAAACGCGAGAGTGCTAGTTTTTACGAACCCCTTAACACTATAAAAAAAATATTTTAAATTTTCAACCCTGCTCTGCTGGTTTTTTTGCGTGAGTTCTAGACTTGATTCAATTTGTAGGTAATAGGTCTTATAAGGACCTATGATAAACGCGAGAGTGCTAGTTTTTACGAACCCCTTAACACTATAAAAAAAATATTTTAAACTTTCAACCCTGCTCTGCTGGTTTTTTTGCGTGAGTTCCAGACTTGATTCAAGTTCTAGGTAGTAGCTCTAGTATGGATCTATGAGAGACGAAAGAGTTCTAGCTCTTGCAAACTGTTTAAAACCATAAAAAAAATATTAATATTTTTTGTTCAAATCACTTTTTTCAGGTTTTCAGGCCAGAACTATTTCTGAAAAGTATCAGGAACTGTAGAGCAGAGCTTTAGGCACATGAAAATATTTTTTTTTATTTTATTGGTGAAAAATGATCTGCTACGGGAAGTTGGCAGAGCATATTTTCAATTGTTTTTTTTCAGGTTTTCAGGCCAGAACTATTCCTGAAAAGTATCAGGAACTGTAGAACTATGCTGCATGCGAATAGAACTCACTTTTTTTTTTGATCTGCTGGACAATGATCTGCTAAGTTCACACGCATATCGCTGTTCCTGTTAGTATAATTATTTGTTAGTATTATAACATTAGTAGTAGAGCTCTTTATGTGTGGCTCGCCCGGGGAAGTACTACCACCATGCCTATTTCTACCGTGAAGCAGCATTGCTGTGTTTCGGTTTGAAGGGTGTGGTTGCCGGCGAAATTACTGACACGTGAGGCTGAACATTTGTATGCCTCAAGTTGGTGGACGCAGAGAAGTGCATCGTAGGGCATGTTCTTGGCGTGCGTGACTTACGAGGTAATGCTTTGTTATAGGCAATGGTTACCACTTAAAATCAGGTGGGCCACATGCTTGTTCCATCGAATACTTGAATAAATAAAAAAATCGGTTGTCTGTAAAGTCGGTTTACTGACGATAGTTGAACGTGACAACGTCATACAGCTGTCCACGCGGACGCATCGCTCACTCAAGTAGGAGAGAGACCAGATGTCGAACGCTGCCGAACGCGGAGGCCGTGCGTGCCTCTTTGTCGCCCGTTCCGCGCTCTCGCTTGTACTTCAAGCCTTAAATGGAACGCCTCAAAGCGAGGAAACGCGGCATGAGTCTTGTTTTTTCGTGCGTGCAGCCGGCTCTATCGAATTATAAGACGTTGTCACGTCAAAAAAAAAATACGGGTTGCACTCCGGGAGTGCCGGCAGAAGTGAAAACTTGATTATTAACGTTGAGCATGTTTGATATTTTGGAATGGTTAGGGGGGGCTTGTTTGTTATTTGGCACGCTGTAACATACACGAACATTCGCGCAAGCGCCCTGCGCTGCCTAAACGAAACAGTAGGCCCAGGCATACATTTTCGCCGCGCCGTAGAGAGGGGATAGCTGTCTACTCTCCATCCGTCTTACGCTTTTTCGATCAGGTCACGTGTCCTGACGCGCTGACGCGAGTTTAAGATTTTATACCCATTACAGAAAAAGTGCTCAACGCCGCTAAAGAAGTTTTCACTTCAAAAACTTTTGACTGCAACAGAACTAACTACATAATCGTCCATCAGTTTTTATGCTTTATGGCAATCTTTATTTTCCATGACTAAGTCACTCTTGCTATTCAATAATAGCTATTATCCGCTTAAAATAACAGGATGTTTCCCTGAGTCGTGGGTATCAGTGACTACTAATAAATAGGTACCTAACTGTCATGGTATGTACCACAACAGCACCCACACCAGCAAACAAATATTACAGGCAGATACTGCCATGAGGAGGGATGAAAGTCATGTGACTAGGAGAGTGATGAGTATGGATGTGGATGGATATGTAAGCAGAGGTAGACCAAATAAAACATGGATGAACTGTGTGAAAGATGGCATGGTTAAGAGGAGTGAATGCAGAGATGACGGCTGACAGAGGGAAATGGAGGAAGAAGACATGTTGTGCCGACCCCATAGAAAGTGGGATTTAAAAAAAAAAGTGCGCTGGTTTCCATTGCGTTTCCATTGCTTGCGGTTTTAGTCAATTATTCTGCCTATTTGTACCTAAGTATACTATAGATTTTATTAGTAAGTTTATGTTACTCGGCATATCAATATTTTTTTAAAGTTTTAGATAGTGTTATGTCGTATTTTTTTTTTTTTTAATTATATTATACTGTCGACGAATCTGGTGTAGTGCAGATTAAATAATATTCACTACTAAATGGTCGTTGCACAGATAAAGCATAGTTTGTATGATCGAGGTCACTGAGAGTCAAGTTGAAGGACGAGACAATAACACGTTCGATTTGAACGTGAACGTATAAAACATGGTAAATTATACGAATTGATACCAATACCGTGTTTAAAAACGTACGTTATTTTCAATACAAAAGTTAACAATATTGAAAATGTCTCTAAGTTCTAGCACACCTTCGACACTCAACCAAAGAAACAAAAATAGTTTATTACATACCCAGGGAAGTAAAATAAGAAATGTTTCAGATCACATGTAATTGTTTACGGAGGCGAAGCCGAGGTTGACAAACATGGTAATCTGAGGCTTTCATTTTTTACTTCCCGTGGTGTGCATACGATTTTTCTGCTTGACGGCGATGGAAAGGGGCAACTTCGTTCGGTTCGTGCAGCGGGCCGAAAGTTGCCACTTTCCACCCGGTGAGCTGAAAAAACATATTTTTGACTTTGACTTCAAAATCTTTAAACAAAGCCGTGTTCTATTACCTATTTATTACGCAGCCATTCGCACAATGTCATGTCGTTTTGTACACGCACATGCTTGTGCGGTTCTCGGACACTCCACAGATTTTTATGTCGTTTTGTTCACGGGCTGGGGCGTGTTTATACTAAAATCAGATCCTCGACAGAGCAGACGCGGGGGTGAGGTGTGGAATCCTCAATCGGTGGGGATGGGGAGACCAAAGTTTCCGTTTTATTACGTATTGGTTTGAATAACGGCTTAAAATTTCCGAACGCTTTTTTTAAACGACTTTTGTAAGTTGCTTTTATACCTTGCTTTTTAGGGTTCCGTAGCCAAATGGCAAAAACGGAACCCTTATAGATTCGTCATGTCTGTCTGTCTGTCCGACCGTGTCACAGCCATTTTTCTCCGAAACCATAAGAGCTACACTGATGAAACTTGGCGAGTAGATGTATTCTGTAAACCGCATTAAGATTTTTACACAAAAATAGAAAAAAAAGTATAAATTTTGGGGGTCCCCATACTTCAAACTGAAACTCAAAAAATTTTTTTTCATCGAACCCATACGTATGGGGTATCTATGAAGGTCTTCAAAAATGATGTTGAGGTTTCTAATATAGTTTTTTTCTAAACTGAATAGTTTGCGCAAGAGACACTTCCAAAGTTGAAAAAAGTTGGTCCCCCCCCCTCTAACTTCTAAAATAAGGGAATGATAAAACTAAAAAAAATATATGTTGTACATTAGTATGCAAACTTTCAACGATATTTGGTTTGAACGAGATCTATTCATTAGTTTTTTTTTTATACGTCATAAATCGTAAACCGCAATTTACCTACAATTTCGACGAACTACAAGAACCTGTTTCCTGTTTATTTTCTGTATATTATGTTACTTGATGCTACGGAACCCTTCATGGGCGAGTCCGACTCGCACTTGGCTGCTTTTTTTCAACTTACAAAACTTTTAACTTTCCAAAAGCAAAAAGCCGATTACAATTTATAACCCGAACATACCCAACAATTTATAAATTTACAAAATAATTATCGTCTTTTATTTTGGTTGGGGTTGAAAGTGGTTATCTTTGTAAGCTTGTTTAACTGCTTAACTAAAAAAGTTTCTTTAATTAACTGCTATTCGTTTAAACGCCTATCTTTGTCTATACATATGTAATTTAATTATTTTAATGTTTTGCAGTTATAAGCTAGGTACTATACGCGTCTACAGACTTACACGCGTCGCTGAAGCGCGTTTCTTTAGCATCGCATTGCGTCTTTGCGAGGTTATTAAGAAGTAGTGAAAGGAATTGCAGTTTTTTCTAGATCATAATATAGATCATAGATAGCTCTAGAATAATCCAGTTAGTTACCTACCTAGATAACCCTAGAAATATTCGTACCACTTTTGTTCACCAAATATGTACGACTCGTATGATACGAGTACATACCTACTAAAGTCGGAAAATAGCTATAGTAGTAGGCAACAATATTGCACATCGGCTAATTTCGGCTGCATAGAGCGTAGTGTGCGTCAGTAAGAGATAGCGCTCTACGAAAACAGAAAAGCTTATTTAAAAGCAATATTTATTGCCTTCAACAGCCTACAACTTATCAACGTAGGACGTAAGATATTGCGTCAAATTCGTGCCTTTTTTGTTATATTTGAATATTATTATTCCACTGAACATAATAAAATAAATAATAGTAGGTACCTCGCTGTATTCTCGCTGTTTTGAAAATAGTTTGGGTCAAATTATTTCTGTTCTCTGCTTATGTCATGAATATTGCAATAGGTTGGTTACCTTCTTGCCTTCGACTGCACGAAAGGTCGACCTAAGTTGAGATTCTACCGTTCCACGTTTAAAAATAAAAATGCATATCGACCGCGCGTTAAACGCAGCCGTAACTTCATTTTTAAAGAAAATGATCCGATATCGTCAATTGACTCGCAGCTGTAAAAATATTACCGTTACTTGCTAATTAATAAATTTGTATTAAAATAAAGTAAGTAGGTAAATAATAATTATTAATACATTTTCAAGGGTGTATAATATTTGCTTAATTAAATTACTGTATTTATTTACTTAATTAAATTGCTTGGATTTAATGATGCTAGTATTTTCACAAAAGTATGTAACATTTGGATGTAAGTAGGTAGGTATCATATCATATCATTTATTCGTTAATGATCATTTATAACCATGTCTGAAATAAGTACATACATTTAGAAGTGAACAAACAAGAAATGGATAGGAAATCTTAATTTATTATTTATATTTTAAGATATATTATAAACTGTAATACAAAAATAAATATTAATTGTAAGTATATTCGTAATGGTGTAATTTTTTTTACGTCAGTTACGCAAGAACCAGGTGTAAGTTTACCCCACGATAGTCAGCTAGTCAAGGAGATGACCTACTAAAAGGATGCAGTAAATAAAAAGTAAGTAAACGTCAATTTGCGACATAATGCCTTATGTTATACCTACGAGTTTAGTGATTGTTATCAGAGAAAAATCGAATACACTGTTTACAAGGATTTTAGTGGTCAGTGATACTCTTTTAATCTCTAAAAAGATGAGGAGCAATAGGTTAGCGTGTCGTCGTAGCGTCATGTCATGCGAAAGGAAGAATGTCATGTAACGAGAAGAGTGCTAGTTATAAATGTGGATGAGTATAGAAGTAGAGGTAGGCCAAAGAAAGATGGATGGATTGTGTGAAGGATGTGATGGGTAAGAAGGAGTGACTGCTGAAATAACGGCTAATAGAGTGGAGAACGAGCTTACTAGGGTATTTTCTTTGATACATTTATAATATTTTATACGGGGTATTTTGTAACACGTTGTACACATGGTCTTAACCTACATTTTTGTGAGCCATAAAGTATTTTCTATCTTTTTTCTCTACGCTTGGTCTATCAGCTAGTTGTATAGAAAACAGGGAATGTTTCAAGGTCTAACTTTGGAAACTATCATGGTTTTTAACACTATTTTTACAAAACAACGTGATATTTACCATGATTAAATTTTGTTGAGTTGACTTCCGATATTTCGGCACAGTTGCATTTGCATGCACCATGTTCACGGTTGAACACGAGTAAAAGAAATGTTATTGGCAGACAAATCGATCTACCCTCTTTCGCTCTCTTTTATTGGTTTCGAAATATCGGAAGTCAACTTAACAAAATTTAATCATGGTAAATATCCGGTTGTTTTTTAAAAATAGTGTTTCAAGGTTGTTCGTAACTGCATTAATTACGAGTAATTATTAGTAAGGTGGCTCTTGCTCTATTTAAAATAAACATAGGTTTGTATTGTAGCGTCACGTTGATATCATTTATCACGGGGTTCGTTTTATCAACGCAGATAGGTTTGTTGATTGTGAGAATAATCGCGGTTTGCGGCGATTTTTACTTGTTTAGTTCTAAAATACCTTCGTAAATTTATTTGCAACTTCAAGCCGTTTTTGTTAAAGCTAAATAAAAGCACAATTGTTTTAGATGCAACTGAATTATTAGGAACGATACGTCTCTCAATTACAGGGTAAAAACTAACGCCGTAATTAATTGATAATTTAATTTTTGGACGTGACAACGTCTTGTACTTCGATGGAGCTGGCTGCACGCACGAAAATTCATGACTCATGCGGCGTTACCTCGCTCTGAGGCTTTCCATTTAAGGCTTGAAGTGCAAGCGAGAGCGCGGAACGACAAAGAGGCACGCACGGCCTCCGCGTTCGGCAGCGTTCGACATCTGTCTCTCTCCTACTTGAGTGAGTGATGCGTCCGCGTGGACAGCTGTATGACGTTGTCACGTTCAACTATCGTCAGTAAACCGACTTTACAGGCAACCGATTTTTGGAGTAAAAATAACGGCTGACCTAGGAGAATGGAGGAAGAAGACATGTAGTGCCGACCGAAAGCTATATAAATCATCTACAATAGACGCAAAGGCCTGTTCACTTTTTATGCAAAGTGAAGCCAATGAAACGAATGCATTCTCGTCTCGATAGGGGCAACAATGTTGCTCGAAGACTCAACTGGGAGTTAATAATGTATGAATTGGATATGTAATGAACTCGCCCTCGTTCGTATCCTGGATACCTTTGACTATAAACACATTATAAGTGGCCTTAGTCTAGGGCAGAGGTTCCCAACCTTTTTTTCACATAGACCACTTTCAAAATTTTGCTGGTTTTGGTGGACCCCCTGGCCTGCAGCTACATTTTTACTATATTCCCAGTCGACAAAAAATATGGACATTGCGGTGCGGGCAAGTTCCTACCACGAATTAACAGTTTTCGAAAAAAGTTTTTCATAAGTTACAGTCGCTAAGCTTCTTAAAACATTAACTGCCTACATTGATAGGGGAAGTCAAGCTAAAATTTTAGTTCTTCAATATCGAAACCGTATCGTATCATTTTCGAGGACCCAGCTTACGAATTGTGATCCCCTTTTTTTAAGTCACGCCATCGTAGCCCCCGTCGTGTACAAAGCTTTCCTCTTGATAATATAAGCGTAGGTAATTATTTGTTTAAGTATTATCTAAAGGTGAGTGAAGTGCAGACCTTAACCTTTTACTAAGTGAAATAATAAAAAAAGCAGCCAAGTGCGAGTCGGACTCGCCCATGAAGGGTTCCGTAGCATCAAGCAACATAATATAAAGGTTCTTGTAGTTTGTCGAAAGGTAAATTGCGGTTTACGATTTATGACGTTTAAAAAAAAACTACTGACTGGATCTCGTTCAAACCAAATATCGTGTACAACATATATTTTTTTTAGTTTTATCGTTCTCTTATTTTAGAAGTTAGAGGGGGGGGACCAACTTTTTTCCACTTTGGAAGTGTCTCTCGCGCAAACTATTCAGTTTAGAAAAAAACAATATTAGAAACCTCAACATCATTTTTGAAGACCTATTCATAGATACCCCACACGTATGGGTTAGATCAAAAAAATTTTTTTGAGTTTCAGTTTCAAGTATGGGGACCCCCAAAATTTATAGTTTTTTTTCTATTTTTTTTTAAATTCTTAATGCGGTTTACAGAATACATCTACTCGCCAAGTTTCATCAGTCTAGCTTTTATAGTTTCGGAGAAAAATGGCTGTGATATACGGACGGACAGACAGACATGACGAATCTATAAGGGTTCCGTTTTTGCCATTTGGCTACGGAACCCTAAAAACGCCACACAAATAAAAAACATAATATAATACCTGACAATAAGAATGACCAAGTGGCTATTGTTACATTGTTAGGGTAACACAGAGGGTAGGTACCTACTAACACTACATACCTAGGTACAGATACTAGGTACTTATTTGCAGCTAATATAGATGGTTAAAATAGGTCACCAATCAAAAACCAACCAAGCAAAAACAAAGGAGTTTACAAAATAGTAAAATAAACTTGCATGACCCGATACTAAACTATTTAAGGATTTTATATTATTATCCCGAATACACTTCTCGCCCTATTTGCAACAGTTCAAAAATAGACTCTTTTCAAATCAGTCTAAGATTGGAAATCGCTTTTCACAATCGATTTCAGTTTTTACGTAATCGGATAGCGTACGAGAAACTCAGGGTCAAGTTCTTGAGTGTATTAAAGTTGAGTATATTTTATTAACAAAGTAGGTGGTATTTTTTTACAACTAAAAATCTGCATAAATTCATTAAAAATATTGGTTTACGTGAAACTCGCGGAGCGCCATCTAGTCCAGAACTAAATGAAGCTTTTCATGACTAGCAAATATAATAAGGACGTACTTAGGTAGGTACATACATGTTAAAGTACAAAACACAACAAAATAAGAATAAAATTAAATCCTAGATTTCAATGAAGAACACTTTTTAATTTAAATTTATATTAGAAACTTATAACAGTTTCTAATAAAAATTAAAATTATAATACTCTTATAGAGAGTCTCTCTTAGAGTTACGCTTAAATTAAATAAATATTATGAGCAAATCAGTTTCTACCACAGAATTTTACAAGTACCTAGGTATTAGGCTCAAAACAAAATGGCGACGATAAAATTGGAATCGTTAATACCTACTTAGCTGTTTGCCGCCTGTAAGTAGATTATTACGTTGCTTTTCGTTGTATTCTATCTATAGAATATTTCAGCATAATGTATTAAAACCAACAACTAGTAATTATAAATAGATTTACATAATAATCATACCAACTTTTTTTCCTTTTTCCTCAATAATAACTTAAATTGAGTTAAATGCTAATGTTACAAAAACTCAACCAATACAATAAATATTTTGTTAAAGTATTTTACTGTATAAAGTTCTAAAAAACCGCATTAACAGTGAATGACTTTAATAAAAATGCCGTCATCTAAAATTATGCTAGTGAGTTCGATTCCCGACTTCGTGTACAAGCGCGCACAAAACACTATGTTTCTGAGTTATAGTACTTGTGTATCTAATAGATAGATACGTCTGTTTATGGGCCAGGGCGCAGGAAACACTAGCATAAATACGGGTCAGGGCTATTTGTAACTACGACTAGTATTAATGTAGTGCTTTAAAAAACAATCTTTCGTATTCAAAAATCTGAACAAAAAAAAAACAAACATACCCATTTGTTTCTTCATCATTTTGATTAGCTCAGTTGTTTTCGTCGACACTCCGATTCACATAACAATAACTCACAAATTGCATTTTATGTGCTAACTTCATTAAAATCAATAGCTGTCCTACTTCATTCTAGAAAAATTACAGTACTATAATTAAATTATTTTTAAGTCAAATTAAAGTTTATTAAAATTAATGCTGTAATTTGTTATTCGACAAAGTAGAATATAAAACTGTTATCAAGATGGCGCTCAATATTTTCACGAGTACCTACAACGGCAGTATGAGCGAGCGAGTAGAGTACCGCACTCGGGTCGTGGCCAGCCAACACTGACAACGGTGCGGTCGGTGCGCGTTTCAGACGCTCTTTGTGACCAAAAAGGTTTAAAACAAAGTCTAGTTTGAAATTAAAAGAGTTAAACTGGTTTGGTTGGCACTTAGCTAATGTAATAAACTGTAGGATACAAAAATAATGTGTAATAACAATAAAAATAGTGTTTTGTTCGAGGAAAGCAATGCAATAATGACGTGGCTTTGTTCCGAGGTGTGAATTATTAAGTCACCGTTAATTTTAATTATTGTGTTGTCAAAAATAAGAATAACACATTATTTAAGATTTTTTCGTATGATTTCAATATCTTTACTATGGTCAATACTTAATACAGTCATACTTCATGACTTACGGTGTATTTTAAAGATTTATAAAACGTACAAATTACAAACAGTTGAGCTATCCGTTAACAATAACGAACAAATAATTAACTAACTAAACTAATTAAAAACATTGAATTCCTTATTTCGTGTTTTTTTTGCTGTTTTTTTTATTCTAAAATCACGAAGCTACTACCATCTTTGCATACATCATTTTATTGATATTAAAATAAATAAAAAAATTAGTATTAAAAAACAAAGTCTTCAACATGGTATGATACAAGCATTACAATAGCAGCTTATCAGTAAATATTTCTTGTAAATTTATTATAAATAAACATAAGTATTTGGTCAAAGTATGTATGTTTACGCCTACTGAGTCATCGTGATTATTTTATTGGTAGTACCTCTTTGGGTGGCCAACCAGTATGTAGTATTAGTTTCTTTTTTCGTAATATTATTTTATTTGCTCATTAGTTATAAGTACATAACTATCGGATATAAATGCCTCACTTATTTATTTATGTATAGGTAAGGTACCAAAATCTTATATTAAAAAAAATCAGTTTGTATGTTCCTTAATCATAAAAGTTTATACTAATAAAATTTACCCCCTACTTATTATTACAAATGTTAAAATTATTACAAATGTTAAAATACTATTATTTAAGTTTCTTATTGATTTCAAATTTCTATAAGTCGGTAGGTAGGTACATATATATTTAATACACGTTTGCTAAGTAGGAATATGTACCTACATTCGTTTTTGTATGATATTGTGGCGGGGGCAACGTATTATGCCAAGGTTCTACATTCGTCGCAAGGTACAAACAAACACTTGCTAGTACGTTGAAATATTTTATAAAAGTATTCGAAAGCAAACATTAAAAACTCGTTCCAAATGATAAGATTCAGTTGTTTGTCTATGGGGCGTAAAAACAGAGTTGGGGTGGTTATCATCTTTCACAATATTTAAATATCTGTTAATCCTGAATTTCTGACTAACAAGCCAATTTTGTTGCGTGTTGTAAAAAAAACTTAGCTTTTCAATATAAAAGATTTAAAAAAAAGTATGATGTAAATAAAAAAAAAACGCACATGTTTATTTTATTTTATAGAATTACTTGAGAACAATTACTCTAAGCATTACATTTAATAATTTTCATAACAATAACTTGTTATTGCTGTAGATATGGCGACCGACGTGGTTCTCATCACATACCCACCTACTTCTCCTATCGCCAACACGCTAAAAACGGACGGGCGAATGACTCAGCTGTAGTAACTACGCCATATTCTGTCATTGAGCCGTTTATTCGAGACTCGTTTGTCGATGATTCTCAATATGAATCGTCATATTGTTTTGACTATGGAGAATGGAGGCTTTATTTTTGAAAAGTTATCTATGTTAGTTCAAAAAATAGTTAATTTTTTTTTTTAATTAAATGGCATCTGTCCATTCGGACAATTTCGCCAGTATCGAATGCAGAAATATTACTTAAACAAAATAGTTTTTACTCAAGTCAGTCAATAGATAAGTCAGCTTCAAAACCATAAGGAACATTTTCGTTCAAATATTACACAACACACTTTTTTTCCAACTGCTCACAGTTTTTGCTAAGACCTCAAGTAATACTTACCACTGAAATTACTCAAAATAACACCAGAAAATAATTAAAATGAAAAAGCTATGACTTCCCAAAATGACAGAAAACGAATCTACACTTCATGTTGGCAGATTTATGTGATAAACAGTAGGCTAGTTTCAAATATAAACCCTTAGTTCAGAGTGGACTGGTTTATTAAAATAGTCACAGTGCGTTTTTAATATGATGTATTCACAAATTACTTTTATATTTAACTCTGTTAAAAATAAACGTTAGCTTTTGAGAGGGTGAGGATTATGATTTTTGCGTTTTAATTATTACTGGTTTATCTAAAATGTTTATTATGGTAAATTGCATACTGCCTAGTTCGTAAAAGCACACGCCCTGGTTTTTGGTCATTGTCCTTCCACGTCATTTATATAACTAACATTATCATTGCGAAACCGTAATTATTATAAAAGTACACGATGCCTGGTCATTTTGTTAAAATTTAATTTGACTTAGATACATAAACAAAACATTTTTGTTTAAATACATTTAAATATGAATTTATTCATTCAGTTTTTTTTTATTTCACTACGCTTTTACTAAAATTAAAACAATGATTATTGCATATTCAAAAGTACCTACTAAGGTACTTATTATAATAATTATTTTAAGTCTGATCTACATTTGCTTAGGCGAGTTAGTAAGAAATTAACTTGAATGGTACTTTTGAAATCTCTAATTATGTAGGTAGGTATGTTTATACAGGAAAACACAGAAATTTATTATTCTTTTAATTACGTTTGACGTGTGAATCTATAATTTATCTATATTTAAGTTTTAAAATTTATTAAACAAATAAATAATTTAATTTTCGTTTCATTCCCTTATTTTCGATTAATTAGGGTTATAGCGTTATTGGCGTAGACTGAAAACTTGAGCACATAGATTTTTTGTTAGTGAAACCAACATAGAATATAATTGATGTATAATTGAATAGAACTTATTATAATAATGTACACTGACTGACTTTTTTAAAACATTACATAACCTTTTCTTCATTTTGCCGTTTAATTTTTTACTCTTGTCATTTAAGTAATTTTGTCAATTTAAATATCTTTCAAACAAAATTTCAAAAACAGAAATCGGATGGATTTAAAAACGGATTCATTTTCTGACATTTTAGGAAGGCACATAGCTTTTTGATTATTGTTTTTCTGGTGTTATTTTGAGTTCTGTTTTGTAATTTCGGTGGTATTTTAACCAACATTACTTGAGGTCTTAGCTCAAAGTGTTAGCAGTTGGAGATAAAGTCTATTATGTGATTTTCTGATTTGATCGAAAATGTTTCAGATGGTTTTGGGAAAAAACGGCCATCTTTTATTCCAATGCCAATTAGGGTAGGGCCGACCTGTGACAGACGACTGACGACTTGACGGAAAAGTATTTTATCTAAGTAATATATTGTCATCATTCTCAATAAACTACTCGACACTGGCAAAATTGATCCGAAAAGGACAGATGCCATTCATTAAGAATAAGAAGAAGGATTTAAAAACAAATCAAAGCAAATCGAACCACAATAAAAAAACTCTAATTTTCCTCAAAGAAAGGGAAACCCAAATAGCGACAGCAATACCGGGAAAACCGTTGGATCGATGTCTTTTTATAACTTACCTAAAAAGTGTAAGTAAGTAAACAAGTCTTTGCATCTATTGTAGATGATATACCTATATAGCGTCAGGGGCAACTGGGTGATTACTCATGCCTCTACTTACGGGACGCTACAGTGCCTGGGACAGGATTTTTAGGTGTAATAGGCTTGCACAGCACCTATACCATCATAACAGCGGTGGAGATCGAACCCCCGACCTACGGCGCAGAAGGCAGGGCTACAACCAACTGAGCCATGATGTCAATCATTATATTCCATTCCTCAAATAACGATAACTGACAGTACACCGTACATCGACGGATACTTTCAGCCATACCAATCAAAACGTGTGTTATACCGGCAATCTATAATTTATAGTAACTTGCGATAGCCTTATAAACATGGTATACACTGCTGGTTAGACCAAGCTGTATGTAACCCGTCGCATACACAAACGGCATTGGATAACTACATAAACGGACTATTCGGTACGACGGTGGTTACGTGCGGATTCCGAGTCGCGCGTTGCGGCCCCTCGGTTTGAGTCACCGCACCATTAGCTACTGCATCGTTTGAATATTATTCAATTGATTTCTGTCTTACATTCATAACAAAAATAAATGGTTAAAACAATGAAAATTCCAATATTGATCATGAAGAAACTTACAATTAAGAAATAATACATTTGTTTACACAAAGAAACTATCAATTAAACAAATATTTACAAAATACACAAGAAACAGTTGAGCTATCTGCAGACTTAAAAACGATCTAGAGATAGCTCAACTAATCCAAATCAGTGCCAGATGGAAGCGTCCTCAAGACGCTGGCGGCATTGCCACGCTGAATAGCAATGCTAATACGGTGCGCCAGATACCCACCAGCCCTTAGGTTACGCGTTTCTTCGATCAGTCGCCTAGACAACACTTTTAAGACCCGCAAAGCCTCGGTTCCCCAAGTACCCAGAGTCTCAACCCCAAGAGGAGCAAATAAGTAGGCAAATAGTCTCTGTCGAGACTTGCATATTTTTGCGCATCTTGAATGAACCTAAATAATGTTATTATAAATAGTTGGAGCGTGTAGCATGTTGGTTTTATTATTTGTGCGTTTTTTATCCTTAATTGGTGAGATCTACTTTAGATTCTAATGATTAGATCAAACTGTTCTAAAATAGTAACTATAGTTAAGTATCTAAGCTAAGATTTTTAATAAATTACCACATATTTTAACAAATTGAAAAGAACAAAATATTCACTTATTCTATTTTGCCTATTAGTGCCAGATACAGCCTAACAGTCAACTGTAATTTTTAAATTTCGAATACACCTTCAATCCTTATCAACCAATAAAAATACTTTTCAAAAATGCGTTGGTACTTGAAGCTGTCAAATAGAACAAGAACTTAGTTCAAAAATACCTAGTTGTGATTTTATTACAAAACAGGCTATCTAGATCGGCTATAATCATCGTAGTTGAATAGTAAGACTCGTATCAGAGAGATAAAATATATGCTGCGACGTCCATTTTGTCGTTGAATTTCGACGAATGAGCTCTAGACACAAACACGGTTTATTTATACCTAACCTGCGGTTTGGTAGATGTTTTGGTGGAGGATTCGTGCTAAACAAATGACTAAACATTGTTGACAATTCACGCATCGCTATCTAGCCCCAAACTAAGCAGAGCTTGTACTATGAGAACCAGATAGCTGATAAAATTGTTGTACATACATTTTGTTTTAGTAAATACATACATTTTTTCTTATTCTTTTTATCTATACATATTATAAAGAGGAAAGATTTGTATTTTTTTGTGTATGTTTGTAATGAATAAACTCAAAAACTACTGCGCCGATTTCAAAAATTCTTTCACCATTGGAAAGCTTCATTCACCCTGAGTAACATAGGCTATAATTATGTGTTTAAAAAATAAATATTCACCCGTGCGAAGCCGGAACAGGCCGCTAGTTATTAATATTTTTAATAATTACTTATTTTTTTTCTTTTTTTATTGTTATCGTTGTCACGTCAAAAACTAAAATCCGTTATGACTAAAGTAATTATTGAAGCGTACGAATAACCGAAACAGCCGCAAAATGCTTAGACGTGTATAACCTTGAACAAAGATAATAATTTTACTTGTAGGTAGCTGTATAGAAACTATTATTGACGTGATTGGTTTTATTAACAGCTATCTGATTTCCATAGTACAAGCTCTGCTTAGTTCGGGGCTAGATAGTTTTTTTATACAACTGATGGAACAAGCATAAATGGCCATCGCCTATAACAAAGCATTGCGTCGTAGGTCATGCACGTCAGGAACGTGCCCTACGATGCACTTCCCTGCATCCATCAACGTGAGGCATACAGATATTCAGCCTCACGTGCCAGTAATGTCACCGGCACCCACACCCTTCAAACCTGTACACAGCGATGTTGCTTCACGGCAGGAATAGGCATGGTGGTAGTACGCACCCCCACGAGACACACACAAAGAGCTCTACTACTTAGTGTAGTGTGGATTCCCTATTATTTATTTTATTTACTAAAGAAAGAAAGAAAGAAAGAAGAAGAAAGAAAACATATTTATTCACAGACACTTAGCAATTTAAAGTACGATATCTACGCTATACTTACATACATAAAAGAAATACAACGTGTATCAAAATATGTGTACTATCCTGAAGGGGGGTGAATTTCCACCCCCCGGGGAACAACTTTTGTTCAACGACTTTTCGAACTTCGATTGGTATCTCTGAAAAAAACTGCAACGAAGTTTCAACGTGAACAGCTGACTTTATACAAAGTGACAACCCTAAACTCAGCTACAGAGGTAGTAGGTAGTAGTAGTAGACCTACAGAGGTAGTAGGTCAAGGGGTCAAGGGGTTACAAGGATAGGGTTGTCAATTTATTTAGGCATTATGAAATTAAATATTTTTGTATGGGAAACTGAAAATAGGAATTTTTAATTATCTCCCCCCCACAACTGATCACCATTGTGGTCTGAAACCCCCCACCTTCGCATAGTACACATATTTAGATAAAAAAAAGTAAACAGGCCTTTGCATCTATTGTAGATGATTTATATAGCGTCAGGGGCAACTGGTGATTACTCATGCCCCTACTTACGGGACACTGTAGTGTCTGGGACAGGATATTAGATGGGATAGGCTTGCCCAGCACCTATACCATCCTGACAGCTTAGTCGGCCTAATCCACAGGAAAGACATGGTCAATACGTGCGGAGCTGACTAAGCCACGGGTTTCCTCACGATGTTTTCCTTCACCGTTTGAGAGCACTAGCATTGTGTACTTAAATTTTTCGACAGAAAAACTCATTGGTACACGACTGGGTTTGAACCCACGACCTTAGGATCGGAAGGCGGCCACATATTTAGATACACCTTGTATAAAGAGCCAAGAGCTGCAAAACGGTCCCTGACTCAGCGTGAAGTTAGTTGGCTAGCAACTAACGCTGGTCTTCCGTCAGGGCCGCGCAGTAATGCCACGGACAATCTGAACCACACTATACATAGCTATAATTAATTCATATAATAATTTGGATTGCAAAAGTAAGTAAAAATAAAGGTAACAAACCTATTGCATGGCTTTTTAACCGATCCAATCAAAAAGGAGGAGGTTCTCAATTCGGTTGTATGTTTTTTTTTTTTTTTTTTTTTTTTTTTTAAATGTTTGTTACCGCATAACTTCGTCATTTGTGAGCCGATTTGAAAAATTATATTATTATATTTTTTATCTGAAAGGTACTGCTTCCAGATTGGTCCCATTTTAATTTTATTAAAATCGGTGTTGCCATTTTTTTTTAAATAATTTTTTAAATGTTTGTCTTTGTAATGTTGCATGCCTTCGTCATTTATGAACCGATTTAGAAAATTATTTTTTTATTTGGAAGGTTATTTTTACGTCCAGACTGTCCCAAACAAATTTCATTAAAATCGGTTTAGCCGTTTGGCAATGAAGTCGGTTTCTCAAGTTTTTTAAACTTATAATTATTTATTCAACTGATTAGTGAATTCTGGTTTTTCTAGTCTAGAGGTACCTCATTAGGTAATGGGTTTGTATGGTTATCTAATCGTTTGTAATTATTTATAGATAGGTACCTACTATTAGCGAAAACTTTAGTTTCTCTACACTACCACTTTGTAGGTACCTATTTCTAGTCAATAAGCTGTTTGTTTTCCAAGAAAAATAAAATAAAAATTATATTTTTATTTGTAAATAAAGCAAATGTTTTGAAGAATAAAAATAAGATTTAAGTTAATATTTTCAACTTTGTACGTAAATAATACAAATTCCAAGTATTATTAGAAGTGTTTCCTTGTTTCCTTTGAATACGGTCAGTCGGAGGAAGTGCGTAAGTAATACTACTTTTTGCTGTCTTATATTTCACTAATAATAAAATAATAAATAGCCCCATTTTTTTTGCTAAATACATACTGAGAATACAATATTACAAACGCCTGCGTTCACCACACAAATATTTGTTGTTTGTGGGGATCGAACCCACGACCTACGGCGCAGAAGGCAGAGCTACTACCACCTGAGCTGAGAGGCCAGTCAAACGAATAAAAGTGTTTCATTTGTATTTGTATTTATTGTTTACTTTAATTATAACGGTTAACACCAATTACAATAATTAAAGAAGAATAAGAAAAATGAAAATAAATAAAGTATAAGTAAACAGTTTTGGTCAAATTTAAAAATACAATGTCAATAGTATAAATATAAAACAAAATGTCAGGACAATAATATACACTATAAATTGGAAATTCACACACAGCTATACATCACGCTCACAGAATCTCAAACATTCAGACATTATTTTCATCCAGCCATCCTCAAACAGATCACACCCAGGACTAGTATCAAGGAGAGCATTGAGTGCGGCGAGAATGCGCGGAATTGGTGACGAGGCCCGGGCCACAGTACGACATAGCGGCTCCGAAATTTGATGATTTGATGTTCAATTAACTGATTTTTGCCGGCCACTGCACGCACGAAAAAACATAACTCATACGGCGTTACCTCGCTCTGAGGCGTTCCATTTAAGGCTTGAAGTGTAAGCGAGAGCGCGGAGCGAGCGACAAAGAGGCACAGTCGGCCTCCGCGTTCGGCAGCGTTCGACATCTGTGTAGGTATTTTCTTATGACGTTGTCACGTTCAACTATCGTCAGTAAACCGACTTTACAGGCAACCGATTTTTAAGCTAAAATCTTTATCCTACTTACCTACCTAGTGTGGCATGGTAATCAATAAAGAGTTATCTATCTATTTTCCTTACTTAAGTTATTAAGTACTTAAAAAGCATATTTGTTTATGTAACTTACTAGATAGGTACTCATCTAAGTAATAATAGTGTTTAATAACCTAAAGATGATGCAACTATAGCAGCTATCACAATACATAGTTCGCCTAGGTACTTTTTACCTAGGTACATACAACCCCGATGCATAACGTTATTAAATACTTACCTAAAGGGCGTGGTAGTGTACTATACGTGTACCATAAATTCGAAGAGACAGAGATACGATAAATACGTTTTATAAGAAGTTTAGGTAATATTAATATACCTTGGAAAGTACCATAATCATAATACTTAATTTATTTGCCTCAATTTATTTTCCTTGTTTAGATTTAGGTACATGAATACCTAAGTGTCAGTCATTCCCCATAAATGAGATGCAAATTTTGGGTTCATGCCATTTAAGTTTGGAAATAACATACTTAAACCTAATAAAATTAAATTAATTAGGTAGGTTCTAAATATAATTAAAATTCTATTCTATTATCGCTATAAAGTCCTAACCTACGTGCGGAATGGTTGATATTGCAAACATTGCAAAATGAATATACTTGGACGTTGGCTGAGTGAGAGTGACGCCGACGCATTTGACCTAATCAAAATAATATAAATAATGCATACCTAGCACAAATAAACGGATCAATTGTTTTTGAACGAAGATAAAAGTCAGTTTGTAATCTGCAACAAAATGGCCGATTACCTAAATAGATAAAATCGCAATGATTTACCAATTAATTACCACATGTTTTAAAAATCGAGTGTTAGCTGAAACGTTATTTCGAACGAGCTATAATTTCGAAAGCAAGTCCGTGCGAACAAAGAGCACGCAATACGCGACAGTTGCAGTGCGGCCAATTTAAAGACGACGTTCACACGCCTTCGCTATCATACAACCCATTCAAACCATACACGCATCCTAACATCGGTCGGTTCACGTACCAGCGCTAAACTTCTCCGACGCACTGAGCGTGCTCCATCCAGGCACGACGCTGTCGCAAACTTCCTCCCAGCACCGCGACTTCTCTGCTCTGTCACCGTAGCTCGAATCGTTCGAGTCATACAAACAAGGTCTATTTTTCACCTCAATTATGATCAAACTACTTTTTATGCCGCCGTCGGCGTCTCTACTCCTGACCATATTGACGAAAAAAATATATAAAAATTAAAGTTGTCCAATCAAGTTACGTGCGGATGATTTTACCCGCGCGGTTGGGTAGAGCGGTAGGCGCGTATCAGTGCCCGCGTGAAACTGGCGGGCTGAGTGCGGTTGGCGACGGCGCAACAGCAATATGGCTGCCGCGGAACAAAATAACACCTAATACCTAGGTGCGAGTGAATCGTGAGGTACTCGCGATATCACCCTCCTCGCGCTAATAAATAAATAACACGAACTAATAATTCTGGACAATTCAAGATTAACTGGTTTCGACCTAAGAGAATTGGATTATAAAAATGATAGCTTATCGACAAATATTGTAAAGCGATACGTTGAATGCAATAAGCAATAAGCAATGCAATCCAGCGCAATAGGTCAACCCAATGACAGCGTTAGCAAAAATTATGAGTTCATTCATTTGTAGGTTAAAGTTACATAACCACTTATTTTTAATATTCAAGGTATTATTAGGGCAAATAAGTAGGTACATACTACTCGTCATCATCATCATCATCATCATCATCATCAACCTATTGCAGTCCACTGCTGGACATAGGTCTCTCCCATGGCGCGCCACTGAGCCCGGTCTTTGGCTCTTCCCATCCAGTTGCTGCCCGCCACCCTGCGCAAGTCGTCGCTCCATCTAGTCTGAGGGCGTCCTACACTACGTTTGCCTAAACGCGGTCTCCACTCCAGAACTCGTTTATCCCAGCGGTTATCGGTTCTTCGGCAAACATGACCGGCCCACTGCCACTTCAGCTTGCTTGTTCTTTGGGCTATGTGTTTGGGCCGTATACTACTCGTATAAGGAAATATTACGTATCCTCTATTAATCATCAAAAACTACGTAAAAGTACATAGGTATTCGTTCTATTCTATCTAGTAAACTAACCTAATTCTCAATTCACATGCCTAGGTAGGTCAACCAGCTTATTGAAGTTACAACGAACTTACTTAGCTTTTTATAAACGAGCACGCCCTAACGTAGACTATTGAGTTTCTGGATACTTACTTACCTACTCGAATCCTGTGACTACGTGACTGTTTACGGTCTTCTTTTATTCAATTAAAAATAATCATAAAATGTTGACAATTATTTAGATACCTACTTACTAAATTATTTTAAATACTTAATCATATTTTTTTTGATAATCGTAGTACCTACATATTTTTTGTATAAGTACACGACTTTGTCAAAAATGTTAATTAATGTCTAATAATACTTGAGAATTCATCTTTACTAATTATTATAAAGAGGAAAGATTTGTATTTTTGTGTGTATGTTTGTAATGAATAAACTCAAAAACTACTGTGCCGATTTCAAAAATTCTTTCACCATTGGAAAGCTACATTCACCCTGAGTAAGATAGGCTATAATTTATGTGTTTAAAAATAAATATTCACCCGTGCGAAGCCGGGACAGGCCGCTAGTGTAAAATATAAAAGGTACCAGCCAAACCGGGGAAGTACTACCACGACGTATATTTCAACCTCCAAGAGTGTTGCTTTATATCGGTTCAAAGGTGCCACCGGTAAATTAAATGTACGCAGGACAGTGTATCGTAGGGCACGTCCCTAACATCCGTGACCTGCGAACCAATTCTTTGTAATATCTGCTTGTTCCACCAGCAAGCACTTTAAAATCATAAGTCTATTTACAATAATTACTTTTAAATTAATAATGTCATCATCTTGTTTTTCTTATACTTACTTACTTTACAAAGAATCATATATTATCGAAGACAATGACATGTTTACAGGAAAAAATGTTCTGAAACTCAAAAAAGACTTATGCGATAAATTGTATACATTTATCGTACCTACCCATTAGGCCTACCACAAGCTCTGTCTGGCTCTGTCTCTGGTTCTGGTTTTGAGTCTGTGTGAGTGCTGTCAAAATAAATCCTAAGCCGAAATGTCACACTCACAGTATAATACACTGGTGAGCACTCACACAGACTCAAAACAGTAGTCGAAGATTTAAACAGTAATTTTATTTTATTTTATGTATTGTTAGTCTCTAAGGTATTTATTAACTATGGACCTAAGGTGTTTCATTTTTGTAATGTGCATTTTATAATTGTCTGAAATAAATGATATTATTATTAAAACCAGAGCCAGAGACAGAACCAGACAGCTTGTGGTAGGCCTACGGGTTTGCGGTCAATTACTTAGGTACTCAACCCATAATGGGTGTAATCCTGGAAGTTCTCTAAGATTTTTTATGAAGAAAACTTTTCTTTTTATCATTCGAGTGTTTATTTCAAATGTTTTTCAATCATCCTTGATCCTGGGGCTGGTCTATTATTTTAATTTATAACTAACGAATGAGCTCGACACCAACACGATTTTCTTGTAGGTAGATACTTAGGCATCAGCTTATAACCAAACATTAGTTTGATAGATGTTTTGGTGGTGATTCATGACAATATTAGCATACTTTTTTTGTGTTTTTGATATTTCACTATTTTGAAGTCATCTTCCTGTCCTTATCTCACGCTGCATGAGGTCGGCACAACAGGTTGTCTTCTTCCACTCACCTCTATCATTCGTCATCTCAGTGCTCACTCCTTTCTTGCTCATGTCATCCTTGACACAGTCCATCCATCTTTTCTTTGGTCTACCTCTTCTTCTATAACCACCATCCATATCTAACACTTGTAAGATATTTTTAGCCTAAGTATAGATATTTATTAGTTTTTTTTCCATAGGTACCTTTTGCATTATATTAAATATCTGTAATGTTATTTTTAAGTTAATTTTAAATTGAATTGAAAATGCTATACATGTCAAGTGCACGAAAGGAGCCTTTTGAGGCGCACTTAAAATCCTTTCACCACACTTGGTTCGAAAGAATCAGTAACACGATAAAACGAAGAAGAATTGAATTGAACACTTTTCTCGTCTTCTTTCATTTCTTCGCATGATATGCCCACCCATCCCTAATCTAATCCGTCGTTGGGACTAGGTACTTTTAGATTTCCTATAATATACCTACTTATTGTGCAATGTTAATAATTAATTTATACAAAGAAACTTACAAATTAACAATAATTTACAAAATACATAAGAAACCGTTGAGCTATCTGCAGACCGTTACAAACGATCAGAGATAGCTCAATTTATCCAAATCTGTACCTGTACCAGACGGAAGCATCCCCAAGACGCTGGCATTTTACTATTTTTAGGTATTAATAATTTGATAGGCTGCATAAGGGCTGCATGTTTCAATCAAATAAAGGCACTATAGTACATTATTTCGTTTATTTCTTGTTGATGCGCGCGCATACAACGTGAAGTCAGGCGCGGTCTCAGGCGGAACGAGCGGCATTTGCAGTTTGCACGGCCACTCTGAGGAGCAACAGTCGTCTTGTCTTGAGAAGGTTCAAATATCCGATGTTACTTTACAATTACAACTAGCCGTCTGTCCCGGCTTCGCATGTGTATGTGACGGGCCTACATGAGGTGAAACCGAAAATGTAAAGTAGCATTTTTTTTCGTTGTATGGACGAATCCATTTATTTTTTTTGTAAAATATTACAATTAAATGGTGTAAAAAAATTATGATTAGGCTAGAAATTCTCCTCAACTCACAGGGTTCGATAAAATTGAACGCAAAGTTTGCCAAAAACTCTCAATTTTTTTTGGATTTGAAATGGTTTTTTTCCGTTGCTGTTAGAGCCATTGCAATGAAAGTTTTGTTCCCGTTTACCTTAATAAATACGTAAAAACCTGATGTTATTGCATTTTTCTTAGTTGCCGTAGTTTTTATAAAAAAATAAAATTTTCAAAAATATAAATAGATAGGTTTCTGTACTTACTTCTCAGTACAGCCCGAGCGGCCAAGAAGGTTGGACCTATGTCAAATTTCGTGACATGACATTTCATCTCTGACTACGTAAAATATACCCTAGATTAAATCATAGCTACTACTGGTACTATAAATTTGCCACAGTGTAACATAAAACAAACTGTCACAGTATAACGAAATGACATAAAACCATCTTCATCGTACATTATGATCGATAACCTGTATTCACATCATCATCAGCCTGTAGAAGTATATATTTTATGTAGCATATAACTTATCAAGTACATTCTAGGGCACGTTCCTATCGTGCGTGACCAGCGAAGCGCAATGCTTTTGTTAAATACCTCCATTTTTGTAGTTGCATAAGTAGCTATCTTCCTATCTACCCAGTGCTTTCCGTCATCATCATCAGTAAGTAGAAGTCCACTGCTAGATATAGACCTCCTTTATACATTTCCATGAAAAAACAATTTGCCGATTTCCCACGATCTTTAGAATGTCATCGGTCCATTAGGTGGAGGGGCGCTCTGGTTGCTTAGCACCGGTTATAATTGTCGTAGCGACCCGCTTTTTGATTCTAAAGGCGTGTGTTCAAACCCCGTCATGCACAAATTAGTTTATCTGCCAAAAAACCTATGTGCACTATGTCAGTACACTCTAACGGTGAAGGAAAACAATAAATGAAACCAACGTGAAGCAGCAAAACTTTTGAGGCACATTCATAATCCACCACACCAGCTTTAATTTTCTATTGACATGACAAGAAGAAGACTCAAAAACTAGTAGCCGATTTTAGGCCTTTATAAAAATAGTGTCGATTTTGCAAAGAGTTTGGGAGCCCATTACAATGAAAAGGAAGTATATATATATATATATATATATATATTATGGACAATCTACACTACACTATCTAGCCCTAAACTAAGCAGAGTTAGTATTATGGGAACCAGATAGCTGATGTAATACTTAAATACATTTTGTTTGTAAATACATAGGTACTTGGAAAACAATATAACATCCAGATGGAGAACAAATATCTATGATCACCACACAAATATTTGTTCTCGGTGGGGATCGAACCCACGACCTATGGCGCAGAAGGCAGAGCTACTAATAAATGAGCTGAGAGCCCAGTCATAACAATAATATCATGGGTTTTGAGTATTTTTGATTGCCGTCTTTTAAATCTGGAGGTGCCTGTAATGTCCCGAATTCTGGAACTTTCTGTCAAAGGCTTCATGCACGGTGCGCTCAAATACCCAAATACCAAAATACATGTGCCTATTTCTATACACGCAGCAAGGAGTTTCCCAAGATTTTGCGTTTGACAGAACTTTGAAGAGTCAGTTGGGGTTGTCGAAACTCTTTGGTATACCTAATATTTTTAAATGCCGATAAAATACAATAATATAAGTCGAATAGACAGTGTTATTTCACAATGCTTCACTGATCTCCACCGCAATGAGCACCGAAGGCCTAAATGAGTGCAAAGCTTAAAGCCACCCATAAATAATTTCCATTTCAATTCATTTATGAATTGAAATGAAAATTATCTATGCATGTAATGTATTGTATTATGTATATCAGTTATCTAGCACCCATAACACAAGCTTTGCTTAGCTTGGGGCTAGATAATGTTGTGTGAATTGTCCAGCATTATTATTATTATTATTATTATTTATTTCCATAGGCATGAATTCTATGCACTAAGTTATACTTACTAGATTAACATACAGATCTGGAAGTATAACCTTTTAGATAAAAGAAAAATTTACTAAATTGGATCATAAAATTAAATGACGAAGGTATGCAGTAACAAACAATAAAACAAAACGGCTTAGCCGATTTTGATGAAATATTACTTTTCAGAAAAAAAAAGATTAAAAGGGAGAAGACGAAAGAGAAGAAAAAAGATAAGAATATTATTGTACAAAAAAAATTGCCCCCCTTGCCCCCCCAGGACCCCCCCTTTTGTGAGTGCTACCGGATGCCGTCGAGATAGGGGGTTTTCGATTAGGGTTTCGTATAGAGGGTTTCTTTCTGAATTGAAAAAACAAAAAAAACACCCCCCTCTTGCCCCTTTTTTCACCCCCCCCTTTCGTATCTTCCAAGCGGAGTGACTTGCAAGACTTTTTTTTTGGGTCATGTAGGGAAGGTGAGATTATTTTGAAAGCAAAATAAATTTTGCCCCCCTCCCCCCTCTAGACCCCTTTATTATTTTTGACCCTTTTTTTCGAGTGGAGCATTGCGGCGAGCGAATGGGGAACAGTGCGGCGAGCAAAGCGAGCCGTGCTGTGACCATGATTGAATTTTAGGTTTTTTAAGGTGTTTGATTGGATCTTCACTTGGTTTAGGGTTCCGCCCCTGTGGGAACGCATTGAGGACGCGAGCTGCTTGCAGCTCGCGATGCACGCGACCCGGTAGTCAACGTTTGGGTTCCTTCCAGCGGTTTCGACCCGTTAAGGGTTTTGGCTTGACGTACAATTTAGGGTTCCGTATAAGGTTTTGATTGGGGTTTTACTACATTGAGCAATTTGATTAAGTGTTCGACTTTTAGGGTTCCTTAGGACTTTGATTGGAGTTTCAACTACACTTAGGAGCTTGATAATGTTAACATTTTTAGGGTTCCTTAGGACTTTGATTGGGGTTCTACTACATTGAGGAACTTGATAAAATAAACAACTTTTAGGGTTCCTTAGGCCTTTAATTGGAATTTTACTTCACTTAGGACCTTGATTATGTAAACAATTTTAGGGTTCTTTAGGACTTTGATTGGGGTTTTACTACACTGAGGAACTTGATTCACTGATCGACTTTTAGGGTTACTTAGGACTTTCTTTACTACTTTTTGGGGTTTTACAAGTGCAAGTGTAATGTAAAACTGGGAGTAGCACACCGACACGCGAGCTGCTTGCAGCTCGCGCACACGAAAAAACTAGTTAAGGGGCTGACGTATGGAAAATTTTCATACAAACGGAATACCAAAATGATTTCTAATTTAGACAGATTTACACTATATTATTGTAATAATTGTATTTGCATAGTATTTATCTAGGTTCCTCAACAGTTTTTATTTCAAATTACTTACTTAAAATGAAATAAACACCAATCGCATTTTGCACATTTTTATGCTAAACTTATCAAGTTTTCTACCTATTGGTTTCGTACTAAAAACAACAATATCTTACGTGTTTTTTGTTAAGGAACCTAGTTTATATTGTCTAGTTACAGAATAACAATACTATGTAAAGAATACAAAAAGTTTTCAGTCATCATTTTTGGTATTACGGAACACGATCAAATTCATGGCATTTTCGAACGGCTACTATTGCTATCGCGCACGCACGGTGCGGGTGGCGGGGTGCAGGGGGAGGAAACGCTTGAAGCACACGGGACACTTCGGTTGTGTGTGTGAATCGCTCGGACTTCGGACTAGTTAAATACCTACACTGGCATAAAACATAATGCTTAGATATTTGATAATTGTTAGTTTAGGAAGGGTACTAAGTGAAGATGGGAAATACTAAGTACCTAGGTAGGTTGTAGGTTGGGTAAACGAAATTAAGGTGCAGCACTAGGTCAAAAAGTCTGCCGAAATTTCGAAAAAAGCCAACATTTCGACTAAAACAAATTATGAACCATTAATTTCTATACAGGGTGGAATTTTGTAATGCCACCTGGAGGGAAAGTACTCTTAATACTGCAGATAGAAAATTTTACTCAAAGGAAACATTCCTTTATTTTTGGATAGAAAGCAATTTCTAAAATTAAAAATAAAATAATTTTTAAATTAATTTTTTTTTTTGAAAGGAATAAATTTATTCTTTTAAAGAAATGATTTCGTTAAAAGAATAAATTTGTGTATCCAAGAGAATGGAGCCCATTTCAAGCAACTAATTTCAAGTAACTAGTTAGTTATCCATTTTTTGTAAATAATTAAATTAATTTAAGATTTCCTGGTTTTTCTTTCATTTAATTTATCATGTTTGTTAGAGAGATTTCATCCTTATAATTGACTAACGATCGATGCAATAAAAGTACAAGGTATAATTTTTCTGATTTTAGCCGGTTCAATTCCCGGGTGTGAGAGAATTTTCGAAAAACTTTGAATGCAGTTTGCTTTCTATTCAAAAATAAAGGAATGTTTCCTGTGAGTAAAATTTTCTATCTGGAGTATTAAGAGTACTTTCCCTCCAGGTGGCATTACAAAATTCCACCCTGTATATGAAGTATTGATAAAAGGTCTAAGAAAAATTACAACAAATTATTTTTTTTCTTTATTTATTTGTAGTTCAAAAAACTGCTACCAATCAACGTCCGGTGGAAATATTGATAAAAGGACTGAGAAATACTTGAACAAAATAGTTTTTTTTTTATATAACTGGAGCTCAATAAACAGAGTACCGCTCAGCGTCTGGTGGAAATATTGATAAAAAGAATTGGAAAAATTTCAGCAAAATATTTTTTTTCTTTATTTATCTGGATCTCAAAAAACCGACTACCGCTCAACGTCAGGTGGAAAGATTGATGAAAGGACTAAGAAAAATTGGCACAAAATATTTTTAGTCTTTATTTATCTGGGGCTTAAAAAAACTGCTACCACTCAACGTCAGGTGGAAATATTGATAAAAAGACTTGGAAAAATTTCAGCAAAATATTTTTTTTCTTTATTTATCTGAATCTCAAACAACCGACTACTGCTCAACGTCAGGTTATAATATTGAAAAAAGGACTAAGAAAAATGGCTACAAAATATTTTTATTCTTTATTTATCTGGGGCTTAAAAAAACTGCTACCACTCAACGTCAGGTAGAAATATTGATAAAAAGACTTGTAAAAATTTGAACAACATATTTCTGTTTTATTTTTCTGGAGCTCAAGAAATAAACTACAGCTCAACGTCAGGTGGAAATATTGATAAAACGACTAAGAAATTAAAAAAAAAACTTTATTTATTTTGAGCTCAAAAAACTGCTACCACTCAACGTCCGGTGGAAATATTGATAAAAAGACTGAGAAATACTTTAACAAAATAGTTTTTCTTTATATAACTGGAGCTCAATAAACAGAGTACTGCTCAACGTCTGGTGGAAATATTGATAAAAAGACTTGGAAAAATTTCTGTAACGTTCACTAGAAGTTGCTTCATGCAATCAAAATTGAGTTCTATATAGTAATTGTGATAAGACATAAATAATTTTTTTTTCAGTTTGTTTATAATCATTATATAAGTATCCACCTATAGTAGGTTAGCTTGGTACACTTTTTTCGCGAGTTTTGTGCGAAAGCCGAGGTCCATGTAATTGTAGGTCGATGTTCGCAATCGTTGGTTTTGCGAATGTAAATAAGCAGAATAAAAGCAACCTAATTGCTCAACGAATAAAGTATATTTTTAAATGCAGTCACATTATTAGACTTTCTGTACTTTGGTAAGTGAGCCGCTTTGCGTGTTTTTTATTGCTGTGTGTGTGTGATCGATGAGGTCTGGCGAACCACACCCCACCTGATGTTGAGCGGACCTCCACCCATGATCTTCAACTGTAACGTCATGACTGGTTTTGAACCCACGCCCCCCAACCGCTAGGCCGATGAGGTCTGGCGAACCACACCCCACCTGACGTAGAGCGGATACCCACCCATCATCTATTACTGTAACGTTATCACTGATTTTGAACCCGCACCCTCCAACCACTAGGCCAATGAGGTCAAGCAAACCACACCACACCTGATGTTGAGCGGACTCCCACCCATCATCCTCTACTGGAACGTCATCAACCACAACTCCATCGCTCCGCGCCGGGGTCAATGGCTCTCTCAACTCAACTCGGAGTCAATGGTTCTCTTTACTCTTCTTCAATTTGGTCCAGAACCCGCACAAACCCTACCTGATGAATAAACTCACTCGTATCATGTTAGAGAATTTCCTGGTGTCTTTTCTAAGTGCGTAAATAGCTACTCTGAAGGTTCTTTATCGGTTCAGGAATGTTGTTTTTTTTTTTCACTTTATTCTTGCATTCAGAGCATGACCAATCCTTGCTTATTGAATACTAGAAAAGCGAAACAAGCAAGCAATAAGCTTAGAGGGTTAGTCAGGTAATGCAGCCACAAAAAATAAAAACATAAAATTGTAGGGTGCAAAAAGTCAACTCTCTTTGACCAGATTTGAACTCCCGCCCACCTCGTCCTCTCAGTGTGAATCCGCACGCCCTAGCCACTAGCCTATCTGACGCTTAGTAACGTTGACGAAATTAGGCAATGCATAAAAATCGTTAGCAGTGGCTGACGCACACGCACAAGCGCGGCACTATGGTTGGATTCACGTATAGAAGTAGCGCGTCACACGAGCGCCTGTGTGTGTATACTACTATTATATATTCCGTGGCGCCCGCATCAAATGAATAGAGATAGCTATATTCGGAGCAGTTTTTGCTCACGCCTCGAATTGAAGTTGCGAGCTGTGTACGTCGGCCCGTTAATATTTAGGCATCCGATTTAGGCGTCGCCTAGGTTTAGTGAAAACGGGTGTTAGTAACGTTGACGAAATTAGGCAATGCATAAAAATCGTTAGCAGTGGCTGACGCACACGCACAAGCGCGGCACTATGGTTGGATTCACGTATAGAAGTAGCGCGTCACACGAGCGCCTGTGTGTGTATACTACTATTATATATTCCGTGGCGCCCGCATCAAATGAATAGAGATAGCTATATTCGGAGCAATTTTTGCCCGCGCCTCGAATTGAAGTTGCGAGCTGCGTCCGTCACCCTCTTAATATCTAAACTTAAACATTACGGTATTCTAAATCGCTCCATTGACTTATTACAATCGTACTTGACTGATAGAATCCTTAAAGTTGATGTGGGCGGTGAGAGATCTTTTGGGTCAGTTATTGACATAGGGGTGCCACAAGGTTCGATATTAGGTCCTTTCTTGTTTCTAGTGTACGTAAATGACCTTCCTTTTTTGGTTAAAAAACTATGTGAAACAGTACTATTTGCTGACGATACCTCATTAATTTTTAAAGTCGATAGATAGAAGGCTAATTACGATGACGTTAACGCATCTCTGTCGTAAATACTTAACTGGTTTAATAATCTTTTACTTAATGTTAAGAAAACTCATAAGTTTTATGAAAAAATATTTTTTGAGTGTCAGTTCTAAGTATAAAAATCATAATGCGGTTTACAGAATACATCTATTTACCAAGTTTCATCAGTACATATAGCTTTTACAGTTTTGTAAGTACCATACTTCAAGCAAATAAATTATTTCTTTTCATTTCATTTCATTTTTTTGAAAAAAAGTGACTGTGACATACGGATGGACAGACAGACAGACATGACGAATTTATAAGGGTTCCGTTTTTTACCTTTAAAAAATACAAGTGTTCATTCACCGACTACCGACATTTATGAACTTGCAACTCACTCTGGTTTTGCATAATATGAGGAAAATCTCTCTTGGTGGAAGGTTTCTTTTATTAAATCTGGGGCTATTTGCTTGTTATACTATATAAATTAGACTACTACTACTACACTACTATATAAGTTAGATTTAAAATGTAGCGTTCGTGGTAGTTTAAAAAATACCGCACAGCTTGCCATTGTTATCACCAATCCTGGATGAAAAATATGCAATGGAAACTCTGCGACGGGAATCAGCTAACATAACAATTGGGTTATATTTATTTACTGAATATCTGTCTGTGTTTTTGTCTAACGAAGCGTATTCTAGTCAACACATTGTAATGTCGTGACAAATGTCAGACCCAAGCACAGAATAAGTAATAGTTGGTATCAAATACATGAATTCACAGCTCAGGTCAGGCAACGCCATCTTTATTTTAAATTTTTCCAACTTTCCGGTCGTGTTTTGTTTTTAGACCAGCGTATAGCGGAGGCTTAAGTTACTCAGGATGAATCTAGCTTTCCAATGGTAAAAGAATTTTTGAAATCAGCTCAGTAGTTTTTGAAGTTTATTCATTACAAACATACACACAAAAATACAGCTCAGTTGGTAGTAGCTCTGCCTTCTGCGCTGTAGGTCGTGGGTTCGATCCCCATCGAGAACAAATATTTGTGTGGTGAACGCAGATGTTTGTTTTCTGTCTGGGTGTTATATTATTATGAGTATGTATTTACAAATATAAGAAAAAAAAAATCGGTTGTCTGTAAAGTCGGTTTACTGACGATAGTTGAACGTGATAACGTCATATGAAAATACTGATGGAATGGTTGCATTTTTCAAAAGAAAATCTTAGTTTTACTGAATTGAATTGAATGTGAATGAAACTGAATGATACTGAATGAAACTGAATGAAACTGAATGAAACTGAATGAAACTGAATGAAACTGAATGAAACTGAATGAAACTGAATGAAACTGAATGAAACTGAATGAAACTGAATGAAACTGAATGAAACTGAATGAAACTGAATGGAACTGAATGAAACTGAATGAAAATCCGGACCCGGACCCGGACCCGGACCCAGACTGAACCCTTACCCTTACCCTCATTTACCCTTACCCTCATTTACCCTTACCCATTACCGGACCCGGGCTCGGGCTCAGGTAAATGGAACGACGAAACGACGTAACGACGCATGAGTCATGTTTTTTCGTGCGTGCAGCCGGCTCCATCGATTTATAAGACGTTATCACGTCAAAAAAATCGGTTGTCTGTAAAGTCGGTTTACTGACGATAGTTGAACGTGATAACGTCATAAGAAAATACTGATGGAATGGTTGCATTTTTCAAAAGAAAATTTTAGTTTTACTGAATTGAATTGAATGTGAATGAAACTGAATAATACTGAATGAAACTGAATGAAAATCCGGACCCGGACCCGGACCCAGACTGAACCCTTACCCTTACCCTCATTTACCCTTACCCTCATTTACCCTTACCCATTACCCGACCCGGGCTCGGGCTCAGGTAAATGGAACGACGAAACGACGTAACGACGCATGAGTCATGTTTTTTCGTGCGTGCAGCCGGCTCCATCGATTTATAAGACGTTATCACGTCAAAAAATTGTAAGTCGGGCCTCCTTTTTAAAAGTCGATTAAAAAAACACTGCACTCATCCAAGCTTAGGCCCGTATGCAAAAACAATGCTAAGTCTAGCAATCATAGATTTTTTGACAGTATTCCATTGAAGTATAAAAAATCTATGCTTCTTTCTTCTTGGCTGTATGTTAGAAATTTAAGTTATTACATAATAACTTAAGAGCTGTGGATTTTGTTCTAAATAAAATACAAGAAATAATAACAATATTTTTCTGCATACGGCCCATAATTTTGAATTTCCCTGTTCTGTGCGTTCAAGTATCATGATTGTTTTGTCCGTGCAACTCTGCATTTACCTACCGCGTGCTAGCTAGTTACTTCGGCTGTTTTCGGAGTTTCCGGATGAATCCTCGATGAAGGCTGTTGGGAATACTCGAAATTCCGTTTAATGTGGATTGCAAAACCTGTAGCTAAGTAAGTCGGTGCCATAGAGCACCTAAACAAAACCGTGGTTTTGTAGGTGCTCCATTAGTGGTTTTATTCCCCACCTTTAGCTCGCAGGCTCGTCGGTTTTAGCTCGACATTGGATCGCCCACTTTATATACAGGGCGTCCCACGCACAAGAGCGTATTTGCTGTTCTGTGGTCCCACGGATATGCCACATGTAGGGAAAGTACCTTAGATTGTAGATGGAACATTTTACCATGGACGAATTTTATATTATTTGTCCATGATTTTACTGAAAGAATGCGTTATTTGAATTAAATAATTATAAGTTTAAAAAACTTGAGAAACCGACTTCATTGTCAATCGGCTAAACCGATTTTAATCAAATTTGTTTGGGACAATCTGGACGTAAGAATAACCTACCAAATAAAAAAATAATTTTCTAAATCGGTTCATAAATGACGGAGGCATGCATTAACAAACATTAAAAAAATTAAAAAAAAAATGGCAACACCGATTTTAATAAAATTAAAATGGGAGCAATCTGGAAGCAGTACCTTTCAGATAAAAAAATATTTTTTCAAATCGGCTCACAAATGACGAAGTTATGCGGTAACAAACATTAAAAATAAAAATAAATAAAAAATAATAAAAAAATACAACCTCCTCCTTTTTGATTGGAAGTCGGTTAAAAAAACAATTTAAACTACTAATGGCCCGAACACACCTAGTTCGCTGGCGGTAGCGATCAGTGAAACGCTGTCAAATATTCGCTGTCAAATCTCAAATCTGACAGCGATATTTGACAGCGTTTCACTGATCGCTACCGCCAGCGAACTAGGTGTGTTCGGGCCATAATACAAGCCTCAAAAATACTAATTCTGATTATTTAAAATAATTGAGAATAGCAATATTGTACGCCCAAAATGGGTAGACTGCTGGAACAAAAAAATAATAATAAATAAAATAAATTTACCTAAGATCTCTTTACACAGTTTTACAATAAATAATACTTATTCTTATTCAAGCCCTGCTTAATTTGTGTGGATCGTCTTCGTCTACAATATTTATTATTATTTTTATATTTGAGCCCACGACCTCAAGATCGGAAGGCAGGGCCGCTACCACTACACATCAGCGCTCCGGTCACCCATCCATTTCCGAAAATAAGATGACAAATCATTTTGGTCACGTTTTGGTCCGAACAAGTTTTCACTTCAAAAAACTACGCTGAACTACCTAGCTTTCCTATGAAGATGAGTAACCTAACCTAAACATATTTTTTGGTAGGACAACTCGTTTGGACTGTTGGTGGGATAGTAGGATTGGCCTAGTCTAGGTCTAGGTGGTAGGTTCAAATCCGGTCGTGTAGCAAAAGATTTTTGACTTCATAAAATGTGGGCTAAGGTTGTCTGAGTTCCCTCAATTGGTGGAGGAAAACATCGTGACTTTGATCTAAAAACATTTGTAAGTACCTACCTACGTCTACTCCATAAAACAAGCAGAGGGCCCACCCGACTTCATAAAATGTGGGCTAAGGTTGTCTGAGTTCCCTCAATTGGTGGAGGAAAACATCGTGACTTTGATCTAAAAACATTTGTAAGTACCTACCTACGTCTACTCCATAAAACAAGCAGAGGGCCCACCCGATGTCGAGCGGTAGCTGCGGTAAGTAACCATTACCTATATTAATTTACAAAGCATATTTGCTCATTATGCCGTAAGTCACGCTCAATAGGAACGTGCCCTACGAGCTCCTACGATGGATACTACTTGAGGCATACGGCATACGACGTTGTGCCTATATTTTCATATCTCTCAATGTATAATATATCTGTGTAGATACTTTATTATAACTTTGAAGCGAAGCGTGTGCTGTCTTTGAAACTTTTGCTTTTGCATTATTGCATTGCATACGTCTGACTAAGTGAAGTGGCACCACACTGGAACTTCACTGCTATTATTTTAGACTATTTTTGATTTGTAAAAAGATCATATAATAATTCTAAGTTTAAAAAACTTGAGAAACCGACTTCATTGCCAAACGGCTAAACCGATTTTAATGAAATTTGTTTGGGACAATCTGGACGTTATCTGAATAACCTTCCAAATAAAAAAATAATTTTCTAAATCGGTTCATAAAATTAAATGACGGAGGCATGCAGTTACAAACATCAAAAAAATATTTAAAAAAAAAATGGCAACACCGATTTTAATAAAATTAAAATGGGACCAATCTGGAAGCAGTACCTTTCAGATAAAAAAATATTTTTTCAAATCGGCTCACAAATGACGAAGTTATGCGGTAACAAACATTAAAAAAATAATAATATTAATAATACAACCGAATTGAGAACCTCCTCCTTTTTGATTGAAAAACGGTAGGAACCGAGCCGTAGTTTGTTGTTCTTCTAGGCTTGGTCGCGTGGAACTGGCACCTAGCTTTAAGACGTTTCAAAGTGATTCTTGTATCGTATTGAATAAACGTTTTATGAATTGAATTGAATAATCGCATCATAAATAAAAAAAAAGAAAAAAATATATTGTTGTTACAAATAATGCCCGGGTTTCATGCCAGGATAGCAAGTTAGCAAGCTAGCAGTTCTAGCTTCGTGTAAACAGAACTAGCTTTTACTTGTTTGTTAGCTGTATCGCATAGAGCTTATTATTATAAATAATGGTAGGTATCTCGGTATCTAATTAAAGAACCTTCTTTAACAAGCGGGTTCATGAAGGCATTGAAGGCCTCATGTTCGGAGAATTGAGAAAATCAATCAAATCAAATAGGTAGATGATTGAGTCATAAAATGAGGAACATTCTTAAGAATATTTGTCATCCTAAGCATCCTCTGAAAAACAAAAACTTGAATTATTATTTAATTTGTGTTTAATGATTATTTCTTGTTTGTCTTTTTCAATTGTATGTACCTACTTATTTCAAACATGATTGTATGATCGTTCATGAATAAATGATATGAATATGAATGATTATGTATGGCGATAAAAATCTAAATTCCGCTGTGATGTTCAACGCCATTCTATGAATCGCTTAGTTCGGCCTGAGTAAGACTTTGACAACTAAATAATTTTGACATCTGTCTGTGCTGCTTGACAGTTCGTAAATTCGTCTCGTCTTTTGTGTTTTGTGTTTTCCGTTCCATTCCATCCATGGTGGTGTTTCTTTCACGTGAATTTTGTTTGGTTGGTTTGAATCGCATTCCAATAAAACACACGTGCCTTTTATTTACAACGCAACGCTAGAAAACTTCAAATAACTGCTGTACTTACCGTACGCACAATATTGAAAAACTAGGCAGTTTTGTCGAGTTTAAAAATGGTCGTAGTTTCGAATAATTTTAACGCACCGGTCGATGGAGTATTGCTCGAAGCTCCGGGTACCAAATTGATTGTGAATAATGAGGAATGGGGCACAGCCACTCTCTATATCACACAAGAGTAAGTAGAATATTCTTTACGTTGATCACGCCGTCCTGCCATTGTCTTACCAACCGAAATAATCTATTACTTCTCATCTTCGTTTTTTAAAGTTATGGGAAAGCTCAATAAAAGCACAATTGTTTTAAATATGATTTTAATTATGCACGAAACGTCTTTCATATGCGAGCCACAAGCACAGACTGATTGGACCACCTTTGTGAGTTTCCTAATACAAAGAATAACAACAAAACCACCAGTTCAGTATTTTTACTATAACCTGATGTGAAACTGTTCTTGCCTTTATGGCTGGCACCTAGACTCACCTAGCTTTAAAGACTTTCCAAAGTGTTATGCTTTAGGCTTGGTTGTTGTTGCGTGGAACTGTCACCCAAACTTGCCTAGTTTTAAGATGTTTTCTTATTCTAATTAATAAAGTTAAAGACTATGAACTTATCAATTTCATGTTCACTAGGTGTTGTGTTCACTAGGTTTGAATTTTGGTGGTGGTGGCATTGCTTATGTTGCTGTTGTGCAATACAAAAGTGACAGTAGAAGTCTAGGCTAGATTTCAACTGTCAAAAGTGAAGCCGATGCGGCATACGAGTTGACTTAGACAATAAGGCCCTTGGTACTGACTCCAGTTACAAAAAAAATATTTTTCCTTTATTCCAGCAATGTGGTCTGGGGTGGAGGTGTCACTCCCTCTGGTACGGTGGCAGCCCCCGTGTCTCTCTTGTACCCGACGATATCTCTCCACGCCATCCAAAGACATCCGGGCCCCGCTGCACTATATCTACAGCTGAGCTATGATATAAGGTTAGTTTGTTATGTTAAATTGGCAACAACAAGAAATCCTGGACCACCACTCCAAGCCTGTGAAGGTCCCAGGAAGCTTCTGCGCTTCTGGGAGGAGTTAGGCTGGCTACAGCTATAGCCAGCGCTTCCTGACGCAAAATGGAGACCCAGAGTCTAATTGCGGACACAGGAGTCCCATACAAGATACAAGATAGGCACCGCACAGAAGTTTCATTATTATGGTAATATTATATTATAGTAGCAGCAAAGCCGGAGAATGTAATTATTCTAGTATTAAAAAACACTCTAGAAGCTATAATAAGTCTATTCTGATCAAAATTGAGAACTTTTTGAAAAGGATAGGCATAGAAAAGTCCCTATGTGTTAGAAAAGGATAGACATAGATTTCAAAACTTTGCCTCTCACTTCCATCAATTCCGTCCAAACTCCCTTACAGCAGGAGATCTAGGATCTAGAAGATCTTCCACCACAAAAGAGTAGATCCCAGTTTTTTCTTCAAAATAAAACTAAAATATTTTAAATGTTTCTAAGAAAAGATTATTGGATCCGGTTTGTTGTTATAATTGTAAATGAATTATAGATATTTTTATAATAATAAATATAATAAAACGCATTAAAAAATTGAAAATATAAAATTGATTCAAGTAGCAGTATCAATGGCAAATCCCCCTTAAATTCAATTAACTGTGAGTGATTAGGATCCGATGGCGCAGCGGTCAGCGCAGCCTCGTACCAAGGGGAAGGTCGCGGGTTCAAACCCCGCTCGGCTCGTAACTTTTGGGACATTCTAAAAATCTTTGTAACTGTTAGTGCTTTTCTGTTTCAGCCAGTCCACACAAACTGAAGATGAAGAGGATTTCGACGATGGTGACATGGAGCCAGTCAGCCAACTAAGGTAACTGTCACTGCACAAATATAAAACAGTGAAGGAAAACATCAACACTGAGCTGTTACCTCTGCTCTGATGGAATTTCTATAGAACCATTCTGGAAGTATACCTTTAAGATAAAAAAGTGATTATCACATCGGCTCATAAATGACGAAGTTATGCCTTAACAAACATTTAAAAAAACCGAATTGAGAACCTTCTTTTTTATTTGATGTTGGTTAAAAAGTTGCATGAGACAAAATATAAAATCAAAAGTGTGTTATTCAGTAGGATTGCAAGAATAATTTTGAAACGTTTTAAAGCTAGGTGAGTCTAGGTGCCAGTTCCACGCGACCAAGCCTCGAAGAACAAGCAACAAACTACGGCTCGGTTCCTATGAAACGTTTTAAAGCTAGGTGAGTGTAGGTGCCAGTTCCACGCGACCAAGCCTAAAAGAACAGGCAACAAACTACGGCTCGGTTCCAGACATATACATAACCCCATTTGTTTCCAGGTTTATTCCCGAAAACGAGCATTCCCTGGAGGCGATGTTCAGCGCGCTGACGACGGGTCAGTCCTTACATCCGGACCCCAATGAAGACCTGCACGATGACTTCATGGACGGAGAGGAGGACAAGGATAATGATGATGAAGGTATAACTAGCGGCACATAACTCAAGCGCTGAGCGATACGCGGAGGGGATAGCTGCGCATGCGTCGTAGTGTGCCATGTCGCGCACACTGGATGTGTTGGTGTGTGCAGAGTGTCCTATTGGTACAGAGAGCGGAGTGCGACTGCAGAGCCAATCAGCGTTACGCACGCCCGCCCTTCATCCCGCTAGCCCCCCTCAGGTACCTTATTTTTGACTTCTGCGCAATAACGGTCAGCGCTAAAGTTATGTGCCGCTACCTACACCCTCATTGTTTCTGATTTAATCAGTGTAGGTCCCACCAGATGGACCGACGACATTGTTAAGATCGCAGGAAGTCGGTGGATGGAGAGGGCTCAGAATTATTGTTCTTCCTGGAAATGTGTAAGGGATCTATGTCCTGCAGTTGACTTCTTCAGGCTGATGATGATGATGAGGTGACAAAAAGCGATTTTTTTTACCTATCTTGTCCCCCCCAAAGACTTATTATTATTGATTAATGTTTATCTGTTCAGATGATGAAGCATTTGAGGATGCGGAGGAGAGTAATGGTACCGCGGAGCAGGCTGCGTCTCGACTGTCTCACATGCGGCTCGATAACTCCAATAATGGGCCCGCACATGGTAACTACCATCAACAGTTACATATAATATGTAAATAATTTCAAAAATATGGCAAATTTTTATCATCCGCACTCACAACACCGATGTTCGGGCAGGTTTTTCCGCAAGTAGGCCGCTGGCGGGCCTTTTTTGCGTGACCCTTGACACTTGTTGCTCGAACTTTTTTAGGTTCTACAACACGCCGCCGCCGGTTTCCTCACGATGTTTTCCTTCACCGTTTTGAGAGTACTGGCATAGTGCACATACATTTTGCGACAGAAAAACTCATTGGTACACGACTGGATTGGAACCCACGACCTTCGGATCGGAACGCTACCACTAGACCACCAGTGCTCTCTCACCAAAATGTTATTAATATCTTTTACCTTCGATGTTCTGAGGACAAAATGGGCCCAAAAGCTAATCTGATCTGCGAGATTGATATCTGGATGGGTGACTGCTAGTGGAGTCTATGACGGGTTCCCGGCTCAGTTGGTAGTAGTCCTGCCTTCGGATCCGTAGGCCGTGGGTTCGAGCCCCATCGAGAACTTATGGTGAACATTAATGTTGGTTCATTTATCTATTAGGTCCCCCCTCAAAATTATTCGAGGAAGGGGATGGATATACAAAAAAAACGGTTGTCTGTAAAGTCGGTTTACTGACGATAGTTGAACGTGACAACGTCATACAGCTGTCCACGCGGACGCATCGCTCACTCAAGTAGGAGAGAGACAGATGTCGAACGCTGCCGAACGCGGAGGCCGTGCGTGCCTCTTTGTCGCTCGTTCCGCGCTCTCGCTTGCACTTCAAGTCGCGCAATGGAATGCCTCAAAGCGAGGTAACGCCGCATGAGTCATGTTTTTTCGTGCGTGCAGCCGGCTCCATCGAATTATAGGACGTTGTCACGTCAAAAATAATAATACCTAAATCTTCGTTTGATTTCAGGTAACGGTGAAGTTCAATAAACCTATCTCAGTTCTCTCTAAGCTTTGATTTAATAAATTTGTCAATTAAGTATTTGTATTGTATAATTTTGTATTTACGATCTACTTATTTAATCCTCTTTTATATTCCTTTTTCACAAAAAATATGTATACCGCGTGGGATTTGAACCCACGACCTTCCCATGCGTACTTTATTCTCTTATTTTGAACCTTCAAAAACTTGTGAAGGAATTAGAATTCAGTTCGATTCCAAGAATCACTTTGAAACTTCTTAGAGCTATGAGTCTAGGTGCCAGTTCCACGCGACCAAGCCTAGAAGAACAAGCAACAAAGGGCTTGGTTTCCTACCGTTTTTTTGTATGATCCTTTTACAAATCAAAAATAATAATAGCATTAGTTTCAGCAGTCATCGCAGGCTAGATGTGTCAAGGTAACTCTGAGGGCCTGAGAGCCCGATTGCTAATCCTGCTATGTAAATTTGTGACTTCTTTCTGGAAATATATAGCCATAGAGTCCAGGGGAGGCATATGACCCAGTGTAATTAGCTCATTGATAATAATTAAAAATCGAAGAGGAAAAATGTTTGGACATCTTCTACGACATGATAGCTACTTATAGCACATCATTGAAAGGTTGAAGGAAAACGGGGAAGAGGAAGGCCAAGAATAAGTTACATGAGCCAGATATATGAAAAGGTCGCTGTCATGTCGTTTAAGGAAGTCACGGAGGGCTTTTGAAAACGCATTCGAAAGGCTTAGTTGGAGAAAACTGCATCAAAACCCCGACAAGAGCTGAGCTCTTAAATTTAAGAAGAAGAAGATAATAATTAAATGATGAGTTGATGTAATGAATGAATCAGTTGAAAAGTTAAAAATAAATCCAACAGAGTTTTAGTACTATTTCCTAACTCTCGGCAAATCAATGCACTAAAAATGTAGTTTGATAAAATGTACGATAGACAGCAATAGCGATGAGATTTGTGAATTCAAGAAGCAGCGACTGCTGCTATTTAGTAGGTTATAGTTCTGCATACGCTCAAAGAATATGTATTACCTCAAAAAACTACTTTTTTAATAGAATTTTATGTGAAGATTGAATGGAGGTTACAAAATTACTTGTAGCATTTAATACTGATGTTTTTTACATTTTTATAGTAGAATTGCACTATAGATTGCAGAAGTAATCATAAGTACAGACGGCTACACATCAAGTTACACACTCTTTAATACCTATAACTACGCTACATTGTAAGTACGTAGGCGGCAAGAAGGCTCGATTGTGACTGTAGTACACGCGGCAACGTATCAGTACCCTTTATTCTGAGTTTTCTTACGTGTCTCTCTTTTTTATGGAGAAATGATGAGACACAATCTCGTTTTTATGTAAACATATTGTTGTTGTCTCATCATTTCTCCATACAAAAGCTTAACCAAAACGAATTGTTCAAACTGATCGAGTAAAACTAAGGATATGGATACATTACCACGTTTGGATGGATACTGTACCCGAAGTCGGAGTTTGGCAACCACATTTCGTTACCAAATGTTGTTTTCGTTTCGCCTATTTGTCTCTATCTATTGTATGGAGAAAATACGAGACGGCAAAAATACATTACGTAGTTAGAGTTGTTGTCTCATCTTTTCTCCATACAATAGACAGAGACAAATAGGCGAAACGAAAACCACATTTGGTAACGAAATGTTGTAATTGCAGTGGGACTTGGGGTACTGAAGTTGAAAACTGCAAATCATAATTGTTATTTGGTTCGTTCCGCTAGAACGCTGCCATCGCGCCGTTCTTTTCCTATCATTTTCTGTATTGTATGTAGCTTTATTATTTTATTTTGGGTGTGCTACCTGATATGTACCTAGACTGTACCAATAATTAAGTAGTAGGTAGAGGTAGTCGTTAGTTTTTGGAAACGAATTTTTTTTCCCCAGCGGCACAAATGTTTGAAGCTCTGGATTTAATTTTTAGCTAGCTTAATAAAATGAAAAAATGTGTATTTAGGCTTACTACACACGCTTTTGTAAAAGTCTGAATGACCCATTAAAAACTTCGAATAATACATGTTTTTTTATAATAAAATATCCCTTTCTTTATGCAGCTGATAGTACACAAGCGTCAGTTTTCTTTGTTTTTGTGTAACTTGAGCTATATCTCAAGTTACACAAAAACAAAGAAAACCGACGCTTTTACTACTAACTTCTTTATCCCTTCATTTTTAAAGCATTTAAAGCAAGCACAGCAACATCCGTTTTCAAAAACTGCCCACCGTAGTTTTAGTAGACATCGATGTGGCTACCTTTGTTTCTATATGACTCAAATGTCTTATCATCCCTGACCATACTTTAACGCTACAACGAATAAAACAAAAAATAAACTTAATAATGTTATATTCATTTATCAATCATCATCATCATCTCCGTCGTCCTCGTCACTTTCTGCCTTATCGTCACTACTCTCATCATCATCATTATCATCATCCTGGTCCATCTTGTCATCATCAGATTTGTCTGCGAATTTGTCGTCTCCCCAGGAACCCTCGCTGTCTGAGCGTGTTCGCTCGTTCATCACCAACTCATCATCTGATGATGCGTCTGTGGACAAAACTATTCATTAGATATCACAGGCTTTAGTGCTATAAAATTTGAGTATTTTAATGTACCTATGAAACCTATGTATAATATAATGTTAAAAACAATTATGTAATGCGAAATGAAATTTAACACACATTTGCTTAATTTTTAAAGTCATAGGGTGTTATTAATAATCCTGGCGCAACGCTGGAGTAGTTAAATCGTGTTTTGTCACATTTGTTCGAGTCCAACGTTACTCCAGGATTATTAATAAGGCCCTCAGGGTCTTATTAATAATCCTAGCTTAGCGTTGGACTAGTTAATCCGTGTTTTGTCACATTTGCTCGAGTTGACAATTGCATGTCAATGCAAGAGACAAAACACGCATTAACTAGTCCAACGCTACGCCAGGATTATTAATAACACCCTCAGTGAATCCATTTTCGAAGACCGACGATTTTATGAAATTTGTTGAAAAATGCTATTTATTTTTATTTTTCGTACTGTCTATCATATCGGCAAATTTGTATCATCCGCACTTGATGTGCGGGTTGGTTTTTCCGCAAGTAGGCCGCTGGTGGGCCCTTTTTGCGTGACCCTTGACACGTGTTGCTCGAACTTTTTTTTGGTTCTACGACACGCCGGTTTTCTCACGATGTTTTCCTTCACCGTTTTGAGAGTTCCAATGAGTTTTTCTGTCGAAAAATTTATATAGTGCACATACATTTTTCGACAGAAAAATTCATTAGCACACGACTAGATTTGAACCCACCGCTAACCCGGTGGTAGCGGCCCCGCCTTCGGATCGGAAGGCGGGGCCGCTACCACAAGACCACCAGTGCTCTTGTCTATCATATCTTTAATTATTGTAATTGGTGTCAACCGTCATAATTAAAGTAAATTAATAAATACAAATTGTAATCGCGAGATGCAAACTTAGCTTGGTCGAGCTATACCTCCTCTTTGACTGGCCTCTCAGCCCAGTTCGTAGTTGCTCTGCCTTCTGAGCCGTAGGTCGTGGGTTCGATCCCCACCGAGAACAAATATGTGTGTGGTGAGTGAACACAGATGTTTGTTCTCTGTCTGGGTGTAATATTGTATTCTAAGTATGTATAAAAAAAAAAGAATTTAAGTATCAGCTATCTGGTTCCCATAGTACAAGCTCTGCTTAGTTTGGGGCTAGATCGTGTTGTGTGGATTGTCTATAATATTTATTTTTTATTAATACCTTTGTACTCCATGATAGGCTTGAGACAGTCTTTGTTGTGTTTGTCCGCGACGCTCCGGTGCTGCAGCGTGAGTGTGAGCCGACCCTTCAGGTTCAGCAACTGGCACAGGTGCGACCGTCTGAAGACAAACATTTAAATAAAACTATGCGTCGTAATTTAAGTTTAGCTAGTCTTTTTTTTTTAATTCAATATATTTATTTGTTACGTACGTCCAAAACTGTTACTTACACGTCATTGAGGGTTTTAGGTTTTTTTCGTTACGGAATTTCTGGATTCGGTCCCCACGCTCAAGGCCCGCGATAGAAGCTATGCAATAGCTTAATAAAATCATACCTGTTGGTGAATATAGCGAGTAGATGCGTCAGCTGCTCGCTGTGTTCAGAATGCATCAGGGCGAGTAACAATGCCGAATGACAACTCAGCAACGCCGACAGCCATGTACACACACGGAGGCAACTGGGAAATAAAATAAATCAGTCACTTGACTGGCCTCAAATTTCGGCAAGTTTTATCATGCGCGCTTGATGTGCGCAAGTCGGCCGCTGGTGGGCCCTTTTTGCGTGACCCTTGACACGTGTTGCTCGAACTTTTTTAGGTTCTACAACACGCCGTTTTCCTCACGATGTTTACCTTCACCGTTTTGAGAGTAATGGCACAGTGCACATAAATTTTTCGACAAAAAAACTCATTGGTACACGAGTGGATTTGAACCCACGACTTTCGGATCGGAAGGCGGGGCCACTACCACTAGACCACCAGTGCTCTGCCTGTTGTCAGTGCTCTGTTGACTGGCCTCTCAGCGCTCAGTTGAAAGAAAGAAAGAAAATATATTTATTTGATATAAGTATACGTAAGACAAATACAATAAAACACAGAACGGACAACTGAAGGCAGGCAGGCTATAATACAAACAACGTTCTCGAATGGCGACCAAGAACCGTAAGACGAAAAGTAGGGCGCCCACCCACCAGATGGACCGACGACATTGTTAAGGTCGCAGGAAGTTGGTGGATGGAAATGGCTCAGAATCGTTCTTCCTGGAAATGTGTAGGGGAGGCATAGATAAGATAGATAGATTAACACTTTATTGTACACAAGGATACATCACAAGTAACAGCGTAATAAAATAAAGTACAATGGGCAGCCTTATCGCTGAAAGCGATTTCTTCCAGGCAACCTTAGGATGGAAAGTAGTGAAGAAGCAGAAACGGACGGCGGTGCACGAAGCGCGGTAAAATATTAAATATACACAAATTAAAAACTACAGCATAATATCCAGTAGTGGACTTCTTGAGGCTGATGATAATGATGATGATGCCTAAAAAGTCGCTGGTCATGATCTACTGTGGCCGGTCTGGAAGTCCATTAATCGGCTGGTCATGATCTACCGTGGCCGGTCTGGAAGTCCATCAATCGACTCCGGACCCAAGTCGGCCGCTGTAGAGAAAACCTCTGCAAGTGGGGAATGAGGGACCCCTCCTTGACTGGCTGCGACTGCGGAGCTCAGATCCAGTCAATGCCGCATCTACTGACCTGTCCATTGTGCCCAAACATCTGCACAATGGATGACCTTGCCAACGCCACAGGCAATGCAGTAGAGGTGGCAAAATACTACTCGAGAATTGTCTAGTTGTACCATTGACACGATAGAAGAAGATGATGATGATGATGTCCAGCAGTGGGCTTCTTTAGGCCGGTTACAGTGCTCGACCGACCGTCAGTGCGTACCGTCGGTGCTGATGATGCGCATTGACCGACCGTCAGTTTGTATCATTCAGTGCTCTGCGTACCAGTAAACTGACCGGAAGTGTACCAGTCGCTTTCAGTATCGATAAGGTTCATTTTTGGATGGAGTTTTGACAACAATAATACACGCATGCGTGCGGTGGGTGCACCGGTCGGTACAGCACTGAACGCGTTCATTTGTTTCCATAGCGCGTCAGTCGACCGACGGTACGCATGCGCACGCGCTCGACCGACGGTCCTCGTACACAGTGCGTAGCAAAATACGCGTGCGTACGGTCGGTCTAGCACTGTACGGTTTATGAATTTTCAAACATATGACAAGCGCGACTGACGTACGCACTGACGGTCAGTCGAGCACTGTAACCGGCCTGAGTCTGATGAGGAGTACTCACGCGCTAGTCTTCCTGACCGCCATCTCCGCCAGTTCGTTGAGTAAGGCGGGCACGTACTCAGCGGGCAGAGCCGACACCGTACTCATAGCTACGTTATGACGCTTCTTTCGCAGCACTATTCTTATTATTCTGCAAAGATTACATTAAAAAAAATTATAGTTTAAAAACTAAAAAAAAAATTATAGTTCAAAAACTAAAATAAAAAAACACGCTTTTAGAACTAATTGAACTAAAAAGTTAAAAATAAAACTATAATAATCAATTGAAAAGTTTATATAAAGCGTGGGGGGCTTGATTTTGATTGTTGTAAATATCAACTATCTGGCTCCCATAGTTCAAGCTTTGCTTAGTTTGGGACGAGATAGTGTTGTGTGAATTATCCGCTATAATATTTTTTTATTTTAGTACATAGAGGAAATAATTCGAAATAAATATGTGAATCGCAAAGGGGTCCTAAGATGGACAAACGATATTGCAGTATGTCTGACTAAATCGAATAATTTTTTGACGTGACAACGTCTTATAATTCATAGTATCTTCTTTCTTTCTCAATCAACAGTAAACATTGGTGCTTTTGTACTAAATCAGAATGACGTTTACTGCACCGTGACGTAATTCGCTCTGACCGGTGTTTAAGCTATCATGGCGGATTGTTGTATTTTGTACATTTATTTTCACATTAATAAGAGAATAAATACATTTTTCAAAATCTTTGAATCCTTTTTCATTAGATCAGATAAATATATTGACAATACTTGATTAGGGGGCGTCCACAAATTACGTGAGATGTTTAAGGGGGGGAGGGGGTCGAGTGAAATCTCATCTAATCTTACGTTGGAGAGAGGGGGGGTCTCGGCAAATATCACGCAATTTTTTTTCTGATGGAAACAAAAAAATAGGTATATGAATACTATTTTGGTCCTGTTTCGAGTTTTCTATTGTTAAATTTTTATTACACCTAAAACTCTCAGCAATATTGATTACTTTTACGCAATTTTTTTTTTTTTTTTACATTAACAATCCAACGTGTTTACGTAAGAAAACATTTTGAAAAATCTCACGTGAGATTGGGGGCTGAATAAAATCTCACGACATCTCACCAGGGAGGGACAGAAAATTAAAAAAAACACCTCGCGTAATTTATGGACGCCCCCTTACTGTCTTCATGCCTATTGTTTTTTCTTACCTCAAAAAATGCCCAAGCTTATAGAAGTTTTACTTAAAATTACTTTTTTATTTTATTGTTTTTGTTAACTGATGAGTTTGTATAGTTGCTTACTCTTTATCCTTAGAATGTAGCCCCTGCATGAGTAGTTTGGTGAAGTTCTCGTTGACAGCCGTCTGAGTGCGGCTGTTCACATCTATCGACAGGTTCGATAGCCGCGCCTCCATTGGCACTTCGATCTGAAAACATACTCCATTGTAAAGGTGACTGGCCTCTCAGCTCAGCGATACGTGGAGGGGATGGCTGTGTGTGCATGTCAAGTTTATAATGCGCACTTGATGTGCGGACAGGTTTTTCCGCAAGTAGGCCGCTGGCGGGCCCTTTTTGCGTGTTGCTCGAACTTTTTTAGGTTCTACAACACGCTGGTTTCCTCACGATGTTTTCCTTCACCGTTTGAGAGTACTGGCATAGTGCACATAAATTTTTCGACAGAAAAACTCATGCTGTAGGTTGGCAGGCATTCTTTTAAACTTTCTTTTATCTTGGGCAAGCCTAACTAGGTCTTCTACTTTCTTGATCCCAGACCATTTTCGAATGACCATTCTCAATGAGCTGACTAAGCCGCGGGTTTCCACACGATGTTTTCCTTCGCCGTTTGAGAACACTAGCATTGTGTACATACATTTTTCGACAGAAAAACTCATTGGTACACGAGTGGATTTGAACCCACGACCTTCGGATCGGAAGGCGGGGCCACTACCACTAGACCACCAGTGCTCTCGTGTGCGCATGTCGCGCACACTGGATGTGTGGATGTGTGCAGAGTGACCTATTGGTACAGAGAGCGGAGTGCGACTGGAGAGCCAATCAGCGCTACGCACGCCCGCCCTTCATCCCGCTAGCCCCCTCAGGTACCTTATTTTTGACTTCTGCGCAATAACGGTCAGCGCTAAAGCTATGTGCTACCTATAGTAGCTCTGCCTTCTGCCCCGTACGTCGTGGGTTCGATCCCCACCGAGAACAAATATTTGTGTGGTGAACATAGATGTTTGTTCTCTGTCTGGGTGTTATATTCTAATCTTAGTATGTATTTACAAAAAAAATATGTATTCCATTATTATATGAGCCATCTGGTTCCCATCGTACAAGCTCTGCCTAGTTTGGGGCTAGATAGTGTTGTATGGATTGTCGAAAAAAAAAAATTCCTTTTCTTATGCTATGTTTCTTTAGTATGTTTTTGTAATACATGTTATCTTTCTGTTGTTATACGCCAAGGAGGCATATTACCTCAAACGGTTTATTTTCGAAGTAACTGGTAAGACTAACACTGTTGCTATATTCAACGATAGTCAGAGTGCACAGAGTTTGGTGCACAACCCGGTCCACCACGAGCGGACTAAGCATATTGAGACTAAATATCATTTTATCAGAGAAATGGTATCTGACGGAATTATATGTGTAAAATTTGTCAGATCGAACGTCAATTTTGCTGACATACTAACTAAGCCACTAGGGCGCATTCTACATAAAAGGTGTCTAGAAGGTTTAGGGTTGTTTTAGCTTTAGGACGTTTTAGATTTTATCTTTGAGAATGTGATATTTTTTTTTTTTAGAGAGTTTTTATTGAGGGCGGATGTTGTTATACCTATTTTATAGAATCATTAAATACTCTCTTTATGATGGAACAACGATTTGAATTTTGAAATGTATGTTATTTTTGTTGTACGTCTATTTGATCACTCAAAATAAAATTCTCACACCATGTACATGTTTTACTGTAGAATTACAACACTTTCTTTGTTTTTTTTTTTTCTTTTAATTTAATAGTGTGAAGCAGCAAATAAATGCATGTCTCTCTGTCCATGTCTATAGTGTAAAAAAAAGTTATATTTTGGCCAATCGCAAAACTTAGGTCCAATTTCACCGTTGTACGCGTTCTACTGACGTTTAAGAGCGTGAACACAGAGAGAGCGGTCAGAGTTCTGCGTTCTAGTGACCGTTGACCGCTCAAGAGTTCCAACGCACACAAGCGGCGTTCAAATTCTCACGTTCTTGTTTCATTTGGGCCTTTGGACGTGCAAAACATGTCACTAGAAAGTTCATCATCCGATGAAGAACTATTGTTATTGTGGAGCTTAGCAGCTTCTAAAAAGAAAAGGAAGTATTGGGTGCACCCAATTAACACAACGCGATAAGAACAAGGCGAATTTAGTAATATTTTTCAGGTTATTTTCGAATGTCGATTAATAGTTTTAATGAATTGTATAACATCATAAAACCTGCTATCGAAAAACAAAATACTAACTGGAGAAAATGTGTTCGTAATATTCTCTTAAGTTTCCAGTCAACTGTGGCTGCGGTGTACTAGCTGTTTGAATTGTTGGAGTTGATTGTGATGAAAGGACGTCAAACACCTTATTTTCTTGATTAGATGCATTACCAGGTTCCTCAGACATCGCAGCGTTCAGGCGTTCCTTGCCTCGGTGGGAAAAGAACTCTTAGAACGCGACGTTCCGCTTTGACCGCCGCGGTCAGACTGCCCGCTGTGTGCGTTGTAGTTATAGACTCGTACATTGTAATGAACGGCGAACGCGGAACTCAGAACTCCTGACCGCCCTCTGTGTGCGCGGGCTCTAAGCTCGCTTATGCATTAACTGAGTTCAGTTGGTACATTTTTCTCTAAACGCGTTTAAAGACCTGTCTGTCTATGTCGTTGCATTTCTTTTGAAAAGGGCTACGTACGTACTCGATTTATGAACGCGTTTACATATAAACTAGTTTAGCTAAACGCGTTTAACGGTGAAATCCCCCCTTAGACGCTTCGCTTCGCTCGCTCGTTCAACTGACCTGTCCCCCCGGCACCATCCGTTTCCTGTTCGCCACGCCGCCCATAGGCTCGACCAATTGCACTTGTAAATGGGAACTCTTGTCCGAGCGCACTTTGTTGGTGTCGTTCTGTTTCTGCACCGGTTTGATATTCCCTCGGATGAGGACTTGTGTTTTTGTTTTTAAGTCCGGTGTCTGGAATGGAAAAAATAAAGATTTACATTTTTTTATACTATAATTCGGCCGTTCAGAGAATGCGTTTGACAGTTTGATCAGTTATTCACAGTTAGCCACATAGTTAGTACAGCACTACAAATATAAAGCGCTGAAATAACCTTGTAATAGCGCAGTATAGATTTAGAAAAATATTGTATAACAAGTTATTTGACACTCAGTTTGGCACAAAATTATAAAATTCATTGATTATTGATATAATAATGTTGTTTTAATGCTCATCAATTGTTAAAACGGTAAACAAGCAGCAAAAATATTTTTATCGTAACTGCAACGCCATTACAAAGTTACGTCGTCAGTTCAATCGCGACGTGTCAGGAACGCATTCTCTGAACGGCCGAACTATATTAACATGTCATATGACGAGAAGAGTGCTAGATATGAATGTGGATGCCCCTAAACTAAAGGAAAAGATTTACAAGACAGTTATAGGACCTGTCGTTTTGTATGAGTCTGAGTGCTGGGCCGCCATAGGGACTGATGAAAAAAAAGTGCATGCAGCGAAAATGCGAATGTTGAGATGGATGTGTGGAGTGACGAGAATGGATAAGGAATGAATATTATTAGGCGCAGTTTGAAAATGGCACCAGTGTCTGAAAAGATGAGAAGCAATAGGTTAGCATGGTACGGGCATGTCATGCGAAGGGAAGAATGTCATGTAACGAGAAGAGTGCTAAATATGAATGTGGATGGTTATACAAGTAGAGGTAGGCCAAAGAAAACATGGATGGATTGTGTGAAGGATGACATGGGTAAGAAAGGACTGTTGAAATGATGGCTAATAGAGGAGAGTGGAGAACGAAAACCTGTTGTGCGGTGTGCCGACCCTACATAAAGTGGAACAAGGACAAGAGAATGACGATGTTGCATATCCTAGGACCTAGGGACGCCCTGTAAAGTGATACTCACGACGTTCTCAAAGCTCATGGCGGGTCCTTGGCTGTAGCCCAGCATGAGGTCTCCGGAAGGCAGCACGCGGCAGCAGGCGAGCGGCAACGGCATAGCGTCTGCTGTCGCGGCTTGGATGGTCACCGAAGGCTTCATGGGTTTTACTGATGATCTGGAATAAATATATATTATAGGCAATACACTCAAAACTATCTAGCCTAGCATAGCTTGTATTATGGGAACCAGATAGCTGATATAATACTTACGAGCTGGTATGACCAAGCTTTACTCGCAAATATTATTGGAAATTGTGTTTTTAGAAATTATATTTAAATACGAATGACAAACGAATACTACATACTGATGAAATATGAATAATATTTTTCCATGTTACTAACAGCGCCATCTGCTGGAATAGCTAAAATAAGTTTATGTTTAAGTTGATTATAGATGAAGTTGAAAACAATAAAGAGAGGTTTTCTAAAAATTAATCCTGGCTATATAGATCGATTTATCGCCCCTGAAACATCTGCGTTCACCACACAAATATTTGTTCTCAGTGGGGATCGAACCCACGACCTACGGCGCAGAAGACAAGAGCTACTACTAACTGAGCTGAGAGGCCAGTCACACTTACCCATTTAACGTGTGCGCATAATAATGTACCACTCCACTTCTAGTAGCTGCTGCAAGACTGAGCTTAACTAATCCATCTTCCTCCTTAAGACTGGCATCGACTATCCTGGGTGCATCTTCCAATACAAAGTTGTAAGTCGGAGTTGTGATGACGGGGACATTTGTAAGCGATTTTTTACGCTTTTTCTGCTTTTTGCTCGGCGTCGGCTCGTCGCCATTTGTAAGCGGTGAGTGGTCTTCTGTTATTGTTATGTCCCAAAAGGATAAAAGGCGTTCATTTCTGAAAGAATAAGTATTGATCAGGGTTATAGTATACTTTTTAAACTTTCACGATTATATAACTAGATGACAGAGACAGTACAGAGAGCGGAGTGCGACTGGAGAGCCAATCAGCGCTACGCACGCCCGCGCTTCATCCCGCTAGCCTTATTCAGGTACCATATTTTTGACTTTTGCGCAATAACGGTCAGCGCCTAAAGTTATGTGCCGCTAATAAACAACATTTTGTCTGCAGAAATGTTTTAAATGAAGTGGGACTTGCCTTTCTGGTCATTCATGATTGATAAGTAAAAAGTTTTTTGTTAATTCCACTAATAATTATAATAAACAAAAAATGTGTTTTTTTTCTATTAATTACTTTTCTGGCTTCCAAATAAAAACATCTGAATCAAAAAAATCTGATTTAAATCAAATAAATTCGATTTTTTGTTGATCAAAATAATGATCATTATCAACCCTGGCATGAATAGTTATAGTTATGTGTAGTTGCTAGATGTATATATAAGACTAGCAGCCCGTCCCGGCTTCGCACGGGGTAGACAATATTGTTGTACATTATTTTGTTCTATCGCTAATAGTTTCGGCAGCGCATTCGACGAAAGACATTTTAAGACTCATTTTTCTACACCTTCGGTTATATTGTTCAAATTTTACCAAGGGTCCCTTTTTTTTTTCAAACGAAATGTAGCCTATTTCAAATTGGAAGAATGTAGCATTCTATTGGTGAAAGAATTTTTTAAATCGGCCCAGTACTTTTTGAGCCTATTCATTACAAACATACAAAAATAGGTACAAATCTTTACTCTTTAAAATATTAGTATGAAAGATAACTCACTGTGAACCTTCAATAAGCCAGCATACATCCTTTATCCTTGCTAGTGACAGTAAAGCGGTCTGCGATGCATTATGGCCCAAAGTCTTGATGACAGTAGCATCTCCGTTGTGCAACCTCCATAGTCGGACCTGCCATGATGCTGCTACTATGTATGTAGCTTCTGTTTCCTAAAGAAACAACAAAAATTATACTAGTAGCAAGTTGGTGTTCAGCCTCATTTGCTAATAATAAATAGCAGCCCCGCCTTCCGATCCGAAGGATGTGGGTTTAAATCCAGTCTTGTACCAATGAGTTTTCTGTCGAAAAATGTATGTGCACTATGACAGTACTCTCAAAACGGTGAAGGAAAACATCGTGAGGAAATCGGCGTGTTGTAGAACCTAAAAAGTTCGAGCAACATGTGTCAAGGGTCACGCAAAAACGGCCCACCAGCGGCCTACTTGCGGAAAAACCTTTCCGCACATCAAGTGCGCTTGATGTACTTGCCAAACTTATACTAGTAGCAAGTTGGTCAACACTATCTGGCCCCAAACTAAATGGCTGTACTATGGGAACCAGATGGCTGATAACACTTATATACATTTTTTTTTGTGAATACATACCTACTTAGATGTTCACCACACAAATATTTGTTATCAGTGGGGATGGAACCCACAACCTAGGGCTTAGAAGGCTAGTACCAACTGATCTGAGAGGCCAGTCAAAAGGTAAGTAAATGGTAATAGTATTTAAAAATAAATTGTATCTATTAATATTGTTCTTTACTCCATTATGGAGTAAGTGGATGGTTGGTGCCCATAAGACACTCTTAAACAGGCCCACTTTGGTGTCTGTCATTTATTACTTTAATGCAGGAAGTACTTTAATATTTAAAAAGTTAAAAATACACACTTACCAACTTATGTGGCACAATTTTGATTGCGCTTATACTATTTCCTTGTTTATTCTTATTTTCTACAGATATTTTATATTGATTTCTAGGCGTCGCGTTCTGTATATCCCATTCTGTGATCAAGTCATCCTTGTTACAGCTGTACAATCCGTATTTACGACTCCAATCCAGAGCTGTTACCTTCCCAAACAAACGTCCAGATAAAATAGTTTCAATTTTAGCCTGTGCTACCGAGTATAAAAGTATTTTGCCACTATGTGTGCCCAATGCTATGCATTGTGTCTCATTTTCACTGGTGCTGACCCTCTTTTTCTTTTGTTTTGGTGTCTGTTCCTGAAATTCAAGGTTTTTAGGTTAGATACATATTTACGTTTTTGGAACACTGTAATTGCAAGCCCACTCATTCTAGATGATGTATAGGGTCAATTAGTAGCGTTTGATAGGTAGGGTGATGAGAATTATTACCAAAAACAGTGAAGAATGTCATAAAAACCACGTGCTATACGTACCCCGGACACTGTGACGGTTATCCAATGTAAACATGACGGTGGTGAGGTCAAATGGAGGTCTGGCGTGTATTGCTGTTTTAGCTCGTTGGTTTCCGTATCCCATATCTTCAACCTGCCGTCAGTTGAGATGGCAGAGAAATATTTCCCATCTTCGGAATACGCAGCCTCTGCCATGTTTCGTATTACACTGACATGCTGCGTTCCGGTTCTGTCATTTCTAACTTGTATCTGTCAACGTTGGAGTTAGGGAATGAGTTCAAGAGATTGATATTTTAGCAAGAGATTATATTAGCTTAACTGGCATTATTGAGAGTGTATATGTTAATTTAGAAGTTTTGAGTTACTATTTGAGTACGCTAGACTGGTGGAAATCTGCATACCAGTTTAGTTATTTCAAACACAAATGATTCATCTAATGCGTAAAATGGCACGTTTATTTGAAACTTCAATGTAATGTTGCTATTAAAAATATAGTTAAACACGACGAAGTGGTTTGCAGTCTGTCAATTAAGAAAGCTTGATTTATTGATAAGCTTGATCAAAAACGAATTTGAAATATCAAAACCCAAGGATGTTATATTTACTAGGGATGGATAAATAAATTTCAAAGCGTGTCCGTTTTTTGTTAGTGTTCAGTTGTAGATATGTGTTAGTGTGCGTGACTAGAGAAGTAACGACATTAACTAACCTATCGATGAATTACGACGATTTGACGACCTCTGTGGTGCAGTGGGCGAATGTCCACCTACGACGCAAGAGGTTGCGGGTTCGATTCCCGCCTTAGAACAAATATTTGTACGATCTGCAGGTATTTATTCCGGGTGTTCTGGTCTTTTCTATATAAAAATAAAAAATACCTATACATGTAATGTATTGTATTATGTAGGTATATCAGTTATCTAGCACCCATAACACAAGTTTTGCTTATTCTAGGGCTAGATAATGTTGTGTGACTTGTCCAGCATTATTTATTGAATACCGAAATCAATGAAAAAGGCGTCATAATTGGATATAAACTCTTTGATTTGTTCAACTAAATTACAATAATATAATTCAATACACAATGAGGGATTTTCACGGTATGAAAATTTATGAAACGGTTTAAACTTTTAAAATTCTCACTGCTCGCTTGGGTGTTGTAGAAAGGTCTTGTGTTTCCACACCACTTTCTTGCATCTTTTTCCGTCCTGGGGCATTTTGGGAAACTAAAAAAAATTATAAATGAGATAAATAAACGAGGCCGTTAATTACTATTTCAGCCGAGCATTGTATACTTAGTACTATTCTCTAATTTGCGAGGAAACAAAAAACAAATTAATTCTAGAATCAGAAGTTTACTTCTTCAGCTATGTCTCTCAATCGAGTTTTAAATCTTATTCAGCACCCAACGACTAAGTACCTACTTAGTATTTATTAAACAAAATAAAATTGTGATAAACCTAAGAGAACATAACATCCACAGCGCAGAGTAGATAGGTAGGTATCAGATTTTCATTCCCGCCAATTTGACTGTGCGCGGTTTTTTTTAGCATTTAAAAAAAAATATTGTGTACAAAAAAAAACGAAACGAAAGATGTTTCACATTATTATGATTCCACAACATTACAACAGTCACTTCATAATCCTAATATCAAGATATCAAGCTAACTTACCTTAAAACCTCGGCCTGCCTCCATGTTTTCTATACCCATGCAGAGTCCATGTGATACCTAATTACACCTAAAAACGATGCATGCAGAAACTAAACCATGTGTAAAGCAATAAATGTATTGAGTATTGAGTACTTAGTAGTCATGATCCCCCAGTAGGATTACACTAGGATACCCGTATCGTGGGTATCAGGAACTACGAGTGACCCGCTACAAATATTTGCAGATCTTACAAACATTTATCCCGCAGTAAACTCATTCAAAGCATTGAGTTATATGCATAAAAAACGGAAACTAAAATATTATCGATATAGCCAAATTGGCTGGTGTAGTACATCACTAGCACAGATGCCTAAATCAATACATTTTATTTTACAATAATTAATGGTTTTACACTTAGTTTTCATCAATAACACTTATGAATCTAGGACTAACATGAAATAAAATTTAATTATTACTGTTTTTCTGGTAAAAAATCTCGCTCTTTTAGCATGTAAAAAGATGAAATATATTGACTAAGACTTACGTATTAAATGACTATTCCGGGTCTTTTACACCTCCTTTTGTTGTTCTGGAAGAACAATACACAGCAGAACAACACATTTTTTCACTAGGTGAATTGATTTTGTAGAAACGCTTTATTTTTAACACAATTTATTGAGTTTTCTCAGCACAACAAGACAATGTTTTGTCTAACATGTCGGAAATCAACAGACACGATTTACACAGGAGTAAGGTGTTGCCAAACTTACATCTACTTTCTCTTCTACTCGTAGCTACGTTCCGTGGGATAGACAAAGATAAGATCACTGGTGTAATACACAGCTAAGTAAGAGCGGCAACGCCTTATCGCGGATTCCATTGATTATTCTTCCAAGATCAAAACCAGAACAGTTTTATAGTTATATATAAAATATATATAAAATTACTGCAGTCGCGTGCAATCCCTGCTCAAACCCAACGCAATGGGCGGTAAAAGTAATGTTCTTCTTCTTATCGTGTCACTGATTCTTTCGAACCAAGTGTGGTGAAAGGATTTTAAGTGCGCCTCGAAGAGGCTCCTTTCGTGCACTTGACACATATTTTCGAACTAAAGTAATGTTGCCATGACCAATTAATTACCCATCAACAATTTCTGTAAAAAAATCAGTTTCATTTTGGACGTCATGAGCACCTGTCACGCCTGACATTTTATTTTATAGTTTCTCAATTTTTCGTTCGAGTTTGTCCGTGAAACACAAATGTAGGCGGAGCTCGTAATTTTTTTAGTTTAGTAGTGCTCTCGTTCCACTTTTCGAATACCTCTAAACAATAGCACACATAACGCGAAAGCTCTTATCCGAATTGCAAGCCAGTGATGTGAAACAAAGGGTGACATTAGTTTCAGTGAAATGTGTGATTTATGATGTCATAAATCTGCGTGAATCCTTGAAAACATGAGTGTTAGTGCAGAAGCAGACGTGTCCAGTCCTCTGTCCGACGGGCAGAGCACCCTGGACCCGACGATATCAAAGTCCTCTTCCGACAGCCAGAGTCTGAAGACGGAAGATATTGTGGTAGGTCAGGATGTCAAATCAGAGCCCAGTACCCCGAAAATCACCCCGATGGCTTTCGTGGTTGACTTTGGGGAATCAAAAGCGGTCGACAACCGCAGACTTGAGGAGCTGGCGAAGAAATCGCAAGCCAGGCACCAGAGAGTTCAGTCCATGTCTGCTAGTCTCACTCGCACAAGCCCAGCTGTCCAGCGGCCGCCTATGAGTGCAAAGCTGCCTCGTAAAGCTCAAGGGTACAACTCTGAAGGTTACTTTTCCTCAGACCAAGAAGACAGTGGTCTCTCCAACTCGTTAAAACACAGAGGTCAAAAGATCCCCAGTCCTGTTACAAACAGAAATGTCAAATCGCCTCTATCAGATAGCTTTCAGCCAAAACGCGCATCTAAAAGTCCTATAGTTGACAGCATAATGTCTAGAAGTGATAATTTCACCCTCAATCCTCGTCATGGTTTAAACCTGCCCTTAAAAACCACTTCCTATGTGAAAGAGGTCCATTATCAGCCTAAAATGATGGCTGATATCGTAGATAGCCCCATTATGCTCACAGACATATCAAGTCCAGAATTAGACATTCTGACTCCTGACAATGGGTTGTCAACACCGGAAGTAAAAAGTCCTATTAGAAAAAGTCTAGCATCGTCTGAAACACCAGACCTATTCAAGAAGTGCATTGTAAATGAGTCTTTGTATATTGATGATGAGGTTGACCGACAATCAAACTCCTCAACCGGCACATATACCATAGAGGGTGACAACTACACGGAAGAGCAAAAAGCCAGGATGAGTATTGACAGGAACTTTGCTGCAGCAGCTTTGAAAGAGTCTCTTAAACGTGATAAAAATGCTGATCCAGAGCTTATTTTCGACTTACCGGACCGAGTGATAACTAAGGAACCAAGACGTGATACAGCATTACGTAGCCCCACTACTTCCAACCAAGCCTTTGATCTACCCAAAGTGTCAAAGGACAAAAATGTTCTAGAAATATCTTGCTGCTACGAATCTCCAACGGAAAATGATTTGGCTGTTCAAACGTCAAAACAAATCAAGTCGACCCGGAGCTATTTGGAAAAGATTAAGAACAGAGTGAGGACAATAACCGAGAAAACATTTCCCAAGTCTCCGCCGAAGCTTGATGATGATGAATCTGATATCGGCAGCTTCACGTCAGTCACAACTTCCGGTGTCTTAAACTCTAAGTACCCCTCAAATGTTAAGTCGGTTACAACCTCTGGGGTTCTAAGCAAGCAACATCCTAAGGCTGAAATCCCAGGCCGGAGACGCTGCAGTCTAACCAAATCCGAGATAGACCAGACTGATTACATCCATAGACTCGCTCGGGAATCATCTGTCCCAGACTACCGGACAAGAGAATCAGTTCCTGAGTTCATGCAGAGACTGTCCAGAGAGTCTTCTGTACCCGTCTCCCTCCCCAGTTCAAAGCTACCATTTGATGATACAAAATTCGAAAGCACAGCTTTGAGAAATGCTCAGAAGGTTCTGCGAGACGATTCAGGGGTTTCCTCAGATGTGACTCCAGAACAAGTGGTTGGGAAGATGTCGTATTTGAGCTTGAATCGGTGTAAAGGGGATAAGACCTGGATCCAGGACTGGGCGGATAGTGTGAAGAAGTATAATAATAATGTGTTGGGCGCGGATGATAGGCCTCCACTCAGCCCGAGAAATTTACCGGGAAGAAGTAAGTACCTCCTTCTTTCTTATATTTAAGACCTTAACTCTTGTCGAGGTTTTGATGCAGTTTTCTCCACTTAAGTCGAAAAGAGTTCGAATGTGGCTTCCTGACTTCCTTATACCTACCTACGACATGACAGCGATTTTTCACTAAAGGCTCACGTAACTTAAAGTACCTACAGTGCGATCTTAGTTGATCTTACTCTCCCAACTCCATTCGCCCATTTTCCATAGGAGTTTACTCCCTAATTCTGATTCAAAATTGAGTTGGGAGAGTAAGATCAACTAAGATCGCACTGACGTCACGCGATGTGGTGTACCTATTGTGCATTGTTACTCGTCTAACCTCACCCCAGCCATCCCAACTCCCTAAAATAGCGGACTAGACTATGGCTGACTATATATATTCAGAAAAAATGCCTCAAGCATAACATTTTTGTCACTTTTCAGTGGAGAATTTTCAAATATGCTTGAGGGGGTTAGTCAAATGACTCATAAACGCAAGTGAGAAATAAAAAAAATTATACTTATTTTTCCAGCCAATGCCATGACGTATTTGAACCTTCCTTTTTCAAATGTTTTTAGTTCCAACGTCACAAGCGTGCATGACAAGAAAGCATCAAAGCTAAAGGAATACCTAAATCTCTAGTTTCTTCAATATCACTAGTACTAGAACTTTACGCTTAGACGCGTGGAACTGGCACCTATACTCACCTAGCTTTTAGACGTTTCGAAGTGATCCTTGCAATCCTACTGAATAAATACACTTTTGATTTAGAAGCTCGACTCAGGCTCAAGCATTCTACATACAAACCTAAAAATTGCCGTAAGAGTAGGTCATATCTATTTGGTATAATCGCAATCGGTTCTGTTATGTAATGAAGTGCAGTAAGGCCGGTTTAAACTGCTATAGTTATTTTGTTGAATAGCGAGGACACTGCCCCATTCGGTTCAATTGCTTTCATAGTGAACATGACTTAATTAAGAGATTGAGAACTGGTATACTAGCATGATTCAGATAAATAAATAAATAAATATAAATATTATAAATATTGTGGACAATTCACACAATACTACCCAGCCCCAAACTAAGCAAAGCTTGTAATATGGGAACCAGATAGCTGATATAATACTTGAATACATTTTTTTTTTAAATACATACTTAGAATACAATATAACACCCAGACAGAGAACAAACATTTATGTTCACCACACAAATATTTGTTCTCGGTGGGGATCGAACCCACGACCTACGGCGCAGAAGGCAGAGCTACTACCAACTGAGCTAGAGGCCAGTCAAAATATGTAGAGGTGGTGGACAATACACATAGTACAAAAGCCTCTTAGGCGATAATGTGGCCTAGGTATCATCTGTTGCGTTTGCTCACTAAATAAAGTACCTAATCTTTAAGATGTATTGTATCCCTAGCCTAAATAATTTCTCGCAGTTCGAAGGGAAGCGCTGGAGGTCTACAGAATTTCTCATCCGACCCCCAACACACCCTACCTACTTTTACGTTTGAGTACGTTACGTACGTGTTAATAATTTCCCTATAATAGAAAGATATTGCCTGTTCTTCTAGGCTTGGTCGCGTGGAACTGGCACCTAGACTCACCTAGCTTTAAGACGTTTCAAAGTGATTCTTCTATAAAATTGAACTGAATAAAGACTATTTTGATTTGGTTTGATTGTTTTTGTAGCTCGTTTGTACTTAATCTCTATTTTGTGAAACAAATTATTTGATTTGATTATTTGTACTAGAGCTTTTCTTTGACAAGGAACGATTGCAACAATACTTAATTTTGACGTTATAAACATGGAATGGTGGCCAAGAGACGCACAGCGACCACGAGACAGACCACCCGCCCGTTGGTCAGATGACATTGTCAGAGTAGTTGGGCAGCAATGGCGGAGACTGGCACAGGACCGAAGAGAGGGGCGTATTAGAGAGGAGGCCTATACCCAGCAGTGGGTGCATACAGGCTGAATAGATAGATAGATAGAAACATGAATAGGTGCTGCGCTTTGTAAAACTATTATGACAACAAAAACATAGATAGCGGTCGAAAAATGATACCAACTACGTGATTCCTGTTCCTTGTTTGTAACACTTATTTGATCGCAATAGAAGCACACAATCACAGCAGGTGTATATTAAACAATGACCCAGATAAAGGTTTAAGTCAAAAATCGTATCAAAATTGGTACAAGAAACCATAACAATCATGATTTTCTGTTTATTCAATTCAAAGCCTTTTGATTATCTAATCTTGTTCCATTCAGTAAGATTTCGGCGATAACACACGATAACGAACCTTAACTCGCTGTAATGAGATCGATTATGTTAGAACAATGGTATCTATAGATGCGTGTTCACGTTTCAAGCGATTGTGACCTCTGAGTTCATAAGCATTGTTCTCTATACAAATATTATAAAGCTGAAGCTGATTGTTTGTTTGGTTGAACGCGCTAATCTCGGGAACATGCATGCTGGTCCGAATTGAATAAAACATTTTTGTGTTTGATAGTCCATTTATCGAGGAAGGCTATAGGTATAACATCACGCTACGACTAATAGGAACAGCATCAATGCAAAATGTTGCAAAAATCTATTTCTATCCTTTTCTAACACGTAGGTTTTTCTGAAAACTCGCAATTTTGATAGGAATTGAATGTTTCTTAACGCTCTAGAATGTTCTTTAACGTTGTGGAATGATTTAGAATAATCTAATTACTGGGCAACGATGGGATACAAAAACTATGTCAATCCTTTTCTAACACGTAGGTTTTTCTAAAAATTCTCAACTTTGATAAGAATTGAATATTACATTATGGAATGATCTACAAAAGTATAATTCCCGGGCAACTGGGATACAGTGCTAGTCATTTATAATTGCAGTGCGTAAAAACGTGTGTCGTGTGTTTATAAAGTCTTCGTTGGAATATGAACGTGGGGAGAAATAGAAATTTCGCGTGCAAGTCGGTTCTACATTTTTTTTTTCAATTTATAGGCTAACGTTTGACCGCAGCCTCACCCGATGTTAAGTGATGATGCGGGCGATTTACTTTTAAATCGTCTAAAAACTAACGAAAATGTGCTATAACAAAAAAAAATACAACTGAATTGCGAACCTCCTTTTGGATTTGAAGTTGGTTAAAAATTGCGTTTATAAGTAGGCTGTTGGCTGGTGCTACGCTGGCCATATCGTGCCAAATTCAGCACAGACTAGTCATAGTCACCTAAGTCGCAATATGGATCCTTTATTTATTTATTTATTTACCTCGTATCTTTTTTTTGTAACAATAACTTTGAACACTGGAACTACACTGTTGATTTTTATTTTGTAAACGGGTCATTAAAAAAATAGTAGTAACCGAGCCTTTTTTGTTGCCTGTTCTTCTACGCTTGGTCGAGTGGAACTGGCTCCTAGACTCACCTAGCTTTAAGACGTTTCAAAGTGATCCTTTTGATAAGCGCTTCACAAACTCCTTTTTAAAACATTTAATGTAGCGAATGATAAATAAGTAAATAATGGGGACAATCCACACAACACTATCTAAAATCTAGATAATTAGACGACTATACATAAATGAACTAGGTAACTGATTCAGTCGTGACTTTGCAGAATTCCATTGTTAAACATAAAACTAGAAAAAATATTTAGTACAAATTCGCAAATCTAATCTATGTAGGTTCACTTTATATAGACATGTGCCTACGCAACACCAGCAAATTCACTTTACAGGATTTTTCTTGTTTTATGTTTAACACTATCAAACCCCAAACTAAGCAGAGCTTGTACTATGGGAACCAGATAGTTGATATAACACTTAAATACTTTTCTTTACAGAATAGTCATAAATTCATAATCTCTATGATCGAGTCATTATGTCTACGATTAACCTCTTCGGTTGTAAAGCATAGCGACCTATCGTTACCTCTAAGGCCTAAAACACACACAAAGCGACGTAAGGCAGCAGGCGTGGAACAGGCGTGGCGCAGGCGTGCGCCGCTTCAAAACGATTTCATACAAAATGTATGCAGGCGACGTTTTTGAATTATACTGAAGCGGTCTGCGCCGCGTCGCTACATTACTACTACATTTTGTAATGAAATCGTTTTGAAGCGGCGCACGCCTGCGCCACGCCTGTTCCACGCCTGCTGCATTACGTCGCTTGTGTATGTTTTAGGCCTAACAGGCATATTGACCTCAGTACTGCAATTACTGGGTCACGATAATTTCTTATCGCTGACATCATACGGGCGAGGGCGGGGTACATTGACATTTTAATGTATTGTTGATATCATTAAAAGTTATTTAGCTAATTGTTTTGAACTCTGCAATTATTTAATTGAACTAACGCGTGATCTTCGAAGTCTATTCAGAATCGTATCTTGTAATCTTTGTATGTTGCCATATTTCAATATTTTTTAATTACAACAAACCACTGAGGCAATATTAAATTTTCTACGAAAACTAGTAACATTTTTGAATACGGCCGTGTACATTTTTGACGTGACAACGTCTTATAATTCGATGGAGCCGACTGCACGCACGAAAAAACATGACTCATGCGGCGTTACCTCGCTCTGAGGCGTTCCATTTAAGGCTTGAAGTGCAAGCGAGAGCGCGGAACGAGTGACTAAGAGGCACAATCGGCCTCCGTGTTCGGCAGCGTTCGACATCTGTGTATTTGACGTTGTCACGTTCGACTATCGTCAGTAAACCGACTTTACAGGCAACCGATTTTTTTTATTGTTCTTTTTTGATCCGCAGTCAGTTTGTGGGCTGTTAGACGGATAAGTGGAAGGACTAATCTATACTATAATATTATAATCTTTAATATTATAAATCTGAAGAGTTTGATTGTTTTTTTGGTTGAACGCGCTAATCTCAGGAACTGCTGGTCTGAATTGAAAAATTGTTTCTGTGTTGGATAGTCCATTTATCAAGGAATACTAGGCTATATAACATCACGCTACGACTATGTGCATATTTTTTATAGTAACGACCCGAGCGAAGACGGGACGGATCGCTAGTGTCGTATATGATCCAGACTCAGTAGTCTTTTTTCCTCTACTGAAGGCTGTATAGCTGTGTATATAGTTTTTATTTTTAGACCGCTGTTCTTAGAGGCATGTGTTACAAGTACATTTAGAACATATCTCCATACTAACTGGTTCCCTCGATGTTTAATATACGACCTTTTGAAAGTAGTATGTTGCATAACTTAAATAGACATGCAGGTTCAATAGCGCAATCCTTGTCACACATACCAGACCAAGATTCAATCTTGTTCCGACGCAATAAAGGTCATGTTTCGTATGGAGTCATATTACCATAAACTTAGCATAAGACCGTGACGCATTTTGTTTTTACCAAGCACTTTACATTTGCGCATTATTTATCGCTTTTAATTGCATGAAATCGAAATCATTTATTAAAAAATAACGCGATATAAGGATACTTTCATAACAAAATTGTGTAACTTGATCAAACGCTTCTTAAAAATCGAATAAAGAGCAACTGAATTATTTCAACAAAACTTAATTAAAAAGTTACTCCAGGTTAGCCTTCATATTTTATTAAATTTTTTATCATCATCTTTCTTCTTTAGGTCTCCCAGTAATTAAAACATCTTCAGATAATTAATAGATTCAGGCGTGACTTTGGGGAATTCCATTGTAAACATAAACTAAGTTGAACAACAAATATATAGTACTAATCCGCTAATCTAATCAAGTTAATTTAATGTAAACTTGTGTGTGCACCCCACGTAACACCTGCAAATCCTGCAAAATAAGGTGTATTAGACACAACAATAATACCACAAGAAATAAAAAACTTAATAAGATTCGACACGTGTTTCGCCTCTCTACGAAGCATCCTCAGGAAAATCGACTCTCTGTGCACTATTAGGACGTGTTGCCTTGTCGAGCGCTGAGCAGAAAGACTCTTTCTGCTCAGCGCTCGACATTTCTCAGCTCGGCTTATTTCGCTTTGCAGGATTTGCAGGTGTTACGTGGGGTGCACACACAAGTCTACATTTAATTAACTTACTTAGATTAGATTAGCGGATTGGTACTATATATTTGTTGTTCTACATATTTTATGTTTAAAACATCTTCCTTAATCTTGCATTAAATTCTTATAATCAAAATGTTCCTATGGGGTTTCGCAAGGGTTTTTCTTGGACCGTTACTTTTTCTAATGTCCCATAATCATAGAACTGCCAACCGCTGTGAAATAAAAGTGCTCGATTGGCGACCGCAAACGGTAAACCCTAGTTTACACTGCCATAGATACAAGTGAAGTATGTAGGCAGCAGCGAGGTAAAGTTGCATTGCGCGACAACATGGACTAATCGTGGAATTGTCGTTCACGCGCTATGATTTACTGTTCTTTAGGAAGAAACTTGGTATAAAACGAAGCATAAGACGGCACATATATCGAAAACAGGGTTAAAATACTCAAAACCGTTCCTTCTACGAGTTTGTATCCTGGGTTTATTTGCAGTTTTGCCCGCAATTTCGCCAATGTTTCGTTTTAAGTTAGACCGTAGCACAGAGGAGAATTACCGGTGATGGAAAGTCGGCTGCTGAATTGAGTAATTAAACTATATTTGTAGAAGATAACAATGTCTCAATAACGTTTTTATTTTCTAGCACGGAGCCCGCTTGGAACGCCGAGCAAAATACCAAGTCCTGTCAACACTCTCATGCATCGCAGAACTCCGGTAAGTCTGAAACCAACACTATTTAGTAGTAAGGTAGTAACTGCGTACTTTTTATTGTTTGAAGCGCTCATTTATTTTATACTAGCAGCCCGTCCGGCTTCGCACGGGGTAGACAATATTGTTGTACATTATTTTGTTCTACCGCTAATAGTTTCGGCAGCGCATTCGACGAAAGACATTTTAAGACTCATTTTTCTACACCTTCGGTTACATTGTTCAAATTTTACCAAATATCCCTAATTTTTTTCAAAATGAAATGTAGCCTATGTCAAATTGGAAGAATGTAGCATTCTATTGGTGAAAGAATTTTTTAAATCGCCCCAGTACTTTTTGAGCCTATTCATTACAAACATACAAACAAACAAAAATAGGTACAAATCTTTCCTCTTTATAATATTAGTATAGACTACTACTTTTGCGAGAGCCGAATATTCGTCATTTTGTTAGTGTAGCATACTAATTTGATAGCTTATTAGAATCGGTAGTTGTTACAATAGTTGCTAGATAAACAATTTATAATTGCATGTTCTAGGATGCAAGTCCGCCAAAGAATTTGCGTATCTTCACAATGTTTGTGCCAATGAAAGAATGTGGCCAAGAATGAAGCATCTATGTGACGTAGTCCGAACAATATATTATTCCGGTTTCGCTAAGGATGGTTGGACTGTATTGGACAATATTCTACGAGTGTCTCTGTTAGCAGAAAGACAAGTCCCACTGTAAACGAAATGTTGTTTTCGTTTCGCCTATTTGTCTCTCTATTGTATGGAGAAAATATGAGAAAGCAAAAATACGTGACGTAGAAACGATCGAAACGAGTAGTTGTCTCATCAATTTTCCATACAAAAGAGAGACACGAGCTCACACGAAAACAACATTTGGACGAAATGTGGTATCAAAACTGGGACTCGGGGTATCGCTCATTGGCTGATCTAACATGAAAGCTAACATTATCCAATGAAATGCAGACTTTTCGACTGTTATGTCAATAGTCTTGCCACTAGAGTCCGCGCAAAACTTTGCGCTTGAGAGATGGCGGAAAATACAATAAAAACAGATTTTAAATAATATTATTATTATTAAGCCATTTTATTTCCGAAGACACAATTACGTTAGGTACATAATATTATAAATTCATTTTAATTTTAATTATTATATAAGTACTTAGATTTACACATAGATACATTCATGCATTACGTTACAAAGTTACATAACATTATGAATTAATTTTAATTTTAATTACATATTATATAAATTTAGATTTTCTGTAACTTATGATTTATTACTAATATTTGAGTTTTATTATTATTATATTTGTATTTCGTCTTGGGACGCCCACTTGAGGGCAAAGGCCTCCTCCAACCCTCTCCAATTTTTTCTTATCTTTACGTTGAATGTACCTAGTATATATAATAGGTTGGAGGGTTAAATAATATACCAATAACAATTAAGGAGTCCGTTTAATGTACGGCCAGTGAATGTACGCACTGTTAAAACGATGCCACTTTTTCCACTGGAAAATTGTAAAGGCCTATGTACACTGTCGCAGATTAATATTTCGGTTATTATTATTTTTATCTAGTGATGAATAATTGTACTAAACAGGCAGCCCCTTCGAGGTTATTGGGAAAAAATCATTCTCTGGCACTGCGGTGGCCGCTACCGCGGCACGCTCGCTCTGCTCGCTCGCCTTGTGCGTAATTTTTATGTTCTAACATAACCTAACCTATCCAAGTCGGATCCGCCCTATAAAGTATCAAGGACAAGGTTAAGTATCCAGTGCCAGAACAAAAAAGTAAATGATCATGTTTGAATTGCTCCAGTGTGCATTTGGCTTAACTGGCATCGCAATAACAGTGTGTACAATAACATGATGTGCATTATCGCCTCCCCAATTAATCACTTTGTTTGTAATCGAACGAAAGATATATTACTTTAGACAGTCAATTTTCTTATTGATTTCTGCCATCTGTCACGCGGAGGATCCTGTATGGACTACTCTACTGAGTGACACTCGTAGGTTATAGGAAATTTAAACTATTCGTACAATAAATTTCTCTTCAAGTCCTAAACGTTTTTATTGGTGTTTATTTGTAAATGTTTGTAAGAAGATTTAATTGGTAATTCGCTTTATACTCGTTTGTAAATAAAGTTGTTTGATAACCTCGCTTCTATTAATAAAGTCGATGGGCCTTGGCGCTTTGATTTTAAACGTGTTGTTGGGTCTTATTTACTGAGTCAGATCTATGCGTCTGTACGTTGTCGATGTCTTGTCATTGATTACTATCTGTCTGTCAGGATGGTATAGGTGCCGGGCAAGCCTATTTCAGATTCGTTTTCTGTCATTTCGGGAAGGAACATAGCTTTTTGATTTTAATTGTTTTTCTGTTGTTATTTTGAGTTCTGTTGTGTAATTTCGGTGGTATTTTAACCAACATTACTTGAGGTCTTAGCTCTAGGTGTTAGCAATTAGAATTAAAGTGTATTATGTGGTATTCTGATTTGATCGAAAATGTTTCAGATGGTTTTGGGATGAAACGGCCATCTTTCTTCCTATGCCAAGTAGGGCCGACTTTGACAGAAGACTGACGAATTGACAGAAAAGTATTTTTCATTACTCATACTCTGAAAGTAGGTCTGAAGTTGCCTGAGGGGCCTAATTGAAAGTAAAACTTTCAGCCCTAGGGAGAATCGCTTTCTACTGACAGCTGTCAAATTATAAAAAAAAAACAAGTTCTATTTATTCAACCCTGTTTCAACTTTCTAAAGTCTTTCTAACTGCAAGGAGGTCGTTCAACCAAATTCCAACTTTTTATTCAGCAAGTAGGTTGGAAACCCATTACAACGGTAAGAAGTTTAAAAAGTCTAATTAGAGCGCAATGTAAAATTTAAATTTAAATAACATAAAGATAGTATTAAATAAATAATATATCTTCTAAATTACTTTATTAATATATCATCGATGTCAACAATATTTATAAAAAATATGATAAAAATGAGCACTGCCTACTATCCTCGTGTGTTGATCCCTTATAGGTACGGCTTAATTATTATATTCGTACTCGTACGTTCAACTATTTCTTTAAAATAACATAGATTTGAGCAAACAATTTACCATTTTTAAATTATGAAAATGAAAATAATGGCTGAATAATGCTGGCGAACCGAAGCCGAAGGCCCGCCAGAGAAAAAGAAAAAAAAAACCGGGAAGGCGGCAATTCAATCTTCATTTTCACTAATTTTTCTTTCATGTTTTTATTTTTACTTTCCTTGTATTCGTAATGAAAAGCACAGTGTTTACCTCGGTTGAAAGTCTTTTAAGTCCCTCAAGCTCCATTGGCGCCCTCGCTAACGCTCTGGCGCCAAACCCGTCTCGGGACTCAAAAAACGTGACTTTCAACACTCAGGTAACAATGTACTATTATCTATGTAATATATTATCATCCATCATTCTCATTAAACTACTTGACACTGGCAAAATTGACCCGAAAATAAATATAAATAAATATTCTGGACAATTCACACAACACTTCCCAGCCCCAAACTAAGCAGAGCTTGTAATATGGGAACCAGATAGCTGATATAATACTTGAATACATTTTTTTTTTGTAAATACATACTTAGAATACAATATAACACCCAGACAGAGAACAAACATTTATGTTCACCACACAAATATTTGTTCTCGGTGGGGATCGAACCCACGACCTACGGCGCAGAAGGCAGAGCTACTACCAACTGAGCTAGAGGCCAGTCAAAGGACAGATGCCATTCATTAAGAAGAAGAAGAAGCCTATTTCATCTGAAATCCTGTCCCAGGCACTATAGCAACCCGCAAGTAGGGATATGAGTAAAAAGCTTGCCCTTGACGCTATATTAATCATCTACAGTAGATGCAAAGGCCTGTTTACTTTTTTACAGTATGAAGTTTCAAGATCTTCAACTTTTCCTATGAATAATTCATTGAAACTTTCTTCGTACAAAATATCAAGGTGTACAAACTAGAAACTGTATCAAATAAAAAGTATAACGAGTGTAAATTACACTCTAATTGAACGTTTAATGACATGAGGTAATAGTAGAGAAGAATCGACGTAAGGTTTTTTTACTTGAACTAATCGCATAAAACTAGGTGGTACTTATTAGTTATAATCATAGTCTTAGGAAACGCGGTACGCGGCTTCAAATATTTGTTTCCGGTTTTTAAAGTACTTTTTAAACTTTCGCGATCATAAAACCTATTTAAACTATTACACGGGTATTTACATACATAATAGAAACGTCGGGAAATAAATAAAATAAGGTAATAATACGCGATAAATACCCGTGTTATAGTTTAAATATGTTTTTATAGTTTTAAATAAAAAAAGTGCACTATTCGCGATAAATTCCCGTTTCATTCATAATGCTGTGATCCTTATTTAGTTTGGTACGCTCGCTGATGAAAAACCTACTTATTTTACAATTTATATTTTACAATTTTACAATCTCACCTGCTGTTAAGAGATGATTCGGTCGACGATGACCACGCTTACCTAGAAGATACCTGTTCAGTCTTGTCTTAAAAACAATCTTAGATGCCTTATTAGCTGTTATGTTACTGACATTTATCGTCAAACCCGTAAAAGATAATCGATGAATAATCTATTTGAAACTATGAATGCATTATTATAAACTCTAAAACTGGGACTGATTCCAAAAGTTATTTCATCATAAGAATGCTAAATTATCATTAACATACCTATATATATTCCTAGGGATGAGCCCCGGCTTTGCAATTTGAAAAAAGCAAGTGAAAAATGTGAATTTACGACCTTTGATAGTCTAAAAGTATAGCTCTAGTATAATATACTAGCTGCCTGTCCCGGCTTCGCACGGGTGGACATTTTATTTTTAAACACAAAGATAGTCTATGTTACACAGGGTGAATGTAGCTTTCCAATGGTGAAATAATTTTTGAAATCGGCGCAGTAGTTTTTGAGTTTATCCATTACAAAACATGCACCAAAAAATACAAATCTTTCCTCTTTATAATAAGTATAGGTTTGGACACTTTGGAGGTTTGAAAAAGGTTTGGAGGTTTAACTATTGTATGGGAAATGTTGGATAAAAAGTGTTGGATATGGATTTGGATGGTTGTTATAGAAGGAGAGGTAGAACAAAGAAAAGATGGATGGACTGCGTCAAGGATGACATGAGCAGGAAAGGAGTGAGCACTGAGATGACGAATGACAGAGGTGAGTATTGTGCCGAACCCATGCATCGTGGGATTAGGGCAGGAAGATAATGATGATGATGACTATTTTTAATGCTACCTAACGTAAAATACTTTTTTCACCGAAAGCATAAAAGCAACTTTATATCCGGGTACCACGCGGGCGTAGCCACAGACGGAAGCTAGTGTTTATAATACCAAGTAGTTATTTCCTTCTGTAAAGCTTACACAATAATATTAACCTTTAAAATAAATCGAATAAAAATCTTTTTGGCGTTCATAACATAATAAAAACACGTCGTAAAAGAATTTAATGGCTGCGATAGAACAAGATGGTAAAAAAAAACTATTCTAAGATCGAATCTGTAAGGTTTTATTGGATTTTAATATGCAAATTATAAATTGCTTTATTATTGTGGACAGCTTTTATGTCGATTGTAAGATATAGATTAGATGTTTTAGATCGATTGAGTCGGAAATGGGCTGATGAATACATTTACCTGCGGTTCTGGGCCCATAACCTATTTTTAAGTGACTTTTGTGATGTCTGAATGAATACCACTTATTTGGGGGAAGAAGTCAATTGTTTTTTTTATCCACTGATGGTTACATCATCAGCAACCCGACTTAACCCACTTCTGGGTATGGTATGGGCCTCTCTTTGCTCTTGCCGTTCACAACGATCTTGGGCTACCCTCATTCAGATAGATGGCAACACTACAAAGGAATTAAAAGATTTAAATTTGATTAAATCAATAATTTTACTTATGGTAATATCTACTGAGCCTGTGTTTCGGTATTGGGTCCATAAAACCTTGTACACAATGATCCATTCGAGGCCAAGCGCCAGGTCTGGTGCATCATTGAACCAGGGTCAATGATGCACCAGATTTAGAAGTAACTGACCGTTATAATCGTTTTTCTTGTTATCCTCAACCACTTCATGGCCTTTTGGACTGGCACCACACTGGAACTTCAATGCTATTTTTTTCAATGAATCTGTGCAATGGTTTCCAATGACATCGACGACATTGTTAAGATCGTGGGAGGTTGGTGGATGGAGAGGGCTCAGAATCGTTCTTCCCGGAAATATATCTTCTTCTCAGACGGTTTATTTAGTCCAACGGTCGTGGCCCCCATCTCATGATTTATCTCTATCAGGGGCTGTGGCACGCCTCACGATGTTCTGCCACTTCTCTCTGCTTGCAGTCATCTGGGAGCTCTTATAGGTTTCATCTCACTGCCGACTTGATCTGATCAGTTGAGCGCATAGGTCCTCCCGGTCTAGTACCTTAGACTTGCCCCTGAACCACAGGGCGCTCAATCGAGTCTAGTGTCTCGCCGCTAAATGATTAGGATAGGCCTATGTACAGACTGATAATGGTGAATAGTTTCCTAGCTCGTTATCTTTGAACCAGGTCATGATTTCCTCCATGTGGCTACACATACACTCTCGAATTATGCAAACGTAGTTTTTAGAGTGGAACAGAAAAGGTAGTTTCGCTACATACTCATAACAATAAATGCTTTTTTATCTTGTCTTAATGTTTTAGACTTCCAGCCAATTTCAGTGTATTACACATTGTATGTTAAGAATCGACAAAGTTAAAAAGTGTTATGTGTAATACATTACAGAACAGATTCGGCCATATTTTTACAACTAACTCATAGAACACTCGCATTATGTAACGTTACCATTTTAATAAGCTATGGCTTTATTTTATTCTTCTTCTTAATTAATGGCATCGGTCCATTTTGGCTCAATTTTGCCAGTGTCGAGTGAGTGAGGGAGGATAAATTACATAAATAAAATAGTTTTTAGTCAAGTTGAGTCAGTCAATAAACAAGTCGGCCCTATCAAAAACTATCAGAAACATTTTCGATAAAATCAAAATATCACCTAATATACTTTCATTTCAACTGCACTTTGTGCTAAGACCTAAAGTAATGTTGGTTAAAATACCACCAAAATTACACAACAGAACTCAAAATAACACCAGAAAAGCAACACCCTTCAAACCAAAACAGCAATGCTGCTTCACGGTAGAAATAGGCATGGTGGTAGTAGTTCCCTTACACCACACACAAAGAGCTCTGCTACTACATCTTCAGAGATATGGAAAGCGAGAAGTGCTTTTAAACCGGGTATAAGTACGTAAGTTGTGACAGGACAATCTCATTACATTTAAACAGGTTGAACTAAGTACCGATTTGAAAGGAAACTGTTGCAACATGTTGATTATTACTGCACGAGAATTGCAACACTGTCTCATCATAGACTATTATAAATCGATTCAGCTCTGCCATTCCTCTCTAATAACCTAATTCCCTCGCTATGGGAATGATTCAATGTACTCTTGCCTACCCCATACAACTCGCTGATGTTCGGGATTCTCATCACCTCTAGAGCACTGGTGGGTTAAGGATAGCGGCCACGCCTTCCTATCCTAAGGATCTAATTTAGTCGTGTACCAATGAGTTTTTCTGTAGTAAAATGTATGTGTACTATGCCAGTACTCTCAAACGGCGAAGGAAAACATCATGAGGAAACCGGCATGTCGTAGAGCCTAAAAGTACACAAAAGAGAGGGGGGGGTTTGAACCTGTGTGGTGAAAGGATTTTAAGTGATGTTATCTTAGCCCCTTCATAATTTAACCCTTTGTGGTAGAATCTACTACAAAGTGTAGATATTTGTTTGTCTGAACAAAAACTAGGGAAAGTTCGAAAACATGTGGCAAATGCACGAAAGGAGCTTTTAGGCGTACTTAAAATCCTTTCACCAAGGCTGGTTCGAAAGAACTATTGACACGACAAGAAGAAGAAATCTAAGTAAAAACCGACCAATGCCATTTTTTTTATTTAACTTTAATTTTTTACTCTTGTGTGAATTTTTGTGTGTCGGTCTCCGACGAAGTATGTGAGCCACTTTTTTTTACATACCCTATGAACTATTTGTACCATACTTATTGCGAATAAATATATTTTATTTCAAACTGTTTCTATGCAATGCCAAAATGACTTCCAAAATGAGCTTTAACGCTGTTTCTATGCAATTCTGTTGTTCCAAAATGAGCTTTAACTTATACAAATTAAAAGCTACCAGGCAGTTCTAAAAATACCTGAATGATCGTTTTTCCTGTAAAACGGGGAAGTGAATTGGGATTGAGTTATGGCCGTGTGTCATTCGATCTAAATACGCGTTCGACGATAAATGCCAGATGTCAGTGCGATTTGTCAAGCGATTCGGAGTATTTACTGTCTGTTTTGTTTATAGTCTAAGATCCCTAGAAGAAGGACCTTCACCGAGCTGGTTATTTAATGAAACGCATTTTATATATAATTAAACATGCCAATAAATATATTCTATATGGGTTGCCTTTCAAATTTCAGTCCAGGATAATTATGATTAATTAATAATTAAAAAAAAAAAAAATTATACTTTCCACTGGTTTGTTTATTAAACAAATTCTATACCAATCGAATGTATAGACCCCAGTATTTTTATTCAATAAACATACCGGTGCAAAATGCTAGTATCGATTTTCCTGTTTATACCTGGCTACCCGAGAGTTGGGACCGGAAAAAAATAGGCAACCTAACGTTTGCATATTCTATGGGGTCTATACTTTCGATTGCTATAGAATTTGTCTAATAAACAAACCGGTGGAAAGTTAAAAAAACATTAATTTTTTTAAATTATTAATTAATCATATCCTGGACTGAAATTTGATAGGCAACCCATATAGACTATATTTATTGGCATGTTTAATTAAATATAAAATACGTTTCATTAAATAACCAGCTCGGTGAAGGTCCTTCTTCTAGGGATCCTATACTATTATTTGCGTTGGGGAGAATAGTGGTAGATTACCTCGCCTTCCGATCCTAAGATCGTGGGTTGCAAGATTATCTGACCAAAAATGTATGTGCACAATGCCAGTACTACTTTGAAGGTGAAATAAAACGTTGTGAAGGAACTGGCTTAACGTAGAAGCTAAAAAGAAATGATTGAAAATGTATGTCAACGTCAATGTCAAGTGCACAAAAAGAGCCTCTTGATTCGTTTTCTGTCATTTTGGAAAGTCACATAGCTTTTTCATTTGAAAAATTTTTTTGGTGGTTTTTTGAGTTCTGTTGTGTTATTTCGGTGGTATTTAATTTTTTTAACCAATATCACTTGAGGTATTAGCACCAAATGTGAGCTGTTGGAATTAAAGTGTATGAGATATCCTGATTTTAACGAAAATGTTTCCGATGGTTTTGAAGAAAAACGCCATCTTTTTCTTCAAAGCCAATGAAGGCCGACTTGTCTATTGACACTTGAATAAAAACAATTTATTTATGTAATATAATGCTCACTTGATAATGGCATAATTGTCTGAATGGACAGATGCCATCTAATTAAGATCCTCTTGAGGCGCACTTAATCCTTTGACCACACTGGTTCAAAAGAATTAGTGTCATGACTTGAGGATTAGAGTACTGGTAAGTAAACGCTTCTATCGTGGTCTTAATTCAAATTTTCTATATTTTTGAAAAAAATGTTAAGACAAGAATTTTGACAGAGAAAAAAAGACAAGAATGAAAAAGACTACCATTACAAGAAGTTGATTTAAAATAGTTACAAAACTAAAATGTTCGTAATTCGAACATGAATTCGTGATTCACTTCACCTGTCAAAACCTTGCGACAAAAAACGGCGCGTGCTTTTTCAAGATGGCGTCTTTTGGTGGCTTCAACACTTGAAACAGGCTTTCAAAGAAAAATAAGCTTTATTTAACGGGTTAAAGATTTGATATGCGACAATTGGTGATCCTGACATGATGCTTAAAAGTAAACACGAGACAGCATCGTGTTGGAATTCTATAATGTTTGTGAAAATTGTGTTACTTATGCGTTAATGTTCAATCGTCTCTAGGTACTTCAAACTTTTCAAAAACAAAGCCGGATATAATGTTCCTTTGAAACAATCAAACCTGCCCTTATTTATACAAAACCTAGAGGTCTGAAATATTGCTCAGGAACTCCGAAAAGCAGCATTCAGGCATGATGATGATGACGTCTCCTAAAAATGTAGCGCTCTTTACCAAATTAAGTCTTCATTTGAAAATTCGTGCCCCAAGGTTATGAAAAGGGATGTCAAAGTCAGGTGTAATGGCAGCCAAATGCTTAGTTTTTATTAGGGTTCCGTAGCCAAATGGCAAAAACGGAACCCTTATAGATTCGTCATGTCTGTCTGTCTGTCTGTCTGTCTGTCTGTCTGTCTGTCCGGCCGTGTCACAGCCATTTTTCTCCGAAACCATAAGAGCTAGACTGATGAAACTTGGTGAGTAGATGTATTCTGTAAACCGCATTAAGGTTTTTACACAAAAATAGAAAAAAAACTATAAATTTTGGGGGTCCCCATACTTGAAACTGAAACGCAAAAATTTTTTTTTCATCAAACCCAAACGTGTGGGGGTATCTATGGATAGGTCTTTAAAAATGATGTTGAGGTTTCTAATATCGTTTTTTTCTAAACTTAATAGTTTGCGCGAGAGACACTTCCAAAGTGGAAAAAAGTTGGTCCCCCCCCCTCTAACTTCTAAAATAAGAGAATGATAAAACTAAAAAAAATATATGTTGTACATTACTATGCAAACTTCCAACGATATTTGGTTTGAACGAGATCTAGTCAGTAGTTTTTTTTTTATACGTCATAAATCGTAAACCGCAATTTACCTTTCGACGAACTACAAAAACCTTTATATTATGTTAATTGATGCTACGGAACCCTTCATGGGCGAGTCCGACTCGCACTTGGCTGCTTTTTAGTAAAAAAAGTATGCAATTGCGCGGGATTACTTAATTTACACTATATGTCATAGTTTCATTGATTTTTTTATTAGGCGTCGCATATTGTTATTGACAGTTTATTAATGATTCATCACTAATCATCTTAATTAATGGTTATCGGTCCATTCGGTCAATTTTGCCATTGCCAAGTTACATAAATTAAAGGCCTGCGCACACCTAGTTCGCTGGCGGTAGCGATCAGTGAAACGCTGTCAAATATTCGCTGTCAAATCTCAAATCTGACAGTGATATTTGACAGCGTTTCACTGATCGCTACCGCCAGCGAACTAGGTGTGTTCGGGCCATAAATTGTTGTTAGTCAAGTCTGTCAATAGACCATTTGGCCACAGAGGGCTGATACGATTCAATAAATTGCGACAAAACGACAAATTTAAAGATTGCCAATAAATTATTAGACGTGTAATAGCCCAGTTTCAGTAAAATTGAATTTTGAGTCATTCGGCCGCAACGAATCACCAGTGAAAGCGAGATAATTTTTTAGTCTAATATTGTAACGTGGTTTTATGCAACTCGCGAAATGACATGTTTTAAATAGTCTAAGATTAAATTGATTAGAAAGCGCGAAGTATGATTTTAATTACTTACAAAAACTACCTGTTGTATGTGGTCTAGTGCCGAATGTATTTAAATTGAACTAAAAAAAAGCAGCCAAGTGCGAGTCGGACTCGCCCATGAAGGGTTCCGTAGCATCAAGTAACATAATATAAAGGTTCTTGTAGTTCGTCGAAAGGTAAATTGCGGTTTACGATTTATGACGTATAAAAAAAAAACTACTGACTAGATCTCGTTCAAACCAAATATCGTTGAAAGTTTGCATATTAATGTACAACATATATTTTTTTTAGTTCTAACATTCCCTTATTTTAGAAGTTAGAGGGGGGGGGACCAACTTTTTTCAACTCTGGAAGTGTCTCTCGCGCAAACTATTCAGTTTAGAAAAAAACGATATTAGAAACCTCAACATCATTTTTGAAGACCTATTCATAGATACACCACACGTATGGGTTCGATGAAAAAAATTTTTTTGAGTTTCAGTTTGAAGTATGGGGACCCCCAAAATTTATAGTTTTTTTTTCTATTTTTGTGTAAAAATCTTAATGCGGTTTACAGAATACATCTACTCGCCAAGTTTCATCAGTGTAGCTCTTATGGTTTCGGAGAAAAATGGCTGTGACACGGTCGGACAGACAGACAGACAGACAGACAGACATGACGAATCTATAAGGGTTCCGTTTTTGCCATTTGGCTACGGAACCCTAAAAAGCAGCCAAGTGCGAGTCGGACTCGCCCATGAAGGGTTCCGTAGCATCAAATAACATAATATAAAGGTTTTTGTAGTTCGTCGAAAGGAAAATTGCGGTTTACGATTTATGACGTATAAAAAAAAAACTACTGACTAGATCTCGTTCAAACCAAATATCGTTGGAAGTTTGCATAGTAATGTACAACATATATTTTTTTTAGTTTTATCATTCTCTTATTTTAGAAGTTAGAGGGGGGGGGACCAACTTTTTTCCACTTTGAAAGTGTCTCTCGCGCAAACTATTCAGTTTAGAAAAAAACGATAATAGAAACCTCAACATCATTTTTAAAGACCTATCCATAGATACCCCACACGTACGGGTTCGATGAAAAAAAAATTTTTGAGTTTCAGTTTCAAGTATGGGGACCCCCATAATTTATAGTTTTAGAAAAAAACGATATTAGAAACCTCAACATAATTTTTGAAGACCTATCCATAGATACCCCACATGTATGGGTTCAATGAAAAAAAAAATTTTGAGTTTCAGTTTCAAGTATGGGGACCCCCAAAATTTATAGTTTTTTTCTATTTTTGTGTAAAAACCTTAATGCGGTTCATAAAATACATCTACTAACCAAGTTTCATTAGTCTAGCTCTTATGGTTTCGGAGAAAAATGGCTGTAACACGGCCGGACAGACAGACAGACAGACAGACAGACAGACAGACAGACATGACGAATCTATAAGGGTTCCGTTTTTGCCATTTGGCTACGGAACCCTAAAAACCATACAGATTTCTAGAATGTCCCAAAAGTTATGCCGAGCATTTTTGGGACATTATCTTTGTGATTTTCTTAAGTAAGTAAACACTATAAATCAATAAACAGTAAAAAAAAACACTTTCATCCCACCAGCTCTGAAGGTGTGTTTTTGCTGTTTAATATCTGACTGCAAAAGCCGTTTTTATCCGCTAGAGGATAAAGTAAATTTGAATTTAGAATATCGTGTTCAATAAGTTTGTGAATACACAACCTATTTACTTCTACCTCCATGGTGCCGAACTTATCATACAACCTTTTTTATTTTGTTAAAAATTTGCACTCTAAACCTTCTTGGTGTATTTGTGAATTCAAAACACCATTAAACCTATTTACTTCTACAGTTAAACTTTAGAATCCTGCGCTTGCTCATTCATCAAAATTGAGCACGCGGTTAAAAAGCAGCTTTGCACTCTTGTATAACAAATAACTATTTACGCGGTTAGTATTTTAACCTGTTCCTAAAATAAAATAAGCGTAAAAGTTCAAAACAATTTATGAGCTTTCAACGTTCGGATTCCGGAAACAAACATAAATATTCAATGATTTATTGTCTCATAAATCATGAGACTAACAAGCATAGACAACCAACCAAACCATATTTTTTTATAACCTACGAATTGTTTACAGTCGACACTAATGTAATGTCACGCAATAAAGATTTAAGGCCAGGCCACATCAAGGCGATAACACAGCGACCTGCGATATCAGAGTTAACAGATAACTAGATTTTTCGACAGCGATACAAGCATCGCGGTCGTGTTATCGGCTTGATGTGACTGGGCCTTTACAGGGCTAAGTAATCAATCGGTTAAGAAAAAAATTAACTATCATTAAACGAATGCTTAGTTTTTTAATACAATTTGCATGATTCCTAATATTTGTCTGTCACTACTCTATTACTTAGTTTCTTCTATTTATCTATGGTACATTATGTATTGACTCTAAAATCACTTAGTCCAAAATCAATAGAAGAGTTCAAAAACATTTACTGTTAGCATGTATGTATATTTATTTATCACTAGCAACCTGCCTCGGCTTCGCACGGGTGAAAACTTTCAAAGGTAGTGACTTGACATTTTTCACACCTGTGCGAAGCAGGGGTGGGTCGCTTGTATTGTAATAAATATAGCTAATGTTACTCAAGCAAGGATAATGTAGCATTCTGATGGTGAAAAAATTTTTGAAATCGGTCCAGTAGTTTTAGGTTTATTCATTACTAGCGGCCTGTCCCGGCTTCGCACGGGTGGATATTTATTTTTTAAACACATAAATGTAAAAAATATATTTAAATGTAAAAATATTTATTTCCATAAAGGTATGCTTAATGTTAGGTGCAACGCGCCTTCCTGCTTAAATATAACCTATGTTACTCAGGGTGAATGTAGAAAGTAGGTAGTGAAAGAATTTTGGAAATCGACACAGTAGTTTTTGAGTTTATTCATTACATACACACAAAAATACAAATCTTTCCTCTTTATAATATTAGTATGACTGCAACGTCTCTATCCTAGTCTAGAGCAAATCTTGGCGGGTGAAGGCAACCAATCAGCTTTTTGTCCATGTTTTCATAACGGAAGTCATCCCTGAATGTCATGTCAAGTGACTGCGCGGGAGTCGGGGGCAACGTTCTTTAGTCTATGACTCAACGCATTGTCTGCGGCCGAGAAAGACGTTCGGAATTTAAACGTTCACTTTTGGAATTCAAGGTTTTGAATATGGAATTTATTGACTTTTTGCTTATAATGCGAGTCGAATAATTATAAAGCCTCCTTTCTTGTTAGTGACGTTTTGGTTTTTAAAAGGAGGTTTGCCTTCTCCACACTTACTTTTTAACTAGTAAGTTTCATACTAGTATTCCTAGAGAAAGGCTCGCCCGGGGAAATGTACCACCATGCCTATTTCTGCCGCTAAGCAACGTTGCTGTTTCAGTTTGAAGGGTATGGGTGACATTACAGGCATTATGACACTTGCATGATGTTGATGCCTGTATGACTCAAGTGGCTTTGCTTCGTATGGCACGTTCTGAACGTGCGTGACCTTAGAGCCAATGCTTATAGGTCATGGTTACCATGATCTATTTTCACAGCCTATTCGAATAAGAAAGACGAGCTCAATTCGTGCTGTTGTGCTTAAATAAAGCCTAGTTCATCTAAAACCATGAAGCAGGTACTATGTATAGCGTTCCGCTATGCAAAAAAGTTTAAGGCTTTGATCGCCTGGACTCTCAACCTCTACTCAAAAGTAGATTGGCAATTTCGGTTATTAAATTCCCGTTTTCTTTGGATTTGACAAAAGTATGGCAACTTCGGTTTGCAAATAGTGGTGGCTCAAAGCAGATCTTCAAATAAAGTTCAATCTAAAAGTGTCTGATTTAAGAAATATTTAAACTTTACAAACCACTGCTGAGGTTTTCTTCACTAAGGATGGGGTTCTTCAAAAATGATGTTTTTAAAATTTTAAAGGGTCGGCAACGCGCTTGTGATGCCTCTGGTATTGCAGGCGTCCATAGGCAACGGTAACGCTTCCCATAAGGTGGGTCGTATGCTTGTTTGTTTAGAAACAGAAATGACGCTGACTGTATTAATTCCAAGTATCAACGCTATATTTAAGAAGCTAATAAAAATTTAAGCAAAACTCTGTGTAAATCTCTGTGTGTTTTTTTTTTGTTCCATTTTATTTTTGTTTTCTGTTTTTGTTACTGTTATGTGTGTTCCTTATTTTAGTACTCAAAATGTCCTCCATTGGCGATGTGGCAAATAAACGTTTTTTCTTTCTTTCTTTCTTAATAAATTCACCCGTGTAAAGTTACAATAAAATGTCCTTGTTTTTCATTAGATAGCGCTAAAATCACAATGACCTAAAACATTTGATGCTGGTAATCACCGCCCACGTTACAGGAAACCTTAGATTAAGGCCAAGAGAAGACATTGGGTGTCGGTTACAATACTGCATCTATTGTAGATGATTTATCATCATCTTCCTGCCCTTATCCCGCGCTGCATGGGGTCGGCCCAACAGGTTTTCTTCTTCCACTCACCTCTATCATTCGTCATCTCAGTGCTCACTCCTTTCTTATGCTGCCTTCCTACGGTGCGTGGTTCTGCAGATCATCACACGAGACCGTTCCCATGGTGTGTCGTGCGAGCTGGTGCGGGCTGGTGCGCGATATAACACACCGGTGGGAAGGGCCTATTACTCATGACACAGTCCATCCATCTTTTCTTTGATCTACCTCTTGGTTTATAACCACTATCCACATTCACATCTAACACTTTTCTCGTAATAAGTATGATTTTTATCCCTCCACATGACATGTCCAATATGTCCATACCATGCCAACCTATTACTCCTCATCTTGTCCGTCACACTTTCAGACTTCCTCTTATTATACTCATTCCTTTTTATAACGCTTTTATTAGCTTCACCTGTATGTATGTATGTATGTAACCGACCTCTTTGAGCTCGATTTTCTCCTACTTCGAACGATCAGATTTGATTCAAACTTTGCACACCTGTCAAAGGTCGATGACAATGCAATAATATAAAAAAAAAATGAAAAAAAAAAATCTAAAAAGTGAAAAATAAATTATAGTTTAAAAAACTAAAAAAAAACGCTTTTATAACTAATAAAAAGTTTAAAATAAAACTAATAATCAATTGAAAAATTTCTATTATTGTACAAAAAAAGCGTGGGGTGCTTGATTTTGATTGTTGTAAACATTTTGTCAATAGTTTATTATATCTGAAGTTATTATAAAAAGCACCCCACGCTTTTTTGTACAATAATATAAATTTTTCAATTGATTATTACAGTTTTATTTTAAACTTTTTAGTTCAATTAGTTATAAAAGCGTTTTTTTTTAGTTTTTTAAACTATAATTTATTTTAGTTGATTTATATAAACCACCTCTTACAAAAAATGTCCAACGGCGGTCTTCTTCAGGCTGTTGATGTTGATTGTTATAACGTAGGAAAGAAGGCTTTGTATAAGCAGGTCGTTGGGAATGCATATTGGAGTCATGAACGTGGCTGACGTCCACGACTGGAATACTCACGATGGCACGAAGATATTTGCATGCTGTTGTTGTGACTGTAAGAGCTTTTGCTTGATGTATACAAATAAATAAATAATGCGGACAACTCACACACAACACTATCTAGCCCCAAACTAAGCAGAGCTTGTACTATGGGAACCAGGTAGCTGATATAATACTTAAATACTTTATAAGTATATCATTATAAGTATTCAGTATATTTATTGCCTTATTATGCATGCTTTAACTGTCAGATCTTTGGACAAGTTTTTGAATCAATACATAATTTACCCTGTAAGGGTGTTGCAATAGTAGAAGCGGGCCGTATTGATTTGTAAGCAGGTGATATAAAATGATAGTAAAAGGTTAAATATTTATAATTAATGTGATTCTTTTCTTTCATCGTTGAAGTCTTATTTATAACCCGTGCTCTTCGACCAATAAGAGTAGTTATGAAGCCCGTGCTAATAAAGAAACAATCTGATACAAATCATTATCTTTCTGCCCTTATCCCACGCTGCATGGGTTCGGCAATAGGCATGACGACTAATTTTCAAAATCTCTTCTATCATATTCAGAAGTATCTATTATGTCTAAAATATATCATATTTTTGTAGAAAATTAAGGTTTTTGTGCAATAAAAGTACATTTAAATTTAAATTTTCAAATTCACGCCAAAACGCTTGCTGGTGTCATGGCGTCTGTTATTGCGTCACGGCACAGTATATCAACAGTAAACATTGGTGCTTTTGTACTAAATCAGAATGACGTTTACTGAGACGTGACGTAATTCGCTCTGACCGGTGTTTAAGCCATCATGGCGGATTGTTGTATTTTGTAGATTTATTTTAATAATACATTTTTCAAAATCTTTGAATCCTTTTTCATTAGATCAGAATTAATCAGATACATATTTTAGCGATAATTGATTACTGTCTTCATGCCTTTTGTAGTGAAAGAATTTTCGTTTGTACATTCTCATACAAGTTATTATGCATGAACAGTTCAAATGAAGAATGCAACTGAATAAAGGTCACTTCACATCAAGAAATCAAGAATTCCTTCCATACATTCTGCTTAAATATTCCAGCTCCGGGAATCTTCAATATTCATGAAAACACCTGCTATTGGAATACCATCTCTATTTTCAATTATTAAAGTGGAGATTCATAGAGCAGGTGTTGTTCAGCTTTGGTCAAAATTTGAATTTGTAAAGGTGTTTCTATTTTAGGAGCGTAATTGTTTTGTCGGATGACGTAATTGTCTGTAGCAAGCTGAATCTTGTTTGAATATTAATTTTTGGTGGTTTTATCTTTAAAAGATTGGTTTTAAGACGACCGAGGGATGAAAGTCATATTACGATAAAAGCGTGGAAAGATGTGGATAGCGGCTCTAGAAGAAGAGATCGAAGACACCAAAGTCGAATAAGTAATGTATTTATTCGATGGTATCGAAGGTACAATACAAGGACTACTTTGAAACGTCTTATAGCTCGGTGAGTCTAGGTGCCAGTTCTAAGCGACCAAGCTTAGAAGAACAGGCAACAAACTACGTCTTGGTTCCAATGGTTTTTTGTATGGTTCTTTTATGGCAGCTCCTCACTTGGCTTAGCGTATTCGTGAGTCAATATTGTTTTTTAACATGTTAGGCATCTAAAAAAAACTAATTTATTTAAATATTAAATTGTCAATATTGTTGTGTTTGCCTCAAATAATCAAATATTTCAAATGCCGTCAAACACGTCATCCACACATGGACTTGTACGGGCAAAACTCTCAAATATTACACAATATTTGCTTAATCACAAAACAATTTGAACGCACAGTGATGGACGTGTCCAATACCTGTTGTATCTACAGAAGTACAATATTAATAAAAATAGACGATTGCTGACAAGGCGTTGGTGGATGTTGACAATTCACAAATAACGAACAGCTACTGAACGAACCAAGTGTGGACAGTCGACGCAAATATTTGCCTTATTTTATTCCTTTGATGTGTAATCAAAAACCGACAAGTTGACGGATACGCATATTCGCTATTTGCGTTGTTTGCCATATTCGTGCAAATACAATCAAATAGACCGTCTACACATAGCTGTATTTGGACAAATAATGCAAATACACGCCAAGTGAGTAGCCGCCATTACAAAACGACCTACTAGGTATTTAGGATTCCTTTTCTTCCGATAGTCATTGCAGCTTTACCTAATGATACAACTCGTAGGTATTTCCTTACCTATACACTTTTGCCGGGTTAATACTTCCTCAGTTATTACAATAAGTTATTATAAAATATTTTGTGCTTACAAGTATATATGCCACTCTCTCTCCATACGGTTACATTAACCGAGATAAAAAAACATGAGTCATTTTTAAAACCTGTCCGTAGAAATTTCGTTAAAATATCATTTTATTATGACCTCAGTAGAAGCGGTCCTAACAGTTATTTATTATCATGAAATTGCGAAATAAACTTTAAAATTATACAAATAAGATACATTTACGATCGTTTTATTAACGCTAAAGAGACGAGGTGTGGTCGCTGTTTACGATTTGAAAATGGACTTCGCCAATTGACATTTAATTTTTTTGTTTAAATTAGGAACGCGGCTTTGTTTTTGAAAAGTAACGATGATGGCTGTTGTTGTTTTTACAGCTTTTTACTGGCCAGTTATTTCTTATCTTTCATTCTGATTTAAGGGGGTACGATTTCCATACAATCTTAATTTACACAACTATGGGCGAATAAACTATTAATGTACACTGAAATAGCTGTAATAGGCTTTTACAGTGGTCCTTATTACCGGCCAGTTATATAAAGTTGGAGTGTCAGCCGTTGGTCGTGGCAGTCGGGGCTTCAGAAAAAAAACTAGCAGACTTTTACGACTATTTTGAGACAATTATGTTTTAAGCTCATTCACGTATTCAATGCCGAGTACCCGTTAGAAAGAATGACGAAAAAATTATTTTTTTGGTTTTTTATTAATATTTCTGTTATCCTACAATTTTCTCCAACTTTATATAACTGGCCGGCAATAAAGACCACTGTAAAATTATATTACAGCTATTTCAGTGTACATTTATACTTTGTTTGCCCATAGTTGTGTAAATTCAGTTTGTATCGGAATCGAAAAACCTTAAATTAAATAAATTCTGCGAGCTATGTCGGTGACCTTGGTTCTTCTACGAATTTCCTCATTTCTGATTCTATCACGTAGTGAGCCTCCCAGCATAGCTCTCTCCATAGATCGTTGTGCGCTCAGAATCGTTCTTCCTGGAAGTGTTTAGAAGAGGCCTTGCTGATGATGATGATGATGGTATTTGAATTAAGTAACATAAGTGTGTGTGTATAGAACAGACAATCGTTGGAGCAAACGAATACTAGAGTGGAGACCGCGTTTAGGTAAGCGTAGTTTAGGACACCCTCCGGCAAGGTGGGGCGACGATCTGCGAAATGTAGCGAGCACTGGAGGAGAAGAGCCGAAGACCGGGCTCAGTGACATAGCTCGCAGAATTAATTAAATTTAAATCAGAATGAAATATAAAAAATAACTGGCCAGTTAAAACCTGTAAAAACAAACACAGCCATCGTTACTTTTTAAAAACAAAGCCGCGTTCCAAATTTGAACAAGAAATGTCAATTGGCGTCTTGGGAGAGACCTACGTCCAGCAGTGGACTGATATAGGTTGATGATGATGAACATAAGTGCAAAATGAAAGTGATGCAATTAATCTACTCCGGTCACGCTCCGCAGTTTCCGCACTATCTCAATAATCATCTTTTTCTGTACAGCCTTGCAGAAAGATTTACTGTAATTAATTGCAATTAATGCTTATCGAACTTATCAAATAGTACCTGAACATTATGAGCTAATAATTCATTTTTAAATTTATTTTACTGACTCTCAGCTGTGTAGTTTTATGTACTACCACCATGCCTATTTAGGCATGGTGGTAGTACGCACCCCCACGAGACACACACAAAAAGCTCTGCTACTCTCAAATCAAAATCAAATCAAATCAAACCGTTTATTTGCAACCTTGTTTACACATTATATTTAACTTATAACTAAACATTAACTAGTAGTTGCAAATTGGTCCCAACTCAGCATAAAATATGCAAGTTAAAAAAACTTACGCTGGTCTTCCGTTGGGGCCGTTGAGGAATAACACCAAGAAGATAACTACATAAGTGCTACCCTCAATAATGATAGCCAGAAGTGGCGGTCAGGCTGTGAATGATGATGATTATATTAATAGGATAAGGAGTGGTTACATGTCATGCAACCTTGAGGGTGTGGCGAAATTAGGGTAATTTAATTTTTGCTAACACCACGCAAGGTTACCAACGTGTTTACTCCTACGCTCTTCAAATAAGAAGTAGGTAATTTTTGAATTTTAAACATTTTCGTTCGAAAATTATCCAATTTCTCATTGAAATTTGAACCAAAATTCGCTCATTCCCTTTATTTGAACAAATTGTCATTGTCCTTTTCCGTTAATGTTATTCTGTCTGTTGCTCTGTATGTTCTATATTTTTTTAAATAACATTTTATTATTATTTTAATAATTAAGGAATTATGCACTGCTGGAGCCTACATTTTTTCAATTAATAAGTAAGTTACAAATTTCATTTAGAGCGTTCAATCTAAAAGGTATAGCAATTTAGACTAAGATTTGTATGTTTGTAATGAATAAACTCAAAAACTACTGTGCCGATTTCAAAAATTCTTTCACCATTGGAAAGCTACATTCACCCTGAGTAACATAGGCTATATTTTATAAGTTTAAAAAAATCCACCCATGCTAAGCCGAGACAGGCCGCTAGTAAAGTATAAAGTACGATTTAACTAAATAGAGTATATTATATTAGATTGGAAAAGCTGAGTCGGGGCCTATTTGGCATAATTATGTTCATTACTTGTTGTATGTTGTGAATGTCTACACCTATGTATAATTACTAGCAGCCCGTCCCGGCTTCGCACGGGGTAGACAATACTGTTGTACATTATTTTGTTCTATCGCTACACTGAAAAAAAATAGTTGTTGAATTTACAAAATTCCTAGTAATTTATACGAAAATCAAGGGTTAATACAACGTGTATCAAAATATGTGTACTATCCTGAAGGGGGGTGAATTTCCACCCCCCGGGGAACAACTTTTGTTCAACGACTTTTCGAACTTCGATTGGTATCTCTGAAAAAAACTGCAACGAAGTTTCAACATGAACAGCTGACTTTATACAAAGTGACAACCCTAAACTCAGCTACAGAGGTAGTAGGTAGTAGTAGTAGACCTACAGAGGTAGTAGGTCAAGGGGTAGGTGAGTTACAAGGATAGGGTTGTCAATTTATTTAGGCATTATGAAATTAAATATTTTTGTATGGGAAACTGAAAATAGGAATTTTTAATTTTCTCCCACCCACAACTGATCACCATTGTGGTCTGAAACCCCCCACCTTCGCATAGTACACATATTTAGATACACCTTGTATAGGTCCTACACACATCTTTGTTGATTTTACTAAACAAAAATTGTTGAAAATTTACAAAACTGGCTGAGTAATATTAACACAAGAAATCGTAATACTCGTCAAAGTCATGGTGAATTTAAATAGGCCAATTTTACAAAACAAGTTTAATAAAATTGGAATATTACGTAAGTCATTTAGCGTTATTATTTGAAGAATACTCGAAATTAGTTTTGTACATAATAACATAGTTATTTTGTAGCATTTACTACATTTTGTTTCGTAATATTTATGAAACAAGTTTAGTATTTCTTACTGAATCAGTTTAGTATATTCTACGCTGTTTGTTTTGTACGTAATACTATTCTAATGTTGTAGCATTTACTAGAATGTTTCGCAAAAATAACGAAACATGTTTAGAATTTCCTACTAAATCAGTTTCGTATATGTAAGCTATTTATTTTGTAGACAGTACAATACTAATATTGTAGCATTTGCTATTATCTGGTTTCCAAAATTTACGGGTCCTGTTTAGTAGTTCTCAAAATCAGTTTTGTAATTTTGACGATTTGCTTTCATATATTTTACAAGTATAACTTTGGTATATTCTACAAAATAAGTTGTAATATTTTACCCTATAATATAGTACCGCTTACAAAACTGCTTATGTAACATTTACTTATAAATTTTCGTATAGTAGGTATTCCACGAATATTGGATTGTTACATGCCTACGTGTTTTAGTTACCTGTTAACCTCTTAGGTTAAATAAAATGATGTGTGTCGGCGATTTTTTTGCGGCTATACAACACATAAGATATTTTATTTCATGAGTAGATCCAATCACCTAAGAAGTCACAGGCAACTAAAACGTGAACGTACCAACATCTTAAAAATTTGTAGTATTCGTAGAGTGCCTACTTACCTGCTTATAGCAAACAAATAAATAAGCAAATGTCACAAAATTTTTCAGAAATAGTACAATGTATCAAGGTGTAAAAGCGCACAACATGTATAAGAAAAACTTACCAAGGTAGACTAAAATATACGAAATCAAATGGTGTAAAACAATCCTAAGTAAAAGCAAATAGTACAAAGTTAAAATACAAAATAGGACCCATAAAATATGCACGTACAAGTAAATCACAAAATTCATAGAAAAAATTCTTTGATTGATTTGGGTGGATAAGGATTCAATAATAACAATGACTGTGAAAATAGCAAAATTTTATTTTAATGGGATTTGTACTTAGTAAATATTATTTACTACCTATACCTAATATATATTATTTACTACTAAGACAGTTTCGAAAAGTACGCAAAAGTCCGTAATGCCTTTGATCGATGGCCCTATCAACGGTTGGCACGTAAGTCCTTTGGCCATGTCCTTGGCTTTTTTTGTGCTCCTCTTGACGAAGTCTGGTTTTCGTTTCCGTTCTCTGGTTCTGTAACAAAAAAATAATTAAAATGAAATACGTAATAATTATGTTCTGGTTCTGGAGTTCTGGGTTTTTTCTATGTATACTTACCAACTTGTAGCTTAAGCTTGCCTTGAGCCACTCGTTAATTATGTCCTGGATAGATTTGTCTTTTGCAGACAAATACTGGCTTCGTAATTTCTCCACTTTTCCGTTATTCCTGTCCAAAGTTCTCTATTGAATATGAGAAACAATATCATAGATACTTCTTCCTCGGTCGTGTATATAGACTGGTGTTCTGAAATAAAATCCAACTGAAGTGGGTAGGTACTGAGCGTTAATGAAAAATGGTAAAAATATGGTTCATACCTTCAACAATGTTCATGAGCAAGGGGCTCTTTTCAGCAGGGTTTTTTTCTCAATGAGGTCAGATTTCCTCAACAGGCGTCTTTGGTTGTGGTATCGGTCTACAAGTTTGCCTCTCGCAGTAATATAGGTTATGTCTTTTTCCCATATTTTCTACTTCACTAAATTGTTTTATGTTGTAGCTTAGCCGCCTAGAGTCGAGGAAACACCAGAGTCACTTTATAGAGAGTTAATGAATATTATGTTCACAGCATTCACATTATAATGACGCGTGTCCCGGGCGCAAACGGGCGTGCTCTCGGTGTGAGGCTAAGTAGTACACTGCGGGTCGCAGCGTTGCAGAGTGACGGTGTTGTCCCGTCAGTCGCTGCGCTCGCGCTAATCACGTGCGAACGGCATATTGCGTTCACTCCAAACGCACAGAGATGAACTCGCAGCAGGGTGGATGCTTTTATCTCTATGAATGAATGGCATAAAACTATGCTAGCTTCTGTCAAGACGCTAGAAAGATGGACAGAAAGATCCATCCAATCATCACGTGTCAGCTACTAAACAGAAATGTTAAATAAACTAAACACAAGGGTTGATTGTACAATATCACTTTAGTAAGAACAAAAAAAGATTGTTTTTTGGCAGGGTGAACCTAACTTTCGCATGCGAATGGTGATAAAATATTACTTATGTAGGTATGTACCTAGTTACCTACCTATTAAAACTATGATAAAGTAAGTTTCTTTGCTAGGTACTTCTCGTTTTATAATCAGACGCTGAATACAATTAAGGAGGGTAGGTTACTAGCAAGTAACTGTCTCTATAAGGTAGTTTACCTAACTACCTTATAGAGACAGTTACTTGCATCGGACATAGGTAATATTTTTAATACCCGCTAACAGAGTGTTATAGTATGAGGCCATAAAGTAGAGCCATTTTAATAGGTCACATTTTACATCTGTAAGCCTCATATTCAAAGCGATGTTACCTGCCTACTATTATCGATTAATTTGTATGAATTTTCAAACATCAGTGAATACAAAACTTAAATGGCAATGAAATATGGCAAACTTCATGGCAATCTTCAGGAACTACCTTCAGCTGGCAGCTGGCTGTTGTTTTGTTTATAGAAAATGTGGTAGGTGCTGATTAGCCAGCGAGCATAGACATATTATATACCTATTACAAGCATTTAAATCAATGCCATCGAGAAAAAAAGTTGTTTCTGGTACGCTTTTACAGTAGGTAATACAGCAGTACAGTAGGTAGCATCCACTTGAGTACTCAACACCAATACTGCGATCACTAATCCGTCTGCTAAGAATAGTGATTATGGCAAAGCCCTCCATTGCAATAGATGCTGGAGGCCTCATCCAACAGTAGACTTTTAAAGGCAGTGACGATGACGACGCTGGGCCGGTGTAATGAAAGTTTACAGAACGTAGTCGGTAAACTTTCATTACACCTGTCAGAAAAAAACCTTTTTTTACCTTGCGCTTGACTTATTTATTCTGCCTAGTTGTATACTTTAACGGGTCTCAATCTAAGGATGTCCACGTTGTTGTTACCTATAATTAAAGGGACACTAGATTTACGGCTTTTTTCACAACCTCCGGTTAGGCACTATCTGGAGATGTTTTATACACAAAACAAAAGGTAACAACAAGCTGATACGATGTTTTTTGAGATAATCCTAATCTATATTGATTGCTAAAATAAAAATAGTTACAATTCTTGAAACAACAGTGTTTCTATGAGGCTCTTTGTTGATTTAATCCACATTATTGTATAAATTATGCAATGAATTATTGTAGTATTCTACTAAATAATAGGTGTTGAATTTTGTTTCGTAAAAAAAGCAACCAGGATTGATCATTTTACAAATAACTGTTGTAGCGATGCATGCGCCATCAAATGATTCTCACGGGAACTATCTTACAAAACTAAAACGTTGTTTCTACGAAAGCTCGTTGTTGATTACATCGACGTTAATGTGTAAATTGTACAAATTATAGCTGTTGAATATACTAAACCGTAGTTGTAGTATTAGGTTTAGTAAAACCAACATTGAGGATTGTTGAATATGCAAATGACTTTAGTAGCGATGCATGCGCCATCAGACGGTTCTTACGGGAACTATCTTACAAAACTAGAACGTTGTTTCTACGAAAGCTCGTTGTTGATTACATCGACGTTCATGTGTAAATTGTACAAATTATTGCTGTTGAATATACTAAACCGTAGTTGTAGTATTAGGTTTAGTAAAACCAACATTGAGGATTGTTGAATATGCAAATGACTTTAGTAGCGATGCATGCGCCATCAGACGGTTCTTACGGGAACTATTTTACAAAACTAGAACGTTGTTTCTACGAAATCTCGTTGTTGATTACATCGACGTTCATGTGAAAATTCTACAAAGGATTACTGTTGAATATACTAAACCGTAGTTATAGTATTAGGTTTAGTAAAACCAACATTGAGGATTGTTGAATATGTAAATGACTTTAGTAGCGATGCAGGCGCTACCTTATGGCACTCGCCTACAAATCATACTTTAGTGGAACCAATACATTGATTTCGTAAATTCTACTATGTACAAAATTGCAGCTGTCAACCATTACTGGTTTTGTAAAATTAATAATTGTATTTTGTAATAACAACGAAGAATTTGGTTAATTTATTGCTTGTAAGCTCAAACCATGCGAGTTTAGTAAATTCAACAACTATACTTTTTCAGTGTAATAGTTTCGGCAGCGCATTCGACGAAAGACATTTTAAGACTCATTTTTCTACACCTTCGGTTACATTGTTCAAATTTTACCAAGGATCCCTATTTTTTATCAAAATGAAATATAGCCTATGTCAAATTGGAAGAATGTGGCATTCTATTGGTGAAAGTATTTTTTAAAACGGGCCAGGACTTTTTGAGCCTATTCATTACAAACATACAAAAACAGGTCATCTTTCCTCTTTATAATATTAGTATAGATAGTATAGATTATGTAAAATAAATGTATTTTATTTATTTCTTTCTTTCTTTTATATTATGCATCATTTTAAAGTACGGGTAGCACCCTTCAAACCAATACAAATCACATTCTACCATTCCAATTGAACAAGGTGACTAGCAAAGAAAATTCGTAGGTAGGAAAGTCTCAAGGCCCAAGTTAAACATTTCCTTTCCAACAATTGCAGGAAACGAGAACCTCAATCAGAGTTACCACAACCTGCTTGTCAATGAAACTTGACACGATCAATTAGTACTAGCATCTGTCTGTGGTTTCGTTCGAGTGATACCCACGGGGCTATAAGCTTGCAGTCTATTTACGCTACGGCTGGCGGATTGGAAAAAAAGAATAGAACATTGTTATAAAAGGAGCTAAAATGACCCATTATTATACGAGGTAGTTTTTAGGGTTCCGTAGCCAAATGGCAAAAACGGAACCCTTATAGATTCGTCATGTCTGTCTGTCTGTCTGTCTGTCTGTCTGTCTGTCTGTCTGTCTGTCTGTCCGACCGTGTCACAGCCATTTTTCTCCGAAACCATAAGAGCTAGACTGATGAAACTTGGTGAGTAGATGTATTCTGTGAACCGCATTAAGGTTTTTACATAAAAATAGAAAAAAAACTATAAATTTTGGGGGTCCCCGTACTTGAAACTGAAACTCAAAAATTTTTTTTTCATCGAACCCAAACGTGTGGGGTATCTATGGATAGGTCTTTAAAAATGATATTGAGATTTCTAATATCGTTTTTTTCTAAACTGAATAGTTTGCGCGAGAGACACTTCCAAAGTGGAAAAAAGTTGGTCCCCCCCCCTCTAACTTCTAAAATAAGAGAATGATAAATCCAAAAAAAATATATGTTGTACATTACTATGCAAACTTTCAACGATATTTGGTTTGAACGAGATCTAGTCAGTAGTTTTTTTTTTATACGTCATAAATCGTAAACCGCAATTTACCTTTCGACGAACTACAAAAACCTTTATATTATGTTAATTGATGCTACGGAACCCTTCATGGGCGAGTCCGACTCGCACTTGGCTGCTTTTTTTTTACTCCTGGGGGCTAATTCTCGGGCCGATCTCGATCATTTTGCAATTTTATTTTATTGTTTCTTTTCGAAGAGAGAATGGATGATTTCCTTGAGTAATTCATCGACGACCTCTTCGTAAAAGCCTCGACAGCTACGATATACGGAAAACGTAGAAAAAGGGCGGGGTTGTGAAAAGAAGCAATAAAATAAAATTGCAAAATGATCGAGATCGGCTCGAGAATTAGCCCCCTGAGCTTTAGCGCGGTAGGTATGTCAAAAAATAATTAAGTATTATGTTGGTATGTCAAAGTAGAGCTATGTTTAAAAAAATGACACTAAAAATTTAACATGATATTATTATATTGTATTGTAAGTATGTATTTACAGAAATAAATGTATATATCAGCTATCTGGTTCCGCTCTATAGTTTGGGGCTAGATAGTGTTGTGTGGATTGTCTACAATATTTATTTATTTATATTTATAGTTTCTGAAGGGAATATTTTCAAGGCAATTTCCTGGATTACAGTCACGCCTATGGATCGAAGTAATTTGACACGTTGAACAATAAACTGTCTGGTACACGATGCGCTCGACTGCGCAGCAAGTGTATCCTGTCTTTATCGTTTGTTAAGTTATAAGCGGAAAACTGGGACTATACGTACCTAAAACTGGGACAATAATAAGCCTAGAAATGGGACACAGACATAGACAATCATTTATTTGCTTCTTAGCACCCAACATGCAAAACATGAATGGGTGAAAAAAAAATTATAAGTTTAAAAAACTAGAGAAACCGACTTCATTGCCAAACGGCTAAACCGATTTTAATGAAATTTGTTTGGGACAATCTGGACGTAAGAATAACCTTCCAAATAAAAAAATAATTTTCTAAATTGGTTCATAAATGACGGAGGCATGCAGTTGCAAACATTAAAAAAATTACTTAAAAAAAAATTACAACACTGATTTTAATAAAATTAAAATGGGACCAATCTGGAAGCAGTACCTTTCAGATAAAAAAATATTTTTTCAAATCGGCTCACAAATGTCGAAGTTATGCGGTAACAAACATAAAAAAAAAAAAAATACAACCGAATTGAGAACCTCCTCCTTTTTGATTGGAAGTCGGTTAAAAATAAGTATATGTACTTATGTAATGACAATGACAAAACAGAAGGAATATGAAATGTATGAGCTTATAACTAGGAAAATAATGAGATTAGGATCGAGTGAACTCTTTTCGGATTTCAGTTTCCGATGTTTTTCTTAAAATGTGTCACATAAGCTCTTAGCATATTCTTCCTGCCCTTATCCCACTTAATGTGGGATCAGCACAACATGTCTTCCTCCTCCATATTTAAATGTCATTATTAGAAAATTAAAAAAAAAAACAAATACAAAAGGCTAAAAGGGCCTAGAGATTTTTGTGCTCGACAAAGTCGTTTATTATTTAGTTGTATGTATCACAAGGATCACTTTGAAATGACATTTCATTCATTCGACATAAGACAAAAAAATTATGATCCTGTATTGTAAGATTTGAAAAAGTTTTCTTCCTTCGGAGATGGGGTAAAATGTGCACTATGCCAGTACTCTCAAAAACGGTGAAGGAAAACATCGTGAGGAAACCGGCATGTCGTAGAACCTAAAAAAGTTCGAGCAACACGTATCAAGGGTCACGGAAAAAGGGCCCGCCAGCGGCCTACTTGCGGAAAAACCAGCCCGCACATCAAGTGCGGATGATAAAGGGTTTCCGCCAAATCCCATAGAAAAAAACCCCAGTCCCGGCGCAAAAGAATTGTATCTCAGATTTTAGATATTTATTAGTAGAAACAATATCAGGTGTCGCTATTTCCTGATTTCGTGGCTAACATGTTTTTTTTACCCAGAGAAGTTTCATAGACGCTACATGCAAAAATGACACTTTTTAGGAAAAACTTCGTGTAACTGTGCTAGTTGACATTGAATTGGCAAAAAATGAATAAAACACATAATATAAACACATTATCACTTATGTAATATAATGTACCTATACCTATTATTTCATTTTTTGAAAAACTTTATTTTACTGATTAATTCACTCATTTACGACACACACGTGTGGATAATTGCAAAAAATGAATATAATAGGTAGATATGTATTGTCCGTATTATAAAAAAAAAAATAAAAAAAATTGCGTACGCACTGATATGTATAGCCTGCATCATACTTATATGTATACATTTTGTAGTTATATTTATTTTATAAGGAAAATAATCGCCTTTAAAAGCTGCCTTTAGTAATTGGGGTGACTATGTTTCTCCCCTTAACAAATTGAGTGGGAGCGAGAGCGCGCTCACTCACGTCACAAGCCCTTATTGAATTCTGAGAAACGATAATGAAAACCTATTGTAATATTAATAATATAACAGAGAAAAGTTAAACCCCGATTACTAAAGGCAGTATTCTTTTTCTTATAAAATAAAGATAACTACAAAATGTATATAAGTATGATGCAGGCTATGCATATCAGTGTGTACGCATATGTACCTATTATATTCATTTTTTGCAATTATCCACTTGTTTATGTTGTTAACGAGTGGATTAGTACAGTAAAATGAAGTTTTTCAAAAAACTGGCATAATAGGTATAGGTACATTATATTACATATGTGATAATGTGTTTATATTATGTGTTTTATTCATTTTTTGCCAATTCAATGTCAATTAGCAAAGTAACATGAAGTTTTTCCTAAAAAGTGTCATTTTTGCATGTAGCGCCTATGAAACTTCTCTGGGTAAAAAACACATGTTAGCCACGAAATCAGGAAATAGCGACAACTAATATTGTTTCTACTAATGATTATCTAAAATCTGAGATACAATTCTTTTGCGCCGGGACTGGGGCAATTTTGGCGGAAACCCTTTGCCGAATTTGCCGATGTGGTAAAAAAAACTTGTAAATCGCTATAATCTTAACCCTTAAACCGTTGACAGGTGGTATACAGGCTCGCCTTACCAGCTGACTGTCGGCACCTGCCACGTCACGTCCGGCGGCCCTTTGTTCTACCTTTCTAATGCACAAAAGGACGAGCTGTTCACAATCCATTTAAAAGAAATTAAGGAGTTCTATTGACTTGTTATGTTAATTTCTTGGCCGTTGGTCTGTTGCTTTTAGAAGCTTAGATTTTTTTGCTATGGCGTAGCGTGGTTAATGAGTATGGATGTGGATTGATATGTGGGCAGAGGTAGACCAAGGAAAATTATTATGAACTGTGTGAAAGATGACATGGATAAGAGAGGAGTGAATGCAGAGATGACGGCTGACAGAGGGAAATGGAGGAGGAATACATGTTGTGCCGACCCCACATAAAGTGGGATAAGGGCAGGAAGAAGAAGAAGAAGGCGTAGCATGGTTAAAAGGAATGATGGAAGATGGACAACGGTGATAACGGAAGCCTCCGGCCGGCCCCGTCCTGAGGCACCCAAGGAGTGACGATGCTTGCCCACTCTGTAGTAGTAGTAGAGCTCTTTGTGTGTGTCTCGTGGGGGTGCGTACTACCACCATGCCTATTCCTGCCTATGCAGCAGCATTGTTGTGTTTCGGTTTGAAGGGTGTGGGTGCCGGTGACATTACTGGCACGTGAGGCTGAACATCTGTATGCCTCAAGTTGATGGACGCAGGGCAGTCCATCGTAGGGCACGTTCTTAACGTGCGTGACCTACGAGGCAATGCTTTGTTATAGGCGATGGTTACCACTTAATCAGGTGGGCCATATATGCTCGTTCCATCAGCTGGTTGTATAAAAATAGACTAGCGCATTTTTGCTTATTTTGGGGCTAGATCACGCTACTTTAAATGCCTGCTATAAATAGCATTTTATTGCAAAATTTCGTTAGAATTCTGACGGTTGGCGCACCTTATTATGGAGATGCGAGGTCAAGTTCAGGTGAGAAGTTGATGTCCAAACATGGCATCACCTTGAATCAGCGCTGACTCATCACTGTACCGTATGATGATATCATTCTAACCGCTCTGTAATCGATGATGACAAGATGAATCTGAAGATGGATACGAGGTCAGGTGCTATTTTTTTTGGGTGAAAAAATTCGGTAGTTGAACGTGACAACGACATACAGCTGTCCACGCGGACGCATCGCTCACTCAAGTAGGAGAGAGACAGATGTCGAACGCTGCCAAACGCGGAGGCCGTGCGTGCCTCTTTATCGCTCGTTCCGCGCTCTCGCTTGCACTTCAAGCCTTAAATGGAACGCCTCAGAGCGAGGCAACGCCACATGAGTCATGTTTTTCCGTGCGTGCAGCCGGCTCCATCGATTTATAAGACGTTGTCACGACAAAAACCAATTTTATGCCATAGCAGGCAGTCGGCTGCACGCACGAAAAAACATGACTCATGCGGCGTTACCTCGCTCTGAGGTGCTCCATTTAAGGTTTGAAGTGCAAGCGAGAGCAGGGAACGAGCAACAAAGAGCGCCGCGTTCGGCTGCGTTCGACATCTGTCTCTCTCCTACTTGAGTGAGCGATGCGTCCGCGTGGACAGCTGTATGACGTTGTCACGTTCAACTATCGTCAGAAAACCGACTTTACAGACAACCGATTTTTTTTTGTAATAAATAAAGAGTTGAATAATGATATCTACAGTCGCATACTACAAATCTAGTTCAATGACCACATAAAGACAATGTCCACCTACTTTCGCTAAACCTTGCCCGCCCATAACAACTCGCCGCTAAACTGTGTCAACGGTTCTAACACGGTCAATGATTATCATGATGGTCAAAGTATATATTAGTGATGATAATACATTCCTCATTTGAGGTGTGGTCATCAGATAAATAAATAAATAAATATTGCAGACAATCCACACAACACTATCTAGCCCCAAACTAAGCAGAGCTTGTATTATGGAAACCAGATAGCTGATATAATACGTAAATACTTTTTTTTTTGTAAATACACACTTAGAATACAATATAATACCCAGACAGAGAACAAACATCTATGTTTACCACACAAATATTAATAAATAAAAAATGAGCCTTTATTTCTACTACTCTTTGTATAATAGAGTAGCTCTTCATCATTATCATAATACAATCGAATTGAGTTATTGACGTGATAACATCTTATAATTCGATTGAGCCGGCTGCACGCACGAAAAACATGACTCAGGCGGCGTTACCTCGCTCTGAGGCGTTCCATTTAAGGCTTGAAGTGCAAGCGAGAGCGCGGAACGAGCGACAAAGAGGCACAATGGGCCTCCGCTTTCGGCAGCGTTCGACATCTGTCTCTCTCCTACTTGAGTGAGCGATGCGTCCGCGTGGACAGCTGTATGACGTTGTCACGTTCAACTATCGTCAGTAAACCGACTTTACAGACAACCGATTTTTCGCCTTTATCAAAGCATTGTCTCGTAGGTCACGCACGTTAGGAACGTGCCCTACGATGCACTGCCCTGCGTCCATCAACAGGAGGCATACAGACATTCAGCCTCACGTGCCAGTAATTTCACCGGCACCCACACTCTTCAAACCGAAACAGCAATTGCTGCTTCACGGCAGAAATAGGCATGGTTGTAGTACACACCCGGACGAACCCTTCACAGAGAGCTCTACTGCTACGCAACAGGAATTGAAAACCTCCTCCCTCTTTATTTCAAGTCGGTTAGAAATAACATTAAAACAGTAATTAATCATATGTTCATCTAAGTAGGAGTATAATAGACTAATAGCGGTACAATAAACAGAATTAGAAGTAGCCATTTTAAAAGTGAAAGTATTTCGTGTTGGAATGCACCTGCCACAGTGCCAAAACATGCTTGAAAGTAAGAAGCATAGCAACGCCAACCCATGTCCAATCAGTATCACTAGTTGAAGCGTTTGTGTGTGGCTCGTCCGAGGAAGTACTACCACCATGCCTTTTCCAGTAGGCCTGGCCTACCTCATTGTTTTATATAGATAGTGCAATCCACGAAGGCGCGCCCCACTATTCCTCCTAACCGTTTATAGTATATGTGTGCAAGCTTCCGTCAATGTTTGAGTGTTATCGGTACACACTAATTACCTATGAGTGCACATGCACACTACAATGAATAGACTACGGTTCGCGACTGCCGCTCGGAGCAAACTCCCCGCACCCCGCGAGGGGCGCGTCTTCGTGAATTGCACTATCTTTACTGTGTGTGTGTGACGTTTTGACGTAGGATTTATTCAGTCAACACTCACACAGACTCAAAACCAGAGCCAGACAGAGCTTGTTGTAGGCTTACTGCTGTCAAGCAGCGTTGCTTTGTTGCGGTTTGTAGGGGGATTAGCGTCGTCAGACTATCACCAGAATTTAGTCTAAGTATTCGAAAAAAAAAGTTTGTAGTGATATTATTATGACGAAAACTCTTCAGTGATTATAGCTAAAACTTTGTTTTACTTTAATACACCGCAAAAAAAAAAATACACATCACGACGCCATCTTCTCTTTCTTCTGCTTCTTCCTACTCTAGAGATGTGTACTGTTGCTTGATCCGATTGAAGATGTCCTATTCCCAAAACCGGTTAACAGTAGGGGGGAGTGAAATTAACGCATGAGGTTTAAAACCATGATGTTGTTGAAGTGATAGCATCGATCAGATCGCAGACGTTTTAGAGAAAGGCCAGGTCAGGAGTACCCTAAACCGACGAGCATGTATGAAGAATGTTATGAGAGTGAATGAAGTGAAAGAGGTATGTCAGGATCGTAGCAGGTAGTTTTTATGTATCTTATCTTATCTTATTATCTTATCTTATCTTATACCTTTAAACGAGAAAATCTTGTATATATATATATATATATATATATTTAGGATCTCGGAAACTGAGCCAACAATTTTCACGAAATTTACTATACAAGGGTTTTCGGGGGCGATAAATCGATCTAGCTAGGATTCATTTTTAGAAAATGACGAGAAGTTGGTGTTTTGCAATAATCAAACATAAACTCAATATACGACTGTTCCTGCCATCTATTGGCGATTGTGAGCAACTAACTGCAAGCTAGATGGCGTTGTTAATTAAAAATAAGCCAATAAAGATAGGTACGACTCTTCCTGGCATCTATTGGCAAATAATAATACTATTTTTTTTTAAACCCGAGCGAAGCTCGGTCATACCGGCTCGTTATACCTTTAAACGAGAAAATCTTCTATATATATTATATATATATTTAGGATCTCGGAAACTGCACCAACGATTTTCACGAAATTTAGTATACAGGGGTTTTCGGGGGTGATAAATTGATCTACCTAGGATTCATTTTCAGAAAATGATTATTTCTTTCCGAGTTCAATAATTAATTATAAACGTGAATATGTGACTGCTCCTGCCATCTATTGACGATTGTGAGCAACTAACTGCAAGCATGTCCAGCAGATGGCGTTATTCAGTAAGAATAAACCAGTAAAGATAATAATTATGACTCTTATGATTTCTTAAAAAAAAAAAAATACGAAAAAAATTCCGATCGAAGCTCGGTTACCAACTGCTAGTGTATGTATAAAGTTGTTGCAAAAATGAATAATTTTGGAATAATTCGACCTACCTACTCCTGAAATAACCTCAGAAGTGGGTCAGCCGATTCGAGCCAAGCGTTTACAAGTACCTACGTATTACCTACTCGTATTGTGAGCGAAGTGGATGACGCAATAATATAATGTGTGCCGAATCTCAGCCGAATGGAATTGTATAGATAATCGATTCGATTTGATTGTTATCAAAAAACACCGTACAACCGTTGGAACTTAAGAGGGCATCACACAGGCGACTCTCCATACAAACGTAGTCCCCTATTTCCTCCCTGGATAATGCCTCTAGACTAGAGTAACCATTTTGTCTCATAAAATCCAGATCGTATATCGATCCAGATCGATATACGTGCTCGTATGTTTTCCTTTTTTTCAGAAACTTATTGATAAAGAAAATATGACCCTCATATGATTTATACGAAATATGAATTGGAGGTGATTTGAAAAAGTATTGTTTATCTGAAGTGATAGTAGTAGTATTGTAGTAGGCAAAAAAAATTGCACATCGTCTAATTTCGGCTTCATAGAGCGTAGTGTGCGTCAGAAAGAGAAAGAGAGAGAGCGCTCTACGAAAGCAGAAAAGCCGTGGTGCAATATTTATTGCCTACAACCGTACTTGGGTATCATTCCGTCAATAAGAAATTTACAAAAAGAAATGCGCATGAGTCCTACTGGGATCAAACTTCATTGACTTCGTTGGTTTTACAAGACTAACCCCCGAATACTGAAACGCAACTCAGATTTAAGCACGTCTCAAGCGACGAATATTTGATAGATTTTCATTGAAAACTGTCAAATATTCGTCGCTTGAGACGTGCTTAAATCTGAGTTGCGTTTCAGTATTCGGGGGTAAACAAAATATAGGGGTAATTGTAGCGTAATGTAGGTATGCAATGATGGTACATAAGCATGTGTATGTATGTATGAGACAATAGCTTGTAAAGTTTCACTGACATTATAACGAGTTCAAAGGAATTCCACACAGACAATAAAGATGATTTCATTGTCTTTCATTTTTGCAACTAGATTAACATTTCCTAGTACATTATGTCCGAAAATAAAAGCTAATTTATTCGAGCAATGATCTTAGTTGAACTAAATTTTTTACGTTCAATGAAATCGACAGTTTAGATTAAGGCTACGCTCACTTTGGATACGAATTACATCGTACGTAAACGTATGAACACTGTTCGTACGAATTGAGTGCGCACACTGAATACGATTTTCTCCGTCAAATAGACAGAGTACCGCGCGGTGTTATCACATCCATTATTGATGATGAACGCACGAACGTGTAATAAAATCCCAACAAGTTCGGATTGATTTCGGAAGTCGGACTTGCACGTATGTACGTATACGTACGACTAATTCGCGCGCATTGTGAGCGCTTTCATAGTACTCAGAAGGTCGGGAATGATCGTGCGTGTTCGTACGTTTCTGTACGAATGGAATTCGTACGAAAACGTATTCAAAGTGAGCGCGGCCTTAACGGACTGGCCTCTCAGCTCAGTTGATAGTAAGCTCTGCCTTCTTTGCCGTAGGTCGTGGATTCGATCCCCACCGAGAACAAATATTTGTGTGATGAATGTTTGCTCTCTGTCTGGGTGTTATATTTTATTCTAAGTATGTATTTTCAAATAAATTATGCATACAAGTATTATATCAGCTATATCTGGTTCCCAAAGTACAAGCTCTGCTTAGTTTGGGGCTAGATAGTGTGGTGTAGATTGTCTACAATATACATTTATTTATTTATGAACTAGCTGTGACAATTGATTTGCACCGAGTTAATTTAGCAATCAGCTGTTCTGCTGCAATTTATATTTATGTTGAAAGTGCTGTGCAAAAGTGCTTTCTTTCAACATTTCTGTAATTTACTGTTAAGTAATTTTGTTAGATGAATCTATAAGTAAATGATTTGACTAATAATATCAATTTCTCTTGTTACAGGATCTCATTCCACCGCAAGACACAGAATCATATCTTCTAAAGACGCAAAATGCCATCACAAATCTCCAAGCCAAACTGCAGTCATCCAGGCATAACCTCGCCAACATTCCCACACAACTCACCTCCAGTCTCATCAGCGAGAAAACGATCGTCTCTCGCCTCCCTGTCGCACAGCTCAGCCGATCCAACTCGCTGAACTATCGTCTCAGGCGGAAAGAATGCTCTTCTGACAGCAGTCCCCTTAGGAGTCCAGGGCATTACGTCATTACAGGGTCTGCTAAACTCCCCGAAGGCACAAAAATTCTCCTTAACACTGCATCTAGATCTCTGGAAGATAGACGCCGCGATTCAAACATGAACAGCCCGTCTTCAGATCGGAATAGTCACAGTCATAGTTCCGATGACAAAACACTATCAAATCGTCCTCCGTATGACGTAGATTCGATATTATCACCACACAGAAAGACACATTCAAGACATAGATCTTTCGATAAAAGCGCAACTGATCTCTCCAACGATATACACAACGCGAATGCAGTCTGCCTCAAGACTGTGCTAAAGAACAACGCCTTAGAATCACAGTATCTTCCAACCAGAATCGATCAAACCCGTTGCCAGGGAGACAAGAAACATTTGAGGGCTTCCAGCGATCTCAAAGGTTGCAACCTTGCGTTCGGGACATCGATCAAACGATCAAGTTCCTTCAACACAGTCAATAGAAATAATAACTACCTCGAAGGGAGGTTAACGAGACGCTCCAGTGGGCATTCAGACGAGTACAAAGATTCTGATGATTCCGATGGGTACGATAAATCCCAGGAATGCAGGCACAAGAAAGGACATCGTGGAAGAATCGACTCCCCAGACCTTAAATCCATCGCCCCAGCCAACTCCCCTCGATGCCCTAACACTCCTGAACCTCAGAGGAAGTTCGGACCAGGGCTAGTCAGGAACTCAGTGCGAGTGACCAACAAGGAACGAGTGGTCTCACGAGGATCTGAGCCGCCAGTCTCCAGAGAGGAGAAGAAGACGACTGGGCATCAGAGTAGAAGGATTTCGGAGCCGACGCGGCAAGCTGTACTGAATCGCCTGACGAAGTCCAGGTCTTCTACGAGGGAGGTGCAGACTAATAAGCCTTTGGGTAAAGGTTTGTTCTTGAAATTAAATTGTATATTGTACAGATTTCTTTCATGGTAGATATTCTCTCAGACCGCTACGTATTCAGATTCCTATTAAAGATTCTGAAGGGCAGTTAGAAGTTATAAGAGACAGAACTACCACTGACCACTACTGGTCAGTGGGCGTGATGATGATAAAACCTTTCAAAATCAAAAATTTATTTATTTACCAAAATTTTTTTTTTCTAAATAATTCACTGCACAAAGCAGTGTCATCTATCTACCCAGTAGGCCTACCACAAGCTCTGTCTGACTTTGTCTCTGGTTTTGAGTCTGTGTGAGTGCTCACCAGTGTATTTTACTGTGTGTGTGACGTTTCAAAGTAGGATTTATTTAGTCAACACCCACAGAGGCTCAAATCCAGAGCCAGACAGAGCTTGTGGTAGACCTACGGGTTTTAATCCACAAAGGGTGCCACTTTAAGGTGCAATTAAAATCCTTTCACCACACTGTATCTAGTACTAGTGACACGACGAGAAGTAAAAGACCTAGGTCCTAACAGTCTTCACTTCATCCCAGGTCCCAAGAAGCTAAGCCAGCACAGGTCATCATCAGCTCTGGCCACCAAAGAGGTTGAATTCTCCAACTGGAAAAAGCGATCTTCGTATGACCCCATGAAAGCGGCCCAGGAAGGGAAGAAGAAACAGCTGGCGAAACGACAGGATTTCAAGGAAGACCTTAGTTCTCCAAGGTGAGAATACGTAGCGTAGGCCTCCCCTAAATCTCTCCATTCGTCCCTCTCTCTTGCTTTTCTCATCCATTCTGGTCCGTGTCGCTGTAGGTACTAACTATAGGTACTTTCTGTTTATTCCAGCCATTCGTCACCAGTGCACCGCTCGCAATCGTTCCACAGCAACATGGCGCCGCTGATGATGGAGTACTCCTCGGAGGACGAGCAGCCGGCGCTGCCGCCGGACCCCATGACCACCTCCACGCACTCCGATATCCTGGAGATGAGGAGGAGGCCTCACAACTTGTACCAGGTAAAGCCAGCCCCTTGTATGTATGTATGTGTGGGACTCCTGTTTCCGCAATAGGCATGAAGACAGTAATCAAGTATCGCCAAAATATTTATCTGATCTAATGAAAAAGGATTCAAAGATTTTGTAAAATGTATTTATACTCTTATTAATGTCGAGATTGACAATTTATTTGATAATATAAATCTACAAAATACAACAATCCGCCATGATAGCTTAAACACCGGTCAGAGCGAATTACGTCACGTTTTCGTAAACGTCATTCTGATTTAGTACAAAAGCACCAATGTTTACTGTTGATATACATAAACGTGACGTAATAACAGACGCCATGACACCAGCGAGCGTTTTGGCGTGAATTTGAAAATTTCAATTTAAATGTACTTTTATTGCACAAAAACCTTAATTTTCTGCAGAAATATGATATATTTTAGACATAATAGATTCATATGATAGAAGAGATTTTGAAAATTAGTCGTCAGGCCTATTGAACTCAAATGTCGGTCCGTTTTGCGTCAGGAGACGCTGGCTATGCTTGCAGCCAGCCTAACTCCTCCCAGAAGCGCAGAAGCTTCCTGGGGGCTTCACAGCCAGCTTCAAAGCCAGCCCCTCGGCAAATTGTTTTTGGAACGAAGTTCCTTATCGCGCGTTGTGAAAGGGGGGCTAGACGGAAAAAATTCTCACGAAAAGTTGTCACGACACTTTTTGCTATAGTAAGCTATTGTAAGCTGTGCGCATGTTTCTCTGTCTGTCTCTCTCTCTCTTATAGAAAGCAAGCCACATATTTTCATTTCTATTTCGCATTGAACAGTGTGGTGTCGCGACGATTATTTTTGTTGAGTGTATGCAGGTTTTTTGTAAATAATAATAAAGGAACTTCGTTCCATCCGGGTGTCCCTTGACACCTGTCAAGTTTTTTTTTTGTTTTTTGACAACACTATCTAGCCCCAAACTAAGCAGAGCTTGTACAATGGGAACCAGATAGCTGATAATTATAATACTTTTATACTTTTTTTATGTAAATACATACTTAGAATACAATATAACACCCAGACAGAGAACAAACATCTGTGTTCACCACACAAATAATTGTTCTCGGTGGGGATCGAACCCACGACCTACAGCTCAGAAGGAGGCAGGAGGTTAAAGTTGTGAAGCTGATTCTTCAAATTAATCTCTTCATATCTATCTCTAGTTCATTCTACGAGTACTTCTTGGTTTTTAAGTATTCTTATTTTGTTATTTGTAATCTTTCACTTTGGTGTACAATAAATTTATATTCAATTCTATCTTTTCAGCCGTCAAAAGCCTCCGACACAAAACGCAACGCGGATAAGCGTAAAACCTACATCGTAGATGACATTACCCCCACCAAAGACAACGTGGACTTCCTCAAAGAGACCATAGACAAACGGAAGACTTTTATCCTAGACAGCGATACGTCTACGACTAATGGGAGCAGTCCGAGAAATTCGTCTATATTCAGCGCGGAGAGAACGGCGGGTGCGAGCGAGAGCGATGGAGAGAGCGGGACGGAGAGTGCGCCGGTGGTGCGGAGGAGGGAGAGAGATGGAGATAGGCAGATACAGGCTAGGCAGAGGTGAGAAATTACTTGATATTATTGTGAGGACGTACTTTATAGTTCTGTACCCGAAGTCCCAGTGCATTTACAACATTTCGTTACCAAATGTTGTTTTCGTTTCGCCTACGTGTCTCTCTCTTTTGCATGGATAAATGATGAGACAACAACTCTAATTATGTAACGTATTTTTGCTGTCTCATCTTTTCTCCATACAAAAGATAGAAACACGTAGGCGAAACGAAAACAACATTTGGTAACGAAATCTGGAAGCAAAACTCAGACTTCGGGTACAGTTTCAAAACTAAAGAGTTAACAGATCTATTTTATTCTATGCTATTTCTAAAATTTTCAGGTTATTCTTCTTATCGTGTCACTGATTCTTTCGAACCAAGTGTGGTGAAAGGATTATAAGTGCGCCTCAAAGAGGCTTCTTTCGTGCACTTGGCACATATTTTCGATCTTTTTAGGTTGTACGATATGCCGGTTTCCTCACGATATTTTTCTTCACCTCTCTCGCTCTCAAACGAGCACTGGCATTGTGTACATACATTTTTGGAGCAGAAAAATTCATTGGTACACGACTGAATTCGAACCCACGACCTGAGGATCGGAATGCGGGGTTGCTACCACTAGGCCACCAGCGCTCTCTACTACATTTAAACATTTAACGAGCTGGTATGACCGAGCTTTGCTCGGTATTTTTTTTGTAAATTGTGTTTTTAGAAATTATATTTAAATACGAATTTCCTAATGATGAAAATGGTGAAATATGAATAATATTTTTCGATCTTACTAACAGCGCCATCTGCTGGAATAGCTAAAATAAGTTTATGTTTAAGTTGATTAATAGATAAAGTTGATTATTGAAAACAATAAAATAGATTTTCTAAAAAAATATCCCAGCTATATAAATCGATTTATCGCCCCCGAAACCTTCTATATACAAATTTTCATGAAAATCTCCGGAACTTTTGTGTTGATTGTTTACGTAGAAGCTCAATAGATGGCATTTTCCGAGACACTAACTCGTGATTTTGACTACTCAGCAACAGATGGCGTTAAAATTTTTAAAGATTACTGAAGTGTTTTGTTTATATTTTCAGGTACAGCGGTGAGTATTCCGTATCATCGTCTACCACCTCCAACGGCCAACGGAAGCCAATCCAACCTCGCTACCTCGACATATCCAAGTACAAGAGCGAATCTACCGCCAAGACCTTCCTGAGACGAGACCCTAGCAAGACTTATGTGGGGGTGTTGGGAGAGAAAACTGTTAGCAAGGGCAGCGCACAGCATTATGAGATGGGTGAGTTTGTATCAGTACTTCTCTGAAGAATGAAAATGCTTAAGGGGCCAGCGGAGGGAAAATTTTCATACAAACGGAATACCAAAATGATTTCTAATTTAGACAGATTTACACTATATTATTGTAATAATTGTATGTGTATAGTATTTATCTAGGTTCCATTAGTTTTTATTTCAAATTACTTACCTAAAATGAAATAAACACCAATCGCATTTTACACATTTTTTTTCATTGTAAAATGTGATTGGCGTTAATTTCATTTGAGGTAAGTAATTTAAAATAAAAACTGCCCAGGAACCTAGATAAATACAATAAAAATACAATTATTACAATAATATAGTGAAAATCTGCTTAAATTAGTAATCATTTTGGTATTACGTTTGTATGAAAATTTGCCCTCCGCTGGCCCCTTAATGTACATGAATGTTTAACAAACGTTAAAGAAATATTTCCTAGATGGCTTTTTAATCTTTTTCTGCTACTAACCTCCGTTTCTGATTGCCATTGCCGTCTAGATATGCGCAGCCTTTATGTGGAGGTATTGCCAGAAACGGAGGTTAGTAGCAAAAAAAAGATTCCTGTACAACGCCATCTAGGAAATATTTCTATAACTTTTGTTAAACAATAAAAAATATATATTATATATAAATACGTACTTAGGCCCGTATTCCGAAACATTGCTTGAGTCTGAGTCGAGCCTCAAGTATCGATTTTTGACAGTTTTCCATTGAAAAATGACAAAAACCTATGCTCAAGCACTGTTCCAGAATACGGGCCTTAGAATACAATATAACATTTAGACAGAGAACAAACAATTCTGTGTTCACTACGCGAAGTATTTTGTTCTCAGTGGGAATCGAACCCACGGCGTACGGCGCAGACGGCAAAGCTACTACCAACTGAGCTGAGAGGCCAGTTGCTATAATAATATATAACCAATATACCTTTGTGTAATGGTTCCAGAACAAAAGAAACAGGAGCTAGAGAAGTGGAAGCGACGGGCCTCGTACGACCCTCGCAAGGCGGCCGCGCAGGGGAAGATTAAGACACCCCCCAAGACTGCCAGGTAAGCCCCTAACTACCCCTGTTTTAAAGTATCTTAGATCTAACTTATACTCGTACTAGCAAGTTATTCCGGGGTTCTAGATACAAGAAACTTTTGAAAAAAATTGTATAAAATAAAAAAAAAATGTTTATTACTAATTTTTTCTTGCCGGTAATTCTATAAGTAGGTATCTATTTTGTTTGCTGCTGTCAAGTTAATTAAAGTTCTATGTATCTATTTTTTTAGTTATCTCATATTTTTACATTTACCATTAGTAATTTTATTTATAATGATCTAACATTTAATTTTAACCGTTTTCCGTTGTAAATTCTAGAACGTGAAAGACCGTCGCCATCTTGGTTTGTAAGGTTAGTTATCTGTCAAATGGGCAAATGTGGCGTCCGGTTTGACAGGCTGGTGACAGCTGTCAAATGCACAATAAAAAAGCTACCGACCAAACGCTTTGAGCTTTTTCACCATTGCAGCTGGATTTTAATCTGTGTATTTTATTATTGCTATTTTTTTTTCGGGAAATTATTTTAGAAAATTTTAATTAATCGTTAGGTTAATGTTATAAAAGCTTTTCACTGTTCACGCTTAATATTTAAAATTTTTGGTTATTCTGTTTATGCATACTATTTAGGCAAAAAGCTAGTTTTCTAGGTTCTCTTAGAAGATTCCCTATTAGAAAACTAGGTACCTATATCTACCTATATTTACACGTCTAATGGCCTACGCAGACCGGGACGGCATGGAAAAGGGATTTAAATTTTTACCAATGGATATTCAAACGTATCAATATAAAAATACGACATAAATTGCTATGCTTTAAAATGATGCCGTGGCTTCGAAAGAGATTTCATTGCACGGCATTGAAAGACGCGCCATGGCTCCCGCGACGGATGCCGTGGCCTACTCCTGTAGGCAACATGCCAAAGACTCTGGCGATCGTTTTGTCCGCGGAGTGAGGCGACGCGGCATGCCGTGGCAAGGCGCTGGAATGCCGCGGTATCTAACCGGCTAATGGGCGTTGGCTGACGGCAAAATCCCTTACCATGCCGTCCCGGTCTTTAGGCATTTTTTTTTTATAATATTTGTCAGAAAAACCTTATCAATGCAATAACTAATCCACATTGTCATTGTAAAAATGTTCATTAAAAATCTTTGAAAAACAGAAAACATGGATTTTTACAGTGACTTAAATTGCGTGCACTAACCTTTTTTGTCAAGTTTTGACATTTCCCTTTACGTATTGATTTTATTTTATGTCAGTTCAATTAGGGGCATATTACACTATAATTTATCTTGGATCATTTAAATGATCATATATTTGATCCAAGATAATCGACTATTCTAGTCATATCTGTGTCAAACTATCAAAGTTGTTTGCTCCTATTTCACGTCCTATGTGGTTGCAGTGGTTGGGACTCGACTCGACAGATTGATGGCTGACAGTGACAGGTGTCAGGTATTGACGTCAGGGTTACCAGATCTCAGAGAATTCGATTTGCCAAAAGACATCGTAATTTTTTCTATGGCTTGTTTTTGTTCTTTCAGCAAGATTATGCAAGTATATAATTAGAAAAAGAACTACATTACATTATTTGAAACATATTAACGAACAAGAAATTGAAAACTCTTTTTTTATATTTGCTTATAAATACCTAGTAGAAAAAAATAAAAATAACTGGCGACGCCTATTTTTATGACCGTATTGAATCCAATCTCTCAGCAAATGTCAAAAATCTATGATCAAGGAGCAAATGAATCATAGTCCTATATAACATTATCCAATATCATTGACTCATAGATATGATCCGAGATAAATGCTAGTGTAATATGCCCCTTAATCAGAGAAACTGGCCGTCAATTTACACAAATTAGTATGTTTTTTTATCTTTCAAAAGGTCAAAGTTTGCGACTGAGAAGTTTTAACACAGTATCCATCGTCTATAGGGTGTAGGAAATTTAAAATTCGTCTTGTTTCCAACAGTGTACTCCGTTCTCAATCGTTCCACGGGCCGGTGCTGTCATCGAACCTGCGATACCAACCGACGGATATACACGAGAACTGCGACGTGTCAAGCGACAACGACTTTTAAAGGCCTGTGCATACCTAGTCGATGGCGATGGCGATCAGCGGCGATCTGAAACTCTGTTTAATAAAGCTGACAATAAGACATGTATGTCAAAAAGCGACAAAATTGTAGAATTGTCGCGCTTTTGTGACATGTTTGTCACTTTTATTAATAGCCTAAGCGCGGCAATTCCACAATTTTGTCGCTTTGTGACATACTAGCAGTTGGTGCCCGAGCTTCGCTCGGTATTTTTTTTTTGGTAAACTGTTGTTGTGAATTATATTTAAATACGAATTACTTACATACTGATTAAATATTAATATTTTTCGATCTTACCGACATAATAATAAACTCCACTACTCGTCAATAGATGGCGTTCTCTGTCCCACTAACTCATGACTTAATCAACAGATGGCGCTAGGAGTTATGATTTTATGATAAAGTTGATTATTTACTTTACGATTAAGGGGACATTTTCTAAAAATGAATCCTAGCTAGATCGTTTTATCATCCCCGAAAACCCCTGTATACTTAATTTCATGAAAATCGTTGGCTCAGTTTCCGAGATCCTAAGATTTTCTCGTTTAAAGGTATAAGATATGTCGAATTGACAGCTTTATTAAACAGGGCCCAGCTGAAACGCTGTCAAATGAGACGTTTCATAATGAGCTAGGTCAATGTACACTTGTATGAAAAAAAAATGCGGTATATAATGAAGATTACCACTAAAATACTGATGACTGGTCTTTCAGCTAGCCCCAAACTAAGCAGAGATTGTACTATGGGAACCAAATAGCTGATAAAATACTTGTATGTATAATTTTTTTTTGTAAATACATGCTTAGAATACTGTACAACACCCAGACAGAGAAAAAACATCTGTGTTCAACACACAAATATTTGTTCTAGGTAGGGACCGAACCCACGCCCGACAGCTTAGAAGGCAGAGCTACTACCAACTGAGCTGAGGTCAATATATTGACAGCGTTTCATTGATCGCCATCGCAGATCGCTTAGATGTACGCAAGGCATAACACGAACAGAAAATGCGACAGCATTATGTGATATTTGGGAATGTAAGGTGCGTTATGTGTTTGGTGTTTTTTTAAATGACTGTTACGAATGTTTTTCATCTATGTTTTTTTTTATACAACATGATGGTGGAACAAGCATATGGCGCACCTGATGTTAAGTGGTAACTATCGCCTATGACAAAGCATTGGCATCGTTGGTCACGCACGTATGAATAAAAGGAATAATAATAACTTGAATAAGTTTGCGATGGTCACTACTTAACATTGGGTGGGCCATATACTTGTTTCATCAGCAAGTAGTATAAAAAAAAAATTGTTACAGAATTTTGAGATTAGTGTTTTTATTTCTCATTTAAAAAAACTTATAATATTTGTTAGGTTGTTAATACCTTTCGAAAACATAACTGAATGTCAGGTACTTTTGTGGTGACTGTACCCAGAATTTTGATGTTTACAGTGCTTGAATATTACAGGAGTTATTGTGAGTATATAATTTTTCTGCTAATCATTTTGTTGTGACAAAACATGAAAAATTGGACTGGAAATATATCTTCCGATAATAAACTTGAATGGGGAAATCCAACTTGCATTATTACGTCATATTTGTTATTGGGAGATTAATTCAAGTTAGTTTTAAATTTTCCGCTATCTGTCAAGCGCAGTGTTATCTTGCGCGGACTCTACCACCAAATGCAGAATGTATTGTTAAATGGATGGTGTTTTTTTTTAATTTTATATGACGATATACTTACAGTTCTTGGGATATTGCAATTTTTTTATTTTTTCCGCACAAATTTTAGTTTTGTATAAGAAGTAAGAACAAATGAACACATTTTTTTTACATAAAAACATTAAGTACATTATTTAGCTTAATTTAAATTATCGCTCCAAAAGTAATAAGTAAGTGTTTATCATAAATAAATGTGATTTTATTATAAAAAAAATAATAATGCGTAGGTTGAAGTATTTAGAAATTGGCAAGCGTAGAACTAAAAGTGTACGAGTTTACTTTTTATATTATTATCTAATAATAATGTCCAATATTTAGCTGTAGATTAGTATAGATGTCATTTTTTTACAATGTTGCTCATTATAACATCGATTTACTCTTTATTTGTTTATTTAAGTGCAATAGATTTAACATCACACAAGATTTTTTTTTTTAATTTGATGCAGTTTGAAAATGAAAAGCTTTAGTTTTTGTTTATTTTTTATTTTCTTTATTAGAAAATCAATAGCAATCACAAAATACTCAGGCGTCAATAAATATGTTATTATGTAGTTATTTTCAAATGCTAAGCTTTAAAGTAATTTAGTAGTTATAGTCATTATTTTGTATCAAGAAATAAGTTAATATTTACAATTATTTTGAAACATGAATTTATTTGTTTTTTGTTTCGTCTTAAAAGCCAGGCTTCAATTATTTTCTCTCTAAATAAGATCTTATTCTGTTGTACAATATTCCTTCTAAATGTATAGTTATAAATTTATACTGCTCTATGGATTATTGGAAATAACGTTAAGATTTAGTAAAAAGATATGTATAATTAATTTATTATTAAAAATATTCTTAAAAAGCAAATATGCAAAAGAATCTGCTGCAAAATATATCGGCCCAATTCAGATTTATTTCACTTCGTCCAGCGACATCTCTGTGTGGATTCGCGCAACTATGAATACTAAAGAAAACTATATATTCGTTTTTTATTGCTAGACACGCATTTTATGCTATTAAGATTAGCAAAAAATAACCATAATTATTATTAAATATATTCAGCAACTAATAGTCACAGAAAAAAGTAGAACGGCCATGTGGCCGGAAAAGTGTCGCCAAAATACATGAGCATATGCTCCTTTCTCCATACAAATTCAACAGTTTTTTCGGGAGTCGTAAAGTGAAAAATGCCTTGCAGCAGCGCAATAATTAATTTCCAAACAAGTTATGCGACAAGATAAAACATAAAAATACTTTCTTAACATCTTCCTTCCTTCCTTTTTCTTAGAATTCTCATATTTAGTGATATTTTAATTATAATAGTGGAAATGTAAAACTGGCGACATCGGCTCCCATACAAACGGCACATGATCGCGTTTCTACTGTATTCTGTGGCACAAACACAAGCAAAGCATTATGTCAATTTTTTGCTGTAAATGTACAGCTGTCTCACGTACAAACCATTGGCGTAAAAGAGATAGTGAATTTGCAGCTAAAAATTGGTGCAGTTTGCGAGTACCTAAATTAAATTGCTGGTCTAAAAGTAAAAATAAAAGTACAGTTATAAGTAGGTACGCCTGGCTTTATTTAATGTCTAAATAAATGAAATGTAATAATAATGCTGGAAACTAAGTTTGTATTATGAAATTGATGTTTAGCGTTTGTATAAAATATGATTTAAAGTAATGTAATAAAAACATCATCGAACATAATTTTGTTTTATTGAATTTCTCACTTTCCATCAGGTGTGATGGCAGCCAAATACTTAGCTATCTTTATATGGTTAGCTATATTAAAAAAATATATATATATATAATAATTCATATCGTGGACAACCCACACAGCACTATCAAGCCCCAAATTAAGCAGAGCTTGTACTATGGGAACCAGATAATATTAATACATGATAATACTAAGGCCCTTCGCACATGGAGCTACTCAAAAAGAACTAGTCACAAACTTAAATTACTAACGAGTTGCCTGAGCGTCACAGCCCATACATGTTCTATGGAGGTACGCACACGACGTCGACGCGACTAGTTACTAACTGGTCAGTAACGCGTTAGCAACCGATCACGCGCGACCCGTCGTACCGGTCTCCACGCTGCTGGTTTCCCGAGTTTCTTTGTTTTTAACCGACTTCCAATCAAAAAGGAGGAGGTTCTCAATTTTTCTCAATTATTTTTTTATTTGGAAGGTTATTCTTATGTCCAGATTGTCCCAAACAAATTTCATTAAAATCGGTTTAGCCGTTTGGCAATGAAGTCGGTTTCTCAAGTTTTTTAACTTAAAATTATTTGTTATAAAAATGAACGAGCAAACATTAAATATTCAATTTGTGCGACAGAAGTGACTGAAACCTTACAACTTGAGTAGCGTCGTGTGCGAGATACAATTTGTAACTGGTTTGTAATCGTAATTACTGATTAGTTCAGCCATTTTTGAGTAGCTCCATGTGCGAAGGGCCTAAATTTACTAAAAACTGAAAACTTACATATCTGCTGGTAGGTAGGTACAGGTACGTACACTTTTGAACTAATATGTACAAGTAAGTAGGTAGAAACATTTTTTTATAAATGCATACTTAGAATATAATATAACATTCAGACGGAGAACAAACATCTGTTTCACCCTACACTATTTGTTCTTGGTGGGGATCGAACCCACGGACCTACGGTGCAGAAGGCAGAGCAAGGTAATGAGTACATTAACCATCTAATTTAAAATCGGTTAAAAATGCTGCCTATTGACAAAGTGGACGAAGCACCGCCATTTTGGATTCCTTTCATTTCTCAGCAACAGTAGTTGTACATCATTGAAGGAGGTTGAGGGAAAACGGGGAAGAGGAAGGTCAAGAATAAGTTACGTGATGGTCGCTGTCATGTCGTTTAAAGGAAGTCAAGGAGGCCGCATTCGAAAGTCTTCCAGATAAAACTGCAAATAAGCCCCGGCTTCGCCCGCATAGTAGGTTTTTTACCCCGTTAGTTGATTTCGGGACAAAAAGTAATTATATTCGTTCCAAGCTTCATTCTAATCGGTTAGTGGCTACATAATCCAAAGATCATAACTTTCGAATATTAAATATTCGATTAGTAAAATAATGATTTTATTAGAAACAGAATCAGGACAAAAATAAAAACTAATTATTATTTCTCAATTACCCTTCTTGTGCAAGTACCACCTCTAATTTCACATCTACATCATGTATTTACGCTCAAGGTTTGCTGTAAGAAAATTATTTTTAGGGCTTAGCTCGCCTTTGTACCTAAACGTCTTAATTTTAAGTTTTCTATACTCGGATTTTTAAATAAACGAAGCTAGCTGACGTTTACTGTGTTGTCAGTTTTTGATGAAATAAAAATAGTGTTGTGACAAAGTGAATGATTGAAATAACTCCTGAATGAATGAAATTGCCTCGTTTTTCTAGTGAATAGTTAGGTGCCGAACTTGACTTGACGTGCTTTGTTGAGGATCCATATCGTTCGCGCGAAACAATATAGCAACAAAATACACGACAATTACCACAAACACAACGTAACGAAAAACTTTACAAAAACAATAATTAGACAGCGTGAGCGCAGAAAAACATTCGTGCTATTAGACCAGAGGTTAGAAGCCGAATTACAAACAAAATGGTGACCGACGCGCATGGCGTTCATTGGTGTTGGCATTAGTCACCACGTCGCGCTTTGTAATAAACCGTCAAATAACTGATTGTAGTTACATACTACAAGTAACTTATATATCAGAGCACTTTTATACATTTTTTTATACAAATTTCAATATTATTTTATAGTTTGAAATGATTAACTATTCACTCATTGTTCATTCATCTGATTGAACGAGAACTGGGCGCAGCACTATTACTTTAAATATGGCAACATTATTTTACAAAGTGACATTAGCTCATGTCAGTCGGTATCGTCTAATAAAGAATCCGACTATAAATGTATTTTTCTATATAACAATAAAGAATAAAAATAAAATATCCAGTGTACATTTATTAATGATGATTTTATTTTTGAATATCAATTACATTTTTTTCTTTTATTGTTATTTTATAAATTTTACAATACATTTCTTATATTTAGTTATGAATGTAATATAAATGTGCTTTCCTAATAGCAATGTACCAACTAACATGGATTCATACTGATTTACAAGGTTCCCCGAACTAATATTGTTTTTTTGACAGTTAGGGTGTTATTAATAATCCTGGCGTAGCGTTGGACTAGTTAATCCGTGTTTTGTCTCTTGCATTGACATGCAATTGCCAACTCGAGCAAATGTGACAAAACACGGATTAACTAGTCCAACGCTACGCCAGGATTATTAATAACACCCCTAAAGTTTGTTCTCATTTCGTTGTTTACATCATTCTATATTAATAGTTGGTGAATAACATTTCAAAGTCACTTTTTATTTTATAATTAGGAAGATAATTTAATTTTGTAAAGGAACTTTTATCGACATATTTGTGTTCAACCGTCACTATACATACCTACCTCACAACCTTATTATTTAAAAGAAAATTTTATAAAAAGGAGTTTCTAATAAAATAATAATTCTAAATTGAGCAATAACTAAGAAGTGACAATCAAACGTTATTCGTCCGAAATGCATTTTTTCGTCGATTTCAAATCGACTCATATTGACGAAATATCCCGCAGGTTTTTTTTCAACACGAAGAGTATTTTAACAATAAACATTTTTTGGCAAACTTTTACATTATCTAATAGATACAAATATCAGTTTTTCGAAAACAATATTTTCACCATTTCAACAATAATAATTCAAATAAATCAATATAGATTATGTACTTACCTACAGTGAATAATATAAATTTTAAAATTGTCTATTTTCAGCACAATTACAACTGTCATTTTGACGTTTGGACGTTTCTATATTATTATGTCAAAGTTGACCATAGGTTAATAGACAGTCACTTGAAATTGTTAGAAATAAAAAAACTGCGGCTTTACCGCCAACTTTGGTAAAGTTCACCAAGCATAGACAACCATAAACCAAGCATAGATTTCTGATTTCTACCAATCAGCTTCACATTTTTTTTCGTGTCGATTGGTGTTTTTCACTAAACATGGCGGTAAAGTTGCTGGGACCTAGAAAAGTTAAACCTAGGAAACTGCACAGACGAGACGTGTCAAAAGATTCTAGAACAAACAGAGCTGTAGAAATTTTCGCCTTATGATAGAGTGCTAGTTTAATTTCAATATACGTGCAGTTATATTAAAAGAAAAAAAAAACTCATCTCATATAAATAGGTCTACCAGAATCGCATGGTATAAAAATAATTTAAATAATTGTTATTTTCATATGGCAACGACAATTGTCACCTGTTTAGTCAAATTAATCAAATAATACAGACATAAATTAAAATGAAACAGTATCAAGAAGAAGAAATTTTTATTTCGCCATTTGCCATGAGATTCTGTTCTGGTAGACCTATAGAAACAATGAAGGTGCAAGCAGAATGAGCATTTGGTTAAAACTCATTGTTTAAAACAATTTTGGCACCAATAACGAATTTGGCATACAGCGTATGACAGTCGCTGTCAAACTGACAGGTTAAATAACATATTAAAAAACAACGGAAAATACCATGATACCCTGTCATTTCATGCCTCAATACAAAACAATATACATAAGTAAATGCATTATACATAAAGGCAGTTAAAAATAAATCAAATTACAATAATTTGGCACTACTCTGATAATTTAAAATATTATAATTTTGTTGAAATTCTTATTCTATCTTACAGTGTATTTAAAGCTTCTTAAGTGATAAACACACTCGTTTTAAAGGTCAATTCATTTAATCATTTACTGAAATCTTATTTGTTGTAATATTTTCAACAATGTTGGTTTATTCTATTTCAAAATAGTCTACTAGTATGTCACCAATAAGTTACACAATCAAATGTTCTGTTGTGTATTTCAGTTAAAGAATTTACAAGTGAAGTTCAAAGTTTTTTTAAGTTTAAGCACTTCAAAATCTTTTCACCACACTTGGTTCGAAAGAATCAGTGACACGATAAGAAGAAGTGATGTTTAAACAAACTACAGAAACCGACTTCATGGCCAAATTACTACACCGACTTTGATTCTTTTTTTGAAATTTCTATGGGACTAATCTGACCTTCCAGATAAAAAAAAAAAATTCCAATCGGCTCATAAATGACGAAGTTCTGAAGTTCTTAAGCCTCAATTGAGTAGTTCTTCCTTTTTTTATTTGAAGTCTGATAAAAATAAAAGCATTTCGTCGAAATGATTATATGAAAAGACCTTTTCTTCGTATATAATTATCTATTTTTTATAAATCTCTAACAATGCAAGTGATTTTTTTAATAATTTACATTTCAAAACAAAAAGGGGGAGAAGGTGCCCGCAATCATCGAACTCTCAAACATTTAAAATGGATTGTACAAACGGACGAATCTACTTTTTATAATATTTACAAATATTTTAAGCACTACATCATATTTAATCTAAGGGTTGATATTACATTTATGACAAAAACAACGCCTATTCTCTAATAATACTTAGATACTTACCCAATATTTTTCAAAATAAAATATTGTTTTTATAATTCGTATTTTGGCCTTACGTTCTAAAGCCCGGTTGAAATGCGCTGTGCGTTCGTTTCGAAAATATGTTAAGGTTCAAATTTACAATTAAATTATCATAAAATATTCCATCGCTAAAACAACAATTTTCATTAAAAAAATACGCTACAAAGCGATAAAAAACTTTACAAATACACTTCAAAACCATTTATAATATAAGTAGAAAAACTATTGACATTATTATATATTTTAATTTGGATTAATTTGAATTCACTATTTGCAAAATATAGAGCTAATTGAGCAATAAACTATTTTCACTATTAAGCATGACGGACAGCGAAACTTTAAAATAATTAGTCGCACTAATGGTAAACCGTATATATATTTTGACAAATGACAAGTATAATGCTTAGTTTAATATTTACAACTATCAATAAGTAACGTTCACTATTCAAAGTTTTAAGAGTTTAAACGGCGGCACAGACAACAACCTTAAGTCTCACTTCACTGACAGGCGTCCATTTTGTTTTAGCAACTTATTTCAGCCTCGGCAACAAATTCGGCATTGCCATTGCTACCCTGTTTGCAAACTTTATTCTTGCCCTTCCCTATAATAACTTCGCCGTATTTAGTCTTCTGATTGGTTGCTTTATTACTGGCATTGCTAGCTGATGACGTCGTATCACTGCTGTCAACGTACGGGACGTCTGTCATGGGACCGTTCAGTAAGCTAGATGCGGAGCTTGATTGCTTTAGTTTAGTTTTCTCTTCAGTAGCCTCATTTTCCTTCGGCAAGTCGTCTATAACGGCTTTCTTAGGGTCTATTTGAATGGTCTTTGATTCGGAGAGTTTGTTTGGAGTTACAACATTGATGTAAGGAGGAAGGATGTTCATGGTGTTCAAGTTAACCGATCCGCTGTTCTTCTTCAAAGCATTTAGGTTCTGTTCTAATTGTGCTGCGTCTAAGCATAAAGGCTTGTTTGTGTTTGGTTTAGAGTTGAACTTGGGCGGTTCTTTCCATGCGTTGATTCGGGTTGGGTCCGGAGACGCTATTGGGGCGGTCTGTCGTTCGGGAACCAAAGTGTTCTTGTGGTTTGTTTTATCTATCACATTCGCTTCAATTGCCTTAGAAAGTGCATTTTCTGGTGGTTTTGGCGAGGTTGGGGTAATACTTATCAGTTTATCCACCTATAAAACATAAGATAAGTCAAAACAGTTCTGAAAGAGTCAGATAAAATCTTAACTGGTGCCCAACGTGGTACGTGCCACAAAATTTGGCGCCCACCATGGGGCAATATTTAATGATAAAAGTTTTAATTAGTGTTATACATTACAATATCATAAAAAACACGGTTCAAGTCAAATTGGCTTTGTTGAACAAGTGCAACAATATTGTTTATCATTGAATCCTTTGAATTTGACGACGGCATCCTTAGACAACTTGCTACAAAGATCTTTTTATATAGGTAGGTCATCTATATAGATGCACTTGACTTGTCAATTTGTCCGGTGCTACACTGATAAAGGTTTTTATAAGTCTAGTAATAAAAACTTACAGCTGGACCATCGGTACTCTTCTTTCTAACAGGCTGAGGATGCTCCGAGAACGAAGTCTCCCATATGATCGGGTAGTCGCTTGTAGGGATATCTGTTTCAGAACCGCTGTCAATGGACGCAGAGCACAGCAATCTGGAATAATGGGGGTTCGCAGAACTGTAAAGGGTATGGATATGTTGGTCCATGTATTGGATGGAACACCATAACCACCCATCGATGTCTTAAGGGGGGACCAAAGACTATAATACTCAGGCTGAATGGCTGATGGCATGAAATCAATGATTGATGAGCAACTGAGAACGGCTTAGTTGGTAGTAACCCTGCCATCTGCGCCGTAGGTCGTGGGTTCGATCCCAATCGAGAACAAATATTTGTGTAAATTTCAACTACGGATTGAAATGTCGAGGGAGGTTTGATAGTAGTAGTAGGCTAGAGTGGTAAGGGCATATCATAAAGAGAGATGATGTCGGTAGAGTTCGGCCAAATAACAGATGAATGAATGTATGAAAGATGAAATGGATAAGATAATAGATGACATGGTGGTGAAGGCTGACAAAGAGAATGTTATGAATGTATCATATTGAACCAACTATGTAAAGTGAGATAAGTAAAGATGTTGGTGCATACCTATCAGTGGAGTTAGACGGCAGAAACTTGATGTTCCTCGCGTCGGCGCCAGCTGAAGCATCCAGCCTCGTGGCGTCGCTCGGACACATTATTGGAATGTTGCCATATTCTTGTGATACTGCGGATAAATGTTATAATTCAGAGCATATCTAACTGAACAGTGTCTTGAGCAGCAGGCCGATCATGTAACTTTTGTTGCAATGGTTTCAATCAAAATCTTATTGAAATTGCCAATTTGCGATCACGTAGGTATTAGTTCGAAAATTGACAGCTTCAATAAGATTTTGATTGGAAACATTGCAACAAAAGTTACATGATCAGCCTGCAGATCTAGCCGAATGGTTTACAAGAACAGGATAGGTAGGAGATACCTACAACGATATCTGCAGTCCTAAGCCGAGATGGGCAGACGATGTCGTTGGTATAGAGAGAAAGGATATAGCAGGTTCCTACTACCTACCTAAAGACATTAAACTCGTATGAAAATAACAATAGAGAGAAGCACATACCTTCAACGAAAATACTTCCAATCCTAGCAATGAGTAAAGTAATTTAAAAAGAGGTAGGTATATAGTCTTTGGAAACGTAATCTAGAGGTTATAATGATTACCTTTCAGAAGATGTTGAAATTGTGAATCCTCTAGTTCTTCGGGGTCCATGACCGCCGTCAGCGCTGTGCTATGAAGACCCAGCGGATCCGTTGAGCTACAATATCGTGATTATCAGTTTGTGTTCTCTATAACATGTCTGGCCTCAATAACTTGTGAATAGCTACAGATAAGTTCTTTACAATTGTAGATATGACCCACCGTAATAATCAATACTTAACAGCCGAAGTTATTGAGACCAGACTAAATACAATAAACATCATAATAATTTTCATTGATATAATATCTTATTTAAGCCAAGTAAATGAGAACATAAATTATATAAAAATAAAGTAGAATCGACAAAAGTATAGGTATACTTTGTGAGTTTTTTAAATTTAGCATTTTGCTTTTAGATTCAATATTCGTTAAGGGAAGATTTTAGCTCCACTATCACATGCCAAACTCTTTCTTTGGAGCATTTTCTATTATTTGTTCATATTTTTTCGAAAATACGACGTTTGTTGTCTGTGTAATGATTTTAATTTACCTTATTTCGTATTTTTTTAAAAACATGAACGAATAAAATATTTTTTGAGGAGGCATCTATCACAACATACACTTTGGACGGGGGTGCCACATTTATATTTAGTAATGTTTTTATTAGAAGTGTTATATAAGTAAATGAAAAGAGGCTGACAGAAAACTTGCAAAACAAAAATTTGGGTACACAACTAAAACTTCTAAAAGTTACAGTGAAAGCTCTCGGCACCAACTAGGGGTTACATACCTTTAAGGACTACTCAAAGGCTATCATGTTTTCTAGCTCTATCGTAGCTTTTAGCTTTGTAGCTGTCAAGTTTGACAGATATGCAAGAGTGCTGTTATCCTACATGTCTGTTACAATAAATATATTTTCACCCCTCATTATTCTTGTATATTTCTCTCTGCCCCAGTTAAGTTCTTCGTGACCCTTAGATTGCAAGACAAAGTGAAAATAATTTAGACCAATAAAATCTCTAAATCTTTTGGTCACTTTAAACATTGCTAGCCTTTTCCCTTTACAACTTTCTCTCCCCCATTATTTGTCCCTTACGCTAAGCCCTAACCATTTGCTTTTTGGACCTCTTTTCACACCCCTATTACTAGCCCTTCATCACATTCTCTGATTTTAATAACTCTTTTATCACAGCAAAGAGAGCTAAATGGGGGGAGATCCGGGTAAATGTTTCTGTCAACCTCGTTGTTACCTAGAGGCAGACGTGGGCTCCTGCGAGGACATCGGCACGAGGTAGTCGCCGCCGTCGTTCTGCCAACATGCCACGCTCAGTACACGCCGTGCGGGGGGGATTACGAGGAAGGGGAGAATATCTTCCGTGGTCTTTTTTTGCATAAGTAAATTCATACTAAAGTAGGGGTTTCTCTTAGACCAAACGGTATGCGCAATTGTGCAATCCCAAATATTAGTTCCATAAAGTGATGTATGACACAGTACACAGTAGATGCAATCAGCTCACAATTCTCATCTTAACAAAGATCTTTCAATGGAACAAAAACAAGTGAATTCACCGTAAGTACAAAGAAGACCACGGAAGAACGAAAATCCCAAGTTTGATGTTACATTTAAATGCTTGAAGATTTATTTGTTGTTTCGATTTCCTCCCCCGCACCCTTAAACACTACTCGTGCATTTCGCTAGGTTTTATAAAAAAATCTGAAACCTTAACTCCATTATTCATAAACTGATTATACTTTCAGCTTTTAAGACGTCTTCTGTTATGACAGATGACAAAACTGGTCGATCGGTAGTGTATGTAAAAACACCAAGTAGGAACCAAGTCATGGTTTGTAGAACTGGCATCTAGACTCACCTAGCTTTAAAACGTTTCAAAGTGGTTCTTGTGATAATACTGAATTAATAAATATTTCATATTGGATATTGACAAAGTCAACATTATTCGTTTTGCCTTACAAGTATTGATTCATATTGAGTCACAAGAACTTTGCAGACGCTAATTGACTATTTCAGAGACTTCACATCTTCCTAGCTTTCTCTCCCTTTGCATTTGGTCACACATATTGAGTCACAAGGACTTTGCAGACACTTAATTGACTATTTGGGAGACTTCGCACCTTCCCAGCTTTCTCTACCTTTGCATTTGGTCACAAGTATTGAGTCACAAGGACTTTGCAGACGTATAATTGACTATTTATGAATAACGAAGTACGGTATGGTTTTTTTATTTATAAAACCTTGCGTAAAGGACAAAGGTCGAATAAAGTTGGCGTTCCTCGCTATAGCTACTAGGCAAGTAAACACTCTGTTAAGGTATTGAAGAGATTCCTTGAAATGAAGCGTTATCATGATCAAACAATGAACAATGAACAAAATTAGCAATGATCTTTTTAGAGTTACAATGATTATCACATTTTTGAATGAAGAACATTCCTAAAAAGATTTCCCAGAAGGCAACATAGATGGCGATAGTGAGCTCTAGTATTACGAGGATTCAAATAAGAAATGTATTTATTGTGTTGTCTGTGCCAGATCAACTGTAATGAAACTCATTTCCAGTCAACACCAAAGCCATTTAGAAATGGAATTTGAAACATTTTTTTAAGAACGTCCTCGTTTTCATGTTTTTTGAAGCTGTGATTCTTTCCAGTATTTTTCACATCGGTTTTGGTCGCAAGCATGGTTGTACATTGCAATGAATCTCTTTCTAAACTACAGGGGTCTAATTCTACGCGGCTCATTCTAGGAAGGGGAAAATGAGAAAAAACATGCGCCTCACTCAAGCATGGGCTCAAGACGGAATCACTAACATCGACAATTTTATAAAAAACGGTAATTTGTAATTTATAAACTAGTTATACTTGCTTCTAGTAGCCAGAGCGAAAACGTTGGAATGGAAGAGAAAAGTCAAATTAGTACTTTTGTTTATTTTATTTTGAGTTTATTTGGGGTGTGAACGGGGTAAAAATAATTAATTCAAATTGGCATTTGAAATTGTTGAGGCTGTATTCCATTAATCGTGTTTAACTATATATAGATGTTTTTTTTTTTTAATATTTGCACGATTACAATATTTTTTAATGCAGTTGTAATAATCATATTCACAAATGTTCTAAATCAATGTGCCAAAATGACTTTATTTCTGTAATAAAATCTGGATTATCGCCTCAACAAAAAAAAAATTTATAAAAGAGGGTAGACAGATGGAAAAGAACATACCTGGGTGCCGTTGGGGAAACTCACGCCGATAGGCAGAGGGAAATGCGCCAACACTATTGGCAAGGATGTGTTGCATATTACTGGATCCTGAAAAATGTATATATCGAAATAAAATAAAATAATTTTCATTATTCCTTTTTCGAAAAAAATGGTGAAAACTAGTGACAATGACAAGACAAGAAGGAGTAAAAAGATGGTTTGGATGTAGACATACCTGCAGTAACACCTGTAGTCTTTCAAAGAGAGAGGAGAAGGCAGGTCTATCTTCTGGTCGAGGAGTCCAGCACTCCAGCATCATTCGATATACTTCGCCTGGACATCCTGGTATGCAAAATAAGAGGACACGTTACAATTGGTCTATTGAATCTAAAAAAGTCTGTTTGAGTTCAAGCAGCGGGTACGAACGGTGTCATGTATGCATACCGCCAATCACCACTGCTTGAGCTCAAACAAAATTCTAATAGGAAATCCATTGGTTTGGTTTGGTCCATGGTGAAAATCATTGGACCCGATTCCTTACCTGGAGGCTTCTGCAGCCGTCCGCCTCCAGAGACCATTTCCATGACCTGCCGGTTAGTGCAGCCTGTGTACGGCATTATGCCGAGAGAGAATATCTCCCACAGTAGCACGCCAAATGACCTGAAACACAATTGTTCATCAAAATAAGGAATTTACAAAAAAAAGGTTTCATGGATTGCCACAAGGCTCTCTCTTAAGCCCACTTTTATTTATTTTGTATATCAACGACTGTAATGAAAATTCCTATTAGTATCCATGTGATAAAGTCTGAGTACTAAAAGAGATGATAAAATAATCTTGAATAGAGATGTATGATTCCTTTTATGACCCTTTTGTTCCTTTACCAAACATCTGTGAGAAACGCTGTCCACTAGAAAGAAAACTATAATTGAAATCTAAAGTAGAGAAGTTAATAATTACAGCTCTAATAAGTCCTTTAACACTGGTTAAAAAGAAGCGTCATGACAATAAGAAAAATAATAAATACTCACCAAATATCAGTCTTGATAGTAAAGATCCCGTCGATATAAGCCTCGGGAGGCATCCATTTGATGGGGAGCATAGCTTTGCCTCCCTTCTTATAGTAATCAGATCGGTAGATGTCGCGGGCCATGCCGAAGTCAGCTATCTTGACGGTCCGGCCGGGCCCGCGAGATGATAGGAGACAGTTTCTTGCTGCTATATCCCTGAAAATTGAATTTTTGATGACGACTGACCGTCAAACATTCAAAATCAGAATGGATTAGTTCAGTAGAATCACAAGGATTAATTTGTACCCTACACTGAAGCTTCATTCTATAGTAAAAATAATCATGTAATAGAAAGCGGAACCAAGTCGTAAGTTTGTTGCCTGTTATTTTGGGCTTGGTTGCGTGGAACTGGCGCTTAGATTCACCAGGCTCAAAGAAGTTTAAAGTGATCTGTGCGCAATGCAAATGCTCTCAAACGGTGAAAGAAAACAACGCGAGGAAACCCGAGGTGGATGGTGACTGAGCTGAGAGGATGTCATAGATAGGTGCTCTACTGGGCATAGGCATAGCATAGGTAGTGGTAGCTTAAGGGTCAGAATTCTTCAGAGTTTTTCCCCATCCAGTTGCTACAGAGGGTGCACTTATCATCATACACACGAAAAGAACAGACTTTTTAATCGCGGGTAACACCGCGGGGCGCAGCTAATCTATTATATATACTTTACATCTTCTTCTTAAAAAGGGTGTTATTAATAATCCTAGCGTAGCGTTGGACTAGTTGATCCGTGTTTTGTCTCTTGCATTGACATGCAATTGTCAACTCGAACAAATGTGACAAAACACGGATTAACTACTCCAGCGTTGCGCCAGGATTATTAATAACACCCTAAGAGTTTAGCTCTAGTCAGAGTTTTGATGCAGTTTTCTCCAATTAAGTCTTTCGAATGCAGCCTCCTTGATTTCCTTAAACGACATGACAGCGACTTTTTCTTTTTTCTGGCTCATACTTTACATACCTATGAATAAACCTCTTAGACTCCAAGTATCTGCATCCTTTGGCCACGTCAGAGGAACAAAGCAGCAGATCCTTTATAGTCAAAGCACTGGCCCGTTCTGGTTTAGGACGGCTTTCGCGTAGGAAGTTCTTCAGATCACCACCAGCTAGCAGTTCCAGTACTATGAATCTGGGGGACAATTTATGTATTTAGATAAATAGATAGATAACACTTTATTGTACACCACAAGAATAGAATAGTTATACATTTAACGAAAATACTAAATGGATGATCTTATCGCTATGAGCGATCTCTTCCAGGCAACCTTTGGATGGACAGGATGTTATTGAATTACGAAAAGGCGGTGCCATAAGGGCTTCTACGCTATGTATTATTATGAGAATGTTGACTACTTATTAAAACTAAATGTAATTTTTATCTGACATTCAATTTAGAATTAACTCAATCGAGTCATTTCAATTCAATTTGAACTTGTACTCATGACAGTATTAAATATCAATTGTGTCAAAAGTATGAAATTGAAATGGTATGGTTTTTTCAATAAGGTAATTCCCCCCTTGAAAGAGTTTGTGAAAATGTTCTGTCGTATGACGAAGTTCGTATAGAAAGCACAACATAGTAGTCTAAAAATACTTTGGCTATTGATCTACAATATGCGCTGATTTTTTCTTTATTGTTGTGGTGCAAACGACAGTCCAAAAGGCATTCTTCAGAATTTTTATTTTCTCTTCAGAATCAGTAAAGTAAATCAGTCTTCATGTGCGTGCGACGAAAAAATCCTGAAACCAACCAACCAATCAACCCATTCAACTGACTTACCTCGGATGCCGATCAAAACAGACTCCAATCATATGGACAACGTTTGTATGGTTGAACTTAGCCATTATAGCGGCTTCCATCAAGAATTCTGCCTCAGCTAATGGTGTTGACTGTTCTGGCAGTGTTTTGACGGCGACCGGCATTTCCGCTGTGTCGCCGGTTCGATGCCGGTAGAGGCCTTGGTAAACTTCCCCAAATGCACCTTGTCCTAAGGCTCTGCAACAAACAAAATATCAACGTATTTTAAACTACAAAAAAATAGGAATTAATTAATTCAGTTGTTGTTCTTTTAACATTTGTAACATTCATAATTTGTATTAAATATTATATTAATTTAAGTTTAAAAACTTGAGAAACCGAATTTATGGCCAAATTATTAAACTGATTTTGATTAAATTTCTTTGGAACTAATCTGGAAGTTAACCTTACTGATCTGAAAAAAAACAAATTGGCTTATAAGCTAAAAGCTAGAAGTCTTTTGGGAGGCATTTGGCCAGCAGTGGGATGATATAGGCTAGAGAAAAAAAATGTGTTTAATGTTAACGACAACTTCATTCAAACTATAAGAGCAAATTAAGACGTATAACTTACTTGACAAGCTTCAAACTGTCCCTAGAAACCTGAGGCAGTTCCCGCACGTCGATTCCATGGGGCAAGATGGGCCCCTCGCTGCCGTAATGCGGGTTGAAAGCCATGCTCAGATGGTTGTCGTTACTGCCGGGGGTGGTCCTCAATCGGTGTAATGCAATGATGTCCTGTGGTGACTGGAACTCTTTGGAGCGGTCTTCTGCTTCTTTTTTGCGCTGATAAGTATTGTCTGTGGAAATATAAAAAATAAACAGGCCTTTGCAGATGATTTATATAGCTTCAGAGGTGGTTGGTGATTACACAAACCCTAATCGCGGGACGCTTTAATACCTGGGACAGAATTTTAGATGGACCATCCTGACAGCTTAAAATATAAAACTTAACTTGCGTCCATCAACTGGAGGCATAGAGATGTTTTGCCTCACGTGCCAGTAATATCACCGGCACCCACACCTATCAAACCTGTACACAGCGATGCTGCTTCACGGCAGAAATAGGCATTGTGGACTACCACTCGTCGTGTGGACACATGTCTCGTGGGGGTGCGTACTAACGCACCCCCACGAGACACACACAAAGAACTCTAAATTCCTGAAATTCAACCTCTAAAAGAATGCAACAGAGTGGGGATTCAACTAGTCAGTGAATTTTTATACTTACACAGGTATAAACAGACGCATATGATAGCGAGCGCGAAGACAAACACCGCTATTGATAGGACGATAACCAGCACCCAGGATATCCTCGGCCACGAGTCTGCCACTGTAACACACACCATCATTTATTATTTCTACATTAGCTCCATATTGAGTCAAAAATATTATACCCTACCATATGCAGGTTTTGAGAAAACTTTTAGGGTGTCAATATACAAATATTTACAGACTTACAGCTGGGTATAGATAGTGCAATCCACGAAGGCGCGCCCCACTATTCCTCCTAACCGTTTATAGTATATGTGTGCAAGCTTCCGTCAATGTTTGAGTGTTATCGGTACACACTAATTACCTATGAGTGCACACGCACACTACAATGAATAGACTACGGTTCGCGACTGCCGCTCGGAGCAAACTCCTCGCACCACAAGATCCCCTCAACCGACAATTGGTGGGGCGCGTCTTCGTGAATTGCACTAGAGTCTGTTCAGAAAGAGAACCGTCGTGGGATTGGAGGGCGCTGCTGTGCTTAATCACCTTTTTTGTTTAGTGTGCAATACAATAGCGCGTCTGTTGCGTTTTGATTCTATCACAACTAGTGTACTATTCCTTTATTTAATTTTTATGATTCAAAATGCTGACGGAAAGAAAGGGATGAGCTGCCATATAAAAATCGAAACGTTAGTTCTCAATTTGGCCACGACGGTTCTCTTTCTGAACAGACTCTTCCATACCAATGCTCTACCAGTACTCTCAAACGGTGAAAGAAAACATCGTAAGGAAACCAGCGTGTCGTAGAACTTAAAAAAGTTCGAGCAACACGTGTCAAGCGTCACGCAAAAAGGTCCCGCCAGCGGCCTACTTGCGGAAACCAGCCCGCACACCAAGTGCGGATCAGTTTCAGTTTCAGTTTCATTTATTTATCTTTCCACATACACCATGTTCTTAGATACGTCATACAAATCAAATAATATATTTTTAACAGGCAACAAAAAAAAATAAACATCCAAGAATACAATTGCATCACGGAAAAAACGGAGCACTAGCAAAGTACCAATTTGGCTTGGTTATTTTTTTTTTGACTACTTATAACTAAGACTTATCTAAATCGCACAATAAAGCTCTGTTAATAGTAAACAAGCCGGTTTTGCTGTATATTCTAGGTAATTCTAACAGAGTACTTGATAGTTTCAAAGTGAGTGCCTCAGTTATAGTAACCTATTCAGTTTACGTTTGAATATAGATAAGTTTTCAGATTTATAAACTGACAAGTTGACCTATCTAAGTTTAGACTACTCCTACTCGGTTAAATTTGTATAGATTGGTATGATTACAAATAACCAAGACTCATTTAAAACGTAGGTACAATAGAGGAAATAGACGTATGTTTGTAGTAAACAAGCTTGTTTTGCTGTATATTCTTCCGAGTAAATCATTATTTCCCAGTGAGTATCTTTGTTAAAGTAACCGTAGCAGAAGTTTAAAAACCTATGCTTCTTCTACTACAACTATAAATGCGAAAGTTTTTATGTACATTATGGATGTTTGTTGCTCTTTCACGCTCAAGCCAGTGGACCGATTTGGATGAAATCTTGAGCAAATATAGATTGTATCCGGTATTGAAACATAGGGACATTTTTCCCGTAAAAATAACAGAAACGGGGAATAACTTCTTTAGCGATGGCACTTATCACCAATAAAGAACCCTTCGAAAATTCGTGTATAGGTCTGTGTGCATGTACCTACTTTTACCTACACAACTGACAGCGCAATGCCGTACATAACAAAACTCGACGAACATACAAGAACTTATATATTATGTTACTTGTTGCTACGGAACCCTTCATGGGCGAGTCCGACTCGCACTTGGCCGCTTTTTTAGGGTTCCGTAGCCAAATGGCAAAAACGGAACCCGTCAACGGAATTCGTCATGTATGTCTGTCTGTCTGTCTGTCCGTCCGTATGTCACAGCCATTTTTCTCTGAAACCGTAAGAGCTAGACTGATGAAACTTGGCGAGTAGATGTATTTTGTGAACCACACTAAGGTCTTTACACAAAAATAGAAAAAAAACTATAATTTTTTTTCATCGAACCCATACGTGTGGTATCTATGAATAGGTCTTCAAAAATGATGTTGAGGTTTCTAATATGGTTTTTTTTAAACTGAATAGTTTGCGCGAGAGACACTTCCAAAGTGGTAAAAAGTTGCCCCCCCCCCCTCTAACTTCTAAAATAAGAGAATGATAAAACTAAAAAAAATATATGTTGTACATTACTATGCAAACTTCCACTAAAAAGAACCTTTTTATTATGATACTTGTTGCTACGGAACCCTTCATGGGCGAGTCCGACTCGCACTTGGCTGCTTTTTTATCCCTACATTTGTTATTTACGACTGTGGGTTATAAAACTTTAAACAAGTAAATTAGCTATCAACAAGCAAGTAACACAGCAATCAATAGATAAGTGTTTGGCTATTTAATATTTTAAACAAGTAACTTAATTGGAACAACCGAAGAAAATGGTTATTCGTTGACATGTGAATTGTGTAAACTCGGCTAATGCGTTTAGACACGCGTGCAATTCAAGGACAACGGCCATTTCTTTTCAACAAGTTCTTGGGTGCGGACACGAGAGTATCTGCTTTTATAATAAACAGTGTGAGAGCAGTGGTTGAGTGAGTTAAGTGAGATTGGCACCTAAACATAGAAAACTTGCAGCGCTTTACCAGTTTGTCATTCATCATTTTTGATAAAACTGCATTAAGTACAAAACGCCCGATGGATGAAGACGTATGGAATCTCCTTACTGCTTGGGGCTTGGAGGAGTATATCGAAGTTTTTCAAAGTAAGTATTACCACGGTGATTATTGTAGTTGGCAGAACTCGTTGCTATCGTGTGTGCTAATTGGTGCTTGAAGCCATTACTTCTACCTACCTACATTAGGTGAAAGACAAAGAATTACCTGGTAGAACTTTCTGCAAAAAAGCCGTAGTTCTGTAATTATATGTGCCATAATACCTACCTAACTTAAAGGTACCTAGCACACTATGCGTGGCTTGCCACAGCATCTTTACCGGCCGGGCGGCCGCGCCGCGCGCCGGGCAAGCCGCCGCGCAGTGCGCCCGCGGTTGGCTTGGCTCACTAGGTATAGCAAACAAAGTGTGGTGCGTGCCGCTGAACAAGCCGATTTTTTATTTATTTATTTATTTATCCTTTCACAGAAAAAAATCCTGCTTTGAAGGACAACATCTTTGAGTTAGCTAAACTGCGCACCAAGACCAAGGACAAAAATTTGGATTATCTCACCACTTATCAGCATGGTAATTTATTAATTTATTTTTTATATTATTAATATTTGTTCTCGGTGGGGATTGAACCCACGACCTCCAGCGTAGATGGTAGATCTACTACCAACTGAGCTGTCAGGCTGTCAAACGAAAAATGCTCTCATAAGTTTGAACATAGTATTTTATTAAAATTTAATTCATCCTGTTAGGTAAGTAACTACGAGTACTATATCTATTTTAGCGTTTATAAATTATATTTTCTAATTTTAGGTTCAGAGGAGGCATCAAATATAGCTTGTTTGCTGCTTATGCCATCTCAATCATCTCATCGTGGCTGTTACAAGTAAGTGTTCGGCTGAAGAATAGTCGCAAAAAGATTTGGTGTCCTTCGAAAGCTGAAGCAACTGCTAGTTTTGTACAGCATGTGAAAAACGATTCGGATATCCACATTGCAATAGCAAGTAAGCGAACAAAGTTTCAAGAATATAGACTTACAATGCAACCTTTTATCATGATCGTAGGCGAATCTCTTGACAGTATAAATAACTACTTCGTGGTTATAGATAGATGAATTCATCAACACCCTTCCAGCTATTTGCAAAAAGCACAAACTTCGTATTTATAATATAAATGTGGTAAACATAATTGTAACTTACCAGTATGGTGCTTACAAAATAGGGGTGGGTATAATTATAATGTTTATGATCTAAGTACCGATCTCGCATATTGTGCATTTATATGAGAAACTGTATATTTTGCTAAGACTATGTAGGTAAAATAATCTTCATTTACTTAAGTTAAAGCCATCATCATCAACATGATGAGTAATTTAAATTAAATACCTAAAAAAAAAAAAATGTTTTGTTATCATACAAAATACTTATGTATAAGTACTCGTTAGACTTATGTTTGTTAAAATATTTTTAAGTACCTATTTCATAAGTTAACAAACAATATTTATGATAAATATTGGTTAATATAATAATTGAAAAAGTTGAGGTAAAAATGACTTTGTACAAATTAACAATGTAAGATTAACTACTCTCGAATGTAACTTTTTATGTTGATTAACGAATAACATATTTGATTCTTCTCTGATGCATACATCGTTATTTAGTATTGTGTATCTACTAGCTATTAAGAGCGCTTACATCCTTCTATTGCCTTTAAGCTTTTTTTAGAAATAATAATGTTTCTATGTGAGTAACTTAAAAAAAAGTTATATTAGCATTTATAGATATAGGACATCAATCATAATTAGCTTTTAAAGATGGTTACAAAAAAATCATAAACATATGAATTTACTTATATTTTTTTATTAAAATTTTATAAAGATAGCTGATAGATGTAAACGCTCTTAAAAATATTATTTTTAGTTGGTCTAATTTAGAATTTTAGAATTTATTAACGATTGTTGAAGAATTTAAATAAAACTTTATTATTTCATATACATTCTTTTAACTTTGAAGTACGGTCTGTGGGCAAATGAAATATGATCGTTCAGTCCTTTTTTTAAAAGGGTGATTTAACTTTTTCGAGTTCGCCAGATTAACGATCTTTTTCAATTCCCTACATATCAACTTTTCACTAGCGTCAAAATGAAGAACTTTTTTACTTCTAGCCTACTTTAATTGGAGTTTTAGCAATGTTGTTTATTGTTCTGCTGGTTTATTGGGTTGATTAATACTGCTAAATACTTAGCTGCTGGTACCATTTCCGATTGACAACAATATACTTAGTTATGCTACAGATTTTAAGTTTGAACGTGCATTGTACTAAAAGCAGCTATCAAACTTAAAATAAAGCTTATTAATATTCATGTCACTTGGAAATGGTAGCTACCTGCAGCTAAGTATTTAGCAGTATTAACCCAATAAACTTGCAGAACAAAAAACAACATTGCTAAAATAGGTACAAATTAAAGTAGTCTAGAAGTAAAAATGTAGATGGGTTGTAGCGAACCCAATAAACCCGCTTAGGAACAACAAACTAGATGGGTTGTAGCGAACCCAATAAACCCGCTTAGGCACAACAAACTAGATGGGTTGTAGCGAACCCAATAAACCCGCTTAGGAACAACAAACTAGATGGGTTGTAGCGAACCCAATAAACCCGTTGAAGAACAACAAACTACATTGCTAAATATACCGATTCAAGTAGGCTAGAGGTAAATATGTAGATTGGTTGTAGCGAACCCACTCAACACGGCTGAAAGCGCGAGTAACTTTGCTAAGTATACCTATTTGAATTGGTTAGAAGTAACAAAGTATATTGGGTATGGCTATCCAGTGGACACGATTGACAGCGCCGAGTAACTTTGCTAAGTATACCAAAATTTGACAAAGTTACTTTGTTAAACATAGAAACGTTCATTAGCTGTGTTTACAAAGTTGATTTGATAAAATCGACGATTTAAGCTAAGATGCTTGGTTATAATTAACAGAATTACTCGATTCACGTTCACAATTAGCTTTGTTGTCTTTATTAAATTAAAAGGTTGGAAGCTACCTAGCCCAGGTTATCAAATTTTAACCAACTTTCTAGATAAATATTACTAACTTACAGTAGCAAAGATGGCTTGTCTAGCATTAGCAATACACTTTGCAGGTTCCCTCCGAAACGAGTTGCTTTGTTGTAAATAGCAATAAGTTATTTAAATCCAACCGTTACGTTTTTTCCGTGTAGGTATACATACCTAAATTAGAAAATGTCATACAGTCATATCACAAAATATAAATTTATCAGCCAAGGCCTCGTCAATGCTATAGTAACTATGATCTAACAAATGTTTTTTTACATATCCGAAAAATTCCACGTCAGGCTTATTTCTAATGTCAATAGGAATTTTATTATATAGTTTTATGGAGACGCAAATGAAACTTTTTGAGGTTTTTGATAACCTATTACGGGATGTCACAATATTTTCCTTATTTCTAGTATTACGGCTATGAGACTCGTATTTAAAAGTCATATGTGTTATATTCTCTCGTACATAAACAATATTTTGGTAAATATACTCACCAGTCAGGGTCATGATGCTTAATTCTCTAAACTTATCTCTACACGAGTCTCTATATTTTAAACCTAAGATATATCTGACTGAACGCTTTTGCAGCATGAATATCTTTTTTGAATCTGCTGCCGTTCCCCAAAACATTACGCCATAACTCATCAGTGAGTGAAAATATGCGAAATAAACCTCTCGTGCTGCTCTTGTGCCCCCCAGCTCCTTAATTTTTTTTATAGCATAAGTAGCTGAGCTTAACTTTTTGGTCAATTCATCAATATGGACTGTCCATGTTAATTTAGAGTCCAGCCATATTCCTAAGAACTTTATACGGTCAGTTCTGGGTAAGGAAAGTTCATTTATTACATTGTGTAATTGGTTGTTTGCTAAACTACTATTTCTACCTAGATAAAAGTTGACCACATGAGTTTTATCGACATTCAGTAATAGGTTATTTACAGAGAACCATTCTTTTAATAAAGGAATAACTTCCTTTATCTTGTGGCTTACAGTTACATTACATTTGTCCTTAATAATTAAACTAGTATCGTCAGCAAATAAAACAATGTCAACATTTAAATCCTTACAAACTACAGAAACGTCATTAACGTAAATTAAAAATAATAGCGGTCCTAATATAGATCCTTGTGGAACACCTAGCTCAATTTTACTTTTATTTGATCTATAACCATTTAATTCCGAGACTTGCTCACGGTCATTTAAATATGACTGAAAAATATTTAGCTCTTTGTTTTTTACTCCGTAGTGTTCAAGCTTACATATGAGAATATCATGACAAACACAGTCAAAGGCTTTGGAGAGATCACAAAAAACTCCATAAGTTTTTTGTGATTTCTCCAGGCCTACCAATATGTCTTGCAATAGCCTAGTTATAGCTTGTCTTGTTGATTTATTTTTCTGAAATCCAAATTGTCTATTGTTAAGTAATCCGTTTTCTACTAAATAATGAATAAATTCTTCAGCCATGTATTTTTCAAAAATTTTACTAATACTTGGAAGCACTGAAACTGGTCGATAGTTATTGCAAAGAGACTTTTTGCCTTTCTTGTGTAGCGGTACTACTTTCGCTATTTTCATTTTGTTTGGAAAATAGCCTTTATCAATACAGTTATTAATTACATGCATTAGAGGCGTAGCAATAAAACACTCTAGTTTCTTAATTAAATAAGGAGTGATGTACCAAAAGTCACTTGATTTTTTAGGTTTCATTTTTCGGATCAATTTTATAACTCGATTTGTACTTATGGGTTTCAGAACAAAGTCATTACTAGAAGCTGGAATATACTTATTTAAATGATGCATTGAATTTTTAACTGAACATTTAAGATTACATGTCAAATCATCTGCAATATTTACAAAATAGCTATTAAAATAATTCACAATGTCAGTTTTATCATACATAAACTTATTACTAACTTCACAGAGTAGTTTATCACAGCTATGGTTACGACTATTACACTCTTTTCCTGTCTCCTCTTTAATTATTTGCCATACACATTTAATTTTGTTAGTTGATTTTGCAACCTTGTCAGCAATAAAGTTTCTCTTAGCTATTAAGCATACATTTTTAAAAAGTTTACTATATTTTGCAATGTAAGAATTGTAAACAGGCTTATCGCAAAGATTCCTCAATGCGTACAAATCGAAAAGCCTTTTTCTCGATACGAGAATTCCTTTGGTAGCCCATTCGTAAAAAGATTTGGGGTTACGTGGACTCATTTCTACAATAGGGGTATGCTCATTCAAACGGTTTAGCAAATAGTCAAAATATGTTTCATAGTCAGGGTACAATGTAATATTAGAGAAATCTTGATGTAAGCTTCCTTTTAAATTTTCTAATTTCTTATTACTAATTTGCCTAAGCTTAATTTTTGGTGGTTTCAAAGTTTCTAAGTTGAGTCTTACATCTACAGATTGAGCATAATGGTCAGATTTCACACCTGGGATTACAAGAACATTTTTTGTTTCACACGAGTCCGTAAAAATATTATCTAGACAAGTCATTGTGGATTTAGTAACCCTTGTAAATTCATATACTTGCTGCTTTAGTAAAAAACTATCCATCAAGTCAGTTACAATAAGACAGTTACTATCACGGTTTATAAAATTAACGTTAAAATCACCACATATTATAACCGTTTTATTGTTATTACATGTAAGTTTATCCAAACACTGTTCAAGCTTAGCTGCGAATTTATGTAGGTCTGCTGAAGGTGATCTGTAAGCTACTACAATAATAGCGTCCTTAAGTTCTATGCACGCTAATTCACAAGTCAATTCCTCAGACATTTTGGATATATCATTCCGAGCTTTAAATTTTATGTTCTGTCGTATCAGTATGAGACATCCTCCGTGATCACGCTTAGATCTACAAAAGGAGGAAGCTTTTATAAACCCTTCTATATTAAAAACAGAAATATTATGCTGTTTTAGGAATGTTTCAGACATGCACATAATATCAATCTTTTGAGCACCTAGGAAAAGACCTAGCATATCTGCCTTGTTAAAAACACCTTGCACATTTTGGTGACAAATAGTTATTTCACAACCTCTGAGGTCACTGCGTGATGAAAATTTTTTGAATATTTATTGTCCTGGACGTTATGGTCATCCCCTCTTGTTAGCAGGACTAAATTCCTGCAGTTGTTCTTCTTCAACAAAAGTGCTACAATGGTAGCGGCTGTAAAATTAATTAAACTTTGGTTCGCTCTTGATGCGTTCAAATCAACAATCGTCATGTTAGCATTCAAAGCCGCTAAAGCAAACAGCTTGCTATTTAGTTTATAGATGGCGTTGTTTTCTCTCTCAGTCTTATATGCAATTGTAGTTACTATAAGTTTGCTTGTTATCAAATCTAAAATTTTCGCTGCGTTATCTAATTTACGCAGATACCCATTAACATCAGTTTTCACAGTATCATAGTCTCCGATTAAAATGACAACATCATTTACACTAAGGTTTTGCAGGTCATCCAAGATTATGTTGTGATAATGGTTAAACGGTTTGCATATATTTTGTACTGTGTAGCCAATTGGAAGGTGGTTTATTAATGGATGGGTCACATTACTTCCATGTGCGTCTGAGAAGATAATCAGCGATTTTGCAATCTTTTCACTTGATATCTTTTTAGGAGAACTCATTTTATTAAGTTCTTTATTGTTCTTATGCTCTTTACCAGCAGGTTTGTTATAATTTGGACTTGGCAATGTTTTGTTTTCTCCCTTGTCTATTATGGTTTTTAATTTATACAATTGTGCCTCAAGGAAGATAATTTTGTCGTAGGTGATTTCACGCTCTTTAAGATCCTCCTCATTTTTTTGTATGATTTCAAGGAATTTTTCTCCTTCTTTTTGAAGAGCTCGAATTGTTTTCTCTCTCTCCACCAATTCTGCATTGATGAGCTCATTGAGCGATGTCAACTCCTTAATTTTAATATTATTTCGTATATACTTTCTGGTCAGAGTCTTTACATTCAAGTTCCTTTTTCGGAAACATTTAAATCCTTTTTTAGAAAAGGAGGTTGTTTGAAGTAGAAGTTCGCTGTATCTCAATTGCAGTTCAGTATTTTCTTGCATTTTTTTATCTAAGTCTTTTTCTAATTCTGTTATCGTCACACATAAGTTTTGATTCTCCCATATCTCTAAATCCTCCTTTAATTTGGAGTTGTCCTTCATTAACTCTAAATTAACTTTAGTCAGCTCTATTCCCTTTTCTTCCTCTTCACAAGTTTTTTTCTTCAACTGTTGGATCTGTCTACATTGTATTTCGAATTCTTTAATGTTACTTTCTTGTTCATCAAGTAAAGTTTTATTTAACAATTCTTGTTTTTTAAGCCTTTTCTTTAAGTTTTCAATAGTTTTACAATAGTTATTTATGAAACATTCTGATGCGGCGGATGATGAACAATTCTAGACCAATGACTTTTTTGTCACGGTAGTTAGGTATATGTCACAAGAACTGTCAGTTTCTTTAGTGAATTTGACAGTTCTAGTGATATATATCTACCGTGACAAAAAAGTCACTGGTCTAGAATTGTTAAAGGTGATGAATTTGCCAATTTGCCCCTCCGTCAGTGATTTTAGTTTTTAGGCAAAAAAGGTCTACATTTCTAAAACACTGGTTACTTACAAATGCATTTGGTAGAGTCCTGGACATCAGTAGTCCAAGTAGCTGGACAGTAGCATTTCACAACACTGCGATACTCGTTGAGTGCTACACAGCGGTAGTCGCACCCACAATCCTATAACAAAAGAAAGTAATTCTTCAGAGAAAAGGAATGAAAGTCAATATAAGTAAGACGAAGATTTCTAATTACAGCTGTAGGCCCTACCACAAGCTCTGTGTGGCTCTGGTTTTGAGTCTGTGTGAGTGTTGACTAAATAAATCCTACGTCGAAACGTCACACACACAATATAATACACTGGTGAGCACTCACACAGACTCAAAACCCGAGGCAGAGGTGGAGCCAGACAGAGCTTGTGCTAGGCCTACAGCTTCCACAAAACTCAATCTTTGGCCCTATCCTGATACATGAATATAAAAATCAATGAGTGCGGTAGCCCGTGTAGCACCTTTGCACCTGTGTTCGAATAAATCGTATGGAGCATCTTAAATATCTAGGCGTTACGATCGATGAGAGACTGTCTTTTGGTATATGCTCACTTTCGGGGAGAGCTAATAATGCTTGTGTACACGCGGCACTCTGTCAGTCGATCTTGACTTATTGCATCCCAGTCTGGGGATCCCACCCCGCTGCCCGCTGAATTCGAGGCCGCGGCCCTATGACTAAACTAGAGAGCACAATGATTAGTGCTCAAGGTTAGGCTTAGAAAGCTCTAAAGCTAAAGATAATGCGATATCAAAGATTGCTCCTCCTAAGATCAGCCGCCACCGTGGATGCCATCACTAATGCTCGCAGCAGTCAAAGACACCACTTACATGTATAGCCGGAATAATGATGACCTCCCCCGGGCCCGCTCGCGAGGCCACGTTGACCTCGCTCCAGTCCTTGATAGCCCGGGAATTCTCAACGTACGACCAGCCTCCCCCACCGTGGATGCCTTCGCCGTCACTGGTGCTGCCACCTGGGGAATGATCCATCAAAGTCAACGTTAAATAATATGTATTCAGTTATATCACTAAGATCACTTTGAAACGTCTTAAAGCTAGGTGAGTCTAGGTGCCAGTTCCACGCGACCAAGCCTAGAAGAACAGGCAACAAACTAGATCACCAAGTCATAAGACATAAGAGTGGTTGTTGTGAAAGGATCATACAAAAAACGGTAGGAATCAAGCCGTAGTTTGTTGCCTGTTCTTCTAGTTTTGGTCGCATGGAACTGACACTCAGACTCACCTTAGCTTTAAGACGTTTCAAAGTGATCCTTGTGATAATACTGAATAAATAAATAAATCTTTGAGTTTTTTTATTAAAAGACTAGATAAAAGACTAGAGAAAAGCTAGGCTAGATTGTCCTAATAAATAGTTTGGACAATCCACACTATCTAGCCCCAAACGAAGTTAATAACCTTAATAGATTATAAAGTAGCTAATCTAGAGTGGTATCTCACCTTGCCAGCCTCCGCCCCCGCCCCCGCGCACGCAGCCCCCTCCCCCGCCCCCGAAGCCCCCATGCGCGGCCCCCACGCACGCGGCCCCGCCCGCGCCCCCCTCCCGCACCGCCCCCCCTCGCACCAGCTCGAAGCCATGCGTGCTGGGGCCTGATCTGCTCATCCACCCACCGCCAGCACCTGGAAATCCATTCAGCCATTGAGTCATTGGGATACTCCCTCAAGATTATAATTAATTCAATCAATTTAACTTGAGGATAACGCAGTGGGCTGCAATTGATAAGAGAAACCAAGAGAAGTAGCCCCTATATTAACATACCTGAGGTCTTCCCCGGCTGTCCATACATATATCCTGACTCGGGGGTCCCGTTGGTGGCAGCTCGGCCGTGTTGCGAGCCATCGTCTCTGAAGGCCCCCACGGAGAGGCCCCCACCGCCACCGGCTACTAGCAGGGGGTAGGCTTGCTCTGAGTCACTTAGCTGGAAGATAAATGAAGACTTCAGTGGTATTTTTGTTTTGTAAAAGGATCATACAAACAAACGGTAGGAACCAATTACTTGGAGCCTGGGTCGCGCACCGTTCGGTTTCAGAGGAACTTCCTCCCGCGAACACTCAGCCTGTGGAATGATCTCGCTGCTGAGATTTTCGGACTATAGCATGGGGTTCTTCAAAAAGGGCGTTTTAAAAGTTTTAAAGGGTCGGCAACGTGCTTGTGATGTCTCGGGTATTGCAGGCGTCCGTGGCTACGGTAACCGCATCAGGTGGGCCATATGCTTGTTCCATCAGCTAGTCAAATAAAAACAAATACTCACCACGAAGACATAGGTCCCGCCGCCACCGCCGCCGCCTCCGTCCGTGACATGCGTGTTCCGCACCTCATGAGTCTTGCTCGTGAACATTTGTGTGTCGTTGGACCGACGGAAGCAGTCCTCGCCTTCTTGTGCTGATAGAGTCTGGAATAAATGGAGCAGTAGTAGTGCTACGAATGGAGAAGGATCGAAAGTGCCAGTCGAACGGTTACCAGTCGGCTGACCCAGATATGTCTAGTGGCACATAACTTTAGCGCTGAGCGATACGCGGAGGAGATAGCTGCGCATGCGTCGTAGTGTGTGCATGTCGCGCACACTGGATGTGTGGATGTGTGCAGAGTGTCTAATTGGTACAGAGAGCGGAGTGCGACTGGAGAGCCAATCAGCGCTACGCACGCCCGCCCTTCATACCGCTAGTGGGGGACTAGCGGTATGAAGGGCGGAGTGATTAATGTAATTTTTTTGGATATTTCTCGTTTTATTTTTAAAAAGTTATTAATGTCATTTTACTCATTAGGTAAAGTACTTTCGATATCAGTTTAAAGTTTTTTGATATCTGCAATAGTTACGGAATAATCGCCTGTGCACACTTAACGATTACACCCTGTAGACCATAATTATCTCGCTCCGCCTTGGCAGAGGGTGGCTCACGTAGAGGTTTTTAGAGGGTTTGAGCCCCACATATTCCTTCTGTCACCCAAAGGCAAGTCTCACCAGACTCACCCGTTTCAAAGGGATTCTGTGAGGATTTTTGTGATTCTACTGAAGGTCTACTTGTTTTGATATAGCTTTAGCTTATTGCCTGTTCTTCTTGGCTTGTTCGCGTCTCCTAGTCTCACCGAATGTGTCAAGGGAATCTTGTGGATCTTTATGATTCTACTGAAGGTCTTCTAAGTCCTTACCTTCTTGCACGCGTTCTGTTCTTGCTGCCTTACCAGCATACACAACAGGTTCCTTCTAAGCATCTGCCGTAATATTTGGCTTCTAGACTCATCTAGCTTTAAGACCCTTATACTTTGTTTTGTTTTTCAAAGTGATTCTTGGAATTGCAATGAATAAAATTTTATTGAGTTTGAGTTTTGATAAAGCTTTAGTTTTTTGCCAGTTCAGACTCACCTGTTTCAAAGGGATTCTGTGAGGATCTTTATGATTCTACTGAAGGTCTTCTAAGTCCTTACCTTTTTGCAGGCGTTCTGTCCTTGCTGGCCAACCAGCATGTATATCAGTTCCCCTCGATGCAGCTGCAGCAAGGTCCGTACTATAGCCCCATGAGACACTCCCACCCGAGCTGAACCCAGGCCACCACTCGCGCCAACTGCTATTATACTGAAATATGAAAATTCGTCTTATTCTCTCTTATGATTATGAGCCATATTAGGGCTCACGCTAGGAAATTCATTTTGTAAATATTTCATTTAGGTTTTGGTTAGATTTTTTTAAGATATTAATTTTAGTTAGGGTCGCCGTCGTGTAAAGTAAATCGATGAGGAGGACTATATCTATGTATAAAAAAGAAAATCGTGTTAGTTACACTACCTACTGATGATGACAAAATCCAGCCCTCAAAGCTTGGGCTTTAGATAGATAGATAACTTTTTAATTTACTCATAAACACACAAGTACAGCAGAAATTATGCAATGCAGAATGCAATATTACACCCAGACAGAGAACAAACATCTGGGTTCACCACACAAATATTTTTGCTCGGTGGGAATCGAACCCACGACCTACGGCGCAGAAGGCAGAGCTAGTACCAACTGCGCTGAGAGGCCAGTCAGTAAAATTACCTACAAGCATGTTTGAAGTCTTCAACCAGCGCGTCCTACCTGTAATGACCTATGCTGCCGAAACGTGGACACTAACAGTAGGGTCGGTCTACAAGCTGAAAGTCGCTCAGCGAGGTATGGAGAGAGCTATGCTCGGAGACTCTCTGAAGAATAAAATCCGGAACGAGGCTATCCACAGAAAACCAAGGTGGTCGACATAGCTCAAAGGATTAGTAAGCTGAAGTGGCAGTAGGCCGGTCATGTTTGCCGTAGAACAGACAATCGTTGGAGCAAACGAATACTAGAGTGGAGACCGCGTTTAGGTAAGCGTAGTGTAGAGCGCCCTCCGTCAAGGTAGCGAGCACTGGAGGAGAAGAGCCGAAAACCGGGCTCAGTGGCGCGTCTTGGGAGAGACCTACGTCCAGCAGTGGACTAATATAGATTGATGATGATGTTTGAAGAATGTTATGAGAGTGAATGAAGCGAGGTACGTCAGGATCGTAGCAAGTGGAAATCCGTGATCACTGCCATCTGAGCTGTGAGGCCAGTCTGAGAGTCTGAGAGGCATACATAACCAACCCAACTTACGTATAAAGTCCTTCAGCAGGCACCTCCCAAACTTGCAATCCCTGGTAAGGAGGGTTCTGTACCACGGACACGCCGACCGATGTGTTTTTGTATGCGTTATCACACATCGTCTGGTTGGGGCCGTAGCGGCCTGATGCTCCGCACGTGGTGAATTTGTAGTCTGGAATTCGGATTAGAATAAAAAATAGCTGACCATCCACACAACACTATCTAGCCCTTAACTAAGCTGAGTTTGTACTATGGGAACCAGATAGCTGATTCAACACATTTTTTTATGTAAATACTAGCTGCCTGTCCCGGCTTCGCACGGGTGGACATTTATTTTTTAAACACATAAATATAGCCTATGTTACCCAAGGTGAATCTACGTCCAGCAGTGGACTGATATCAATTGATGATGATGATGAAAGTACATTCTATAACGTTTAGGAGCACTATTTTCTAGGACATTCTGTCCAAATCTAGAATTCAGAACCGTTTGCATGGATATATTTGAGTATTCTAAATAATTCTGGATTACTAACGTTTGGGTGGGAGCATTCCGGATGCTAACCGACTTTAAATTTGATTATTCCAGATCATTCGAGAACCATAAATAACATTCTAGAGCGTCTATGTGCATTCTGTTCTCGTCAAAGTCGTAAATTTTCTGAAAAATCCCTAAGCGATAGAAAGGGATAGACATATATAAGTCCCTACGCGGAGTTTATCGCGTTCCAAATTAGGACAGGAATTTTTTATAGATATAGATGTACACATAGAATACAAGAGCTGTGAAGGCAGTCAAATTTAAGGCAGAAGAAGGAGAGAAGGCACTATAGCAAGGCAATAGTAAACACCAGTTGCCCCTGACACTATATATGTAAATCATCTACAATAGATGCAAAGGCTTTACTTATTTCTTTGCAGAAGATGAACTCACATATTTGATCCACAAACGAGTCATGCGGGCTGGTCTTCTCCTCCAACACAGGGTCGTAGTACTTGTAATCACCCAACTCTCCTGGATCTATGTTGAGGCCAAAGCATTCTGGAGCCATACTGAAGTCATCTATAGCAGTGTCGGAATAGATGCGCATGCCCATGCGAGTTTTGAACTGGAGGTAGTATCTGAGAAGAAAAATACAAATACAAATTCATTTATTTACTAAAAAGAAGATACAAAGCTTGCTCAAGCTACTGGGAGTCCCCGCAATAAGACAAAAACAAAAATAGCACTAGGTTATTGGAGTTTCTTTTAAGTTTTGCGCCAAAAAGTCTTTTTTTCATGTGTATATTTAATGGATGATCAACAACCTAAAAGGAAACCGCAAGAATTCAAAATAACCTTTGTAATCCTTTTGCCGTGAGTAGTTTTCTTATTTTGTGTTGTGTACCTCAAGGCACACTTTTAGGCTCCATTCTATTTCTTCTTTATATGGTAGGTAACTCCCATTAAATTGCCTTTATAAAACAAGGTTAATAAAGCCTTGTCTACCATACATAATGATTTCCCCAGCAAAATGATCATAATCCTCTTGTTTCATAGTTCTGCGGGCCAACTGAGATTATTTTGCAATTTTATTTTATTGCTTCTTTTTGAAGAGAGAATGGATGATTTTTTTGAGTTCATCGACGACCTCATCGTAGAAGCCTCGACAGCTACGATATACGGAAAATGTAGAAAAAGTGCGGGCTTGTGCAATGCCAATGTGTATTTAAGGGCCATTGAAAATCTCGGTTGGCCCGAGAATTAGGCTCCAGGGGCCTAATTCTCGGGCCGATCTCGATCATTTTGCAATTTTAGTTTATTCCTTTTTTTACAACCCCACACTTTTTCACCGTTTTCCGTATATCGTAGCTGGCGAGGCTTTTACGATGAGGTCATTGATGAATTACTCAAAGAAATCTGCCATTCTCTCTTCAAAAAGAAGCAATAAAATATAATTGCAAAATGATCGAGATCGGCCCGAGAATTAGGCTCTAGATCTTAACCATATTTAGAAGTAGAGATTGTTCAATCATAAACTGTACGGGGCGTACGTACTATTTCAGCTAGTCAAAGTAAATTGTTCTTTATCAATTACATTACAAGGATCGTTTTTAATTACTTTGCTGTGAGTCATTTTTAGACTGTTTTATCTATAGTAAAGTTACAGTCTTACCTTCTCGTGATATTAGGCAGGAATATAGCAGCTCTATACCAATTCGGACCCTTGTCTTTGGTAGAGAACCATAGAGGAATAGTGTTGTTTCCCCGGTTGGTGATCTCCACCACCTCTACGCCAAGAGAGCCGTAGTTCCGTCCGTATTGGTAGTAGTAGAACCTTATCTGAAAGGAGTAAGGTATAATAATTTAGACAAGCATAATTATAGATCAAAGATTCGGTTATTTGCCTTATTTGCTATCTTTTTCTAAGACTTATTCAGGCGTTTCTTGATAAAATATCTGAGATTTAGGTCTTTTAGATTTGTTATTATGAGAATTAGGTACTCCATTTAAAATCATGTCTCTCCCCCCGCAAATAATCTACGGTAGACGCAAATATATGTGTATTACATTTTAAATTTGTTGAGACTCATTAGAATCTAGTCCCTAGACAGTAAATCCATTTTTTCCTTTTTAATTTGGTGTATCGTTGTTTTCTTAAAGAAAAGCAATTGTGATTAAATTGCTTTACTTTTAGAAGACAATTAGAAATTGAATTACAACAAACTAGAAATTGAGCAATAAGAAACTATAAATTGAGTAACAATAAACTGGATATTGAAAAACAAAAAACTGGATATTGAGTAACTAGAAACTGGAAATTGAGTAGGTAACAAGAAACTAGAAACTGATTAACAAAAAACTTAAAAATGAGTAAAAAAAAACTAGAAATTGAGTAACAAAGAACTGGATATTGAGTAACTAGAAACTGGAAATTGAGTAGGCAACAAGAAACTGAAAACTGAGTAACAAGAAACTAGAAATCGATAACTCACCATGCAACAGTTGTAGTATTTGGAAGTGTTGTTCCCGTGTACTTTAGGGGGAGGGTTGAAGATAGTTGTCCGCATGGAGGCGGTGGATGCGAAGTCTGCCTTCTCCTGAAAACACAAACATGTGTTTGGTTTCTTGATCTTTCCTTATCAACGTACCCTCCTTCTTCTAGTAGTGTCACTAGCCTCTGAGAGGCCTACGTGCCCCTTTTCTCTTTGATAATATTACGGACCTGACCTGGCATAATAGCCATCTTATTCCTTACTCCTTTTCGTTTTAGGCAGAAGCTGTTTCATTTACGTAATGTATTTCATTGCAATGCAAAACTTTATAGAGCCATCATGATTTTGGTAACTTCACTTTTTTGTGTAAACGATCAAATTAGTTTGAATCACAGTTGCGGGGGCTTGTCTTTACATGGAATTATTATCAGAATATGTTTAAAGGCCTGCGCACATCTAGCGCGATGGCGATGGTAATTACTGAAACGCTGTCAAATATTGCTGTCATTATTTGTCAGCGTTTCACTTATCGTCATCGCCATCGCGCTAAATGTTGTACTGGCTTTTACTGTGATTACTCTTGGTTTTTAAAAAGGCTTGCTGTTCGCTTCATAATCCCTTCTTACCTTCTTCGAACTCTGATATCCCTAAGTTTTAAAACGGTTCGCTGCACTCGTCATATCTTAAATCAAATCATTCAATCAAATCAAAATAGTCTTTATTTAGTTCAATTCCAAGAATCACTTTGAAACGTCTTAAAGCTAGGTGAGTCTAGGTGCCAGTTCCACGCGACCAAGCCTAGAAGAACAGGCAACAAACTACGGCTCGGTTCCTACCGTTTTTTATAAGTCCTTTTACAAATCAAAAATAATAGCAGTGAAGTTCCAGTGTGGTGCCACTTCACTTAGTCAGACGTATGCAATGCAATAATACAAAAGCAAAAGTTTCACAGACGCCACGCTTCAAAGTTATAATAAAGTATCTACACAGCATAATATGCATCATATCTTATCTCAATCTCAATATCTCAATCTCAATAATTTTTTATTCATTACGATGCAAGAATCACTTTGAAACGTCTTATAGCTAGGTGAGTCTAGGTGCCAGTTCCACGCGACCAAGCGTAGAAGAACAGGCAACAAACTACGTCTCGGTTCTTACTGTTTTTTTATATGATCCTTTTACAAATCAAAACTTACCTTATTCGGACCCGTGACGTTCATGTTCACGAAAAAGTACCACCCAACACAACTAGTCAATGTCTGGTTCATATGCGCCGGTATCAGAAGTGGGACCATCATGGTGGGCCGAGGGATTGGGATGCCGCAAGTGTGGTCGTAGTTCGGTCCTGTTTTGTCCGTCGGAGTGGGACCACTGTGTCTGGACCATTTTAGAATCGGCCTGGGAAGTACAGACAAGTTTAAGCATAAGCATACTGTTACTATGCTGGGAGATTCACTACGTGATAGAATAAGAAATGAGGATATCCGTAAGAAGAACCAAGGTCACCGACATAGCTCTTAGACTTAGAATTATTAAGTTGAAATGGCAATGGGCAGGTCATATAACTCGAAGAACTGACAACCGTTGGGGAATAAAGGTTCTCGAATGGCGACCACGAACCGGAAGACGAAAAGTAGGGCGGACAAACACCAGATGGACTGACGACATTGTTAAGATCGCTGGAAGTCGGTGGATGGAAAGAGCTCAGAATCGTTCTTCCTGGAAACGTGTAGGGGAGGCCTATGTCCAGCAGTGGACTTCTTCAGGCTGATGATGATGATGATACTGTTACTGTTAGACCACTGGTGGTCTAGTGGCAGCAGCCCCACCTTCCGATCCTAAGGTCGTGGGTTCGAATCCAGTCCACGAATGGTTTTTCTATAGAAAAATTTATGTGCACAATGCTAGTGCTCTCAAACGGTGAAGGAAAACATCGTGAGGAAACCCGCGGCTTAGTCAGCTCCGCACGTATTGACCATGTCATTCCTGTGGATTAGGCCGACTAAGCTGTCAGGATGGTATAGGTGCTGGGTAAGCCTATTCCATCCAAAAAGCTCTGTCTGGCTCTGGTTTAGAGTCTGTGTCATGGCCTGCGCACACCTAGTTTGCTGGCGGTAGCGATCAGTGAAACGCTGTCAAATATCGCTGTCAAATCCCAAATCTGACAGCGATATTTGACAGCGTTTCACTGATCGCTACCGCCAGCGAACTAGGTGTGTTCGAGCCTTGAGTGCTCCACCAGTATAATATACTGTGTGTGTGACATTTCGACGCAGGTTTTATTTAGACAGCACTCACACAGACTCAAAACCAGGGCCAGAGACAGAGCCAGACAGAGCCAGACAGAGCTTGTGGTAGGCCTACAGAATACGTTTATACCAGCGATTATTGGTTCTTCGACAAACATACACTTCACTGCCACTTCAGCTCAAAAAAAACAGTATCAAACTTACTGTGGTATATCTTCAAATCCACAAGTATCTATTTCGAAGTTACAATAAGATCCGTACGGCATTTTATCTGAAACAAGCATGCATTTAATCATAATGTTCCTTGTGTTAATATTCCTTCGAACCGGATTAGCCTCCTTCGAGCCTGCGGCAATGGCAATGGCGATCAGCCGAAACGCTGTCATATTTGACAGCGTTTCACTGATCGCTACCGCCAGCGAACTAGGTGTGCGCAGGCCTTTAGAGTATCCTAATTGTAGCTTGAAGTCATCGTACGATGATGCATGCGAAGTTTCATCGTACGATGAAATCGCATCGCGTCATCACGCAATCTATGGCCAATTAGGACGATGCTCTAGTTTCTATGACTCCATAGAACAGCTACATGAACATCGAGAGAGCTATGGGCGCGGTCCACTAGTAAAATATGGTAACTAAAAATAGAGCATAAAAGCCACACTTTCCAATTTAGGTGTGGCACATTGCGTGATCTCTTATCTACAAATTTGAACACACCTGTAGGCCTACCACAAGCTCTGTCTAGCTTTGTCTCTGGTTTTGAGTCTGTGTGAGTGCTCACCAGAGTATTACTAGCAGTTGGTGACCGAGCTTCGCTCGGTATTTTTTTTGTGGTCAACTGTTGTTGTGAATTATAAGTATTATAACTGTGTGACGTTTTGACGTAGGATTTATTTAGTCAACACTCACACAGACTCAAAACCAGAATCAGAGACAGAGCCAGGCAGAGCTCATGGTAGGCTTACTGAATATAAGGTTTTTGACTATGACTTACCACAGTTCTGGTTCTCATCGCTGCCGTCGTCGCAGTCCTTGACGAGGTCACATACTTGGCTGAGCTTGATGCAAGAGTCTTTCTGTAATTTTCAATAAAAAAATATTACTTATTCAGCTCTCATAGCTCGGTTGGTGGTAACTCCTGCGCTGGAGTTGATGTCTTCTGCGCTGGAGGGCGTGGGTTCGATCCCCACCGAGAACAAACATTCGTGTGGTGAACATAAATGTTTGATCATGCTACAGCTAATAGGAACAGCGTCAATGCAAAATGTAAAAATCTATGTCTACAATTTTCTAACACGTAGGAGCTTTTCTATGTCCATCCTTTTCTATCACATAAGAATTTTTCTACAAAATTCTACATTTTGCCAGTGTTCAGATTCAGACAAAATGTTTTTTAAATATTCCAGAATGATCTAGAGATTCTAGGGAATAAGACTACCCGGGTAACGCCGGTACTCACTGCTCATATTAGTGCGGGTGAAAGTTGGCGCCCCAACATGGTATAATTAATTATTATATAATTAAGTAATATATTCATATTAATTTACAAGATAATATTGAGACAATAAATACCTTCATTATCTTGCATTTCAGCTGTCCAGGAATGCACTCCCCATTATAAACCGGTGGTTCAGGAACACATTCTATCATCCTTATATTGTCTACCGCTATATGAGGTAGGGGGTATGCTAGGTTCACGTAGTTAGGTCTAGTGATCTCGATGATAATTCGCACTTCTTGGGATATCTTGCCTATCATCAAACGCATTGGGTTCCACCTGTAACGAGGGTATTAGCATCAGAAGGCAATTCACGTGGTCAATTTCACAAATAGTGTTTTCTAATCTTGTCACTCAATCTATCGTGGTCAGTGGTGGTGGCTTAACATCAGGTGGGCCATAGCAATTTGTATGAAAAAAAAGGCTTGGTACGGGACCCCCCATTGTGTTTGTCAAAGTTGCTAAAAAGTGCTATGTTAGGACTTAATAAGTAGGTAGGTACTTATGTTTATAAGTAGCGCACTAAAAGGTGTTATGTTTTTGTTAGGACTTAATAAGTATGTTAGCATACAGCTCGTAGAACCGAAAGCTGCTGGGGAATAAAGGTTCTAGAATGGCAACCACGAACCGGAAGCCGGAGTTAAAAAAAACATACCAACAATTTAGGTGATTTTTATGCAATCTAATGGAACAACCATATGGTCCACCTGATGTGGGCCCCAACCCGATGTGTGTGTGTGTGAAGATTGCGGGTAGTCCTAGGTAACATGAAAAAGCTACTCACATTTCAAAGTTATCACCAGTCACCTCCTGCAGGATCCATTGGACGTCCGAACTCGTAGATTCTGACACCAGCTTTATACTGGCATTTTGCATCCTGCTCTGATGTAGTCTCGCTTCGAACTGTGGGAAAGAGAAAGATATAGTTACCTAAGTATTGGTATTGGTCTAGCTAGACTACTTAACAAAAGACATATAATGATAAAACTATTGCCATCTCTTACCACTGGGTAATGACAAACAGTGACAGAGATATCTTTAACCAATGATTCAAAAAATCGCTTACCTACATTCTATTTATGCGGTCAATAAGTAGGATTTAGTGCTATGCAAAGAGGCTGTATTAGAAGCATTTTCTACTCAATGTATTGTTTAAAACGTTCCATTTTCAAATGACTTTACCGCCACAAGATGCTTGTATTGTTTTAGTTCATTACAAAACAAGCTATGCAAAACTCCTTGGTGAAACAATCTCTTTTCTTTTAAAATGTTATGAAAACTATTTACTGAAAAAATTATACATAGATACACACTGCGTGCGTCTATGACTATTCTATCTAACGGATGCAGTATTTTACTATTCATTTGAATGAATGATTTCTTTTCTCCTATAAAAACTATATTTTGTTTGTCTAAACTCTAGACTAGACTTCTTACTATTAATATAGGAGGTAGTCCTTACCTTACAGTCTTCCCACAAACTCCGAAATGGCGGTGACTTGATGACCATGCTTTCCATTGTTGGGTCTACGGGTAAGTACAGGAAATGACCTGGAACAAAATAAAAATTCCTGATTAATCGTTGTATTGATGCGAACACCGGGTGTGTGTGGAGTGACCCGGATGAGAAAAAATAGTAGGTAATTAGTAGGTACAAATATTTATAAAATGCACAACAATAAAAGGTACAAAATACAAAAAATAGCGGAGTTATCTGCAGACCGTTAAAAACGATCTAGAGATAGTTTAACTGATGCAAATCAGTGCCAGATGGAAGCGTCCCCAAGACGCTGGCAGCATTGGGAGGCGATAATGTACATCATGTTAATGTACCTACACACTGTTATTACGATGCCAGTTAAGCCACATGCACACTGGAGCAATTCAAACATGATCATTTGCTTTTTTGTTCTGGAACTGGATACTTATGCCTTGTCCTTGATACTTTATAGGGCGGATCCGACTTGGATACATTAGGTTATGTTAGAACATAAAAATTACGCACAAGGCGAGCGAGCAGAGCGAGCGTGCCGCGGTAGCAGCCGCCGCAGTGCCAGAAAATGTTTTTTTCCCAATACCCTCAAAAAGGCTGTCCCGTTTATTACAATTGTCCATCACTAGATATAAAAATAATAATTGAAATATTAATCTGCGACAGTGTACACGGGCCTTTACAATTTCCCAGTGGAAAAAAGTGGCATCGTTTTAACAGTGCGTACATTAACTGGCCGTACAATAACCGGACCCGCAGCATTGCCACGCTGAACACCCCTTAGGTCATGTTTAGTTATGATTGGCTATAAATAAGTACCTCTTCTGAGAGATACAACTTAAAATTTCTAACAAAACTTTATGCTTACCTACGCTTATTTATAAAAACGACTTTTGTTCGTTACTTTTTCACTGATCTGCTTTTTTCAAATTACAAAACTCCTTTCAAAATACTTTTCCTAAGCTTATTCCATCAGCTAAAAGTATAAAAATAAAATAACCATATGAAGCTCCCAGTAGCCCTGCGGATTATTTAGCACTGGTAAACAAGTAGGTACCTATACAACGCGTTCAAATTGAAAGACTCTTCACACGGTCCATCAACTAAGCAGTTCCGGTTTGGAGGGTGTCGGCCATTGTCGGCTCATACCACTATGCCAAAAATGGATATACTTACTCGTACCGACACACGCACGGATAGGCATGAAAATACATATTATTATGGACAATCCACCCAGCGCTATTGTAAGAAGTCAGTGGATAGAAAGGGCTCAGAATCGATACTCCTAGAAATGAATAAGGAAGTCCTGTCCTTCCAAGAAGGAATGTAAATAAATAAATAAAAATGTCCATTAGGCCTACCACAAGTTCTGTCTGGCTCTGTCTGTACGCAGTGGAAGCGTGCTGGGCCCATAACCTGATGGGTTTTGGCAATAAAAGAGTTGTAATAGAATAAACTCGTATTATTATATTTGGAATCGACACACCGTACAGTAGAGGTTAGAGCAGAGAGAGAGACGGGGCACAGCCAGAGAGCGAGACAGCCTACCGGCAGTGCTTGTCACAATGACAGTGACATACATTACATAATGAGTGTTTACTAAAGATCCAACACTCTGGCTCTGGTTTTGAGTCTGTGTGAGTGTTGACTAAATAAATCCTACGTCGAAACATCACACACACAGTATAATCCACTGGTGAGCACATAGACTCAAAACCAGAGCCCCACACACACAGTACCTATAATACACTGGTGAGCACTCACCTAAACTCAATACCAGTGCTAGAGACAGAGCCAGACAGAGCTTGTGGTAGGCTTACAGCAGTGGACTTTAAGCTGATTGATGATGAGGTTTACGCTAATATCTACTAGCAAACGGATATGTTAATTTGTCCATCCTCAACCCACGCTGTCTCGACTTCGACTTACATGACTGATATAACTATAATCAACCCACATCCAGGAGCATGTATCTAATCACCTATCTCCAACTCCATAGTCTAGTCTAGACTGCCTCTCAGCTCAGGGGCTCAATTCTAGACCAGTGGCTTTTTTGTCACGGTAGATATATATCACAAGAACTGTCAAATTCACTAGAGAAACTGACTGTTCTTGTGATATATATCTACCGTGACAAAAAAGTCACTGGTCTAGAATTGAGCCCCAGTAGGTACCCCAAGTTCTGTCTGGATCTGTCTCTGGCTCTGGTTTCGAGTCTGTGTTAGTGTTGACTAAATCAATCCTACGCCGAAACGTTAACACACACAGTATAATTCTTTCTGAGCAGTTACACAGACTCAGAACCAGAGACAGAGCCAGAGCCTGACAGAGCTTGTGGTACCTAGGCCTACAGTTCAGTTGGTGGTTGTGTGTTTATGTGTGGTCGTCACAACATGTCTATCCATGTCATCTTTCACACAGTTCATCCATGTTTTCTTTGGTCTACCTCTGCTCACATATCCACCCACATCCATACTCATCACTCTCCTAGTCACATGACTTTCTTCCCTCCTTATGACATTATAAACTGTATTTGAATACTGAAATAAATACTTTTTCTGAGGATTTTCCCGCTTTAGAACCTTTGATAGTAAGTAGAAGAAAACATTTGTGGTCTAGTGGTAGCGGCCCCGTCTTCCGATCCTAAGGCCGTGAGTTCAAATCCAGTCGTGTACCAGTGAGTTTTTTTTTACCGAAAAACTTTGCACACAATGCTCTCAAACGGTGAAGGAAAACATCGTGAGGAAACCCGCGGCTTAGTCAGCTCCGCACGTATTGACCATGTCTTTCCTGTGGATTAGGCCGACTTAGCTGTCAGGATGGTATAGGTGCTGGGCAAGCCTATAATCCTGTCCCAGGCACTATAGCGTCCCGTAAGTAGGGGTATGAGTAATCACCAGTTGCCCCGACGCTATATAAACCATCTTCAATAAATGCAACACCTGGTTTACATTTTTTTTTTGTTGAGTATTAGAACCTCCTTTTTGTAGCAGTTGTTTTGCAAGTTGAATCGCGATCTGTTCAGCTAAGTATAGCAAGAAGTATCTATAAACATGCTAGCATCATGTAAATTGCACTCATTCCAGACGAAGATTATTCTTAGAATGTCGCCACTCGGCTTTGGTCTTTTTAATCTATGCTGAAGCTTCAGGGCTACCACGAGCTCCATATGGTTATGGCTATGGCAGTCAAATTGTGTATAGATAGGCTGACCCACACATACATTTCCTTCTTGGGTTTGAATGTGTTCAAACGACAGAGTGCTGGGAAGGAGTGGATGAGAATCGCTAAGAGACTGGAAAGAGTGGTGTAATAAGTTCAATACTCCGCAGTGGGTGCAAACGAGCTAAAATTATGATGGAGCTGTTCTTACTGCTCTAAACTGAATAAGTGTAGAATAATTATAAGTTTAAAAAACTTGAGAAACCGACTTCATTGTCAAACGGCTAAACCGATTTTAATCAAATTTGTTTGGGACAATCTGGACGTAAGAATAACCTTCCAAATAAAAAAATAATTTTTCAAATTGGCTCACAAATGACGAAGTTATGCGGAAACAAACATTAAAAAAAAAAAAAAAAACTGGCGAATTGAGAAACTCCTCCTTTTTGATTGGAAGTCAGTTAAAAATAAGAGGTGGATGGACTGTGAAGATGGGGACATGAGTAAGAAGAGAACGAATGCTAAGAGAGAGTGGAAGAAAACCTGTTGAGCCGACTCCATACAGCGTGAGATGATGGCAGGGAGATGAGATGTTTGCACTGCCTTTACAGCTTAGTTGGTTGTAGCTCTGCTTTCTGCGCTGGAGGGCGTGGGTTCGATCCCCACCGAGAACAAATATTTGTGTGGTGAACACAGATGTTTGTTCTCTGTCTGGGTGTCATATTGTATTCTATGTATATATTTACAAAAAAAAAGTATTTAAGTATCAGCTATCTGGTTCCCATAGTACAAGCTCTGCTTAGTTTGGGCCTAGATAGTGCTGTGAATTGTCCGCATCATTTATTTATTTATTTATTTTAACGCAGCATGACCTTTTCATCATTATCATCATCCACAGCCCGACTTCACCCACTGCTGGGTATAGGCCTCCCTTAGTTTGTGCCATCTACCTCGATCCTGTGCCAGTCTAAACCATTTCTGCCCCGCGACTTTGACTATGTCGTCCATCCATCTTGCTGCAGGGCGCTCTACTTACTTTTAGTTAGTTTTATTTCATAGTCTATATTTTGAAGATATTTTTTTTTATAACCAACGAGCATATATGAAGAATGTTATGCGAGTGAAGCGAAAGAGGTGTGTCAGGATCGTAGCAAGTGGAAATCCGTGATCTCTGCCTACCATGGGAATGAGTCGTGATTTTATGTATGTAATGTATATTTTTTTCAATAGGCACTTATGAAATTCTGAGAGGGCCTATTCTTTTCTTATGCACCACTATTGACGGCCTTGGGCCTTTTCCATTCAGGACTTTCTCTAATTCCATAGTGTCGCTAGTTTTTTCAAACCAGTGTGCCGAAAGGATTTTAAGTTCGCCTCAAAGAGGCTCCAGTAGGCCTACCTCAAGCTTTGTCTGGCTCTGTTTCTGGATCTGGTTTTGAGTCTGTTGAGTGCTCACCAGTATATTATACAGTGCGTGTGACGTTTCGTCGTATAGGATTTATTGAAGGCCTGCGCACACCTAGTTCGCTGGCGGTAGCGATCAGTGAAACGCTGTCAAATATCGCTGTCAGATTCGAGATTTGACAGCGATATTTGACAGCGTCAAATATTTAGTCAACACTCACACAGACTCAAAACCCGAGCCATAGACAGAGCCAGACAGAGCTTGTGGTAGGCACTGTCGTGGACTGTGACAAGAGACTTGTAGCGAGTTATTTTATGAAGTTTTTATTTTAGCACAACATAAAGTCACATCACAAGCCTACGCAGACGCGCTAAGTTTAAATCCCGAACTAATTAGACGTTAGGCTATAATCTAGCAGTCTCGCGCGGCACAGCAATTAGGTGCATCACAAAGGGCTAAAAATAGCTAACAAAGAGGGTAATACGACTTGGCTGTTTGGAACGGCTCGGATCATTCATGTCTTCACGAAGTCGTTTCTTGATGGCTGTGCCCGTCTTCTGTTTTTAGCCGACACCAACCTTTCACAAAACCCTTTTACTTTTAAGAGCGTTTATCCCGAGCGTCGTGACTCAAGTTTGGGTAAATATACTCACCTAGCTATACAGTTACACCTAGCACGCACACAGCCGTCTGTGTTGGAGCGCGTATCATGCGCCGCATTGAATGAATCACCTTGATACTTTACCAGCTCTTAGTAGGGAATGTATTCATTTTTCGTAAGTAGGTACAACATTTTGTTGAATGAGTACCTACTTACGCAAAAACGGGCAGGTATGTTAAAATAAATCAAAATAATTTCGTGTAAAATACAATTTTAATATTTATCGTCTCTAAGTTTCATGGACTTAGCTTTTCGGGGATCAACAACTTCGGGTAATAGAAATTTATTATAAAAACTGACTAGCCGATGCTCCATGTTCTCGCTCCAAAATGTATCGTCCCTAATTATTTTTTCTGTCTTTAATTTAAAATTTTTGCCTGTCCACACAGCAAATAGACAGTAATTTCTATTCGTTACGTGCAGCTGCCCTTGTATTTGATAAAACCAGTCATGGCGTCGATTCACGGATACATCTATTTACCAGAATAACATTTTTTTGGTTAATAGCGATATCTGCCTCTAATCCGAATGCCGGACTAGGACATTTTATTTCGGTGATACCATCATCTTCAATTAGTCCATCCGGCGAAGCACCTGTAACCATAATAAATTGAAAGAAAACAATGATAAACAAGGAATAGGTCAGAAATCGAAACCATAATGCGAACTCAGAAGAAACTACATAAAATCATTAAAAAAATAATATAATGCATGCAATAGGTCCCAATAAAATATGCAGTAGGTACTGATGTACGTATTTTGAACAATAGTACATTATGATATAAGTGCGGTAGGTTGAAATAGGCGAGGGCTACAAGAAAGCAGAGGCGTTTTATAACACATTTGCGAGGAAACAAATAAAAATTAAACGAATAAATTGTTTATCACTTGTTAAAGCAGTTAGAGAATTTGAAATTAAATGAAATGACATAGCAGATTGTAAATGTCATTTCATTTAATTTCATTCCAATTCATCCCGTTTCATTCAGTTTCATTCGGTTTCATTCATTTTAATTCAGTTTCATTCAGTTTTATTCAGTTTCATTCAGCTTCATTCAGCTTCATTCAGTTTCATTCAGTTTCATTCGGTTTCATGCAGTTTCATTCGGTTTTATTCAGTTTCATTCATTTTCATTCGGTATCATTCGGTATCATTCAGTTTCATTCGGTTTTATTCAGTTTCATACATTTTCATTCAGTTTCATTCGGTATCATTCGGTTTCATTCCGTTTCATTCGGTTTCATGCAGTTTCATTCAGTTTCATTAAGTTCATTCGGTTTCATTCGGTTTCATGCAGTTTCATTCGGTTTTATTCAGTTTCATTCGGTTCCATGCAGTTTCATTCGGTTTCATTCAGTTTCATTTCATACATTTAGCATCTGGATAAACCGTACGTTATACTTTATTAAAAAGCAACCCGTACGTTTTACATTACATTACCGCACTAGTGCGTAATGACATACATTACGATATTGAAATCGGTGAAATTAGAGACCTTTTACGAGCAAATGTGTTATAAAATTAATTGATTACTTTACAATCATAGATAGCTCATCAACTCGGTGCAAGTGGCTCCGTGCTTCGAACACTAGCTTTGGTATCGTGCGGACTTGCGGACTGGATGACTATTTGAAAGTACCCGCTAATTTCGACCTTTTTTTCGGCGTGTTATGTTTTATGATAGCAACTAGCTGATGACCCGCGACTTCGTCCGCGTGGATATTTGAATTCGTTTTTTTTAGTTTGATAAGACCAACTGCTAGTTACCATTGTTTTGAGCTTGTAATTTAGAGTGTATTTGAATTTGAAGGTGAGTGCTGTTGTAGCAGATTTTTTTCAGCAGTGTTTAGTTAATAGTACATTATTGCAAAGGCAGCGAAATAGGCAATTGCCATTTCGGCCGAGGCATATATAGTGCTTTTCTTAAAAAAATGCAAGGAAATAAAAAAGGGTCTTTTACATAATAAATTTATTTTTTATTAACCAAATAACAACGAACTCCGCTTTACCGCCAATTTTTTTTTTATTTTACAGTTTGTGCCGAAAGGTAAACGTTTCAGTGGCTATACAGCCACGAGAGCGCAATGTGTACGATAGATGAAAGAGTTCTAAATTCAAACAGCACACCGTTTCATACAACATTGCCGGAGCGAGAACGCGCCGGGAAGTGATTTTGGTTTTTCAGTCTACGTAAATATGATACTTCGCGTGTTCTATATTCAAAAGTAATGACAATATTTCCACGCATGTTTAAGAAAAGTATTATAGATGTTTCCCGCGATTTTGTCTTAGTGGTTAACTTTATTTTTTTTGTGAACCTTTGTGTGTAATCGAACCTGGTGCCAGATGCTGCGGTAGTTGAAATTTTTTTAATGTTTTTTTTTGCGTATTTTGTAAAGCTCTTTTTCGTGATTTTGTTGAAGTAGCTAATTTGGGCTATCGTATTCGTCGTTGGTGTATAATCGCATCTGTTTTTTTTATTTGACATGACTTCAGCAGTGTTTAGTTTAAGTATGATAGATGTTTTCTGCGATTTTGTCTTAGTGGTTATCATCGGTTTTTTTGTTAACATTTGTGTGTATTAAAACCTGGTGACAAATGCTGCGGTAGCTGAATTTTTTTTAATGTTTTTTTTTCGTATTTAGTAAAGCCATTTTTTGTGATTTTATGTTATATTAGTGGCTAATTTGGGGTTTCGTATGCGTGTTTGGTGTATAATCGAATCAGATTTTTTTTATTTGACATGACCAATTGCTGGTTACTATAGTTTTGAGCTTATACTTTAGAGTGTATTTGAATTTGAAGGCGAGTGCTGTTGGAGCCGAGTTTTTTAGCAGTGTTTAGTTTAAGTATGATAGATGTTTCCCGCGATTTTGTCTTAGTGGTTATCATCGGTTTTTTTGTAAACATTTGTGTGTATTAAAACCTGGTTACAAATGCTGCGGTAGCTGAAAATTTTTAAATGTTTTTTTTTCGTATTTTGTAAAGCTATTTTTTGTGATTTTATGTTATATTAGTGGCTAATTAGGGGTTTCGTATGCGTGTTGGTGTATAATCGAATCAGATTTTTTTTATTTGACATGACCAATTGCTTTTTACTATAGTTTTGAGCTTATACTTTAGAGTGTATTTAAATTTGAAGGTGAGTGCTGTTGGAGCCGATTTTTTTCAGCAGTGTTTAGTTTAAGTATGATAGATGTTTCCCGCGATTTTGTCTTAGTGGTGTTCATCGGTTTTTTTGTAAACATTTGTGTGTATTAAAACCTGGTGACAAATGCTGCGGTAGCTGAAAATTTTTTGATGTTTTTTTTTGTATTTTGTTAACCTATTTTTTGTGATTTTATGTTATATTATTGGCTAATTTGGGGTTTCGTATGCGTGTTTGGTGTATAATCGAATCAGATTTTTTTTATTTGACATGACCAATTGCTGGTTACTATAGTTTTGAGCTTATACTTTAGAGTGTATTTGAATTTGAAGGCGAGTGCTGTTGGAGCCGAGTTTAGCTTAAGTATGATAGATGTTTCCCGCGATTTTGTCTTAGTGGTTATCATCGGTTTTTTTGTAAACATTTGTGTGTATTAAAACCTGGTTACAAATGCTGCGGTAGCTGAAAATTTTTAAATGTTTTTTTTTTCGTATTTTGTAAAGCTATTTTTTGTGATTTTATGTTATATTAGTGGCTAATTAGGGGTTTCGTATGCGTGTTGGTGTATAATCGAATCAGATTTTTTTTATTTGACATGACCAATTGCTTTTTACTATAGTTTTGAGCTTATACTTTAGAGTGTATTTAAATTTGAAGATGAGTGCTGTTGGAGCCGATTTTTTTCAGCAGTTTAAGCAGTTTAAGTATGATAGATGTTTTCCGTGATTTTGTCTTAGTGGTTATCATCGGTTTTTTTTGTTAACATTTGTGTGTATTAAAACCTGCTGACAAATGCTGCGGTAGCTGAATATTTTTTAATGTTTTTTTTTTCGTATTTTGTAAAGCCATTTTTTGTGATTTTATGTTATATTAGTGGCTAATTTGAGGTTTCGTATGGGTGTTGGTGTATAATCGAATCAGATTGATTGTGTCGTAGTGGTTATCATTGGTTTGTTTGTGAACCTTTGTGTGTAATCGAACCTGGTGCCAGATACTGCGGTAGCAGAAAATTTTTTTTTTGCGTATTTTGTAAAGCTATTTTTTGTGATTTTTCTTAAAATCATTTTCCGTTTTTTCTTCTTTTAGAGAAAGAATTTTCCTATTTTCTTTCTTAGTGCACCTCTGCTCTATTAGAGGAACACACCTTCTAAGTTTCATGCTTCTGGGGCTAACGGTTTAGGCTGTGCGTTGATTTTTCTTTAAACCATTTTTCCCCTTTTTCTCCTCTTTGTAAAATAATTTTCCATTTTCCTTTCTTAGCGGATGCCTACGTCATAACATCTACCTGCATGCCAAATTTTAGCCCGATCCGTCCAGTGGTTTGGGCTGTGCGTTGATAGATCACTATGTCAGTCAGTCACCTTTGAGTTTTATATATATAGATTAGTGGCTAATTTGAGGTTTCGTATGGGTGTTGGTGTATAATCGAATCAGATTGATTGTGTCGTAGTGGTTATCATTGGTTTGTTTGTGAACCTTTGTGTGTAATCGAACCTGGTGCCAGATACTGCGGTAGCAGAAAATTTTTTTTTTGCGTATTTTGTAAAGCTATTTTTTGTGATTTTTCTTAAAATCATTTTCCGTTTTTTCTTCTTTTAGAGAAAGAATTTTCCTATTTTCTTTCTTAGTGCACCTCTGCTCTATTAGAGGAACACACCTTCTAAGTTTCATGCTTCTGGGGCTAACGGTTTAGGCTGTGCGTTGATTTTTCTTTAAACCATTTTTCCCCTTTTTCTCCTCTTTGTAAAATAATTTTCCATTTTCCTTTCTTAGCGGATGCCTACGTCATAACATCTACCTGCATGCCAAATTTTAGCCCGATCCGTCCAGTGGTTTGGGCTGTGCGTTGATAGATCACTATGTCAGTCAGTCACCTTTGAGTTTTATATATATAGATATTTTTTAATGTTTTTTTTTTCGTATTTTGTAAAGCCATTTTTTGTGATTTTATGTTATATTAGTGGCTAATTTGAGGTTTCGTATGGGTGTTGGTGTATAATCGAATCAGATTGATTGTGTCGTAGTGGTTATCATTGGTTTGTTTGTGAACCTTTGTGTGTAATCGAACCTGGTGCCAGATACTGCGGTAGCAGAAAATTTTTTTTTTGCGTATTTTGTAAAGCTATTTTTTGTGATTTTTCTTAAAATCATTTTCCGTTTTTTCTTCTTTTAGAGAAAGAATTTTCCTATTTTCTTTCTTAGTGCACCTCTGCTCTATTAGAGGAACACACCTTCTAAGTTTCATGCTTCTGGGGCTAACGGTTTAGGCTGTGCGTTGATTTTTCTTTAAACCATTTTTCCCCTTTTTCTCCTCTTTGTAAAATAATTTTCCATTTTCCTTTCTTAGCGGATGCCTACGTCATAACATCTACCTGCATGCCAAATTTTAGCCCGATCCGTCCAGTGGTTTGGGCTGTGCGTTGATAGATCACTATGTCAGTCAGTCACCTTTGAGTTTTATATATATAGATAATGATTTTCATAATGCAAATTATTACTACTTCTATCTCCGTGTACGTTTAATAAAAATGGGAATTGACTATAACATGTTACGTTGTAAAAAGTAACCCCTGGGTAACATACCTTTTAGCTTCATTAGCCTTGACCAAATTTTCGCAATTGGTGACGTACTCGTTACTTTTTTTACGTGATGTAGCCTGTAAGCGGCTTTTTATGCCATATCTGAAATAAAAGTAAAGAATGAAACCTGAATTAAAAAGAAATACAAATTAAAAATAATTAACTATTTTTTGCGTACCAGAAACCGGGGGTAATTAAAGTTAATAAGTTAATGCAACACCATTACTTTAAAATACAAAAAAAACTCACCAAAGTTTTGTTAAACAATAAAAAGTATCAAAACGTCCCAGTAGCGCTATAAACTCGTGAAGCTACAATACATTTTTTTGAGGCTTGCTGCTTGCTTGCAGCGACCGGGAGCGACGCACGTCCTACCTCTGAAAGGCCTCGGCCGGCACTGAGCGTTGACTTGATTCCGCGCCGATTATATAGTAATACGAAATAATTCATAGTAAAATAAATATTCATGTTATAAAAAAAAAATCAAACATGTTTTAAAACGAACACTTCTTCATTTACTAGGCAAAAAAAATAACAAAAATACCTCGGATTTCATCATAAACTAACACGTCTAATATCTCTAAAAGTGGCTAAAAATTACTCCTTTGATTATTTTTTTCATGAATGAAAACTTACAGGAATCGTGTTTATTCTGCCACTAAGAACTAATAAAATGTTATTAGCTTTTTTATACGAAAATTTTATAAGTTTGTCGTTTATAGTTTTATCATTGAATCGCATCTGCGTAGACCATCAACCGAAAGTTTAGGAAAAACAGATGAATCTTATGAAAAAACTATACAACCATTTGAAAATGTTTTTCCCATATGATTAAGTTTTGGTCATTCCCAATAATATGAGGTCAAATTATCTTCTGTGCAAATTACACATATTGTTTTATTGGCCGTCTGAAATCATCAATTTACGGATGAACGTTCTTAACAGACGCTTGAATGAAATTTTGGAAATGCTGACCTCCTTACTAAAAAAGTAGGAAATTGTCCTTGAGTAGTAACACTGTGGGGCGATCATGTAACTTTTGTTGCAATGGTTTCAATGGATATCCTATTGAAACTGTCACATTTGCGATCACGTAAAAGCTTCGATTGCAATCGAAAGCGCATTGCAATTGAAACCATCTTTGACAATGAACGATTGCAACATGAGCGTAATCTTTCTCTAGATATCATGAAACAGCGATCACGTAAGGCTGTTTCAATGGAACTGACAGCTTACGATTACTATCATATCAATCGCGAATAGAAACAAGTAAGGTGTTGTTGCGATGGATAGAAATTGAATAAAGTAAGTTATTTACAGTAAGTTTTCAGTGTTTTGACAATGATAAACAAAGTTATTATTGCATTCCTAATCAAATAAAATCTAGTGCGTACTTACTACAATTCCGTTTCAACTAAGTATTTAAATTCATTTCAGTTTATCATGTCAAGAGGATTCCTACTTGGGCTAGAGGAGAAACAGTGCCAAAAAAAACGTATTCTTGATAGAAGATTGATGCAGGATGCCAGCAATCCGTTCTAAATCCCTCAGAGAGTTTATTTCGAACTTTCGCCTGACGAAGGAAGCGTTTGATATCCTGTGCTGGGATATCATCCTCATTCTACCATAGCCATGTGTAGAATCAGTCAAAACCTCCACGTGCAGGGGGAAATAGCTGGCTCCTGCCTATATTACATTACATACTTTTAATATTTCATTATCAATTATGTACTAATGACTAGAATAGGATAGAAGCTGTTTCAAATTAAAATACAAAATGCTATAATTAGTCTGATTTATAAGCAGTAGGTGCCTTATCTATGTATTGTGGTAAAGAAATAAGGCGAGTTATTAAAAGAAATTATGTATTTTATTTAACTGTTTTATTTAATGGTGGTGGATGCTGTTGAACTTAAAGCAGCAGCAACTCCACACATGGCTCTTGTGTCGCCATTTCATTAAACGATCTGCCTATAGCAGCGACAGCATCCACCATTCCCTCTCTTCACGTTCCCTCTTCGACCACAAGGTGCCTTTTCTCTAGACTGTACACCCAGCGGAGCACATTGTCATCGTGATCTAAAAACAAAAAACATTAACATCTACAAAAGTAAGCTAAATAAAACCTGTGAGTGTGAGTGGATGCAGCGTATAGGGTCCACCCCCAGTGCCCCCGACGTTTCGCCGGTTATCCACCACCTTGGACTTTATGCGGCACTTGTATCTACATATTACCATTAATTAATCAAAAAACATAGAACTTTGTTGTTTTACCACATAGAGCACAAAAAAATGATGAATAATAGCTGCACAAAACTAGGGTTATTGAAAACTATTTACCTACTACATAATCCCTTCCATTTTTCACCAGTTTTTATGTAGCCGCCACCCACGGCATTTAACATCCTTGCAAGATTTTCCCAGGCTTTCAAATACTGTTGGTGCCCTTATTTTACTAAGGGCTATGGTTGATTGCTTCTACAAACACTGGTGGATTGGGATCATAACTTTATAACAAATAGAAACAACATATTAATCACTTGAGCAAGCTAGGAATAAAGAATTAAGAATGTTGGACTTTACTTACTTGAAATCAGACTAAATAACTTGAAAAAGTAAATTTTATTCGATATTTACGAAACCTTTGTAAAGAAGAAGAAGAAGACTGACAGAAACACAACACAAAATGAGTGAACGAGGTCTATTAGAACGTCAAATAAAGTGGGCCAATCGTTTTCACACGGCTTCTTACTAAGATTATGATTTTTAAATTGGTCGGGTTAAATTGATTTGCAGGAACTTCACACTGCAAAACTATCATTGCAACTGATAGATAGCGGTCAAAAAAGTATTGCAACAAGATACATGATCGCTATTCCTTGATAGTATCGTTTAGCTGTTAGTATCAAACTACTCATTGCAACTGAATTAGACAATCGCCCTACTGAGCACTTATGTTCTTCTTCCTGCCCTTATCCCACTTTATGTGGGGTCGGCACAACATGTATTCCTCCTCCATTCCCGTCTGTCAGACGGTAACCCTGCATTCACTCTTCTCTTATCCATGTTATCTTTCACACAGTTCATCCATGTTTTCTTTGGTCTACCTCTGCTCACATATCCATCCACATCCATACTCATCACTCTCCTAGTCACATGACTTTCATCCCTCCTCATGACATGTCCGTACCACGTCAGCCTATTGCTCCTCAATTTTACCTGAGCATTTGTCTCTGAGGAATATTTTTTCTGAATAGATAACCATTTCAAACGTCAGTTACCTGCGAAGAAAATACATTCCTTTGAAATAACCAATTATTTTTGAGGAAAAAGAATTTTATAGCCAGGGCAAGAAAAAGAAAATGTTGAATATAATTATGGTTTGTAACCATATATTCGACCTGACTCCCACTTTCCGAGATGTATCTTTACCGATCTCCAACCAGCTTGAGCTTTTAGGGTTCACGCTTACCCCTAATGGCCTGCGCACACCTAGTTCGCTGGCGGTAGCGAACAGTGAAATGCTGTCAAATATCGCTGTCAAATCTCAAATCTGACAGCGATATTTGACAGCGTTTCACTGATCGCTACCGCCAGCGAACTAGGTGTGTTCGAGCCTTAAGTTGAACTTTTGCTCGTTTATTGAGTCGAAGGCCAAAACAGCTGCGAAAAAGCTAGGAGTACTATCGAAGGTGAGACGGTATTTCACACCGGGACAGCTTCTGAATCTGTACCAAGCACAAGTCCGGTCGTGTATGGAATACTGTTCTCATCTTTGGGATGGCTCGGCTAAATACCAGCTGGAGGCCCTGGAATCGATTGAAAGGCGAGCAAAAAGGCTCATTGGCGACGATGTATTGGTGGAGTCCAAACTCCTTAGTCTCGAGCATCGTCGTAAAGTAGCTGGCTTATCGGTCTTCTACAGGATACATTTCGGGGAGTGTGCCCAGGAACTTTTCAACTTGGTCCCTCCATCCCCATTCCATCACCGGACCACTAGACGTACGGAAATGAGGCATCCACTCATGGTTGATACACCTTCTTCCCGCACTAAGCGCTTTGCCTCCACTTTTATAATGCGGACAGCCAAAGAGTGGAACTCGTTGCCGGCGTCTATTTTTCCGAATTCCTATAATTTGGACACTTTCAAAAAAAGAGTGAATAGGTATCTTCTAGGTGAGCGCGCTACACCGTCGATCGCATCATCACTTAACATCAGGTGAGATTGCGGTCAAGCGTTAGGCTATAAATTATTAAAAAAAAAATAGCGTTCTTGAGGTCTAGGTGTATCATTTTTCTTTAGGCACTTTTCTTTTTTTGTTGAACCTGTTGGGTGCTGGCAACATCAAAATAAAAAGATGAAAAGGGTTTTTGAATTAGGAATAAAATGAATGTCAGAAAAACTGTCAAGAAAAATTTGTAAAGTTAAGTTCCATACTAACCCAGTCAAAAGGAACTCTTTCCGGAGTCCAATTACGTTTGAGTTTCCACCGTCATATGACGGCTACCTCGATTTAAGGAATTCTTGGCTTCTTACTTTAGCCTACGTTGTTTCGTTGACTTAGCAGATAATAAATACCTGTAAGTACCTTCTTGTCTAAAAAAATTAAGTTCCTTCGGCAGGAATGGAGGGGAAAATTAAACTAAAAGTGAATTGACTTGAGAAACATGTGACGTGTTGAAAGGTTCAGCCTACTAGTAAGTATGTACTTTCAACTCTTCTTCTTCTTAAAGTAATAAATTTAGGTACATAGGTACTTACACGTAGCGCAGACTATAGTTACAGCCAGGACTCAAATGGGGCCTAAGGCATTTTGACTTTCAGATGATATGGTATGTTGCTATTTTAACATAAAGTCGTAAGTGCAGGTCGGTAATTTGACATAAAGACCTGCGTCCCCGGACCGAAAAAAAAACGCCTACAAAATCAGATGTAATACATATTTACAAAAGTGACCAGTACCACACGCTCTGTCAGGCTTGGTCTCTGGCTCTGGTTTTGAGTCTGCGTGAGTGTCGACTAAATAAATCCTACGTCGAAACATCACACACTGTGAGCACTCACACAGACTCAAAGCCAGAGCCAGACAGAGCTTGTGGTCTACAGAAAGGGAGTTATTGCGTAGGACGGCATCGCAACCGATTTTGAGCATGTTGAAGACAACGGAAAATTCTTTCGGATACCAATAATTATTGAGCCACATTTTCAGACTGATGACGATGAGTCAAACAATGGTTGACTAGGGTTTTGGAGGTAGGATCTAAGTAGGTATCTACCTATATGAAATAAGTATACCTACGTTAGTCAAATGATCTATAGAAGCAGGCAACAAATATTGCACATCGTCTAATTTCGGCTTTATAAAGCGTAGTGTGCGTCAGAAAGCGATAGCGTTCTGCGAAAGCAAAAAAGCCGATGTGCAATATTTATTGCCTACAACCGTAACTAGAAAGCTAAAATAGTACATTTTGTTTATTTATAAAAGACAACAGTACAAAAACAAAGAGGCCGGAAACAGGTTTCAGGTTTTGCAGAAATGGATAAAGAAAAAGTATAAGTATGAATAAAAAAAAGCTACTTCTTACTAGTCATAAAGCAAAAGAATAAAAAAGCGACATAGTAAAAGCAAAACAGCACAGTTATAGCGAGCAAATCAAATTAATAAAGCAATGTAAGCGGAAGCAGTTCATCTATTCCTCACCGCCCACGTTCCCATCGGCGTCGCTCGAGGGGCCCGCGAACCGGAGCCCCCGCGTCGTCTCATTCAACCTGGCGACATCAGCCGCCGTCACCACCCTGAACCCTAGTCCATGGCTCGAAACTGTCATATTCCACTGCCACGTGCACATGTGATTCAAAGTAGTCTCATTCTCAAAGTTGCAGAACACCCCAGCTGCTTGCGAAACGTATTCGTTCATACTTTTGGCTTCGTAAATAGTCCCGGGGATCTTCGCAGTGCCTTTGCGGAGGTAGTTCATTTTGTCGTAGAGAGTGTCGTTGTCCGGGACTTTGAGGTTTGTGGTGAGAGCTCCTTCGTTGTCGTTCAGCATGTCGTGTCTGTGACGGTTCAACTGGTGTATCTTGTTTAGTGTTTCCTTCCCACGCCTACGGTTCTTTCTTTCATCTGTTCGGTTCATCAGGCTGGTTAGCTGGTCTAGGGAACCTCGATCGCGGCTAGGGTCGGATAGAGACTTCGCCTTTTCCGCCGCCAAGGTTTTAGTTTTGTACTCCTGGACATCATGATTGCTGATCGCAAATACACTGACAGCTAGGATAATCAACAGCGTACGCAACGCCATTAGTGTTCCAAAGACGCACTCAGAAGGTTTTGAGATCGGGTGATGCCGATCGCTGGTACATTTTGATATTCCAACAACTTTATTGAAATGATCATAACAGTTAGCTTGAGTGTCCGCGGGGTCACTGAATAGGCACAATTATCCTATAAAACCAGCGTGTGGCCTGAGCACTACTACGCCTTGGAAAACGGCCAGATATTCCGTACGGCCGACGGTCGATAAACTAACACAATCCTCGCACATTTTGCGTCACAATAAAATGAAAAATTTCTACATTTACACACACATTTCCAATCGATTATCACGCAGTTCCAGACTCGTATCCACCCGCACAATCCTGGATAACTATGGACGACGCGACGTCGAGCTACGCGCACACGAAAACTGATGTAAACCGAGCTATAAATGCACTAAATCTAATAAAAACTGTCAGCACGTGAGTTTGGATTCTGATTTATCACAAAATACAATTTATTAATTTCGCGATTTCAATTTATTTTATTACGTTTCACGATTTCATAGAACGAGGTACGTAGGTCGCGGTAGCGCCAGCGCCACGGAGCGGATGTATGCGGAAACTGACCGTAGACCGAAATAATCATTACTTTTCGGAGAGATGTGATCTCGTGTCCCGCACTGACGAGAGATGAGATGCTGCGCAGGTGGAGTCCCGCCTCGCCGCGTTCCCGGGCTTTTCGCGCAGGATGTACTTGTATACAGCAACACTCGGCCGGATATCGCATTGGCTCAATTAGGATCATTGCTCACGTCACCCCGTTCCTATTGGTTTAACCCACAGGTTGGTTCTCCCTATTGGCTTTTATTAAAGTTGCCGGGAAAACGTTCGAATCGAGAGCCGCACCGGATATTGTCTGAAAGAATTTCCTTAGAAAATTGTTTACGCGAACGGCGGGCGGTCGTTGTCGCTTTTCCGATACCTGGCGGATATTGAATTGGCGTTGTTATCGGCTGTAATTCTGTAATTTCCACTGAGAAATCGCGTTAAAACGAATCGTGAAGGTACCTACCAACTATATCATTCGACTGGCATAGGACAGTGAACAAAACTTTATTTTATCTTTGTCTATGTAGGATCGATATTTTCGTTAGGTATTTGTTGTCCTACTGAAAAGTAGAACATGGTGTGTAACCATGGCTACAAACTCCGCAGTACCTACCTATCCATTCCATTATGTATCTACTACTTACTGGGTGACCTGTCATGATTTTCTAATAAACTAATAACATCTACATGTCAGTAGACAGTAGATACTTTTATAACAAAAGCTAAACAAAAAAAAGCAAAACAAAGTATTTTTATTTTTGTATGAAAAAAATCCACATCCGTCCGTCCGAGTGACAGCAGCAAAGTGACAGTGACAGACAGCTCTAACGTTCTGAAACTAAATAATTTACAATTGTGATGATCTAGCTAGATGTATCGTTGTTGTGTTTATTTATTTGCCAGTTTTGTGCCTGCTACAGATAAAGCCTATTCAAGTAATTTTTAAATAACGTAGAGTCTATGCCCCTAGCAATAAATAGGAAATTATTACTCAATCTTATTATTCTACATCTAATTGCATTGTTTGACAGATCAATAAAAGAAGTCAGTCTTGAAGAATTAGAGGTGGTTTTTGAACGCACTCACTCAGTACCACTCCTTCGATCAGATGTGGACGGTTTTGTCTAAAATTACGGTTTTTTGTGTAAAATTCATTAGTAAAGTGCAAACTCTTAGTTACAGAGATTAGAAAGTACTTAGCATCTTCTCCACGATGGGGGTGAGCGAAGAAATGGGATAATTGCGCAAAAATCCATTGTTTATATTACACGGTAAGTACTATCTGCATTTCGTACCTTTGCCTAATAATTATTATGTTGCAAAAAACCTACATGGTGAGACAATGTAAAGTATTCCATTTTCAAATCTTTTCTCACTGCTGGTTGACCGAAATCTCTGCAAGCACGAACGGTTAGCCTTAGCATTACGATTACGAGAGATTTTCATTTATTATTCTTCATTTACTGACTTGCATTACCCTAGTGTTTTATTTAATATATTAATTTATTTTATTGCTTAGAGATAACAAAGGGCATCGAGGGCTCGAAAGTAGTAGTTCGGTAGTAATCTTGAAGTCTTGCCTACCTATGCTTCTTGTGGAGTCAAATTCAAGTTATTTTGCTTTTAAGATATGTGACTCATTATTTAGTAGTAGGTACTTAGCCTAATCAAAATATAAGGTAGGCACTCAGATATAGAGTTAGCAAGAAAGAGTAGTAGTAGAGCTATTTATGAAGGGCTCGTCCGAGGAAGTACTACCACCATGCCTATTTCTGCCGTAAAGCAGCATTGCTGTGTTTCGGTTTTAAAGGTGTGGGTGCCGGTGAAATTACTGGCACGAGAGGCTGAACATCCGTATGCCTCAAGTTGATGAAGGCAGGGAAATGCATCATAGGTTACGTTCCTGATGAGTGTGACCTAGGCAATGCTCTGTTATATGCTTTTTCCATCAGCTATTTGATAAAAAAAAGTATACAGTTGTTATAAATTAAGGTAAATTAAAACAAGGATACTCAATATTGATTACCTGAAATCTATGAGTCAGTTGGGTTTTTTGAATTCAGATAGGCTGTTACCTACATTTTTATGTTTTTGTTATTGTGACTTGGAACTGTTTTTACTTGCATAAATGAATCATCATCCATTAACAAGGTGTTTAGTCAAAATATGTTTATTCAGTTGTATTAAAGTTCACTTTGAAACGTCGTAAAGCTAGGTGAGTCTAGGTTTCAGTTCCACGCGACCAAGCCTAGAAAACAGGCAACAAACTATGGCTTGGTTCCTACCTTTTTAACCGACTTCCAATCAAAAAGGAGGAGGTTCTCAATTCGGTTGTATTTTTTTAAAATGTTTGTTACCGCATAACTTCGTCATTTGTGAGCCGATTTGAAAAAAAAAAAATTTTACTGAAAGGTACTGCTTCCATTTTAATTTTATTAAAATCGGTGTTGCCATTTTTTTTTAAATAATTTTTTTCATGTTTGTAACTGCATGCCTCCGTTATTTATGAACCAATTTAGAAAATTATTTTTTTATTTGGAAGGTTATTCTTACGTCCAGATTGTCCCAAACAAATTTGATTAAAATCGGTTTAGCCGTTTGACAATGAAGTCTCTCAAGTTTCTCAAGTTTTTTAAACTTATAATTATTAAATGACCCTTTTACAAAATTTATTTTATTACTCTTAAGTAATTGCACTCTCTTTACTCTAATTATAATTGTTCTGCACGCACATGTGTTTACGTCACAACCAAGCTCAAAATTGTAATATTTTAGTCTTTAGTTCTTTTGTGGTTGTAATGTGTTTTGTGCGTTAAATAAATACAAATAAAAATAGCGGTTAGTAAGCAGGTAACCAATAATTGAATTCCTTCCTGTAACCTTGAATAGGTGGTGACTGTTTTTATTGCTGTAACTATGATTAGATAACTAATTGATTATATTTGAATGTGTGCATTATCTATTGTTGTTTTGCTAATAATCATACATTGTTTTAAAAATTGCTAAAACAAATAGTTTTAGCAGTTAATAGTTTTTTTGTGTGTTTTTTGCATAAATTACTAGACTAGGAATACATACAGAATATTAGTACAATGGATTAGATAGGTACAGAATGAGTATAAAATTCGGCAAATTTTATCATCCGCACTTGATGTGCGGGCAGGTTTTTCCGCAAGTAGGCCGCTGGCGGGCCCTTTTTGCGTGACCCTTGACACGTGTTGCTCGAACCTTTTTTAGGTTCTACGACACGTCGGTTTCCTCCACCGTTTGAGAGTACTGGCATAGTGCACATACATTTTTCGATAGAAAAACTCATTGGTACACGACTGGATTTGAGCCACTGGTGGTCTAGTGGTAGCGAACCCGCCTTCCTATCCTAAGGTCGTGGGATCAAATCCAGTTGTGTACCAATGAATTATTCTGTCGAAAAACTTGTGTGCACTATGCCAGTAGTCTAAAACGGTGAAGGAAAACATCGTAAAGAAACCGGCAAATCGCAGAACCTAAAAATTTCGAAAATGTGTCAAGTGTACAAAAGGAGCCTCTGCGAGGCGCACTTAAAATCCTTTCACCACACTTGGTTCGTAAGAATCAGTGACACGATAAGAAGAAGTACCTGTATCCTAATTTTGTCATAAACAGCTTAGTAATCCTTGCAATCTCCTTTTTATTTTTTAAGGTTTGTAAAACATTGTGGTTTCCAGAAGAACCATGCTAACCTAACCATGTCCGGCGGCAACTCTTCGAAGTACAAAGCCAGTAAGCGGCACTCGGGCTGGGAAGAAGCGGGGGGGGAGTTCTACCAGGAGCTGTACCCGGGGGGGGAGGGGGAACTGTTCGAGAACCTTCAGCGGGCTGACGTCGACAAGCTGGCTACCCTGCTGCCTTCGAAACAAGCTAGAAACAGTAAGTTATAAGACTGGCGCCATCTTGGATCGCCATCTTGGTCCGCCATCTTGAGTCGCCATCTTGAATCTCTCTTTGAGCGCTGGTGGTCTAGTGGTAGCGGCCTCGCCTTCCGATCCGAACGTCGTGGGTTCATATCCAGTCGTGTACCAATGAGTTTTTCTGTCGAAAAATGTGTGTGCACAAAACAGTGAAGGAAAATATCGAGAGAAAACCGGCGTGTTGTAGAATCTAAAAAAGTTTGAGCAACACGTGTCAAGGGTCACGCAAAAGGGGCCCGCCAGCGGCCTAATTGCTGAAAAACCAGCCCGCACATCAAGTGCGCATGATAAACTTGCCGACTAAACAGTAAGTTATAAGACTGGCGCCTTGGTCTCCAAAGTGTTCTATCTGCCCCGCTGTGCGAGGCGGCTAGGGCACGTTTTACTTTTGTTTATCATATTATTAAGTCGTAGTAGTGTTTTGCAAGCTGCTATAAAGGGGCTGAAATAGTCGCTGTGCGACTCCAAGTCCTCTAAATTAAAAAAAAAAAAAAAAACTGGCGCCATCTTGGATCGCCATCTTGAATCGCCATCTTGAATTTCCATCTTCTTGGTGAGAATATGTGCCATTCAGTAAATAATTTATTAACCGGCAACTATACCGCTGTAATTTCTTCCAGCCACAACAGTAAAGCGAGCGCGGTCACAAAATGACAGGCGTCAGTCAACCTTCGCACGCACTATGCAGAGTAGGGACATACATCTGTCCATGCTGCCTGATCTATCTGGTAAGTACTCACTCTGGACCTCTCAAACGGTGATGGAAAACATCGAAAGGAAACCAGCAGGTCAAAGTACATTATAAGTGCTCAAGGGCATATGCCCATATAAGTATAATTTTCGGCATTTAAGTAGGCTCTAGGCCGTAGGCGCTAGTAGGCTCTTTTAGGCGCACTTTAAATCCTATCACCACACTGAGTCTGCTTCGAAAGAACTAGTGATACGACAAGATTTTCAGTAGTAGAGCTCTTTGTGAAGGGCTTGGCCAGGGAAGTACTACGACCATGCTAATTATAGCAACAGATAGAAAGTGGTCGAAAAATGATGCCAACAAGATAAATGAATGCTCTTCCTTGTTAGAATCAAACTTTTGATTGCAACAGAATTACACATCGACCAGAAGGTTCTTCCTGGAAATAGGGTAAGCCTATTGTCCAGCAATGGGCTGCCCCAGGCTAAAGATTTTTTTTACACGACATTTCTAGCCCCAAACTAAGCAGAGCTTGTACTATGGGAACCAGATAGTTGGAGCCTAATTCTCGGCTCATCTCGGATAATTTTGCAATTTTATTTTATTGCTTCTTTTCGAAGAGAGAATGGATGATTTCCTTGAGTAATTCATCGACGACCTCATCGTAGAAGCCTCGACAGGTACGATATACGGAAAACGTAGAAAAAGTGCGGGGTTGTGCTATACCAATGTGTATTTATGGGACATTAAAAATCTCGGTCGGCCCGAGAATTAGGCTCCTGATATAATACTTAAATACTTTTTTTTGTAAATACATACATAGAATTCAATATAACACCCAGACAGAGAACAAACATCTGTGTTCACCACACAAATATTTGTTCTCGGTGGGGATCGAACCCACGCCCTCCAGCGCAGAAGGCAGAGCTACTACCAACTGAGCTGTGAAGGCAGTCAAAAGTCAAAAAGAAGATGAGTGTTTCAACCTACAACAATTAATAATTTGTAATTGTTCGGTGTTGATTCGGGTCAAGGTTCAATGACCCACATTGTTAATTGCGTTAGCAGTACCGTAACAAGCAAATGAAATCACCTCGCTGATTAATTACCTAGGTTTTTAATTTGTTTCTTACAAATAAACTAGCGGCCGCCCGCGACTTCGCTCGCCCCGTTCCCGTTACTTTTTCAGAATAATTCTATGTCCGTCTCCTGGCTCTATACTACCTCCCCACCAAATTTCAACCAAATCGGTTCAGCCGTTCTTGAGTTAAAAATTGTGTAACTAATTCGACTTTCTTATATTCATATAGATTACTAGCAGCCCGTCCCGGCTTCGCCCGTGCGAAGCCGGGACGGGCTGCTAGTAATCTAGTAATCTCTTTTATCGGTGCACATCGCAAACATCCGCTATAAACGTTCGATAGTAACTGAATAAAATGCGCTCGTCTGGCATCCCAACAGAATTTCTGCGACCGAAAATACGCGACTCACAACTCAAAAAAATACGCTCGTTTGGCTCCACCCTTACTGACGATAGTTGAACGTGAGACGTCATACAGCTGTCCACGCGGACGCATCGCTCACTCAAGTAGGAGAGAGACAGATGTCGAACGCTGCCGAACGCGGAGGCCGTGCGTGCCTCTTTGTCGCTCGTTCCGCGCTCTCGCTTGCACTTCAAGCCTTAAATGGAACGCCTCAGAGCGAGGTAACGCCGTCATGGTTTTTCGTGCAGGCAGCCGGCTCCTTCGAAATATAAGACGTTGTCACGTCAAAAGCAGTGAGATCCATGTAACACCAAATTGGTTCATTTATTCAGTCCCTACTTAAAGGGCCCTCTGTCTTAATTTATTATGTAACTAGCGGCCTGTCCCGGCTTCGCACGGGTGGAAATTAATTTTTAAACATTAATATTGCCTATGTTACTGGTGAATCTAGCTTTCCAATGGTGAAAGAAAATTTTAAATCGGCATAGTAGTTTTTGAGTAAATTCATTACAAACTTACACACAAAAATACAAACCTATCCTCTTTATAGTAACGGGTGTCCGTTGGATTAGTATAGATAAGCTGTCTTAGCAATATTCTTTTTTTTTTTTAATAAAATGTGTATTATTTCCAGAAAACTTATCGAACGAAGAGAGAACTTGGGAGGAGATTATGGAGATAAAGGCCATGCCAGTTCCTATGCACCAGAAAATAGAACTCAAGGCGAGATTACAGGTGAATGACAATTTTTCATTATTTATTAAATAACAATAATATATAATCGTATTTGAATGTCTTACAATCTACTTAAAAATAAACACTGAATAATATTAATATAACTATAATAATATGATTAATAATAAATAGTTAAAAACTAACACTTTATAGAAAATAATAAATTTGGATTCAGAATAGTGTAAATAATAAGTCTATAGTTTTTAATCCTTTTTCGCTTAAATCTTTCTTTTTCTCGTGGTCATGGCTTAAAGTATAGCATGCAACTCATGAATAAAACGGCTTTATATCGAGCGCCATGAATCACTCGCGTCGCTTAAAATTCTAACACTTGAATCACTCGCTACGCTCGTGATTCAGTCGTTAGAATCCTTTTCTTGCTCGTGATTCAAATATGGCCTTCGAAATAATTCCGTCTTCTATTCACTAGTTGCATAATATAGTATTAGCAGTTGGTGACTGAATTTTGTTCGTTAATTTGTATTTTTAAGAAATCATAAGAGTCATATTATTATCTTTACTGGTTTATTCTTACTGAACAACGCCATCTGCTGGACATGCTTGCAGTTACTTGCTCACAATCGTCAATAGATGGCAGGAGCAGTCACATTTTCAGTTTATGTTTAATTATTGAACTCGGAGTGAAATAATCATTTTCTTAAAATGAATCCTAGCTAGATCAATTTATCGCCCAAGAAAACCTCGTGTATACTAAATTTCGTGAAAATCGTTGGTGCCGTTTCCGAGATCCTAAATATATATATATATACAAGATTTTCTCGTTTAAAGGTATACGAGCCGGTATGACCGAGCTTCGCTCGGGTTTAAAAAAAAATTGTATTATTATTTGCCAATAGATGTCAGGAAGAGTCGTATCTTTTTTGGCTTATTTTTAATTAACAACGCCTTCTAGCTTGCAGTTAGTTGCTCACAATCGCCAATAGATGGCAGGAACAGTCGTATATTGAGTTTATGTTTGATTATTGCAAAACACCAACTTCTCGTCATTTTCTAAAAATGAATCCTAGCTAGATCGTTTTTTCGCCCCCGAAAACCCTTGTATAGTAAATTTCGTGAAAATTGTTGGCTCAGTTTCCGAGATCCTAAATATATATATATACTTATATATATATATATATACAAGATTTTCTCGTTTAAAGGTATAAGATAAGATTCTATCTAATATATTCTAATTGTCCTTATTTTCCTCACAGAACGCCACAAAGCTTCGTCTCCAAGGCTTGGAACAGTTACAATGGAAGCAAAGAAAAGTGTGGCACACCTTCCGAATACGTCTCTCAGAAGTACTAGGCAAGCTCGCGCTATGGCAATCACACATGAGGGAAATAGAAGGAAAGTTTGGCACCGGCGTCGTATCATACTTCCTATTTCTAAGATGGCTGCTGTTCCTAAACATAGGAATATCAGCGATAATAATACTATTCTTAATCGTACCAAAGACTGTGTTACAAGAAGAAGAATTAATCTGTAGCGATAACGAAAATTCAACCCTCTGTTGCTCTCTATATTACTTTGAGAAGAACGATTCAGATACCAACGTTTTTCTCGATGTGATACAGGGTACTGGTATTATGGAAAGAACTATTTTGTTCTACGGAGTGTATTCAGATCAAATATACAGTTACACGTTGAACAGTTTATTCGATTCTCAGCTCTATTACAATATGCCCATGGCTTATATTCTTGTGCCGATATCCTGGGCTTTGTTATCACTTATTGCTATAGTAAAAACTGGCGCTAAAGGGTTTAAAGAACGACTGATAGAAAGCGAAGGACAATTTTATAAATACTGTAATTTGGTCTTTGGTGGTTGGGATTTTTGCATCCACAACGATAAATCTGCGAAAATAAAACATAAAGGTATTTATAACGAAATGAAAGGATGCTTACAAGAAGAGAAGTATAAAGAAGAGAAGCAATCTAGAACTAGAGAAGGGTTGATATGGTTACATTTGAAAAGGGTCCTTATTAACTTGCTAGTCTTCTGTATATTAATAGCTTCAGGAATACTGATTTACGTTGCATTAAACTACTCTATGAGCGCTTTGAAAGAGCGCAGCGAGATGGAGGCGAGCGAAGCGAGCGACACGTATGACATCCACAACGGAAGTCATATGGAGAAGTTAACGTACGGATTATATAAAAAAGATATATCTTTCGGTCAAATAGAAAACATGTTTTGGGAATTTCTACCGTTTTTGACTATTGTGGTACTTAACGTACTGGTGCCAGAGATATATAGTTATTTAATTAAATTTGAGGCCTACACTCCTTCTAGAGTTGTATTAGTGATGCTTCTCCGAACAGTTTTGCTCCGGCTTTCGTCTCTAGGTGTGCTACTTAGCCAATTATATAGATACGTGAATAGTGAGAGAATTTGTTCCTTGAAAAACACCGATTCTAGTTCTATAGACTGTTGGGAGACTTATGTCGGTCAACAGTTGTACAAGTTGCTTCTAACCGACTTTGCGGTTCAATTTGTGACCACATTCATTATAAATTTACCAAGAGCCTTTATAGCGAGGCATACTAATAGTCGCTGTTTCAAAATAATTGGAGTACAAGACTTTTATTTACCAAAACATGTCTTAGATATAGTTTATATACAGACTATTATTTGGATGGGTTCGTTTTTCTGTCCGTTCTTACCAATAATGGGAACTATATTTTATTTTATCATATTCTATATAAAGAAGTTTACTTGTTTGGTTAATTGCACGCCTTCTCCAGTGGTTTACAAAGCATCTAAATCGAAATCTTTGTTCATGTCGGTTTTGTTACTCGGATTTTTAGTCTCAATTATTCCTGTTACCTACTCAGTCGCCGAAGTCTTGCCTTCAATGAACTGCGGTCCATTTCGCTTCTACACTACGGTTTGGGCGTACGTAGTCAAAACTTTCGAGGAATTCCCTTATATACTCAGAGAGATAGTGTTCAAATTGGGGACATCTACATTCGCTGTCCCCGGCTTTGCTGTTCTCCTATTCTTTTTATACTATTACTGGGCTGTTGCGTCGGCGAACAGACATATGGTGACTGTCTTAAGGAACCAGTTGGTTTTAGAAGGACATGACAAACAGTTTCTCTTGAACAGGCTTAGTGCGTTTATACGCCAACATCAAAAACGATGTGAGAGAAAGAATAGAACCAGTTTTACTGATGATGAGCCGTCTGTTAGACAAAGTTCTAGGTAGGGACTTATTGAGCACAAGGGGTAGTCAGAGGCACAAAACTTGCCCGTATGTACCAGTAAATTAGTACGGGGTTTGAGACTAAAATGTTTCTGATTTGTGAATGAGGGTAGGGAGTGTAAATTGGGGGTTTATCGGACAAGGAAGAATGTTAGTTTGGTAAATTATGAAAAAATATAATTAATTGACGATTTTTTTCTCTTCGTAGCTCATTTTAAGTGCCAAATCGTATTTTACTTTGAAATTATTGTTATTTAAGTCAAATTTGATTTCTATACCGTAATTCTTTTGTATTTGTATAAGTCGTTGTCTTGTCCAAAAAAAATTGTGTGATATATCGGTGAATCCTTTACGGTATGTAGTCTTGCATTTATAATTTTATTTATATTTAATGTAAATATTTAGTCTGTAAATGTGTGTTGTAAAAAATACTTCCAATATTGTAACTTGACTGCATTTAACCGAGTTTTGTTAGTTTTACCATCTTTGAGTAAACCCTCCGTCAGATTATAATATCTAAGGCCCAATTTCACTAAAAACTAATCGCTTCATTAAATGTACCATTTATTTACAAAAAAAACAGTTCATACAAAATGTATAAAATACACAAGAAACAGTTGAGCTATATTCAGTCCGTTTCAAACAATCTAGAGATAGCTCAACTGATCCAAATCAGTGCCAGACGGAAGCATCCCCAATATTTGACAACTGTCAAATACTTGATCAAGCGATTAGTCATCCGTGAAGGGCCTTACCCCCGAATACTGAAACGCAACTCAGATTTAAGCACGTCTCAAGCGACGAATTTTTGACAGATTTTCATTGAAAACTGTCAAATATTCGTCGCTTGAGACGTGCTTAAATCTGAGTTGCGTTTCAGTATTCGGGGGTTAGTCTGTCTCTACTTTAGACTTGTCAAAAATAAGGACAGAAATATTTTTATCTCTCAGGTTTTTACTCAGAGCAGGTAAAAAGCAAAAATAGGTAGTTTTCAGTAATATTATTTAAGTCTATTTAGGTCTGGCTTCACCGATTACCAATTGCCTAATCAAATATTTGACAGTTGTTTAACTCAAATATTTAATAGGGACCACCAGAGGTTTTCCCCTTAAGTACAACATAATTTTTTTCTTCAAAATGTTTTTTTAAAAACTCCTCCAGTACCCGAAGTAAGAGTTTTGCTACCACATTTCGTCTACCAAATGTTGTCCACGAAGGCGCGCCCCACTATTCTTCCTAACCGTTTATAGTATATGTGTGCAAGCTTCCGTCAATGTTTGAGTGTTATCGGTACACACTAATTACCTATGAGTGCACACGCACACTACAATGAATAGACTACGGTTCGCGACTGCCGCTCGGAGCAAACTCCCCGCACCCCGCGAGGGGCGCGTCTTCGTGAATTGCACTATCTATAACTCCAATTCGGGTACAGGGTAGCTAGGCAATGCAACCCTTGATTTTGTTGGTGTCTATGAGCGACGGTAACTGCTTACCATCAGGTGGGCCGTAAGCTCGGTTGTCTATCTTTTACATCAAAAAAAAATCGGTTGTCTGTAAAGTCGGTTTACTGACGATAGTTGAACGTGATAACGTCATAAGAAAATACTCGCGGACTCGCGGACTCGGACTCGGACTCGAACTCTCGGACCCCCTCCGGACCCTCATTTACCCTTACCCTCATTTACCCTTACCCTCATTTACCCTTACCCATTACCCGACCCGGGCTCGGGCTCAGGTAAATGGAACGACGAAACGACGTAACGACGCATGAGTCATGTTTTTTCGTGCGTGCAGCCGGCTCCATCGATTTATAAGACGTTATCACGTCAAAAATAAAAAAGGCAATTAGTCGTCGGTGAAACCGGCCCTTAATTGTTTTGGAATGAATTTTTTTGTATATTAGTTTTGCTAGTATTTGGTTAGTGGCATGATTTTTGTATAGGGGGTAGTTCACCCTTATTTTAAAGTAAAATACTCAGTTTGGAGGTCACAATGGTTTTTTTATAAAAATAGTAGAACACGTATTTAGTAATTTAAATTCTATTTAATCTTTTTTAATCAATTTTTTTAGTGTCTACACCAAAACTATTGAATATTCAGTATTTAAAATTAAGGCTATGAATAATAAGATGTATCTTTAAAATACAGTTATGACTGATTGTAGAAATAGAATAAGGTAGAAAACTACAGATGTATAAATAGTAGAAAAAAGAATCAATTCATCATTATTCTCTTTTTTATTGTACACTTTTATGGAAATCACAAAGATTTTTATAATGTCCCAAAAGCTAAAAGCCGAGCGGGATTTGAACCTGCGACCTTCCCCTTGGTATGGGGCTGCGTTGACCGCTGCGCCACGATGGCGCAGCGGTCAACGCAGTCAACGCATCCTAATCACACTCGACGAATAACTCTTAGGGACTGTTCGGCACTAACGCGACCGTGGCTCCATCTACAGGTTTGATGTTACACTCAACTACTTACCTGGGGGCTAATTCTCGGGCCGATCTCGATCATTTTGCAATTTTATTTTATTGCTTCTTTTCACAACCCCGCACTTTTTGTACGTTTTCCGTATATCGTAGCTGTCGAGGCTTTTACGAAGAGGTCGTTGATGAATTACTCAAGGAAATCATCCATTATCTCTTCGAAAAAAGCAATAAAATAAAATTGCAAAATGATCGAGATCGGCCCGAGAATTAGCCCCCTGCTCGATAACCGAAGTTGCATTCAGTTGAATCGGAGAGAGATGTCACCTTGCTTTTTCATATATTTTTTTCAAATCCCGCTCTGCTCTTAACTTTTGGGACATTAAAAGAAGTCTACGTATTTTTATTAAACTCGCAATTAAATCACTTAAGTGCTAGTGTTTCTGAGGTAAATAGAAGCCCATAATAAATGTATCTATACCTATTTTAATTTATCACTTATCTACAATTTATTAGTGATCTCAATTACTCCTTAATATTTATCATTTTTATATTTTAGTTTTAAGCTGGGTCTCATGCTTTTTCGACACCAAACAAAACATTTAATCAAATGTTTTGACAGCCAAAACGTACCTATCACAAAAAGTACTTTTCTCAAATAATGCAAGGAAATGAAAACTAAATGAGTACTACTTGAACTCAAACTTATACTTGAACTCATTTTGTGAAATACAATTACGACAAACATCGAACAACACTATTTCTTCTTGCGTTGAAGTTCTCTTTTTTTTAATAAATAGCAATTCTTTGCAAGCCAGTTCGAAATTTAAATTAAACCTTTGATAAGTTACCTCCTTGGTTGTCATGTTTCGGAGTAAAAGATCGTTCCATTTTTAAATTACACGACATATGTGAGTTTACTATGACAAATGTATCTGGCCGCTAAAAACGACGGATGGATTTTCCTACAACCGCCGGCCGCTTGTCTGGCAATTTCGATTCATCTCGAAGAAGGTTGTCAAAAAATGTTCTATCCGAGCATGTTTGAGAGAATGTACTTTGTGTAGCGTTTCAGAAATAGCAAGCACAACGTAGTTTGTACTTATATCATACTTGCTTTGAGTGTTAGTTTATTTATTAATTTTAGTAAATTTTACATGTAACCCGCGACAAAAAACGAATCAAATGGCTACGATAATAACCTTTTGCTCGCCTCGGATTACTATAATTGGCGTGGGTTATACCAACACAGTAAAGAGTCTACAGATTTGCTCAATTTACTCAATTTCTAAAGAAACTCGCATATTTGAACTGTATTTAGGGCATAAAACCTTAACCTAGACATTAACACATGGCGATTGACATTTGACATTTTAGAAAGAATTCATCAAAAAAATTTACAATCGTCATGATATAGTCCGTCCAAGCTAAGTCATTTTTAAAAAAATTATGGAATTCAAAAATATGAAACATTGCTTTCTGATTTTCGTCTGCCATTAGATTATTTAGTGGTGTTTATGGGCGATCGTTCCCACTTAATCTGGTAGACAGTTCTGTATCAAATCCTCAGTGCACCATGAAAATCTAACCATTCTTTATCAAGAAAGCATTTGTAGGCAATAACTTTTCAAAACAAAAAAACTAGACCCTATATTAAAGCTGGAAACACATGGGGTGTTTCCAAATTAAAATTTTTGAAACCCACAATTTTTCGAAAAATACAGACTTAGCTTGGAAGGATTTTAATATGCAATTACGTCAAAATTATACTAAATTGTAAAGAGCAAAACTGTAAATAGAAAAATTAAAGTTATTGTAAAATAATCTAAATGAGATAATATGTCTAGGAGCGTAAGAGCTAGAAACGTTACGACACTGCCATAGTAAATGTTATATTGTATTGTAACAATATAAAAATAAATAACTGAATTGTACATGAAAATGTTTTTAATTTTTTTGAACCTAATTTTTCGTCCATCTCAAATAAAATTTTCTTCGGCGTCGATTCCAGTAACACTGCTCGATTGACTGATCGCTGAATCCGCGTTCTATTTTCAAATTTTTCAAACAAAAATTAAATAAATAAATATTCTGGACAATTCACACAACACTACCCAGCCCCAAACTAAGCAGAGCTTGTAATATGGGAAGCAGATAGCTGATATAATACTTGAATACAATTGACAACTAACATCGATCGCGATCGCTTGAGTGATTTTTGTTGCTGGAATCAACGCCATAAATACATTTCACTTCACTAAATTTCATTTCAAAGAAACGTTTGTAAGTATTTATGGAGACCTTTTGTTAGTTTGTTTAGTTAACAAAATATCACATCGTTTCACTAAAGGCGCTATTTGAATTCAAAAGCCGTTGACTTATTATATTTCTTAACCCTGACATTCAATTTGTAAGTTGTTGTGTTTGTGTAAATAAAGAATGCAATTCCAAAAGTAACATTTATTTTCAACTTTATGTAAGTACACAAAATACAAAACTAAATGCTATTCTTATAACATTGAAATATATATATCTGTATTCACAAACAACCGCATTTATCTACAACTAGTGAAAACATATTTAAAAACTATTCAACTAACGTAGTAAGTACTTTGCTTCTTTCATAAATTCTTAATATCTATTTACAAATCTATTTATGTAGAAAAATAACAAAATACATACTCGGTTTATACCAAGCCCGAGTTGCACTCAGCTTTTCGTTAAGAAGTTTAGTAAGGAGTTACGATACGCACCCCTACTGGGCGTTTTCTGAACTATCGTGATCTCTTATTAACCCACTGATGAGAGAGCACTGGTGGTCTAGTGGTAGCGGCCCTGCCTTCCGATCCTAAGGTCGTGGGTTCAAATCCAGTCGTGTACCAATGAGTTTTTCTGTCGAAAAAATTACGTACACAATGCTAGTGCTCTCAAACGTTGAAGGAAAACATCGTGAGGAAACCCGCGGCTTAGTCAGTTCCACACGTATTGTCTTTCCTGTGGATTAGGCCGACTAAGCTGTCAGGATGGTATAGGTGCTGGGCAAGCCTATTCCATCTAAAATCCTGTCCCAGGCACTATAGCGTCCCGTAAGTAGGGGTATTAGTAATCACCAGTTTGCTAAATCATCTACAATTATTATTTTTGTATTAACCCACTAGAAAAACAGACTTGATAGTCTCACTACACAAAAAATGAGCTAACTCAAGCATAATATCTACAAAAATTTTACAATATACTTTTTTTAATCAAAATCATAACGCTGTATTTTCTAATCTATTTTACATTTTTGTGGCAGTAAAAATATTATACAAAGTTCAATACCCTGTTTTTATTTAGAACAGTTTATGCTACGACTACCTTGGACTACGACCAACTAGATTATTAGATAAATCCTTCCACCGCACTGGTTCCTTCGAACCAGTGACACTATAAGAATAAGTATTATAACGTTGAGGCAATTCGCGTATTGTCTTTAGGCACGTCATATCTGTAACAAAAATAATAGATTATGCAACAATATTTATTTAAACACAGAGAATCTTAGAACAAAACAAATATTTACAAAATTTGTTATTGTTTTCTTATAAATCACGATTTTACGACTTTTCCTTATATCTCGTGAATTCGGAATTGGCCACCACCCTTCTCAAAAAAAATCGGTTGTCTGTAAAGTCGGTTTACTGACGATAGTTGAACGTGACAACGTCACACAGCTGTCCACGCGGACGCATCGCTCACTCAAGTAGGAGAGAGACAGATGTCGAACGCTGCCGAACGCGGAGGCCGTGCGTGCCTCTTTGTCGCTCGTTCCGCGCTCTAGCTTGCACTTCAAGCCTTAAATGGAACGTCTCAGAGCGAGGTAACGCCGCATGAGTCATGTTTTTTCGTGCGTGCAACCGGCTCCATCGAATTATAAGAAGTTGTAACGTCAAAAAACTACCCTGTACATAGTTTAGCTTAGTTAACTCACAAACCAGTTCAGTTGATAGTATGTGCATGTTCAAAGTCTCCCTTGTCGAGATGTCGCTTCGGTTCGAAGACTAGCATGGACATCCGCTCCGGACTCGTCTTGTTGCGTTGCATGTCTGTTTTAAGAAAGAATACAATACAGGGTGCTACCAGACTACTACCGAAAACTTTAGGGGGTTAAAGTACCCATCGATATGAACAACTTTTTCTAAGAAACCAACACTGTGAACGCATAAAAAACAGCTGTTTCATACATTTTAGCCAAGTAGGTATTGAACTTTTGTTTGGAACAGCAGTTTTTTTTCGCGTTCACAGTGTTAGTTTCTTAGAAAAAGTATATTTATAAAAGTATAGCATATTGATGGGTACTTTCACCTCCTAAAGTTTTCGGTAGTGGTCTGGTAACACCCTGTATAACACCCAGACAGAGAACAAACATCTGGCCTTCAAGCTTAGTTAGTAGTAGCCCTGACTTCTGCGCTGGAGAGCGTGGGTTCGATCACTGCAGAGAAGAAACATTTGTGTGGTGAACGCAGATTGTATTAGTATTGTGTGGATTGTCCACTGATATAATACTTTTAATACATATTTTTTTGTAAATACATACTTAGAATACGAATATAACACCCAGACGGAGAGAGAACAAACATCTATGACGTACAAACATTCGTTTTTGGTGGGGATCGAACCCACGCCCCGCTCTCCAGCGCAGAAGGCAGCGATACTACCAACCGAGCTGTGAGGGAGTGCATTATTTGAGATTATATTAAAACAGGCGATGATAATGATTAGGGTGCATCAGTGAACAGGGTTAAAGTGGACGATGAGACTCACATCTAAGACTCAACCCAAACTTACAGTGTGACATAAAAAACACAGCAACACAGCAAGCCTAAACTTACAGTGTGACACAGGAAACACAGCATCACAGTGAACCGCAGACAAGGATGATAGAGTGACGATGAGACTCACATCTAAGACTCAGCGCTTATTCTTACAGCGTGACATAGTAAACCAGGTAGCACTGTGAACCGCAGACTGACTGCACGGCTGATAGAGTGACGATGGGACTCACATCTAAGACTAAGTCTAAACTAACAGTGTAACATAGTGAAACGGATGATTTAGACAACCGTAGACAAGGCTGACACAGTGACGATGAGACTCACATCTAAGATCAAGCCTAAACTAACACCGGCCTAAAGTAAGCCGGGTAAAGAACCGCAGACTAGGATGATAGAGTGACGATGAGACGCAACACAGCAACACAGTGAACCGCAGACATAGACGATAGAGTGACGATGAGACTACCACCTAAGACTAAGCCTAAACTAACAGTGTAACATAGTGAAACGGATGATTTAGACAACCGTAGATTAGGCTGATAGAGTGACGATGAGACTCACATCTAAGACTGAGCCTGCGCTTGTGCTGCGCGCTCAGCTCGAGCTGCCGGCGCACGGCGCGCGACGCGGAGGCGGGGCGGGGCGCGGTGCCCGCGGGGGGGAGGGGCGTGGCCGCCAGCGTCACGTCAGAGTATGCCGTCTTTGACGTGTAATCTGAAATAATATAGTCATGTTTATTGACTTAGTAAATAGACTTCACAAATCGATTTTAAACCCGTAGTCTCCCGAACTAGTTAAAAAAATCGGTTGTCTGTAAAGTCGGTTTACTGAAGATAGTTGAACGTGAGACGTCATACAGCTGTCCACGCGGACGCATCGCTCACTCAAGTAGGAGAGAGACAGATGTCGAACGCTGCCGAACGCGGAGGTCGATTGTGCCTTTTTGTCGCTCATTCCGCGCTCTTGCTTGCACATCAAGCCTTAAATGGAACGCCTCAGAGCGAGGTAACGCCGCATGAGTCATGCTTTTTCGTGCGTGCAGCCGGCTCCATCGAAATATAAGACGTTATCACGTCAAAAACTGTGTTTCAGGAGAAAGAGCATGTAGTCTTAGGGCAGGACAATAGTTTTAAACCGACTTCAAATGAAAAAGGAGGGTCTCAATTTGGTTGTAGTTTTTGATGTGTGTTATTGCATAACTCCGACATTTAAGAACCGATTTGAAAAAAAACACATTTTATTTGAAAGGTAACTTAACTTCCAGATTGGTCCCATAATTTTTTATCAAAATCGTTTCAGCAGTTTGGTCATGAAGTCGGTTTCTCAAGTTTTTTAAACTTCACTGGCATACATACAATGTAGGTATTTGTAACAGCATATTGACTTCTCCGCTGTCCGAGAAAGCCAATATTCTGATGAAACTTTGTTTGCAATTAGTTTTTTTTTCTATTTGAGTATTATCCTTTACGATGGGACATAGTGTTTTCTTATAAATACAGGGCATGACTCCTTTCTCCTTTCACGACATTTTTCTAACTCTCGTGTTTTCAGACTTAGCCATCACCGCCCTTCCCAAAAAAACACCCTGTATGTAGGTACATATATTATAATATTTCAATATAGAAGACTAGCGGCCGCCCGCGGCTTCGCTATTCCCGATACTTAGATCCGTTCTCCGTTACAATAACTTTATAAATTGTAGCCTATGCGTTATTCAGATGTTTAAGCTAAATTACTGTAAAGTTTCATTAAAATCCATTGACTAGTTTTTACGTGAAAGAGTAACAAACATCCATTCATCCATACTTACAAACTTTCGCGTTTATTTATAAACTTGTGGCCGCCCGCGGCTTCGCTCGCCCATTCCCGTAACACCCCGTTCCCGTTGCTTTTTCGGGATAAAAAGTATCCTATGTCCTTCTCCCGGTTCTAAGATACCTCCCCACTCATTTTCTGCCAAATCGGTTCAGCCGTTCTTCAGTTATAAATAGTGTAACTAACACGACTTTCTTTTATAAATATAGATATTGTAATTAACGTACCTCTCTCAGTGAGCAGTATTTCCCGATGCGTCTGCGTCATATCCACCTCGTTGATGAGCACACGATGTTTCCGCTCCACCGCGGCGTCCCAGGTTCGATTCTTGTCCCCGTAGCTGTCGTCGTCTTGCGTCGACGAGTTGCTCAGCGGCTCTTTCTGGAAATTTTGATAAATCGAATTTAGACTAATGAACTGTATCTTTAACTGACTTCAAATAAAAAAGGAGGAGGTTCTCAATTCGGTTATTTTTTTATGTTTCCTATCGCATAACGTCAAATAAGAAACGATTTAATAAATATTTTTTTCCAGATTGGTCCACTAGAAATTGCATGACAATCGGTTCAGTATTTTGGCCATGAAATCGGTTTAAGTGTTACTTAGTTTCAAGTAACACAAGTACGATCGCGTGAAGTAATTTTCAACCCTCGCTGCTTCCTATTTATGGGTTATAATTTAATAAATTATAGTTTAAAAAACTAAAAAAAAACGCTTTTATAACTAATTGAACTAAAAAGTTAAAAATAAAACTATAATAATCAATTGAAAATTTATATTATTGTACAAAACAGCGTGGGGTGCTTTTTATAATAACTTCAGATATAATAAACTATTGATAAAATATTTACAACAATCAAAATCAAGCCCCCCACGCTTTTTGTACAATAATATAAATTTTCAATTGATTATTATAGTTTTATTTTTAACTTTTTAGTTCAATTAGTTATAAAAGCGTTTTTTTTTAGTTTTTTAAACTATAATTTATTTTATACTTTTTAGTTTTTTTTTTTCATATTATTGCATTGTCATCGACCTTTGGCAGGTGTGCAAAGTTTGAATCAAATCTGATCGTTCAAAGTAGGATTTTTTTTAATTTTTTTTATTTCTTTTCATTTTTTTTTATTTTTTTTTTCATATTATTGCATTGTCATCGACCTTTGACAGGTGTGCAAAGTTTGAATCAAATCTGATCGTTCAAAGTAGGACAAAATCGAGCTCAAAGGGGACGGTTACATACATACATACATACATACATACAGGTGAAGCTAATAAAAGCGTTATAAAAAATATATTCTTCTATGCATAGTACACTCATGCATCAAGAAAAAATACCTACTAGTGATAGGCCGAATCGTGATGTCACCGAACACAAATAGCCGGCCGAATATTCGTATAAAAGTTTATCAAAATCGATTCTGTATTCAAATTGTATCACAAGGATCACCTTAAACGTCTTAAAGCTAGGCGAGTCTAGGTGCCAGTTCTACGCGACCAAGCCTAGAAGAATAGCAACAAACTACGGCTTGGTTCCTACCGTCAAACCAAATTTTATTATAATATCGAACCAAATATTCTAAATAAATAAAATTTAATAAAATAATTTCATATTTGCCATAGGTGCATTTTAAAATAGGAATATGATAGAAATGTGTTCATACCTTGATCTTCTTAAAAGTGGGACTCGATTGCGGCCGATTCATAAAATCGATATGCTGGTTCCCGCCACTCTTGTTCCTTACAATCGGCGATAATTTCCTAAACTCACTTCTCGGCTCCAACTCGATTCTAACCGTCTCAGTGACAGTTGAATTGCTAGATCTACCAAAAAGCGGCGACAACTTCGGCTTGACTATAGTATGCTCAGAATCGATACTTTCAATAGTAATCGTCGAATCAACACTATTAGTAATCGGTTTCACGATTATAAGACCTTCGATGTTTTTAGTCGATTTATCGAGTTCATAATTCGGGTTTTCAAAGCCAGTTTGAGTTGCTATTTCGTCGCTAAACGATGTTGTATTCGATGCTTTATTTTGCATGCGTTTACGACGTTCTAGATCCGCGTGTATGTCTGTCTGTACGCGTAGGTTTATGTCTCCGTATCGACGGACGATATAGTTCAGGAGCCAATGATATCCTTTGCGTAATCCAGCGTCGATTTTAGGCTTTTTCGATTTATTTTCGTCTATGCATGTGTATGATTCAACTAGAGTTGGGCAGCGATATCTGAAAAACAGTTACCTATTTTAAACCATCTTCTTCCTACCCTTATCCCACTAATAGGTGGGGTCGGCACAACGTGTATTTTTCTTCCAATCTCCCCTCTCCTCTCCCATTATCATTCGTCATCTCAGTACTCACTACTTGTGTTACAATGTACAATGCTTGAGTCTGAGTCAAGCCTCAAGCAATCTCAAATAGATATAGGTTTTCAGACAGCTATCCCTTGGAAAGTGTCAAAAATCGATGATTGAGTCTGAGCGGAGCCTAAGCATAGATTTTTCGACAGTTTTCCATTGAAAAGTGTCAAAAATCTATGTTTGCAAGCATTGTTTCAGCATATGGGACTAGGTATAAGCGTCACTTACCTGTTCACCAAAGGTTCTATGTTCAGTTTGTCAACCACGTCAATGTCATCTAGAGCTCCAGACTTGTCCTGTTTGTTTGCTAACACGAGCACAGGTTTACCTGAAGATTTAGATTTGAAGCAATCATTAAGATCAAGGAGACCTTACCCATTTCCAAGAATTACGATTCCATATCGTTCTTCCTGGAAATGGGTAGGGGAGGCCGTTGTCCAGCAGTGGAATTTATCAGGCTGATTTGATTGAATTCATAAAACAGGTTTTTTTGGTAACTTGCTGATGGAACAAGAATACTGCCCACCTGATTTTAAGCGGAAACCATCGCTTTCGTCGGGTGTGTACCTACTACCCCATGCCTATTCCTGCCGTGAAGCAGCATTGCTGTGTTTCGGTTTGAAGGGTGTGGGTGCCGGTGAAATTACTGGCACGAGAGGCTGAACATGTATGCCTCAAGTTGATAGACGCAGGGAAGTTCGTAGGGCACGTTCTTAACGTGCGTGACGTACGAAGCATGCTTTGTTATAGGCAATGGTTACCACTTAACATCAAGTGATATATGCTTGTTCCGTGAGCTAGTTGTTTAAAAAAAAAGGAATTCGCTTTTTTTTGGTCTTGTAGGTACAATACTACTGCAATACTTTTATAGGATGATGTTAAAAGCCAAAAATAGTTAATAGGTATAATGGCGAACTATTGCGTCATTCAAATGCATAAATTAAGTTTCCTTTTTAGGACATTTTCCTGCCATGTACACGTACATACCTACCTACATATATTTTATCAGCTTAAAGCTGATAAGAAATTCTAATTAAAAACTAACTAGTAACAATACAGTTCTAATGAAATTATTGATGCGTAGTTGCGATAACATATCTGATATTTGCGTATCACACGTGGCACGCAAAAAATCTCTAAGTCGCTGGTTCGGATCCGGCTCGAAGGAAACGTACGGAAACGTACGCGGGTGCTGAGTGGGATACTGATTTATAAGTAGGTACGCTGATTGTAGAGTTTATTACTGAAATACGCTAAGATGTTATGATATGCTGCTGATGAGTGCGGACCGATCGCCATCCAAAAGTGCACTGACTGAAATAAACCGCGCGGGCGCTGTCTCGTGCGACCTACATAAGGCAAAACTGCTTCGTTATGCTATTGTGTTCAATATGTATTGAACAATAACACATTTAAATTCAATAGCAAAGTCAACAGTATGGGGGGAATTTTCTCTTAGAAGCTAAAATAACAATCGATCTTTTTGTTCGATTAAATCGGTTGTCTTATGGATGTCCCAACACTACTAGTACTGATACGTTACCATGGCAATGTGAGAAAATATAGACTTATGTACTATAACATACCTGATATTTTATCGTGCGATAAGACCTCCTCCAACACAGCTCTGCACTCATCCAAGCGTGTAAAATCGCTGGAATCGATTACAAAAATCACTCCATGAATTTCACTGTAGTACTGCGACCAGATTTGCCGAAAATGCGGTCCCCCGCCCAAATCGTATATCGTCACAGGCGTATCCTTGTGCACAAGATTCACAGCCTTAAACCCAACAGTGGGCAATACTTTATCGTCCTTTTCACCGGCTAGATTATTCACAGTTTTTGTTTTTCCCGCGTTGTCCAATCCGATTAGAATTAAAACTATATGACGACGCACTCTGCGCCGCCTAAAAACACTTCCCCAACAATTACCCATAGCTATTACTTTTTGGTCGTATTTCTAGAATAAAAAAATCACTTTTGCATCGCTAAATTTGCAATAAATTGTCACCAACTGTCACGTAGCCATTTGTAAACAAAAGTTTTTTGTTGACACGACGGTTGCTAATGACGATCGTATGTGGCCAGTCGTAAATTGATTCGTTCTCTTTGCGATACTGCACCTACCATGAAGGTTTTATGTTATGAAAAAAATCTGATATACGTGTCGTAAACTCGCATAAACGTGAATGACTTACATTATGAATACTACATTTATTTAGCTACTAGCGACCCGCCCGGCTTCACACGGCTGGAAAAAATCATGGCAGTAATTTTTCACCACCTTTTTTCTAAATTACACCCGTGCGTAGGCTGGGCAAGTCGCTAGTAGGTAGTACATTATTTTGTTCTTTCCATCAAGTTTTAACAGCACGCGATGCAAGGAGCTCTTACCCTTGTGTTATTATTACCTACATTATTGGAGTTTTAGAATAGATCCACCACCAAATGGACCGATGACATTGTTAAGATCGCGGGAAGTCGATGGATGGAAAGAGCTCAGAATCGTTCTTCCTGGAGATGTGTAGGGGAGGCCTATGTCCAGCAGTGGACTTCTTCAGGATGATGATGAGTATGGATCCTTAGTTTTTTTTAAATATACTATAGCCTGTGTTATTAAAAGACATTCAAACACGATGAAATATTGTTATTAAATAAATAAATTGAAATTCATGCGGGGATAGCGTAGCTTCCCTTTAGTGTTTTTTTTTTCAGATCTGTCCAGTAGCTTCGGAGCTTATTATTGAATTCAAATTCATTAGAAAACACAAACAAACAAATCTTTCTTATTTATAATAATAGTATAGATATATAGAGGATAAAACCAAGGATAACTTTATACCTACATGTTTATTATATTGTTCACATAAAATCGTTATGACGTGCGGTTATATAGAACACAGCTGTTATAACTGTTTTCGAACTTGAGATTTGTTTGAATATAAAATGCTTTGTGTTTCTATTATTTACCTTCTGTACCATGTATTTTTTTAAATATAGATAGGTAAGCATTTGGCTGCCATAAACCCTGATGGAAAGTGAGGATGCAGCCTAAGATGGAGCATGCTTATAGTCATAGTCATAATCCACCTGTTCACTTTATATTAAAAAAAACCTAATTTTCTTCTTTACTTTTACTTTTTAAAATGATGACTTCTTTTGTTCATTTGTACTTTTAGAAATATGTCAAAGGATAAACAGTGCTTAAACTATTGCCATCTCTTACAACTGGGTAATGACAGACAGTGACAGAGCTAACTGTGGTGGACTTTACAGACAACCGATTTTTTTAATGAAAACTGCATATTAAAATAGATAATTGGATTTATTCTGAACCGCAATAAATACAGTATAATTTAAATTATTTACAAGCTCTGTAAATAAAAATGCGCGCCAATCAAAACTTTTTTAATATCTTTATCTGAATCTAACGAGAATTGTGTCTCCATTTTTCATAGAAAAATATGCGAGATCCTTCATGTTATTGTCCAATATGATCTCGGCACCTTTCATCTGTTCGTCAAGGAGGTGTAATGTGGGTGTTCCATGGTGTCCGAATTTGGAAAAAAGTCTTTGGGCAAGAGTGACGAGTTTCTGTACAGCCATAGTCGAAGGGAACTTTTTCTTGAATGTTTTTCCGTTGATATCTGTGAGGGTAATTTCTAGTAGTTGTGAAGTGAGGGTCATTATTTTCGTCTGTTTTACGAGTAGACTGTCATCTGGTATTCCGTATTCTGGAAAAGAAATAGCTTGGTTTCAGTATTCAGTATATTAATTGCCTTACCGCTTCCTCCGTTGCTGTTACTCTCCGTTGATTTTTCTTTTAAAAGTTTTTCCTCTTTTTCCTTGCTTAGGGAAATAATTTTCCAATTTCCTTTCTTAGTGCACCCCTATGCTATAAAATGAACATACCCTCCAAATTTCATGCCTCTAGGTCTTACGGTTTAGGCTGAGCGTTGATTGTCAGTCAGTCAGTAACGTAAGAGTTTTATATATTTAGATTATGCATGTAAATTTAACAGAGTCAGATCTAAGAACTAGTTTTGAATCAATTCATAATTTAACCTGTCCCTTACTGTTGCAATAGTAGAAGCGGACCGATATGATATAATCATGCAGATTGTAAACAGGTTAAATACAATGATAGAAAAAGGTATTTGCAATTTACGTTATTCTTTTTTTCGTCGTTGAAGAGGGGGTCGTGCGAAAATTTGAGATTTGTTTTTAAAAATTCATAACTAAATAACTAAGTGACATTTTAAAAATCGCAATTATTTAACGCTGACATATTTTCATTAGCGTTAAATAGAATGTCATGTTAAATAGTATATTTTTTTAACACACTTAAATTCGAATTAATCTCAAATGTATAGTCTACAATTAGTCCTTTTGCGATTTTTAAAATGTCACTTAGTTATTTAGTTATGAATTTTTTAACAACAAATCTCAAATTTTCGCACGACCCGCTCTGAAGAACTGGTCTATTGTGTACGTGTAGTACGTTTTTTGGTAAAAGCATCTCTTCAAAAATGTTATACTTTTCTTGAAATTTTATGTGACATTCCGGATTTCATGATCATCATTTCATGTCTTAGTAGTATTAGAGCTCTTTGTGTGTGTCTCGTGGGGGTGCGTACTACCACCATGCCTATTGGTGCCGGTGACATTACTGGCACGTGAGGCTAAACATCTGTATGCCTCACGTTGATGGACGCAGGGCAGTCAAGACACGCCTATCTCGTGTAACACAAACTAAGCAGAGCTATGGGAACCAGATAGCTGATATACTACTTATATATTTTTTTGTAAATACTTACAATACCCCCAGACACAGAAAAAATATCTGTGTTCACCACACAAATATTTGTTCTCGGTGGAGATCGAACCCACGACCGACGAAAAGTGGTTGAGCTACCAACTGCTTTCTCATTCTGTCTTCCATCAATGAGCCCTGCACCTAGGCTACAACTGCTGATACGTACTGTTGATCAAGTGCCGCAGCCGACAGTGCTGCGCGTCGAATGCGCTCGCTGCGCTCGGCTCCGCGCGTGTCGCCTTCCATTCGCCTCCAAACCGCTTCATGTAGTCATACTCCGCGCCGCGACGTAGCTCCGGACTTATGTGAGAGCCGTTTAGTTCCTGGAAGCATATTTATGATATTTTTATTGATTTTATAGTGTTTACTACTCTTAGGGAAGTCACAAAGATTTTTAAAATGTCCCAAAAGTTAAGAGCTGAGCGGGATTTGACCCCGCGACCTTCCCCTTGGTACGGGGCTGCGCTGACCGCTGCGCCATCGGATCCTAATCACACTCGACGAATAACTCTTAACTGTTCGGCACTAACTTAACTACTAAATATTTACCATGAGAGTGCCAATTTTCGCCATAATCATTTGAGATCCTGTGTCGTAGTCTTCAGTGCTTTGGATTGGATTTTTCAGGAAATACAGCTTTTTCAGTGTTTTCAGTTTGTTTAGCTCGCTGAGTGATTGCCACTGAAAAAATATTGAGAAAGTTTTTACTCGACTGGTCTCTCAGCCCAGTTGGTAGTAGCTCTGCCTTCTGTGCCGTAGGTCGTGGGTTCGATCCCCATCGAGAACCCAACACCAAATTTCGGTGTGGTGAATGCAGATGTTTGTTCTCTGTCTAGTTCTTATATTGTATTATAGGCATGTATAAAACAAAATGCATATATGAGTAATATATCAGTTATCTGGTTCCCATAGCTCTGCTTAATTTGGGGCTTGATAGTGTTTCCAAGATTTTGCCAAAATAACCTAAAAATTTCAAAAACTTCTAGATTTTTCCAAAATTTTCTAGAACAATAAATAAATAAAATAAATAAATATTGTGGACAATTCACACAACACTACCCAGCCCCAAACTAAGCAGAGCTTGTAATATGGGAACCAGATAGCTGATATAATACTTGAATACATTTTTTTTTTGTAAATACATACTTAGAATACAATATAACACCCAGACAGAGAACAAACATTTATGTTCACCACACAAATATTTGTTCTCGGTGGGGATCGAACCCACGACCTACGGCGCAGAAGGCAGAGCTACTACCAACTGAGCTAGAGGCCATTTAATCAATCAAATCAACAGGCAACGACAGTTTCGCTGCTAGTAAAACATGAATCAAGTCTACTTACATCCATAATTCTATTCCTGTTCAAGAACAGCACCTCCAAATGCTCAAAAACATCCACCTTCCCTTCATCCCCATCACAACAATCCCCCTGAAACCGAATCTCCTCAACGAAGCAATCGTTCAAACTCAACACTTTAAGCCTCAACCGTCCAATCTTCAGCACTTCAGACCAGGAGCTGATGGGGTTTCCATCCAGCCTTAGCACTGTCAGGCTTCTGAGATTCAGGCCAGGGTCTGTCATAGTGGTGATGTGGTTGTAAGCGGTCACCAGCTCGGTTATGTTCGGCCAGAGATGGGACAGTGTGAGTATATCGGGGAATGTGTAGTTGCAGACGGATATGTTGAGTTTTTCGAGTGATTTGAAATGGGTGGATAGCTGGGCGAGGGTTAGCTCGGGGAAGTCGATTTTCATTGGGTTCTTGCTGTAACAAACAATAAATATACTTAGAAAGATTTACACAAAAGTCCCTCGCGAGCCTCCTTAAACTTAAAAGTCAAAGATAAAATCAAGAACATTTAAGGCGCAGGCCAGACTTAAAGAACGTCGGGGATTCATGTTTGGCATAATTGGATATGCAAGGCGAGGTGATGACAGGTGGAGTAAGGCGATGACTGAATGGCGTCCAAGAACTGGCTATAGAAGCGTTGGTCGCCTTGCGGCAAGATGGGCAGACGATGTGGTGAACATCGCAGGCAAGACCTGGATGCGATTGGCACAAGACCGGCAACAGTGGCACATACAGAGAGAGGCCTATACCCAGCAGTGGGTGAAGTCAGGCTGTGGATGATGATGATGATAATTGGATATAAAACATTGCGCTTTATTTTCATGCATTTTGTCCGCGCTCTACGCCATTTATGTCACCAAATACTCCAAAAATAACTTTTTTACGTAGTTCAGGAGACTGTACCACTTTTGCTCAGTTCTGGACTAAATAGCGTGCAATGACCACATTAATTAATTAAATGACAAAGGAATGCATACCTAAGGGTGCGTTTCCGAAATATACCACCTCGCCTTATATCAAAAAAACCGTGGCACTCCGGGAATGCCGACAGAAGTGAAAACTTTAATTATTGTGTCCCTTCCTGGCTGCCCCGACTTTTGGCTATGTTTGTCGGTCATTACCGAAGTGGTGTCGGTTACGTGACAGTGATGGGGTGTCGGTGACGAGAGCCGATTGATATTTCCCCAGCTTAAAATATGTTCAAGCCCACCTCATAAGTTTTCACTTCAATATGATGCACAAATGTGCTTCCCTCATTAAAGCATACAGTGGTAACCCCACGTGCCTGATAGGTCATAACCTTCCAACTTGAAGCCAGCAACACAGCTTGACCATACCTGACATCCAATTCCTTAAGATCGGGCAGCTGCGAGGATATATCAATGATCTCCCTCCATCCAGAGAACAGATTGGATGATACATCCAAACTCCTCACGTTAGGACACAATGCCGCCACGTCACCTGCCTTCGCTATGTTCTGGTCGTGCACGCAAATCTCCTGCAGGCGGTCGAATGTTCTGGAAATTATTTGTAGCTTTTTAAATTCTGTCAAAATAAGTAAAGTAAAAAGTAAAGTAAAGTAAAGTAAAAAGTTAAGTAAAAAGTAAAGTAAAGATAAGTATACCTGCATTGTGAAAGACTGGAAATATAAATGATCACACTAATATTATAAAGGAGAAAGTTAAGTATGGATGGATGGATGGATGGATGGATGGATGTTTGTTATTCAATAACTCTAAAACGCATCAAACGGATTTGGATGAAATTCGGCACACATATAGATTATGGTCTAGAATAGCACATAGGGGGTATCTAACCATCTAAAGGTTGTCTGGTAGAAATCGCTATTAGCAATAAGACCGCCCATTGTAGGTGTGACAAATAAACGTTTTTTCTTATTTTCTTTCTTGTACCTCTAGTTTCTAAGTATTCTTTTAGTCCATGTTTTACCAATTACTTTTGGTGTACATTATAGTAATATTCTATTCCATTTAAGAATGGCTGAGCAGATTAGGCTGAAAATTGGGGTGGTACCTTAAAACTAGGAGACTGACATATAATACTTTATACCACGAAGAAGTAACGGGAACGGGGCGCCCGAAGCCGCGGGCGGCCGCTATCAAGAATATAATATGTTATGCAAACGAAACAGAATTCAAACCCGCATTCCTTGCGTCTCAGTCGAATACACCCGAGCGACAAAGGTCGAGTGTTAGTTACTTACACTGAGTTGTATACCAAGGTCTTTGGTTGAGGTCATGCTTCACTAGCTAATAAAATTATTTGAATAACTCATGTAGTTATGACCTAATCTCACAAGCCTAATGAAACGGTAAAGGAAAAAATATTTTCTGGGTTGTGGGTTCAAACTGTTTGAACATAACCGGTTGAAATGCCCTTGTTTGCCCTTGTTTGGAAAGCCCTGTCATATTTAACATGATGATGGGAGTAGGGGTGTTTTTATTCAAAAGTTCGAGTCCCACTTTATGTACACCTTTATGTGCGCCTCACAGAGGCTTCTTATTTATTACCACAACAAATAAAGTAGATAAGAGTCTGTTCAGAAAGAGAGCCGTCGTGGCCAAATTGAGAACTAACGTTTCGATTTTTATATGGCAGCTCATCCCTTTCTTTCTGTCAGCATTTTGCATCATAAAAATTAAATAAAGGAATAGTACACAGTTGTGATAGGATCAAAACGCAAAAGACGCGCTATTGTGTTGCCCACTAAACAAAAAAGGTGATTAAGCACAGCAGCGCCCTCCAATCCCACGACGGTTCTCTTTCTGAACAGACTCTACACAATTTTGCTGTCACTTCAAACCAATAAGGTGCAAACGGTAACATTTCACAGCAAAACAACAAAGCGTTCAATACTCACTGTTTCTGATGTATCTTTTCAAAGCCGACCATCTCAATAAACGGAGCACCCATCTCTCTCTTCCACTCGTTGATCACGGTCCTGCGATGGGCGGCTACCGTTTCATCCTGAAAGAATGATTCTAAGTCAAATAAGCCCCTAAATTAATAACAATGTGTATACACCACTATTATGTAATTACCAAAAAAAAAAAGTCGATATTGGCTGCTGATACACGTCCACACAAAAAAAAAAAAATTCAAGTCATAAAAAATATATTTAAACAACCACAATTTTTAGTCAAATATTGAGAAATGATTTGTTGAATCATTTCTCAATATTTAATAAATTCATTCATAAACACTAAATACCAAGCAGAACCGAACAGCGTAATTTTTTTTCTCTCTAGTACTACGTAACTAATATGTCCATAATTTTTTGCAGGATTTCTGAAAATTTTAACATTTAATAACTTTGTCATTTTATCGAAACTAAAATTTCTGATTGCACATTCATAATGTTCTACCCCTACTACATCACCCTATTTTTTGGTAGTTACAAAATAGTGGTGTATACACAAAGGGTTTTCTCTATCACTCCCAACTGGGATCTACTCCCCGTTGTGGTGATAGATATACTCCTTGGTCTCAGTAATAATAATAATAATTAATAATCAGTACATCAGGTCAGTTTATAATTTGTAAATTATGTAAATAGTTAACAATTAAAATAAATAAATGTAAAACTTATTGTTATATTTATAGACATCTTCTATGTTGTAGAAAGCCTTCTCATTATTTCATTTCAAAAATAATTTCATTTCATCTCAAATTCATTTCTCAATAAGCCACAATTTCAGCTTAGCTCCCATGAGTAAAGGAGTTTGGACAGAAGGGGTGAAGTGGGTGGCAAAAGTTTGGAATCTACATGTCTTTCCTTTTCTATCACAAAGACTTTTCTTCTTCTTCTTCTTCTGGATTTTACCAAATTTTCTAAAATTATATAAAACTAGCAGCCCGGCTTCGCACGGGGTAGACAATATTGTTGTACATTATTTTGTTCTATCGCTAATAGTTTCGGCGCATTCGACGAAAGACATTTCAAGACTCATTTTTCTACACCTTCGGTTACATTGTTCAAATTTTACCAAGGATCCTTCCTAATTTTTTTCAAAATGAAATGTAGCCTATGTCAAATTGGAAGAATGTAGCATTCTATTGGTGAAAGAATTTTTTAAATCGGCCCAGTACTTTTTGAGCCTATTCATTACAAACATACAAAAATAGGTACAAATCTTTCTTCTTTATAATATTAGTGTAAATTATCTAATGTATTCTACCCTGGCAACCCCGCAACGCAAAAAGGGCCCACATGCGGCCTACTTGCGGAAACCAGTCCGCTCATCAAGTATCATAAAATACCTCAGCAACCCCACATTTCACTGGAATTAATTATTAAATTCTGAAGAAAAAAAACATCAATACCTACATATCACTGTTATTGTTTAAGATCTATTTATAATTTCTTTGTTTATCACTATGTCAATATTTATATCGAGGGAATTGCAATAGGTCATAACTTAAAATACTTGCAAGTATTTTTGTTGAACAGGATTTTTACACCCATTAATGCAATTATAATTATTTACTGCAATCAAAGTGCTTTGTAATTAAAGCAAAATTCAACAACAAATAAACACACCCACACTGACAATAATCACAAACTGTGTAGGAGGGATGACTAACTTGTACTTGAGAATGCTGCAATAAGTTTCTATAGCATACGCAAAGTAAAACTAGCATAAAAATAGGGTAGGTTACCTCTCTGTCTCCGTAGTACCGTCGTATAGCATCGGCACAAGTTTTTAGAGGAGAAATCTTGTTCGGGCGGACGAAAGACCCTGCTCCTGGTATAGAAGTTTTAAAGTAATGGATGTCATCCACGCAACCATCATGTTTCCCTCTAGCCACATCATCCCATTCCACACCATACCAAATCCCCTTGTACCCGGAAATTTCACCAATAAACTTCACAGTACCAAAATCATCCCCGCACTTGATACGACTTCCAATATTCACTTGTATCTCATTTTCCTCGATCCCGTTATGGCTGTCCATGGTACCGTTGTAAAATTTTGGAATTAGATTTACAGGCATTGCGCCCACCATTATATTGTATTTTCAAAAATAGAACTTTTAGACAAAATTAAAACAGGCTGAAACAATTTTTATGAAAAATCTGAATGAAGAACTGTAATGTAACTTGAATGTCCGGAATGTCTGTAACTTGACAGTGACAGTGACTGGTGTGACATTTATTTGTGCAGTGCTTGGACTATTACACGATTGTCATCGAATCGAGCATTAAAATAACACGAAGCCAACGAGGTAAGTAAATACTTTATATAATTAGTCCATGGTAAATACGAATGCGATTTTAAAAACCTATGTTTATGTGTTCAAAGACGATAGATATTGTTTGAAGAAGAAAATTAACTTTGCTGCCTTTTGTTGTCTGTGCAACAACGTAGCAGCACGCCTGTAAGATTTGCAACGATTCTGTAGTAGCCTTAGCCACAAAATAATTAACAGAATTACAAATTACAAATTACAACAAATTTGTAATTTGTAATTTGTAATTTGTATATATTTATGTAATATAATAGTAATGACTACGTGCGGGTGGTCTACCGGTACTACGCGTACTTGTGAAACTTTTTAATGAGGTCCTTGTAGGTTCCAGGTCTCCACTTGTGTGGAAAAATGCTGTAGTTACAATACTACACAAGAAGGGAGACTCCTCTAACCTAAGTAACTACCGCCCTATATCCCTTCTCTCTCAAATCTACAAGCTTTTTGCTAGAATCCTCTGTAATCGTTTAACTCACCAACTCGATGAATGCCAGACTGTTGAACAAGCCGGCTTCCGGAGCGGTTTCTCTACTATCGATCACATACACACCGTAAAACAACTAATGGATAAGAGTTCTGAGTACAACCGGCCCTTGTGTTTAGCTTTCGTCGATTACGAGAAAGCCTTCGACAGTGTCGAACACTGGGCCGTGTTTAACGCTCTTCATCGCTGCCAGATCGACGCTCGGTATGTAGACGTGCTCCGGGAGCTATATGCTGCGGCAACGATGCAAGTTAAACTGCATGAGCTTACTTGTCCCATTTCCATCCAGAGGGGCGTGCGGCAGGGAGACACCATTTCACCCAAACTCTTTACAGCCGTTCTCGAAGATGTTATGAAAACACTTGAATGGGATCAAACTGGGATTAACATCAACGGTGTCTATCTGTCGCATCTCAGATTTGCAGATGACCTTGTATAATGGAGCATAAAACCCCGGTTCTTTTGTAAAAGGTTCTAGTAGCCTCAGAACTCGATGCAATTGGATAAAGTAAAACAACACTGTTTCTACATTTTCATCAACGTGACATCTTTTATTTCAGTATCATAGACTAAAAATATCAGTGTGGCCAGCGCTAATATATGTATAGATTTGCACACACTCCACACCCAGAAAAAGGGTAACATTATTAAAGTCAACATACATTAAATAATGGACATTCAGTGTACATAAACCGATCTAGACTTTTAGCTAGTTCCATGACTTATTTATACAATTTCAAAACTTATATCTAGAATAGGCAGAACAATTATTATTAATAAATAAACAACATGACATAATTAAGTTGTTTTTTTTCTCTTTCTAACTACCTCATTAACTGTAGGACAGATATGCAAATAATTTTAATAAGATAAAATAAATCAAGTGTTAATGAGTTGTGTATGATAGTGTTATGTATGATAATAAAATAAAGGTACAAAAAACTCTGAAACAATAACCTTCAAGTACCTACTTCAAACCAGATACCTACTAGGCAACTTAGCAACGCGCCCAGAACGGGTGGTCGTCTCCTTGACTCCATTTTGCTTTGGCTGCACCTGAAAAGGAGGGGTAGCAGGTACCACTGATGGTATCAGATCATCTTCCTTTAATCTTCGAATTGTAGGTACAACTCTATGTTTCGGGAACTCTGCTTCAGGATCAGAAACTTCCAATCTAAATAAACGTTGAAACGGACGTACCTTATAACCTGTCGAGGTTCTCACCTTTGCTGTTCTATTGATATGATCGCGACCTGGAAAAATCTCATCTATTATTCCTAAAGGCCACTTAATTCTTTTATCTTCGGTTTCAATCAAAACTACATCTCCTATTTTCAGAATATCTTGCTTCTCTTTTCCTCTTTGAACCAAAGTAGTCAGATACTCCATCTTAAATCGCTGTCTAAAATCTTCTCTCAACTTCTGTAGATAGCGTAATCTCTTGTTTAGGCTTCTCGTGTCTAACATATCAATGTCAGTGACATCAGTCTGAGGAATTGGTTGTAAAAAGCTACTAGGCTTTAGGGGTTCCAGGGAGGTCGTTGTATCATCTTCAATGTAGGTCAATGGGCGTCCATTCATTGTTGCTTCACAGTCACATAAAATCGTTTCAAGTTCTACATACGTGACTGACGATTGCCCAAGGACTCTCTTCAATAAGTCTTTCAAAATCTTGATGAGCCTCTCCCAGAAGCCACCCCACCACGCTGCTGTCGGCGCGTTCAACTTCCATTTAATGCGTTGTATCGTGGACTGTCTTTGTATTTCGTTCCAGTCTAAATCAGACAATAAGTTTTTAGTACCGACAAAATTTGTTCCATTGTCCCTGATGATAACATTGACTCGACCTCTACGTGCTATGAATCGGCGTAGGGTCATTAAAAATGCTTCAGTCGACAAGGACTTAGTCACCTCGAGATGCACCGCTCGATACACAGCGCAGGTGTATAGCACTATCCAGCACTTGTCGCCGCCACGCAGGTACAGAGGACCCGCGAGATCAACTCCTGTTATTTCGAATGGAGCAGTGCACTGGGTGCGCTCTACAGGAAGTGGAGCTGCAGGCGCTTGTATCGCTTTGGCTCTATGCCGTTTGCATATATTGCATTGAGCAATGATAGACTTTAGTAAGTGTCGCGCGCCTATTATCCAGTACCTGGTGCGTAGGTCGGCCAGCACCGTGCCGAGGCCAGCATGCTGCAGCAGCGCGTGTCGTTGCTCGGCTAGTCTGCGTATGAGGAGGCTGGTCGCCGGCAATACTGCGGGAAACTTCGTGCTCTCTGGAATGTCGGTAAGTAAAAGTTTCGTTTTAATTCTTATCAGGCCATCTTTGTCATAGAAATGTGTAAGCCCTTGAATTTTCTTTTCTATGTAATCTCTATTTTCTATCTGAATCATTCTTATTACTCTTTTTTCACCCTCTTCATATTCTTCATAGCTTAGCTCGCCTCTTATCTTTATTTTATGACGTGCATTGTGCGCAAATCTGAGCATCCATGCCACAGCTCGAATAGTTTTACTATATTTGGAAAAATAGGAAAGCTGACTCGCCATACCTTCGATTGGGCTTATATTTGCATTGCAAATAGCTGTTTTCTTGAGCTCACGCTTTGCCTCGGTTTCATCCATGACGAGAGGTGACTTAGGCCACTCATCCGGCGCGGCGTACAACCATAGAGGTCCCTCCAGCCAGCGGGAAGACAATAGTTGAGCCGCGTCGCAGCCTCTGGATGCCAAGTCGGCCGGATTCGACGTGCCTGGAATGTGAAACCAGTTATCATTCTTAGTATTTTCTCTGATTTCTTTGACACGATTTCCTACATAAGTATTCCACGGTAGCTCATTTTTAATCCAGCACAATGCCACGCTAGAATCGGTCCAGCAGCGCTCTTCACAGTCTAATTTTAGGTCTTTTCGGGCTTCTGCTAGTAGCCTAGACCCAATTAAAGCTGCCAATAACTCTAGTCGAGGAATAGTTATCTTCTCAGGGGGTGCTACTCGAGATTTCGCTGAAATCATTCTTACTGAGATATTACCTTCTGTTTCAGCTCTTAAATATACACATGCTGCCATTCCATCACGACAAGCGTCGCAGAACATGTGTAACTGTAATGAGCTTTCATCAATTGCAGTCGCCGTCACTCGTCTGGGTATTCTACACAATTTTAAATTATGTAAAGATTCATACCAATTAATAAATCTCTTTTTCAGGTCATCTGGTATTTCTTCATCCCAGTTTATTTTGCGACGCCATGCTTCTTGTAGGATTAATCTGGGTACTAAAGTCACTGCTGTAGTAAATCCTATTGGATCATAAATTCTTTGAGTCAGTGATAATAAGTTTCTTTTGGTGATCTTACCTATTGCACATGCTGGTGGTAGTTCATGTATGTTGCAGCTCAGTTGATCTTCTGCAGTATGCCACTCCAGGCCAAGCACTGATACCACCGCATCATTCTTCACATCTGAGAGAGGAGCTATTGTCCATTGTGTGAGGTCAAACTTTGCTAGACTCATTATTTCTTTAGCTTCTGTCTCAAACTTTAGGACTGATTCTTCGGTGTCTAATTTAGTCTGACAGTTATCTACGTAGAATGAGTCTGCTAATAAATCTGCTGAACCTCTCAAGTCTTCACTTACCTCCTTTAAGTGATGCTGTATAGTAGCGGTCAGTAAAAATGGACTGGAAGTCAAGCCAAATACCACTCTGCAGTGTCGGTAAGTGATCATATCACCCTCATCATTCCACCATAAAAATCGCAGCATATCTCTGTCTTTTGGGCACACTGACACTTGCAAAAATGCCTTTGTTATGTCTGCAGTGACTCCTATCGCCCTTTTTCTAAATCCATTCAGTAATTTAGGGATTTTGTCTAGCATATTTACTCCTTTGCCTAGGCATAAGTTCAATGACTTACCATGCTTATCTTTTGCCGACGCATCAAATACGGGGCGAATTCGTGTCGTTAGACTTTTCTCTTTAATAACTGGGCGGTGTGGTAAGTAGTGAGAAGATTCATGGTCTTTCTCTGGGTCCGGTACAATCTCAATAATGTCCTTGGCTCGCCATTCATTAAAAACCTTATTGTAATCCTCATACAAACTATTTGTCCTTAATCTTTTTGTTACAGACTCCAATCGTCGTGAGGATAGATCATGGTTATTTAGTAATTCGTCGTGGCCTACCTTCCAAGGAAGAACAACTTCATACCGGCCCTCCTTGTTGATTGTGACATTCTCTTCAAAAGTCGCCAGCACCTCCTCTTCGTTCTGCTGTTTCGTCTTGGTCTCTGCTGGATCTCGAACACCTAAAGTTTCCAAAGACCAAAAATTAGATAAGTCTGCAGAACAAAACATTGCAACATGAGCTGCTTGCAAGTGAATGCTTGGTACATCGGTCGTTTTCCCTTGTAGAGTCCAACCAAGCTTTGTCTTTATTGCAACCAGCGAATCATGCAGTTTGATCATATCACCTGTAAGTACCAAACCAGAAAAATCAGCGCCTATCAGTAAATCAATATCATCTGAATGTGTGTTTTTGTCTGAGAGTGCTATCTTGTGTTTGGTGAGTAAGTGTGATAGGTTACCATTTGTATATTTGGGAATATTTTTACAGATGCATGTCTGTCCTAGAGCAGTCAATTGGAATGAAAATTTCCTATCTATACTTTTAACATTTAAGTCATATACATTGTACTGTTTAGAAGTTATTTCTACACCGCCGAATAGAGTGTGAGACAAAGTTTCGTTACCCACAGCAGAAATGTTGAGCTTGTGTGCGATATCCTCCCGGATGTATGAGCGCTGTGCACCGCTGTCAAACATAGCTCGAACCATCACCTGTTTCTCACCGTTGCAGAGGAGGACAGATACCGTTTGCAGTAAGGTTGTTCCTGTATATCGCTTTTGACCCGCAGACATGTTGGTGCTTGCAGTTTCATCACTCGTCGTTGCTGATGTGGAAGCACTGGTAGCATCATTGTGTGACGCAGATTGGTTGGTGCTTATAGCATTTTCTCTTGTTTGTCTCTGTCCAGTGCACAGAACTACAGAGTGACGTTGAGTGCATATCATGCATTTTACAGGTGCCTTACAAATCTTTGGATGATGTCCTATTTTCAAGCAAATAGCGCAGGCTTTTTGTTGTTTCAGATGGGCTCTCCGGTCTTCCAAGCTCATTTTTTGCATTTTATAGCATTCTAAGCTGCTGTGTGAATCTTTGTTGCACCACACACATGTAATTTTCTTTGAGTTAATACCTGTCAGTAAACATCCAGCTGTCGGTTCCCCAGTAGTAGTATCCCTGTTGTTACCAACTTGATCACATGCTTTCTTGGCTAGTGCGATTCTTTGTTCACTCTCAACCTCTCTCCTGACAAATGTTAGAAGGTTTGTTAGCTCTAGACTGATATCAATATTCGTAGTTTTATTCCTCTCCCAAATTTTTAGGAGCTCTTGCGGCAAGGCAGATTCCACCATTGGTAGCAAAAATGCAGCAAATTTATCTTTGGTCACCCCAAGGGTTTCCAGTGCTCTCAAGGTAGCACTGATTTTATCGTACAATATTGTCAAGTTAGCATTCTCAATCTTATTTATCATTGCTAAAAGTTCTCTTACATAGACTTGTATCAGAAGCTCTTCTCTAGCATAACGAGACTTCAACTGGTCTAAGCATTCTTTATATGAAGTCGGTGGGAAACTTTGTACCAAAGTTTTTGGTTCTGACCCTTCTTTCATAGCTTGCAGTAGATATTGATACTTGTCATGCATGTCTATCTGGTCATCATTGTCTATTTTCTTGAATTGACCCCAGAAAGGAAGCCATCCCATCAAATCGCCATTAAAGGTTATAAATTCAATTTTTGGTAGTTTGAAGTTGCGTCTTGTTTCTTTCAAGTCTTCGGCAGGATTATAACATGATTTATTCTTGTTTTTGTATTTCACATCAAGTAAAATCCAGCGAGATTTATATTCCAGAGCGCTTTCCATTTCTTTCTCCAAACTAACCTCATCGTTTTCTCTCAATAATTGTCGGATTTCTCGGTCCAATTCGGCAAGCTGAATTTGCAATTCTTGAACCTTCAAATATTGAGCGGTAATCTGTGTTGGAGATGCTTTGGCATCTTGTTTCTGTTCCAAGAACTCTTCCAACGTGTTGATGTTCTTGGTGAACAATGTTCTGGTCACTTTTCTTTCCCTCTTGCGAGCGAGAACTTCGGCACTTTCGTCAACGGTCGCCATAATATAATGGAGCATAAAACCCCGGTTCTTTTGTAAAAGGTTCTAGTAGCCTCAGAACTCGATGCAATTGGATAAAGTAAAACAACACTGTTTCTACATTTTCATCAACGTGACATCTTTTATTTCAGTATCATAGACTAAAAATATCAGTGTGGCCAGCGCTAATATATGTATAGATTTGCACACCTTGTATTGTTTGCTGATTCCCTGGAAGATTTGCAAAGTATGCTTAAAGACCTTTTCGATGCCTCCTTGGAAGTAGGCTTAAAGATGAATATGTCCAAGACAAAAGTCATGACAAGTATCTCTGGTGTCACGACTCCAACAATTAAGATTGGGCACGTGACGCTAGAGATAGTTGATCGTTACGTGTACTTGGGACATATGCTATCTTTTAGCAAGGAGCATCAAAATAAAGAAATCTCCAGAAGAATCCAGCTCGGATGGGCAGCATTTGGCAAACTAGAGGATGTCTTCAGGTCAAGAAAGATCCCACAGTGCCTGAAAACCCGTCTCTATAATCAGTGTGTCCTGCCAACAATGACATACGGTGCCGAGACATGGACGCTCACTAAGGAAACTGTTTACAGAATACGAGTCGCACAAAGGGCCATGGAGCGAGCCATGCTCGGCATATCACTTTTAGATCGAGTTCGCAACGCTGAGATCCGTCGTCGTACAAAGGTCTTCGACGTCGGTGACAGGGCGGTAAATCTCAAGTGGAGTTGGGCAGGACACCTGGCTAGACGTGGTGATGGCCGGTGGAGTAAAGCCTTGACCGAATGGTGGCCGAAGTCAGGCCGAAGAAATTTGGGGCGTCCGAAAGCGCGATGGGTCGACGACATCGTAAGGGTCGCGGGAAACACCTGGACAAGAGACGCACAGGACAGAGGAGGCTGGCAGAAAATGAAGGAGGCCTATACCCAGCAGTGGGTGATACCGGGCTGAAATGATGATGATGAATAGTAATGATTCAAACGTTTACGAACATCACTACAATATTCACAACTGTCAGCTGCTCAAATCATACGTCAAAATAATGAATCATGAGAGTTCACCAAACCAAAACTAGATGGCGCTAATAGTGTCATTTCAGAATACTGATCTTGATGCTGATTGGTTGAATCTGCCAGGATTATAACCCGACCAAGTATAAATAGCACCAAATAAGGACGAAAAATAAAAAGGTTATTTGCATGCAGTTTCGATTCGCACTCCGCCAATGACGCTGTTGTGGCCGAGAAATAAATAATTAGTCTAAAATTACGTGGACGGGCATGATCTAACGGTATTTCATTGAATCTGTAAAACTGCTTACGACGAATTTATAGAGCCGAAAAGTGACGATCATACATTTTAATTCAGTACACTATGACCTGAGTGCAATGATCCATTTACTTCCATTTCCATTCGTTGTCTCGGCACAGCGCTAGCGTCATCTCGCTCTCAGCTTTCCGAAATCGGGAAATGGGACGTGAGTGAAGTGTTATTTTTTTACCAAAAATGGCTACCCACCGGACTATCCCAGACGTGTAAACCAAATTTCCTAACATAAAAATGAAAGTGTTTAAACTTATAGTGATTTTTTTAAGTGAACATTTGTTTTGTGCTGTGTAGGCAATCATGAACACGGATTGATCTCAACAAAGGAAGCTTCAAAATGAGGTACGTCCAAGTTCATCGCTCCACCGAGCTTTTAGCAAAACAAATAAATAATTACTCTGATCATGCACGCGTCGATCTATTTATGTACGCAGATAATTTACTGCTCTGCTGGGTTCCTTTTTTTCTTCACAGCATGTTTTATTAGAAAGATACAACAACGTAAACAGACGGTGCTGTCGTTACGGTTCATCGATTTGTCGATTGTATATGCAATTTGTGCATATTTACAATCATTTACGGCGATTTATGAATGGGATTGTATTCCGAGTTGTACACGCACATTACCTTTGCCATTGCAAAAGTGTTTGTTTAAAAAAAAACCTCCCACGATGATATTTTTAATTTTCGAACATACGATTTTCTGCAAGTCTTCATACAAATTTTGTTTTTCTTTTTGAAAACTACGTCAAGAGCCGTAATTTTACTAAAAGTAGGGCACGTACGATCCTACAGGGACGATAAAATACCACATGCGATAAATTTCGTTGAAATAGGGTGGACAGAGACCCCCTACTAGGGTGTAGTTTCTAATATCGTAAATGAGTAATACATACGCACACCCCACATCTCCATTGCGGAATTTAAAAAGTAATTCGTAATTCCAAGTATTTATAATTACTTCATTTTGTTATCATGTTATCAGTAACTTTGTAGGTATGCAAACCTATTTACTGGAAGCTTATCAATGCAACGATTTATTGCCATAGGTATCCTATCATTTGAAATAATTTCATACTTCCCTACTGAATAGATTATTGTACTTAGGTACTTACAATCCATATTTGAATTTTGTAGTTTAGAATGCCAACATTGTCTGATTGCCAACTTTATTTTTATCATGACTAATATTCTTATCCTGTAGATTAAAAATCTACGCATTCATTAATAAATTTACCACCTGCTGCATATTGGTTTGATTTAAAAAGTACCTGAAGATATCACATAAGCGACAGTACCAGGAACATTCTGATAGACTGTACTGTATCCGAATATATGTATACTTGTACTTTTTAAACTCTTGCCATCATAACTTCTCTGATCCTTTACATCATCAGCCTGAAAGAGTCCACTGCTGGACATAAGCCCCCTGTAACACTTTCAGGAGGACATTTTTCATTTGACAAATAAAGATATTTTATAGATTGAAAAATTTGCTTGAAGTGTTTTATTTTTTATGTTTATTTTCAAAGTTTTAGGAAAACTATTAGTTTGGTTAGCATATAATAAGCAGGTTACAAAAATTAAACATGTAGAAATGCTACATTTACACTGATGGCCAGTTAAAAGTTTCACAGGTAAACAAAGATGAGTAGGTATGAAAAAGTAAAAGTAGACTTACTAGAACAGATTACAAATCAAAAAGAAAATTCAACTAATATTATAAATGGGACAGTTTGTTAGTATGGATGGATGGATGTTTGTTATTCAATAATGCTAAAGCGACTAAACAAATTTGGCACAGAGATATACTTATTATAGTCTGGAATAGCACATAGGCTACTTTTTAACCTGGTAAAATGTATGGTTCTTGTGGAAGGGATTTGTTTTTAATCATATGTATAAGAGAAAGTAGTGTTTATATTATAACTCAAGAATGGCTGAACATATTTGGCTGAAAATTGATGGAGAGGTAGCTTAAAACCAGGAGATGGACATTGGATACTTTTTATCCTGAAAAATTTACGGGCACGGGGTGTAACGGGAAGGTTCAATAACTTGGTGCTGGTATTATCCTGGTTGAAAGAAAGAAAGTTTTTAGGGGGTCCAGTTAATGTATGGCCAGTTAATGTACACCCTGTTAAAACAATGCCACTTTTTTCCACTGGGAAATTATTAAGGCCTGTGTGCAGCAGATAAATATTTCGATTATTAATTTTGTTTATCAAGCGATGAATAATTGCTCTAAAGAGAAGCCTTTGATTTCATTGAAAAAAAAAACATTTTCTGGCACAGAGGCGGCGTAATTTTTATGTTCTAATATAACCTAACCAATCCTAGTCGGATACGCCCTATAAAGTATCAAGGACAAGTTTAAGTATCTAGTGCCAGAACAAAAAAGTAAAAACCATGTTTGAATTGCTACAGTGTACATGTGGCTTAACTGGCATCGTATGAACGGTGTGTACAATATCATGATGTACATTATCGTTTCCCTTTTTAGGTAGAGTGGCGGTATGAAAATGTTCGTCGATTTTCAACTTGATTTGTTCAACGTATCACGATCACATACTACCTTTTAAAACTTTAAATAGACAGAATACGCGTCACAAATTAATGATCAAGGCATTAGTGCAAGCGAAAACCGACTCTAAGGTGACGAACATTTCCATACCGCGACTGTAAATATAAGAAAAGAAAACAATACACTGGTGTTGCAAGCAGATTTTTATAACCAATTTTATGCACATCTTTCATTAATAATAAAAAAACTGGTTGGTTGTGGTCAAGGCTAGCTTGCGAGAGCCAGACGTTGGTATTGCATAAGTACCTATACAATTATATAGGTACCTACATCAGTAGGCCTACCACAAGCACTGTCTGGCTCTGGTTTTAAGTCTGTGTGAGTGTTGACTAAATAAATCCTACGTCGAAACGTCAAACACAGCATAATACGCTGGTGAGCACTCACACAGACTCAAAACCAGAGCCAGGCAGAGCTTGTTGTAGGCCTACAGTATGCAATTAGCCTACAATGTACTATTCATTCATTGAAAGTGCCACTAGTTTATTTTTTGTCACTCTAGGTCAGTTGCCAAATTTGATTGATTAAAAGTTAAGTTGACGAAATTTAAAAACTTTCGACTATGATGCTGATGACTGATGATATTTAAACGGCTTCATGGATTTCTTCCAGACATGGCTAAGAACTATCAAAACTATAAGCTTTCTAACAAAAATAAAGCTGTAACAACATCCAAATTGGAGTGCATTCGGCGACGATCTACGAAATGTAGCAAGCATTGGAGAACAGCCGAAGACCGGGCTCAGTGGCGCGTCTTGGGAGAGACCTACGTCCGGTAGTGGACTGATACTCCATATAACTTGTAAAAAATATATTTAACTACTGATAATAAATACCTACTACATGTTTATTTACGCTGCTGTAGGCAAATTTATACCGGCAATATTTTATCTATCACTATGACATTGAAAGTTTCATGTTTGTTACAAAAATATCCGAAATTAAGTGATACTTCCACCGGGGCGTTCATTAAAGCAATTAACGTTGGACTGCGGTGCCGGTTAGACTTTTGTTTAGGGGGTCGTGGGTTTGAATAGTTTCCGAGGGTCAACTCACATTACAGATGGTGGAGAAATCGAAACACGCATTATAAAGAAAAAAGTTAGAAAGGAAAGAAAACACATTAATTAGATATACATAAATAGGATAGATAATGGAAGATAAAATATGCCAAATAGGCCCCGACTCAGGTTTTTGCTGCCTGACGAGGCATATCTACCACGCCAACAAAACAATTTCTGAAAATTCGCACCCAAAGGGGAACGAAATCACGCGGTATTGCACAAAATTCCACAAAAAAAAAACTAGACAATGTGTCTAGTTTTTTTACTATAAATTTATGTAGGTACACTATGCCAGTGCTCTCAAACGGTGAAGGAAAACATCGTGAGGAAACCGGCATTTCGTACCTAGAACTTAAAAAGTTCGAAAATATGTGTCAAGTGCAAGAAAGGAGCCTCTTTGGGGCGCACTTAAAATCCTTTCACCATACTTGGTTCTAAAGAATCAGTGACACGATAAAAAAAAGACTGTATACTATTAATTTGAAGGAATTTTTGGTTGGTATGGATACCTTTTGTGGAATACCGCGTGATTTCGTTCGACGTTGGGTGCGACTTTTCAAAAAGAAAACATAGTGAGCAATATAACCACCCCTCAAAGTTGCCAATTTTGAGAGAGATAGACACCGAAACGAGAAAATCTCTAGGGCCTGTAGTTTCGGTGAGTGAGTAGAATTCTTTTTAGAAATAAATAGTATAGGGTATCCTAAATCTTAGTAAATTCAGTCTATAGCAATTGGGAAAACTTCTGTCCAAAGAGTTAGATAATCGAACCAGTTGTACGACTGGATAGAATAATTTTTATAACGCTTTTATAAGCTTCACCTGTATCCTGTATGTATGTATGTATGTAACCGACCTCTTTGAGCTCGATTTTGTCCTACTTTGATCGATCAGGGGCCTTATTCGCTATTACATTGGAGATTCCGTGCCCAAAACGTGTGACTTCACAACGTGATTTAAACGCAAACGCGCCTTGGTGTGGAATCGAAAAATGGTATTCTGAATGCCACAAGACTAGTTGTCTATGCCCCACGTTTGATGTTTTGGTTATTTCACATGATTCGTTCAAAATCCGACGATTGCTAAGCCGATGTCTAAACGTGTTCACGTAACGCGCGTGGTTTGGCAATAGCGAATAACGGCCCAGATTTGATTCAAACTTTGCACACCTGTCAAAGGTCGATGACAATGCAATAATATGAAAAAAAAAAAAGTAAAAAAAAAAATTAAAAAAACTTCTTTTTTTTTTTTTTTTTTTTTTCTAACCTATATCGTCCCACTGCTGGGCAAAGGTCTCCCCCAAATCCTTCCAACTGTCTCTATCCGTCGCTTTATCCCACCATCCTCGCTCGAAAGCGTCGAGATCGTCCCTCCAACGCTTTCTTGGCCGACCCCGACCTCGCCTTCCCTCTGGTTGCCACGGTGTTATGTGGTTCGTCCATTTATCGGGATGCATTCTGCTGACATGACCCGCCCAGTCCCACTTGAGCTGGGCCGTTTTTCTTCCGACGTCGGCAATTCTAAAAAGTTAAAAATAAATTATAGTTTAAAAAACTAAAAAAAAACGCTTTATAACAAATTGAACTAAAAAGTTAAAAATAAAACTGTAATAATCAATAGAAAAATTTATATTATTGTACAAAAAAAGCGTGAGGTGCTTGATTTTGATTGTTGTAAATATTTTATCAATAGTTTATTATATCTGAAGTTATTATAAAAAGCACCCCACGCTTTTTTGTACAATAATATAAATTTTTCTATTGATTATTACAGTTTTATTTTTAACTTTTTAGTTCAATTTGTTATAAAAGCGTTTTTTTTTAGTTTTTTAAACTATAACTTATTAGAAATAAATAGTCTATGTACTTACCTACCCTGCGTATCCTAAATCTTCGTAAATTCGTCTAGCAGTTGGGAAAACTTCTGTCCAAAGAGTTAGATAATCGAACCAGTTGTACGACTGGATAGAATAATTTTTAGGGCAGACAATGTACTGGAATGTTACACGTCATTTTATCGTACGGATGTCCTAATAGTACAGCGTAGTAGATTACTGTGCTGCGTAGGATTAAAAGCTTAAATTGATCCTTATGTCTACCGCATAGAGCTTAGAATAAGTACCTAGGTTTTTCTTACCTATTAGGTGAAGTGGCGAATCTACCCACCTGATAAGAATTTTGCCTGAATCTAGATTTAAGAAACCCCGTCCGAGAGCATTGAAAACGGCTGCATAGACTACCAAACATGAGTAAGAACCATCTCAAAACAATAAGCTAACAGAAAAAAAAACAACACACACTTTCAAGCAAAAAAAAAACTCCGAAACGGAGCTACGAGGTTGCATCTACAACCAAACACACACAACGCCTCAAAATATTAACACCAAGTCAAATATATATTTATTCAGTAGTATCACAATGATCACTTGGAAACGTCTGAGTCTAGGTGCCAGTTCCACGCGACCAAGCCTAGAAGAACAGGCATCTAACTACGGCTTGGTTATACACAGCAATAATTTTGTAATGAAGTCGCGCGGGACTCCACTAGTCGCTAGAAAAATAACATAATCGTTTACGATATCGTAAGATCTATCTGACCTCTTGCTCGTTTTTCTTCATGTTGCATTTTCTTAGGGAGCGGCACAGCGGTCAAACTATAGGAAGGATGCCTATACCCAGTATTATGGGATAAATAGACAGATTTTACTCTTGCCGGATGTTTGTGTTACGAAAAATCCCAGTGCATTTCAGTGGAAAATAGCAAACGCATCTGTCGACAGAATTGCCACTCAGAACCACTCGGCGATGCTGGCAACCCATCTTATATTCAAGAGACCAAACTCGGTCAAATGAGGACAGAGCTCTGTAAAGCTTTCATGCGCAAACCTAATAAAGTGGGTTCGACCATCTCAGAGTAACGCTCGGATAAATATACTTCTATCTTTAAAAAGAAGAAGGAAATTCTACTTATTGAATACTAAGTGAATAATTACCGGAGAATGGGAAGAAAAAAAAGAGGGTAGATCGATTTGTCTGCCAATAACATTTCTTTTACCCGTGGACTTCAGTTCAACCGTGATCATGGTGCATGCAACTGTGCCGAAATATCGGGAGTCAAAACTCACAAAATGTAATCATGGTAAATATCCCGTTGTTCATAAAAATAGCACTCTGTAGCCATTCGTGAGGACCGCTAATTGGCTTCTCAGATAACATACACTGGATTAATTAGTTATTAAGTTTTATAAAGCTGTTGGTCTTCATAAAACTAATAAATAAATATGAGATTAGTCATTCGACTAACTATTAATGGGAACCAGAAGCCAAGTCCACAAGTCTAGAACAATCGTCATTCCTTACCGGCACTTCCTGTACAATACGATGCTATATTAAAAGCGCATCCGTAGGGTATTTGGTTTGTCAATCGTCATCATCAACATTATCGGCCTGAAGAAGTCCACTGCTGGACATAGGCCTCCCCTACACATCTCCAGGAAGAACGATTCTGAGCCCTTTCCATCCATCGACTTCCCGCGATCTTAACAATGTCGTCGTGGTCGCCATTCTAGAACCTTTATTCCCCAACGGTTGGGTTCTTCGAGCTATATGGCCTGCCCATTGCCACTTTAAATTACTAATTCTAAGAGCTGCGTCTGCTGCGTATGCCTACAGTTGATAGTCGCAGGGCAGTGCATCGTAGGGTACGTCCTTGACGTGCGTGACCTATTTATTATTTATTCAAATTCAAATTCAAATTCAAATTCTTTATTGCACTTATGTTGTATAAAGGTGTTACAGTAGGTAATTTAAGTTTCAAACATAAACCCTGTTAGGGCACCGCAACTTATTTCCCCGCTTTGGAGGCGCTATCATATACTTACATATATCTATACATTTTAAACTTAGTAGGAACTATGTATTATTTTAAACTTATAAACTATATTATTCTATACTTAGATACTAAGCTACAGCATCGAGACGACGACACCGAAGAGATTCAATGGTATAATGAGTACAAGGATCACTTTAGTGAGGTGGTAGTCAACAAGTTGTATTAAAAAAAATATTGCTATCTATTCTTGAAAGTCTGGCGAAGTCACCTTTTGTGTACCTTGCAGACCTACGTCATCATGTTTCTTGCGAAACTGGAAAATATTAGCGAGATTTATCTTGAAATACGTGTGTCACTCGTGAATATTTTGTATCCCACGAACTAAGTTTGCGTTCCCTCCTTTTCTGTATGGACTCGGAGTGCTTCTCTTGAGTAATTGAGTTCTGCGCCCGTGAATATGACAGCTCATTTCTGGAGCTGTCAAACACATGGCAGATCCACAGGGCAGAAGGTTCTCTGCCAGAAGTACAGTCAGCAGAGGTTTTCTTTTATGTAAAAGATAGAAGATAAAAAGAAGAAAAGACAAACGAGCTTATGAAGAAAGAAGATTTAAATTCGAAGAAAAAAAAATGGAATTTTTTCGAGAGAGAGATGACGGCTAGCAGAGGGGAATGGAAGAGAAGACATGTTGTGTCGACCCCACATAAAGTGGGATAAGGGCAGGAAGAAGAATTGATAATCTATGTGTAAGGAATGTGAGAAAAACAGCCATTCAAGTTATAATTAAGTCTCATGAAATACCATTGGCTATGACTCGATAACCACTCACCACGGATGACGCATCAAAGAAAAAGGAAACGTCACTGGACCGATTGCCCTTGAAGGGGTTCCGCGAATTTGGTGACGTTTTATTCTGAAGTCTATATTTTGCTGATGAATGGTTGTTATTTCGATATCCTTGGAATTCTAGTGAATTTAGACGGAAAATTCATTTTCACTGTTACGAGAAGGTTATTAATATTAAGGCCATTGATATTTGTACTACAATATAGAAAAACGGAACATTTGGTTTTGTTTGACATTAGTCTTGTTATGTCAAATTAATAAATTGTAAAATAAAAATAAATAAACAAATTTAGCGAATAAATAAATCAAAATTATATGAAAAAAATAAGATAAAAAAAATGTGAATTGCTTGTCATTGTCATGTTGACAAGCTTTTCGTACGTAAAGTAAAGCCTTGCGCCAATATAGATTGCCTGCGATAGCGATCAGTTGCAAAACCCTATGTTGTAACTGATCGCCATCGCAGATCGCCTAAATTTGCACAAGGTTCGCAAAACGGTTCGCAAAAGCTAATTACCAACTTAGTTTTACAGAGTTTCTAGACGTCCTAAGGCCTAAGTAATATAACAAGCCTCTAGTTAAGGAATAATTTCACTTAGTTTAGTTTAGGAAAACACCGTGAGGAAACCCGCGGCTTAGTCAGCACGTATTGACCATGTCATTCCTGTGGATTAGGCCGACTAAGCTGTCAGGATGGTATAGATGCTGGGCAAGCCTATACCATCTAAAATCCTGTCCCAGGCACTAAAGATAGATAGATAACTCTTTATTGTTCACCACACAGAAACATAATACAGGATTCATGAAGATTTTTGGCAAAACAACGGGCGACCTTATCGCTTTGAGCGATCTCTTCCAGGCAACCTTTGCATGGAAAAGAAAACAAAACATCAATTGACGGCAGTGTAGTTACACAAGTAAATGGAAAAGAAAATAATAATTAAAGACCTATAACTAACTAGGTTGTACATTACATACATAACATACCTACTTACTAATTATTTAACTGGTAATATACTGTGATAAGAAACCTACCTAACACAACAATCTAAGCAATTCTAATACGAGGCTTCCGTCGTCTCGGACCGGTAGGTACTCGGACCGCAGTCCCACTCGCCGGAGTAATTTTATTTTATTATTTTTCTTCCGGCGACTCGGACCACTTTTGAAATGATCTAAAAAATCCATTGTTCAAGGCAATGAAGTACAGTCAAAGGAAAAAGTAGGTGTAGAAAGTAAACATAAAGAATATAACTCTTTGATTGAAGACACAATTTATTTTAAAAAATCTAATTATTAACAGTTATTAAAATATACATTTATCATACTACAAATAATGAACAAATTAAAAAGAAGTAGACAAGAAAACAATATTAAAAATCAGTCTTAATTCGTTTTACTTAGATAATACGGTCTTTGTTATTTAAAATGTAATAAAAATAATATGATAAATCTGACCTAGGCTCTAAAAAAATAAATAAATATTGTGTACAATCCTTACAATACTATCTAGCCCCAAATTAAACAGAGCTTGTGCTATGGGAACTAGATAGCTGATATAATACTTATATACGTTTTTTTTAAATACACACTTAGAATACAATATAACACCCAGACAGAGAACAAACATCTGCGTTCACCACACAAATATTGGTTCTCGGTGGGAATCGAACCCACGACCTACGGAGCTGAAAGGCCAGTCATCATATTATATAAAATAACATGATAAACCTAACATTATAAATATTACGGTACGTGGAAAACACAAGCAACGATGTTTATTCACATAAGTCAATACTCTTCAAAATTTGAGATTTTTGACTATAAATTATAACCATTAAAGAATTCAGGGCAAACCCAAAATCTTAAGTGGAAACACTGGGTTGAAGGCAATTCTGTCACTATCGCAACGTCTAGGATAGGAAGGTACAAATCATCAATACATTTATAGGATGCAAGTTTATATTTAAGTTAATTTTATAGTCATAACATTTATAAAAATAATTGATAAAATAATATTTTTTCGAATTTATAGTGAAGTGGCTGAAATGGGATTGGGCAGGGCATGTTAGCCGGATGCCTCCCGATAGGTGGGCGACCATCAGTACACCTTGGATCAGGAATCCAAGGAAATGTTGGCGGGACGATATCGACACCTTTGAGAGGAGATGGTGGGAGGAGGCTCGAGAGAGAGATAAGTCTTTGGGGGAGACCTTTGCCCAGCAGTGGAACAAAATAGGTTGATTAAAAAAAAAAAAAAATTACATTGCACTACTACTTAACATTTCGTATTAATAACAGATCTGTTTCTGACGACGACTGTACAATTTACGTCACGTGGTTTGTGGTCCGACTCGCCGGAAGAAAAATAATAAAATTAAATTACTCCGGCGAGTGGGACTGCGGTCCGAGTACCTACCGGTCCGAGTCGACGGAAGCCTCATACTTACTATAATATTTCTAAAAATAATAAACTAATACATATGAATATAAATAAATATTAACTATGCTCAACAACTACTTATCGATAGGACATGAATCGCTAGGTGGAAATTAATGACATGTAGTGCTGTTTCAACTTCAACTTAAATGTGTTATGCGACGCTGACTGTTTTAGCTCAAGCGGCAGGGCATTCCACAGCCGAACAGCCTGGACAGTAAAAGAATCGCTGAAAAAAGAGCTGCTATGACCTGGGATTTTTAGCATTAAGTTTTCCGATGACCTCAACGTACGGTTACTAAGAGAATGCAGGTATTCAAATCTGTCTTTGAGATAGCGAGGAGAAAATGGATTGAAGAGTATAAAGATATAAAGAGTCCCGCATGTAGGGCTTGTGTAACCACCAATTGCCCCTGACGCTATATAAATCTTCTACAATAGATGCAAAGGCCTGTCAAGTCAAGTATAGCTTAGGAATACACTGAGAATAAGTAGATGAGACTCCTAAGGGATCAAAAAGAATAGCGTAGTAAAAAAGCCCAATTATCCGTTTTATTACTCAAAAAAATCATCACCTGTTTGGACTCAGGACAACGGAGGGCTCAAGAACCATCTGCTCGCTAGAATGAAACCCGGCGACCTTCGACAACCGTCTTGTCCGAATCAGCATTGCTGTGTTTCGGTTTGAAGGGTGTGAGTGCCGGTTCTTCTTCTTATCGTGTCACTGATTCTTTTGAACCAAGTGTGGTGAAAGGATTTTAAGTGCGTCTCAAAGAGGCTCCTTTCGTGCACTTGACACATATTTTCGAACTTTTTAGGTTCTACGATATTATGTCCGTTTCCTCACGATGTTTTCCTCCACCGTTTGAGAGCACTGGCATTGTGTACATACATTTTTGGGAAGAAAAACTCATTGGTACACGACTGGATTTGAACCCACGACCTTAGGATCGGATGGCGGGGCCGCTTCCACTAGGCCACCAGCGCTCCTGCCAGTTAAATTATAGGCACGTGAGTCTGAATATCTGTATGCCTCAAGTTGATGGACGCAGGGCAGTGCATCGCAGGGCACGTTCCTGACGTGCGTGACCTACGAGGCAATGCTTTGTTATAGACGACAGAACGCCATTTGTGTATGTCTGTGTAATAGGTAATTCTTTTGTATGGGATTTGGTCGAGTGTTCAGGGTGTCTCTAGACATTCTTAAATAATCTTGAGCTGTAGGACTTCCACAAACTCTGTCTGGCTCTGGTTTTGAGTCTGTGTGAGTGCTGTCAAAATAAATGCTAATAAAGTCAAAACGGCACGCACACAGTATAACTAGCAGTTGATGACCGAGCTTCGCTCGGTATTTTTTATTGTTAATTTGTATTTTTAAGAAATCATAAGTCATATTATTATCTTTACTGGTTTATTCTTACTGAACAACGCCATCTGTTGGACATGATTGCAGTTAGTTGCTCACAATCGTCAATAGATGGCAGGAGCAGTCACATATTCAGTTTATGTTTTTAGTTTTTTTTTTAACGAACAGACTCATTTTCTGAAAATGAATCCTAGCTAGATCGTTTTATCGTCCCCGAAAACCCCTGTATACTTAATTTCATGAAAATCGTTGGCTCAGTTTCCGAGATCCTAAATATATATATATATATATATATATATACAAGATTTTCTCGTTTAAAGGTATAAGATAAGATAAGATACACTGATGAGCGCTCACACAGACTCAAAACCAGAGGCAGAGCTAGACAGAGCTTGTGGTATGCCTGGGGTTGATACTTGACTGGTCTGAGGAGATATGCCAAGCCTGGTAATTACAGTCGTGAAGCCTCTTTTATAAATAAGAGCCTTAAAGGCTGTCTTAGTATGAAATGGCATTTGTTCGGAGTCGTACCACTTTCTTTAAAAGCTCTGCTTCATCAATCATAACTTCACCGTCTACCATCAGTCATGCAGACAAAGGTAGTCGTGACGACTTGCAACCATTGTAATACCCTCGGACCATCATGCTTTTAGGGTTCCGTAGCCAAATGGCAAAGGCAAGGCATAGGCCGCTGGCGTCAGCGATCAGTGAAACGCTGTCAAATATGACAGCGATATTAGACAGCGTTTCACTGATCGCTGACGCCAGCGGCCTAGGTGTGCGCAGGCCTTAACAAGTTTAAACTCAACGGGCCAATTGATTGAAGAGCTCTAAAGAACTACTATAACAGTCTAAATTCTAAAATAACTAAACACTAAAACAACTAATACCAAGGATAAGAAGAAGCTAGATCGCGCCATTGATTCAGACATCTCAGCACAGTATGTATTTGCATAAATAAATATTAGCACTGGATTAATACACAATTATCAGACGAGCCATTTTCCACATGCTGACTTCGACGGACAAAAAGTTAACTCCGTGTATCGTGTGAAGCATCCACGGTTGGACAATTTTTTGCCACAACAGTTGAACGCTCAGTGAGCTGCAATTAGTGCTTGGCGGAGGCGACAAGCGGAAGCGATTTTGAGAAAAAAAAATCGGTTGTCTGTAAAGTCGGTTTTCTGACGATAGTTGAACGTGACAACGTCATACAGCTGTCCACGCGGACGCATCGCTCACTCAAGTAGGAGAGAGACAGATGTCGAACGCTGTTGAACGCGGAGGCCGATTGTGCCTCTGACGCTTGTTCCGCGCTCTCGCTTGCACTTCAATCCTTAAATGGAACGCCTCAGAGCGAGGTAACGCCGCATGAGTCATGTTTTTTCGTGCGTGCAACCGGCTCCATCGAATTAGAAGATGTCGTCACGTCAAAAAAACCGACCAAAAAGAGGAATGTTAATTATGTTAGCAGCTGGGCGATTATGTCTGTTGCAATCAAAAGATTGATACTAAAAAATAAATGATACTAAAAAGGAACAGCGATTACATTGTTGCCATCATTTACAACCACTATCTGTTGCCATACTAGTTTCACAAAGCGAAGTTCCTATTCGCTATCTCATGTTTGTTAAGTCAACATTCAATCTTAATGCAATCGTCCCTTGTCAAACATAAGTTTTGTTTAAATGTTGTTTTCGTTTCGCCTATTCGTCTCTCTCTTTTGTATAGAGAAAAGATGAGATAGTAAAAATACGTTACGTAGAAACGATCGAAACTAGTTGTTGTCTCATTCATTTTCCATACAAGAGAGAGATACACGTGCTCACACGAAAACAACATTTGGTAGACGAAATGTGGTAGTAAAACTCCGACTTTGAGTACAGTACCCCAAGTCCCACTGCAATTACAACATTTCGTTACCAAATGTGGTTTTCGTTTCGCCTATTTGTCTCTGTCTACTGTATGGAGAAAAGATGAGACAACAACTCTAACTACGTAATGTATTTTTGCCGTCTCATATTTTCTCCATACAATAGATAGAGACAAATAGGCGAAACGAAAACAACATTTGGTAGACGAAATGTGGTAGCAAAACTCCGACTTCGGGTACAGGAGATAAAAGTTTTCGTAAAATTAACCTGTAAGATGAAGTGATGAAACAAAGAGACAATTGCTCTACCTCACAGAGCACGTTCGCAATTACGTGCCCTTTGAGGCACGACACTATCACACAGAGATGAAAATATGTGTTTTTACGCCTCGTTAAGCAGCATCGCTTTTCTTTCGGTTTGAAGGGTGAACATCTGTATGCCTCCAGGTGATGTACGTAGGGCAGTGCTTCGTAGGGCACGTTCCTGACGTGTGTAACCTACGAGGCAATGCATTGCATTGCATTGCAAATGCATTGTTATAGGTGATGGTTACCAGTTAACATCAGGTGGACCATATGCTTGTTCCATCAGCTAGTTGTATAAAAAACATCTACCATCGAGTAGCCGTCTTTCGTTTATCAGTAGGCCTAAGACAGAGCCAGACAGAGCTCGTAGTAGGTCTAAAACGAATCAACTGTTCTAATACCTTCTCTATTAGAACAGTTGATTTGTTTTACAGTGTAAAGATGAATGAACCACAAACGGGCCCTCCTTAATAATATTCTTAAAATTTCTAATATAAAAAATTCCTTAATATGCTAAGTACCTACGTATTTAAAGTGTCTACAGTCTTTCATACCGTTTTATACTGTGCATGTTTTTAGCATAATATTATAATTTTACAAAGCTTCAAATAACTGAGTAGGTTTACTGTAAATATTGATACAGCTTGGCATAGCGTTAGTTTACGAAACCGACATAATTTGTTAATTTAACACATTTTACTAGGTATTTTAAACGTTTTTATTAGGTACAAATAAGATAACAACTTTAGTTATTTCAATGCCCTTTTTATCTGGAAAATAAATTGTAAAAAAATAAACATCCCCCCCCCCTCTCATAGATAACATAAAATTTAAATTCATATTTTTTTTAAATTTCTTTATTCAGTTGTGCCATAAGGCTCACTCTGAAACTAGGTCTAGGTGCCAGTTCCCTACGACCAAGCCTAGAAGAACAGACAACAAACAACGGATTGGTTTCTACCGTTTTTAATGTATAATTAGAAAACATACTTATTATACTTTTAGAAAACATGTAATAGGTATACTTTTGCCCAGTAGGACTACCACAAGCTCTCTCTGGCTCTGGTTTTGGGTCTGTGTGAGTGCTGTCAAAATAAATCCTAAGCCAAAACGTCACCACACAGTATAATACACTGGTGAGCACTCACACAGACTCAAAACCAGAGACAGAGCCAGACAGAGCTTGTGGTAGGCTTACTGTTGTAGACCTTTTCAGGCTGTTCGTGTTGATTAAGTTTAATAAACTACAAAAGTACACAGTTTATACCCGCTTCCGCCTATCACTGTCCCCAAAAATGTACAGTTAGGGTCCCTGACCAAATAGAGCCATCCGCTCGCCGGCGCCGTGGCTATTTACAACAGTGGCCAAATTCAACAAAATAACGCAATACAATGCTTTTTTTATACAACTCGCTGATGGAGTAAGCATATGGCCCACCTGTAGGCCTACCATGAGCTCCATCTGGCTCTGTCTCTGGTTCTAGTTTTGCGTCTGTGTGAGTGTTGACTAAATAAATCCTACGTCAAAACGTCACACACACAGTATAATGCACTGGTGAGCATTCACACAGACCCAAAACCAGAGACAGAGCTCATGGTCTACTGACGTTAAGTGTTAACCATCGCCTATAAAAAAGCTTTGCCTCGTAGATTAGGAACGTGGCTTACGATGCACTGCCTCGCGTCTATCAACTTGAGGCATAGAGATGAGAGATGCCAGTAATGTCACCGGCACCCACACCTTTCAAACCGAAACAGCAATGCTGCTTCACGGCAGGAATAGGCATGGTGGTAGTACGCAGTACGCACCCGGACGAGCCACTCGAACTAACCCACTCCTGGGCATAAGTCTCCTCGCTCAGACGCCACTCTGGACAGTTTTGGGCCTCTGGCATCCAGGACTTTCCCAGACGGCTCTTTGCCATACAAAGAAAGTCCTAAACCCATAACCCGTGCTGAACAAATCATAGAGGCTGACTGCTGCCAAAAAACTTCTAACTCACACGCGCACCACACTGGAACTTCACTGCTATTATTTTAGATTTGTAAAAGGATCATATAAAAAAGCATTAGGAACCGTGCCTTAGTTTGTTGCCTGTTCTTCTAGGCTTGGTCGCGTGGAACTGGCACCTAGACTCATCTAGCTTTATGACGTTTCAAAGTGATTCTTGCAATTTTACTGAATAAATACACTTTTGATTTTTGATTTCACACGATGTGTAAAGGTGGTCTGTGTTCGTCAGAAAACAACATGTTTCTCGCCAAGTACACCACAAAAGCAAGTGCTTATTAAATTAGAAATGGCTTCTAGAAGCTTCCAGTCCATTTGACTGATCATGCCAGGTGATGTAGTATCAGGTGTCATTGCCATCTGTCTTTTTGTCTTGGATGGGAAAGTTCCTTCATTGGTTCTTCCGTTTTGTCATAATGTCTTGTTTACACCTCACTGGGCAAAATGGCACTGGTAGTTACTTTAAATTGTAAGTGGGTAAATTTAAAATAAATAGATATTGAGGGCACATCACTATCTAGCCCCAAACTAAGCAGAGCTTGTAAGACGGAAACCAGATGGCTTATATAATACTAGACTACATTTTTTTGTAAAGAATTAAGTACTTAGAATACAATATAACACCCAGATAGAGAACAAATATCTATGTTCACCACACAAATATTTGTTCTCGGTGGAGATCGAACCCACGACCTACGGCGCAGAAGGCAGAGCTAACTGCCTTCTGCGCCTGTCAAGTATAGACTTATGTGACACCTGAAATCGTTCTTCTAACAAACCAGTTTCTTATTATTCTTTCGGCCTAGTTTGCACCCATTTTACACAGCTGTGTGCACAGATGGATTGAATATGATGGCTGGGCGTAAAAACCTGAAGGAATTTTAACGTGCAATTTATACCAGAAGCCAGGGTTTATTAAATGGGACGGTCTCGTAACTGGGACGTCGAACTCGGCGCGATGCAGCGCAATTTCCTCCATATTATCCATCCACCCGTGGCTTGCTATCCCGGAGACCAAGAGATAAATAGTGCCAACTTAAATGTATTTGCTTAACTTAAGTTGTATTACTAGATCATGATCTAGTAATACAACTTAAGTTGGTACTACATACTACTAGGTACTACTATAATTTACTTTTTTTTTGTGTGACAACGTCTTATAATTCGATGGAGCCAGCTGCACGCACGAATAAACATGACTCATGCGGCGTTACCTCGTTCTGTGGCGTTCCATTTAAGGCTTGAAGTGCAAGCGAGAGCGCGGAACGAGCGACAAAAAGGCACAATTGGCCTCCGCGTTCGGCAGCGATCGACATCTGTCTCTCTCCTACTTGAGTGAGCGATGCGTCCGCGTGGACAGCTGTATGACGTTGTCACGTTCAACTATCGTCAGTAAACCGACTTTACAGACGACCGATTTTTTGCCAAGGAGTGGAACTCTCTTCCGACGTCAGTATTTCCGGAACGTTATAATTTAGGAATTTTTAAGACAAGAGTGAACAGGTGGATTATAGCTAAGCATGCTCCATCGTTGGCTGCATCCTCACTTTCCATCAGGTGCGATGGCAGCCAAATGCTTAGCTATCGCTATATATATAGCTATAAAAAAACATGTATCAATCAGCCTGGAAAAAAGCTGGGATATAGACCTCCCTCCTTATACAGGGTGAAACTGGCACCTATAGACTGACCTAGCTTTAAGACGTTTGAATGATCCTTGTGATACTACTGAATAAATACATATTTATTTATAGATTTGGTAAACTCCGCCCCGATAAAATAACGAATTAAGCAAAAAATTATTATTTTTTACCTAACATCATACAAATTTTTGTATGATGTTAGGTAAAAAATAATATCAGTTAATAAAACTATGAGGAAGCAAATTTAATTACTATAATTAATTAGTTTCTGGATTATGGATTTATGATTAATTACCTTCTCTTGCCTAAACTTAAATAAGGAAAAGATAAACATCGAATGCCTTCACAGCTCAGTTGGTAGTGGCTCTGCCTTCTCCGCTGGAGGGCGTGGGTTCGATTTCCACCCAGTACAAATATTTGTGTGGTGAACGCAGATGTTTGTTCTCTGTCTGGGTGTTATATTGTATTCTATTGACTTTGACTTGAACTATGGGAACCAGGTAGCTACTATTATTTCTTGTCTTAATTTTTTTGGTAAATTCATATTCTTCGTTCACCACACAAATATTTGTTCGCGGTGGGGATCGAACCCACGATCTACGGCGCAGAAGGCAGAGCTGCTACCAACTGAGCTGAGATTCCAGTCATAAAATGTGGTAAAGGGCATGACAATGAGTTTCTTAGAAGCCTGATTAAGTTCGCTATTGTATATACTTTTAGTTCGTCATTGCCTTCATATTACGGTCACCGCATCTTGGAAAAAAACTCACAAAGGCTCGTAAAAATCCCGTTACAAAAATGCGAGTTTTACAAAACGTCGTCTTTAAAGTTCTTTTAAAAACGTACTGCTATAGAATCCTTGTCATTTTCATGCACCGCCGGCAGCGAGGCTCTGAATTACTTCCTCGCCTTTGACGTGGCTTCGGCTCCTGGGGAACTGCAGGACTGGACTAGAAATATCTTTGATACAGCACCCTGCAGATTTCAATACTTGTACAATGCTGCAAAAAAAAAAAAAAAAAAAGGATCCCCATACCTGCAAAAGTGGATTCAATCTTATCCTAGTAGTTCCTCGAACAGTAGGCCTACCACAAGCTCTATTTGGCTCTGACTCTGGTTTAGAGTCGGTGTGCATAGCTTGTGGTATAGGCCTACAGTAGACCTTGCGATCAAAAACTGTCACCATATTTGGATGATAAACCTCATGCACATCTAGGCGATGGCATCAGCGCTAGGGTTTTGTATACAACCGCAAACACTGCCACGAGCTTTGAAGACAGTATTATTGCCATATTATGCGTGTAATATTAACAGTGTCTGGAGCCTAAGTGCCTTTTTACACGTACCGGTTACCGGGTGCGCGCCGGAACCACCACTGTGCGTCCGGTCGCCGGGCATCGGTTAGCCGGCGGCCAGTGGTGTATGGAACACGCAACTAGCTTTCAGACGCGCCGGCCGGAAAGCGTAACCCGGCAACCGGTACGTGTGAAAAGGCACTAATTCTCGGGCCGACCGAGATTTTCAATGTCCCTTAAATACACATTGGCATTGCACAACCCCGCACTTTTTCTAAGTTTTCCGTATATCATAGCTGACGAGGCTTCTACGATGAGGTCGTCGATGAATAATTCAAGGAAATCATCCATTCTCTCTTCAAAAAGAAGCAATAGAATAAAATTGCAAAATGATCTCGGTCGGCCCGAGAATTAGGCTCCAGATCTTAGAAGTAGTTTTTGAATCAATACATAATTTACCCTGTAAGGATATTGCAATACAGTAGAAGCGGACCGATATGATTTTAATCACGCAGATTGTAAGCAGTTTAATATGAAATGATAGAAAGGGGGGAAAGCTTACTGAAACTGTAGTCCGGTGTCTCAATAGTTTCTCCTCCTGAATGTAAGCACTCGACGTGGCCCAGATTGTAACTTTAACTTTAAATTTGCATAGTGAAAAAGGTTTTTGTAGAGAAAGCTCTATTAAAATGCAAGCTTTTTGAAATTAAATCTCTGAAACCGCGTCTTTCATTGAAAAAAGCATTAAATAAACTGAATCTTTAACCGACTTCAAATAAAAAAGAAGGTTCTCAATTCGGTTGTATTTTTTGATGTTTGTTATCGCATAACTTTGACATTTATGAACCGATTTGAGAAGCTACCTATTTTATGATCTGCAAGATCAACAAAATCGGCTCAGCAGTTGGGCCATGAAGTCAGTGTCTCAAGTTTTTGAAGTGATAACGTCTTATAATTCGATGGAGCCAGCTGTTGGCGTTACCTCGCTCTGAGGCGTTCCATTTTGGCTTGAAGTGCAAGCGTGAGCGCGGAACGAGCGACAAAGAGGCACGATCGGCCTCCGCGTTCGGCAGCGATCGACATCTGTTTATTTTCTTATGACGTTGTCACGTTCAACTATCGTCAGTAAACCGACTTATTTACAGATAACCGATTTTTTTTTAAACTTCTATTTGTTTATTTCTATCACATATCCTATTAATAATTATATTTTATCTTTTTTCAGGTAAGATCATCTTTATCTTCTTCTTATCGTGTCACTGATTCTTTTCGAACCAAGTGTGGTGAAAGGATTTTAAGTGCGCCTCGAAGAGGCTCCTTTCGTGCACATCTTTATAACCACATGTTTCTTGATGGACTCAGGTATGTAGAAACAGTGTAGAACAGGAGCCACTTTCCCTATGTATACATTTCCAGGAAGAACGATTCTGAGCCCTCTCCGTCTAATGACTTGCGATTTAAAAAGTCTTGATTCTCTGGTCGTTTTCATGACGTTCAATCTGTTTTTTTAATTTTGACGTGACAACGTCTTATAATTCGATGGAGCCGGCTGCACGCTCGAAAAACATGACTCATGCGGCGTTACCTCGTTCTGAGGCGTTCCTTTTTTAGGGTTCCGTAGCCAAATGGCAAAAACGGAACCCTTATAGATTCGTCATGTCTGTCTGTCTGTCTGTCTGTCTGTCTGTCTGTCCGGCCGAGTCACAGCCATTTTTCTCCGAAACCATAAGAGCTAGACTGATGAAACTTGGTGAGTAGATGTATTCTGTAAACCGCATTTAGGTTTTTACACAAAAATAGAAAAAAAACTAAATTTTGGGGGTCCCCATACTTGAAACTGAAACTCAAAAATGTTTTTTTCATCGAACCCATACGTGTGGGGTATCTATGGATAGGTCTTTAAAAGTTATGTTGAGGTTTCTAATATCGTTTTTTTCTAAAACTATAAATTTTGGGGGTCCCCATACTTGAAACTGAAACTCAACAATTTTTTTTTCATCGAACCCATACGTGTGGGGTATCTATGGATAGGTCTTCTAAAATGATGTTGAGGTTTCTAATATAGTTTTTTTTTAAACTGAATAGTTTGCGCGAGAGACACTTCCAAAGTGAAAAAAAGTTGGTCCCCCCCCCTCTAACTTCTAAAATAAGAGAATGATAAATCCAAAAAAAATATATGTTGTACATTACTATGCAAACTTCCAACGATATTTGGTTTGAACGAGATCTACTCAGTAGTTTTTTTTTTATACGTCATAAATCGTAAACCGCAATTTACCATTCGACGAACTACAAAAACCTTTATATTATGTTAATTGATGCTACGGAACGGAACCCTTCATGGGCGAGTCCGACTCGCACTTGGCTGCTTTTTAGGCTTGAAGTGCGAGCGAGAGCGCGGAACGAGCGACAATCGAGGAAGAGGCACAATCGGCCTCCGCGTTCGGCAGCGTTTGACATCTGTCTCTCTCCTACTTGAGTGAGGGATGCGTCCGCGTGGACAGCTGTATGCCGTTGTCACGTTCAACTATCGTCAGTAACCCGACTTTACAGACAACCGATTTATTTTTATTTATTTATACACATTGCCCTATCCTTACAGGTAAACGCTGATACGATAGCGCAGCCTTCATCATCCGAATTTAAGATTTAATAATTATAAAATTTACAATTAATAAATAGTAAAAATAAACACAATAATATTTTTTATAACAATACAACGATGGCTCTACGAGTGGAATAACGAATCTTCCCACACCGAATGGTTTTTCTATCCGCACGACAAACGGCTGGGCCAATTATGATGTAATCAGAGGATACTGCACCGGGTCCCGGCATGTCGTTGACCTACTTACCTGGGCCACAGTATACACTATAGTAGGTACCACAGTAGGCCTACCGTGAGCTCTGTCTGGCTCTGTCTCTGGCTCTGGTTTTAAGTTTGTGTAAGTGCTCACCAATGCATTATACTGTGTGTGTGACGTTTTGACGTAGGATTTACTTAGTCAACTCTCATATAGACTCAAAACCAGAACCAGAGCCAGACAGCGTAAAGTAGAATGGCCATGTGGCCGGAAAAGTGTCGCCAAAATACATGAGCATATGCTCCTTTCTCCATACAAATTCAATCGTTTTTTGGGAGTCGTAAAGTGAAAAATGCCTTGCAGCAGCGCAAGAACTACTTTCCGAACAAATTAAGCGACAATATAAAACATCTTCCTTCCTTTTTCTTAGAATCCTCATATTTAGTGATATCTATACTAATATTATAAAGCTGAAGAGTTTGATTGTTCGTTTGGTTGAACGCGCTACTCTCGGGAACTGCTGGTTCGAATTTAAAAATTATTTTTGTGCTGGATAGTCCATTAATCGAGGAAGGTTATAACATCACGCTACGACTAATAGGAACAGCATCAATGCAAAATGTTGCAAGTGTATATACCTAAACGGTATTGTTCAATAAATAAAATAAATAAAATAAATAAAAAATATTATATAAAAAATTACAAGCAGAAAAGTAAAATTAAATATAATGATTTCAAATTCAGTTTTGCACCGTGTTTTCATTTAAGTAAACAGCGGCCTCTAGCGAAGCTTTCAGGTAAATCGTTCCACCAAATATGTCTTCATGCGTAAATAAATCATAGATGGCGTTAGTAGTAGCAAAAATTGCTGAAAAGTTAGACTTTTTTATAAATCTTCCAATAGAAATACTTAGGCACGCGACCTTTTTGCCAAAAACTATTTGGTACTCTACTAATGTTTCGGTAAATTATTACCTTCTTTGCCGATTGGAATATTATAAGGGGGTAAGTGGGGTAAGTAGGGTTGTTTTTTGAGATGGGCGGTTATGGCCAAGTTCGAAACCACGAGAGTTAGGGTAAAGTCGTGAAAAGAGTCATGCTCTCGATTTATAAGAAAACAATAACTACATACTTATTTTTTATCTTTTACTTTGACGGAATTTTTATAGGTTTTTTTCCGTGTACAAATATGAAAAAAAAATTGTAGTAAATAAATTAATATTGTAGACAATCCACACAACACTATCTAGCCCTAAGCAGAACTGCTATGGAAACCAGAAAGCTGATTTCAAACTTGTATATTTTATTGTTTTACTCTTTTTTTTATCCTTATTTCTTACGCAATTATTCACCTTTTACCTACATTGTTAAGAGTTCACATCACCCATCTGCCTTGGGGTTATCACTTTTATGTGTTTTTAACACTTTTGTTCAGATAATGTTATCTAAAATAATTTTCTAGTTCATTACAGATGAACTCGTGAACTAGATAAAGGTACAGTTAGCATCGAAATAAGATTGTCATTTCAGTTATTTAATTAAATTACGGGCACGTGAGGCTGAACATATCTCCATCATTTTGCAATTTTATTTTATTGCTTGTTTTGGAAGAAAGAATGGATAATTTCCTTGATTAATTTATCAACGACCTCATCGTGGAAGCCTCGACAGCTACGATATACGGAAAATTTAGAAAAAAAGTACGGGGTTGTGCAATGCCAAAAATATCGGTTAGAAAATCTCGGTCGGCCCGAGAATTAGGCCCCTGGAGCCTGATTCTCGGGCCCTCATGTGCACACGATTATACCATAATATTGTAGTAACAGTGATTCTGATTACATAAAATCTCATCTGACAGCTACATCCACCGCAGATTCATCTCAATAAATTTCTTGTCGTTTGTAAACATTGGCAAAGAGCTAGTACAACAGATGGACCATAGCGCGCAATTGTGCCTACAGAAAATGAAAAACATTAGCACTTTTTAAATGAACGCGATCGTCATATGGATGAAACGGGTATTTATCGCGAATAGCTTAATTATTTCCCGAGGTTTCGACCGTGTTACAACAGCCGCGGTCGCGGGCGGACTAGGTAATCGCGGTAAAAACTCGTTTCTTTCATACAATAAATGAAAAAATGGTTTTCTATTGCACGTGTAGATTTTTTACTGTATTGTTTTTTTATTGTTTTATTACATACAACGTATAGAAAACAGTTTATATCTACGTATCCTTAAAAACTAACTGAGCCTCGTTAAAACTTTTGCGACACAAATTCTAGAATTTTCATTACAAATCCCCAGGTTTAAATGGGTTTTGGCAGCGCGGTTTCAGAAGTTTTATTCATCCGAAGTTTTTAGCTCTCTTGTCAAAAATGCAAAGCTGCTGTGATATGTTGGGAATTAGCACGTGGAAATGTGGTCTTTGTTACCTCTACAAAATAATGCGGACAATCCACCCAACACTATCTAGCCCTAAACTAAGCAGAGCTTGTACTATGGGAACCAGATAGCTGATATAATACTTAAATACTTTTTGTAAATACAGTCAAAACCTGATATAGCGACATTGAAGGGACCGTATAAGTTTAAAGCCTATGTTAAGAATAATTTAATAAAGAAAGCGTACTATACTCTAGATAGCTATATGAATGATAAAACTGCGTGGCCCAATGTCCCGGTCACTCTACCCATAGGAAGCTAACATGTCGATTTGCAATGTCTGTACCTACTATTTCGTATCTTATTTTTATATAAGCTGTGTAGATACTATAGTATAACTTTGAAGCGTAGCGTGTGCTGTCTTTGAAACTTTTGCTTTTGTATTATTGCATTGCATACGTCTGACTAAGTGAAGTGGCACCACACTGGAACTTCACTGCTATTATTTTAGACTATTTTTGATTTGTAAAAGGATCATATAAAAAAACAGTAGGAACCGAGACGTAGTTTGTTGCCTGTTCTTCTACGCTTGGTCGCGTGGAACTGGCACCTAGACTCACCTAGCTTTAAGACGTTTCAAAGTGATTCTTGCATCGTAATGAATAAAAAATTATTGAGTTTGAGTTTATAGTTGCCGACGTTATATCCGATAGTCGTTATAAGCAATACACTCATTTACATACATATTTTAAGGAGTTGTATTCGAAAATAACTTTTATTTTATCTCTTTTCTTCCAAATCGTTGATATCGTTATAAGACTCGCTATTCTAATCTCCATATGATGTGAGATTTTTCTTCAACAGAAAACACTTTTCTCTTATTTTGCGACATAATAACGCATGCATACCTACACGGTCTACTCAAAACCAACACTATGAATCAAGCTGTCACTCACGCAGTCATTTAGCGCACTAAACAATTGGTGTAAAATATGAAAGGTCAAATGGCCGGGAAGAGGTTCGGATGAGGTGGGAGAAAGTGCGTAGGTAATAATACGCCAAAATATTCCTTCAATGCTTATCAATAAGATTTAAAATCATCCGTATTGTTTTGTTTTGCTTTGACAAGAAGCCGTTAGCCGGTCGGTCGTTATAGTCGATGAATATAGATGAAGTTTCGTCGTTGTAAGCGATATGTCGCAGTATCCGGTGTTGTTATAGGCGGTATGTTTGCTGAATAGTTTACTAGAGATTCGGGCGGGACCTTACAATCTGGCTGTTATAACCGATCGGTCGTTGTAAACGATGTCGTTATAATCGGTTTCGACTGTACATACATAGAATACAATATAACACCCAGACAGAGAAGAAACATCTATGTTCACCACACAAATATTTGTTCTCGGTGGGAATCGAACCCACGACCTACGGCGCAGAAGGCAGAGCTACTGCCAACCGACCTGAAAGGCCAGTCACATTGAGAGGAAACTTGCCGTTTATTCAGCTCCGCACGTATTGTATTGGTTGTCTTTCCTGTATGGATTAGACCTACTTAATTAAGAGAGTATAGGTACTGGACAAACCTACGTCTGATCATCATCACTGTCATATCTTTGGTACTACAGTAATTTTCCAGTACAGCTCTACCAAGCTAATTTTGCCTAAATTCACCAAATTTCACCTCGCGTTCGTTAAAAAAACCGTCAAAAAATCGTCGGTCTGCAAAATTGGATGCGCTATGACATTTTAAAACTAAACAAATATTTGTTTGATTTTACTTCGCATTTATTGTTTTTAACATTATATTATGTATAACTAGCAGTTGGTAACCGAGCTTCGCTCGGAATTTTTTTCGTTAATTTGTATTTTTAAGAAATCATAAGAGTCATAATTATTATCATCATTACTGGTTTATTCTTACTGAACTACGCCATCTCCTAGACATGCTTGCAGTTAGTTGCTCACAATCGTCAATAGATGGCAGGAGCAGTCACATATTCAGTTTATGTTTAATTATTGAACTCGGAAAGAAATAATCATTTTCTTAAAATGAATCCTAGCTAGATCAATTTATCGCCCCCGAAAACCCCTGTATACTCAATTTCGTGAAAATCGTTGGTGCTGTTTCCGAGATCCTAAATATATATTATACAGGGTTATTCATTATTAGCTGCAAATACTCAGGAATTAGGTTCAACAAATAAAATAAACAATATTTATGAAATTATTTTTTAAAATTTTGATCAAAAATTTTTTTAAGTTTTTGTATCAAAATTTTATTTTTATTAATTTCTTTACGGCTATTGCATAATGATTGCCATGGAGAACAGGACGATGACCCACCCAGGCGGTGACTGAACGCAGAGTGTCGCTCACGGCGCGCGGGCGCGGATCAAAGATCAAAATAGGTCAGGCACCAATGATTCCTTTATCGATTTTCTCGGGATTTTCATAACAAAACTGAAAAAAAATCATTTCATAAATATTTTTTATTTTATTTATTGAACCTAATTCCTGAGTATTTGCAGCTAATAATGAATAACCCTGTATATACAAGATTTTCTCGTTTAAAGGTATAAGATAATAATGTGTATATTTTAATGTACCTATGTATAGGTACTTTAAAATATACACAAAAAAGCGGGGTGCAAACTTAGCTTGTCTGAGTTATAAGTAGAGCCTACAGAGAGTCGCGTTCGTTGTGAAGGGCTCGACTGGGGAAAATCTATCTACAATGCCTATTTTAGCTACCAAGAACCTGTTGCTGTTTTGGTTTCAAGGGTGTGATGTGATGGTGCCTCTGGTTAAGTACCACTATGGCCATTAACAAGTGGAATAAAAAAATCCAGTGGTTAATATTACTAACCATCCAAAACTTTCGCAATTTAATATCAGTCGAATAGAGAGGATACAAAATAACTGTTTCAGTTCAATGATTCCAAAGGTAACAAAAGCTCCATCTGTTTTTACCTTCTCTGCAAACACCATCGCAGCAAAAACAAAACACTATCCTTCTCGCTCTAATCCTACGCAACTCTTCGCACATGTTATTATTTTTTTCCCTTTCAGACTTCAGTCCTATCAGCGTCGCGCGCGCATTGTGACGTGTTCATTGATTTAATGCAATTTGTGGCGTAAGTGCAGTGACAATAGTGCTATTGTGTGCTTATTACGGTAATCGTGCATTCCAGTGGAATTAGTACTTTTTATTGATGGGTTCTTTAGAGGTATGCTATTCTGTAAATAATTGATAGACGTAATTTTGCGTGGTGGTTGCTAGATGTTATAGGTCCTAGAAGTCCTAGAACATTAGATTCAAGATAAAATGTAATTTACCTATTAATTATTGTAAATTGGCTCCAAGACCGTTCTAATTAAATAAATAAAAATAAATAAATAAATAAGTGGTGCTCACAGCTTCATTTTACCATCTTACTGCTCGCCATAGGGAGTTCATCCACATAATTTGAAACCAGGATAAATAAATATTGTTGACACTACACTACACACGACATGACACTATTTAGGCCCAAATTAAGCAGAGCTTGTACTATGGGAACCAGATAACTGTATAATACGTTTATACATTTTTTTTTTAAATACATAAGTTTTTAACGTACAATATAGACAGAGAACAAACATCTGTGTTCACCACAAAAATATTTGTTCTCGGTGAGGATCGAACCCACGACCTATGGCGCATATACTAGTTAGAAAGTGATTTTTATTGTATAGGATATTATAGTCGACTGAAGGTAGCTTCAAACGCGCTAGATTCTAATAGCACTATTATTATGAAAAATATCCCACTGCTGGGAATCGTTTACTCATTAGTTAGATTAGGTACCTATTTATTATTTGAAATGAATTATAATCTACAATTTATATGGCTTTCAAAAAAGTTAGTCAGTTTCCAGTTTATTGGTGGACAAATAAAAATATACCAGAGACAATAATAATTAGGTATCTATTTGGGTTCAGATAAACCTAAAAACAATTATTTACTAAACCTACATAGGTAGATAAGGTAGTTATTTGTTCACTAATTAGTTTCTCAATCTTGCTTTTACATTATGTACTCGGTACAGTTAATTAGTTACACACTAATAAGGTATTTCTTGCACATCGGTTAATTTTGGCTTCATAGAGCGCTATCTCTTTCTAACGCACACTGCGTTAGAAAGAGATGTGCAATTATTTATTGCCTACAACCTATTACCTATTACGTAACAACGTCTTATAATTCGATGGAGCCAGCTGCACGCACGAAAAACATTACTTGTGCGTAACATGTGGCGTTACCTCGCTCTGAGGCGTTCCATTTCAGGCTTGACGTGTAAGCGAGAGTGCGGAACGAGCGACAAAGAGGCACAATCGGCCTCCGCGTTCGGCAGCGTTCGACATCTGTGTATTTTCTTATGACGTTGTCACGTTCAACTATCGTCAGTAAACCGACTTTAGAGACAACCGATTTTTTTGCACAAAAAGTAACTTCAATGGCCTATGCGAAGAATGATCGGGCCACCCATATACGACGCAAATAGTGGTCCTCAAGTTACTTGTACTTTACTTGGCATCAGCAAAAATGCGGGTGACATTGACGCAGTGAACCGAGGCTCTTAACCACAGATGTGTAATAATAATATGCAATAATTACATTCTTTATTCAAACAACTATGAAAAGGTTTCCTTCCAAAGAGTTTTCGTACATCATAGGCAAACTTTTTGGAGGAAACTTTGGTTGGATGAAAATTGTGTTTTATCTGACGCTTTGTAATATTATTGCCAGAAATATTATTTAAACTTTAATAATTTAAATCGCTTTCATATCTTGAAAAAGGCGAGATTTTTTACCGCTGTTAAATTATTTTAAACCTGCAAGTCCTTTATATCCCCGAGTAATCTATGAAGTATGGTTGAATTTTGTTCTGTTTATGGTTTCTCAACAAAAACTGCCACTTGACCATATTTTTTACCAAGCAAAAAATTGCTACCCTTGTGTGGTTAACCCCATATGGTCGGGTTGCATTTGCCAACAGGCATGGCGGGCTAAACCTGCAAACTGTACCCGTAGTCGTGAGTTACTCGATCAGATTGAACAACTCTTTTCGCTGTGTCTCTCTCTTTTGTATGGAGAAGTGATGAGACAACAACAACTCGTTTCGATCGTTTGTACGTAACGTATTGCTGTTATCTCATCTTTTCTCCATACAAAAGAGAGAGCCAAAGCGAAACGAATTGTTCAAAAGATTGAGTAAAACTACGACTTGCCCTTCTGTTTATGCCAATTTACGTATATTTTATCTGAAAACTAAAGAAGAAAGCAGTGGAATTTAAAAAACTTGAGAAACCGACACCATGGCCAAACTGCTGAACCGATTTTGATAAAATTTAATAGGACCATTTTGATAGACAGGCAACAAAGTGATCTTATAAAAGTTCAGTTTTCCCCTTTTGAGGTACGGAACCCTAAAAAAAAGTAGAAATACAAACAAAATGTTTCTTGTCTTTCCAGCTATCTTTAGACCACATTTTGTACTACGAGGGATTTTGTTTACAGTTGTTTTTTTAGCTTAAACTGAGTTGTTTAAAATATTGCAACAACTTGTTATATGGGCTAGACATTGACCCAATACTTGTTTCAGTTTCTCAACAGCAGACCGTACGGACATAACATTTAATGTTACGCAAAGAGCTGTATGAATGTTACTTACTGTTTTCTTAATTTATTTACTTAATTATAATTACTTGTTACCACCGCTACCACTTTTTTGACATGACAACGTCTTATAATTCGACGGAGCCGACGCACGAAAAAACATGACTCATGCGGCGTTACCTCGCTCTGACGCGTTCCATTTAAGGCTTGAAGTGCAAGGAGCGATGCGTCCGCGTGGACAGCTGTATGACGTTGTCACGTTTAACTATCGTCAGTAAACCGACTTTACAGACAACCGATTTTTTTACAAATTTTATAGACTTGTGTTTGACCGCAATCTCACCTGCTTTTAAGTGATGATGCGGTCGGCGGTGTAGCAAGCTTACCTAGATGATCCCGCTTCTCTTAAAAACACCCAAGTTATAGGTGTTCGGCAAAACAGACGCCGGCCGGCAAGAAATTTCTCCCTGGCTGTCCGCAACATAAAAGTTGAAGCAAAACGCTTGGTGCCGACCGTACGAAGCTGCTTAAATCTTGTCGATGTCTAAGGTGGTCAAGACTTTACCCATCCCAAATATACCAATAAAAATCGGTTGTCTGTAAAGTCGGTTTACTGACGATAGTTGAACGTGACAACGTCATACAGCTGTCCACACGGACGCATCGCTCACTCAAGTAGGAGAGAGACAGATGTCGAACTCTGCCGAACGCGGATGCCGATTTTGCCTCTTTGTCGCTCGTTCCGCGCTCTTGCTTGCACTTCAAGCCTTAGATGGAACGCCTCAGAGCGAGGTAACGCCACATGAGTCATGTTTTTTCGTGCGTGCAGCCGGCTCCATCGAAGACATTGTCACGTAAAAAAATCTATTATATTTCACATTAATTATATTCAATTAAATAACTCTTATCGGTCATTCCGTTGTTGTAATACGAAATCGTTTGCCGATTGCAAATTGAGGCCGTAGTTTCGCGTGTGATAGCACTATCGTTTGCGTAGTGGGTGTAACAAGTGACGTATTATAAATATAAATAAAGTTGTGTGGATTGTCTACAATATTTATTTATTTATTTATTTAGTTTGGTGGTGAACCCGACAGACCCCTCCGGCCGCGCGGGGACATGCAGGATGGATTTTACCATCGAAAAAAACAAGGTTATGCTAGGTATGATATCCAGTGTCCAGTGTAAAGGGTTTCCAGCATTTGCTATAAAAGCGCAAGGGCTTATTAATGGCGTTGGTTTTTAGTGGCGCCGAAGAACTCTACTATACTAAAATATATACATACATACATGCATAAAATCACGCCTTATTCCCATGAGGGTAGGCAGAGATCACGGATTTCCACTTGCTACGATCCTGACACACCTCTTTCGCTTCATTAACTCTCATAACATTCTTCATACATGCTCGTCGGTTAAGGGTACTCCTAACTCCTAAATATATACATATCTACTATTATTACGACGCTTTAGGCAAGTTTAGTTTCACATACATTTTATTAATAACCCGAAGTTATTATTCATTGTGTTTATTCAAATTCTATTGTAACCTAGATACAAACTCGATGACACACCAGAATGTTGACAAACATTAATTAAATTAATTAATTTTAGTAGTAGTAGAGCTCTTTGTGTGTGGTTCGTTCGGGTGCGTATACTAGCATAGTACCATGCCTATTTCCGAGAAGCAGCATCGCTGTGTTTCGGTTTGAAGGGTGTGGGTGCCGGTGAAATTATATTTATGCCTCAAGTTGTGTAAGTGGACGCAGGGTAGTGCATCGTAGGGCACGTTCTTGACGTAAGTGACCTAACAGTGTTATAGACGATGGCTACCACTAAATATCAGATGGGCCATATGCTTGTTCCATCAACTAGTTGTATAGAAAAAACACTAAAGTTTCCTCGTGTAAATTAAATGAGGGTAGTGAATAATTATAATGTTATAAAATCGCCGAGTAATGAAACACGCGATATTTTCATGTGCTAGTTAAGTTACGTTTTGTACCGTCAACATCAAATGTGCCAGGCCAGTAATGGTTCAACAAATGTTGTTTTTAATAATAGAGCAAAAGAGTTCGTAAACAAACTCTTATCGAAAAGTAAAAACGTCAGAGGTACTCTGGTGAGGAAATATAAAGCTAGCATATCATGACAGTCTTCAAAACAAAATCTTTAAATGAAGATCTTGGATTTTTGCGAAGAACAATACAATATAACCAATTTTACCCATCAAGAGCGCATGTACCTCTTGACCAGTAGGCCTACCACAAGCTCTGTCTGGCTCTGTCTTTGGCTCTGGTTTTGAGTCTGTGTGAGTGTTGTCTAAATAAATCCTACGTCGAAACGTCACACTCACGGTGGACGGGCTCTGTAATGAGAATGACATGCAATTATGAAGTCTTAATTAAAAATATTGAATTGAATAAAATAATACTTCTACGTAACTACTACTCCTTTCTTCGTCGGTTACTAAACACGTCTCGCTCATCCCACTCAGAATTCCAGTTAGGGTCAAACTTGATAAATATGGAGTCGTGCTCTTCCGTTGGGGATAGTTGCGGTCAACCAGAAACATAATCTCCTTAACTAAGATCGGATGTCTAATCTGTGCAGGGTTTGCGACTGCGGACACTGTTGAAGTTTGTCACGGTTCCTAGAGGTGCCCGACTGTGCAGGGTTTGCGACTGCGGACACTGTTGAAGTTTGTCACGGTTCCTAGAGGTGCCCGACTGTGCAGGGTTTGCGACTGCGGACACTGTTGAAGTTTGTCACGGTTCCTAGAGGTGCCCGACTATGCAGGGTTTGCGACTGCGGACACTGTTGAAGTTTGTCACGGTTCCTAGAGGTGCCAGACTGTGCAGGGTTTGCGACTGCGGACACTGTTGAAGTTTGTCACGGTTCCTAGAGGTGCCCGACTGTGCAGGGTTTGCGACTGCGGACACTGTTGAAGTTTGTCACGGTTCCTAGAGGTGCCCGACAGCGGAGACTTGTAGGAATTATGAATTTGTCACGGTTCCTAGAGTACGGTACGTCTACTGTTGAACGCGATTCCGATCTCAATTTATGTTTTGACAGAAGTCTGACAGAAAACCCATAGAATTTCTGTCAAATTTCCGTCAAAACTTGAGATTGGCATCGGAATCGCGTTCAAGGGTAGACCGCTGGGTGGCGACGATAGGTCATCGTCTTGTTCTCTGTGGCAATAATTATGCAATATGTCGTAAAGAAATTAATAAAAATAAAATTTTGATACAAAAACTTAATCAGTTTAGGAAGAAAATTGATTCGGCCAAACAAATATTCACGACCCAAAAATTTGGCTCTGTCAGTTTGTGTAGCTAATAATGAATAGCCCTGTAGATGCCAGGGTAAAGTCGTTTATCGTTTGCCAGAGACCCCTTTCTTCTCGTGAATATACTGTTCTTTCGAGCCAGTAAAAAATGCAACAGTCAAAGTCAAATTGATTAACCAATGAGTTTTTCTGCCCAAAAATGTATGTACACTATGCCAGTGCTCGCAAACGGTGAAGTAAAACATCGTGAGGAAACCGGCATATCGTAGAACCTAAAAAGTTTGAAAATATATGTCAAGTGCACGAAAGGAGCTCTTTGAGGCGCACTTAAAATCCTTTCACCACACTTGGTTCGAAAGAATCAGTGACACGAAAAAGAAGATTGTGATACTACTCAACAAATATAATTTGACAATGATTACTTTGAAACATCTTAAAATAAGGAATAAAGTATTAATGTACACTGAAAAAGCTGTAATAGGCTTTTACAGTGGTCCTTATTACCGGCCAGTTATATAAAGTTGGAGTGTCAGCCGTGGGTCGTGGCAGTCGGGGATTCAGAAAAAGAATGACGAAAAAATTACTTTTTTGGTTTTTTTATTAATATTTCTATTATCCTACTGTTTTCTCCAACTTTATATAACTGGCCGGCAATAAAGATCACTGTAAAATTCTAATACAGCTATTACAGTGTACATTTATACTTTGTTTGCCCATAGTTGTGTAAATTCAGTTTGTATCGGAATCTAACAACCTTAAAGCTAGGTGAGTCTAGGTGTAGACAAATGCAACACGTCCACGCGGTAAATGGAGATGGCGCGACGAGCTAGATGTAAATCTACCAGACTGGTCAAATCTAGCAATGGACAGAGAAAGCTGGAAAAAAGGTACTGGAAAAAAGGTCCCTATTTTTTTTCCAGCTTTCTGCAGCTTTCCTTTTCTTCCCTTGTAGGCCTTTTGCACTGTAGTGGGACAAGATAGGCTGAAAAAAAATAATCGAAGCAGTGTGGTTTAAGGGTTTTAAGTGCGCCCTCAAAGTGGTTATTTGCTTGTTTATGAGATTATTTTACACCATGTTTTCGAACTTGCTCTTTGGTATGTAGGTATATGGTATTGGTATACCTATCCTAGCAAATAGATCGATAAAAACAACAATATTTTAGGAAAATGTACAGTGGGATACAGCTCAAGTTACCTAAAAACAAAGAAAAATGACTCTTACTGCAAGGACATAAGAGCTAGCAGTGTATAGTCTGATGCGTATCCTTGTGTACAACTGAATCAAGGTTTTATGAGAGAACTAACCGCGTTCAAAGATAATATTATATAAGCACTACGTGTTGTTCAATTGGATTCTTTGACAGATTTTTATAAAGCTATAATGCTCCCCATTAAAAAAGATGAACACTGTTGACATTGAAGGCCAATTTAACGGTAACCGATACCGATTCAATTGATGGCTTTCGGTAGCGTGTCATTGATCAATTGATGCAAATTAAGCTGATAGGACGCTATTGCGTATAGAGCTTTTGTAAGGTCATTTGGAAACCTTTCCGGGAAGTATTACAACCATGTCTATTCCTTCCGCCCGTGTTGCTGTGTTTCGGTTTGAAGCGCTGTTGTTGCTACTTAGGGGGGGATTTCACCGTTAAACGCGTTTAACTAAACTCGTTTATATGTAAACGCGTTCATAAATTGAGTACGAAATGCAACGACATTGACAGGTCTTTAAACGCGTTTAGAGAAAAATGTACCAACTGAACTCAGTTAATGATTAAGCGAGTTTAAACGTCAGTAGAACGCGTTCAATTTCAACGGTGAAGTTGGACCTTAATGGGCAGATCGCCGTCAATTAAATTTAAAAAGATTATAAAATAACTGGACTTGTTTATCGAAAATCTTTATTTTCTTTCTCGACTATAAGGTCATCTAGCTAAGATAGAAAATACTATATTACTCACAAAAACTCAAGTAGAAATGTACCATTGGGTACATAAAAAACTTAAAAATATTTGTAAAAACAATAGACGGTCTTATCGCTAAGCAGTGATCTCTACCCGACAACCGTTGGATGGATAGGACTGATGTTACTCACAAGAAGTGTAGCTAAGTGGATGTTATAGTGCTGGCTGGGCAATGCTACTTCATATAAACTCTGACGTCATATTCGTGAAAAGATTCCCCTAGTGCTGTATAAATTATTAATTAGAACCGTTCCAATTCTTCCGCTTAGAATAACACATGATATCACGATGAGAAATAAAAATATATTGACCTCCAAATTACAGTTGTATTCATTCAAAAACGTAAAGAAATGTTCAATAACAGAGACAACCAAACCGAAATGGCGCTAAAAAAACCCACGCGTTTATTTATTTAACAATGTGGGTAGCTCGATAATCGAATTTTCAAATTTGAATTTGGAAGGTTATGTGTCAGTCATGCGTTGGCGGCTAAGATGGCCTGACGCTTTTTATGCGTTTGCTTATGGATTTATTTGATTAACATGCCAAATAGAGATGAGATTTCTAATTTTCTTAAAACGTTATGGATGACATCATTACAATTTATTATATGAATCTGGGCCTACCACAAGTTCTGTCTGGCTCTGTCTTTCGCTCTGGTTTTGAGTCTGTGTGAGTGCTGACTAAATAAATCCTACGTCGAAACGTCACACACCTGTGTATGTTATACATTATACTGTTATAATACACTGGTGAGCACGCACACAGACTCAAAACCAGAGCCAGAGCCAGACAGAGCTTGTGGTGGGCCTACTGTAATAGGTTGATCATTTTATCTCTGAGTTATTGGATATCTAAGACGATAACAAGATATTCAAAGTTAGCTCGCGTACGTAAATATTTGTTTTGAACAACGAAAATAATTATATTTCCATCTTGCTGGCTTTACCGAGAGTTTGAGTATTGATTACCGAAACCTTTAGAGCAGTCTTCCTGTTATTTGATCATTTCTACAGCTTCCATTATTATGTTCTTTAGCACAACACATTTCTGTACTAGATGCCCGTGACATTGCTTGCCTATGCTAGGTGCTTTGGATATTCCTGATCACGGACTCTATCAAATCAAATTCTATTCTTGATTTTGATGATTAATTTTTTTGTTGGAAAGAAGGTGGTCCCATGATAAGGAAATCAGGGTTTGATGATGGCAGACCAGAGAAATGGAGGAGACCTTCCGAAAATTCTAGGGGCAACTAGTGCGTTTGTAAGTTTTTCAATAAGTATTTTATATCAAAATCAGTTCAGAGCGGTTTGGCCATGAAATCGGTTTCTCAAGTTTTTAAATTTCACTTGATATATTTTTTTACTAATACAGTGTCCAGTAGATGGCCTTAAAATACAGTAGAACTACTAATTGAATAACAGTGCTTTTGTCAATACTTCTACTCAGGCCTACCATGAGCTCTGCCTGGCTCTGTCTCTGGTTCTGGTTTTGAGTCTGTGTGAGTGTTGACTAATTAAATCCTACGTCAAAACGTCACACACACAGTATAATGCACTGGTGAGCTCTCCCACAGACTCAAAACCAGAGGCAGAGCTCATGGTAGGCCTACAGCAGTTTAAAATGTAGCACCGGTTCGGAGAAAATCTAGTATCAAACTATACAATTCAGCTCGATTTCAATGTCTAGACTCTAGACGGTAGACGTCGTTTGTAGACTGTTCTTTAAAAACCGCAGCTAAATCACAAATACGCCTTTCAGACCTTCTTAGATTACAATGGAGCGCTCCATCTTATCTGCTGAGGGAAACTCAGCTTTATTTGCAAAAGGATACAGTTGAAGGATGTACTGGTTTAGATCTGGCAATATCTGTAGCGTAACTGAGTTGGAGCGAGCGTGTTGGAGCGGAACTGGACTGGTACAATTTATAAGAGTCTCAGAGAGAGAGAACTCATTCTTGTGATCTTTTAGCATCATCCTTAGCATTTTAGCAATAGTAAGCTCTTTGTGAGGGGCTCGTCGGGGGAAGTACTACCACCATGCCTATTTCAGCCGTGAAGCTGCATTGCTGTGTTTCGGTTTGAAGGGTGTGGGTGAAATTACTGGCACGTGAGGCTGAACATCTGTATACCTCAAGGTGATGGACGCAAGTCATCTTAGCTAACATGCTTGTTCCATCAGCAATTAGCAATAAAAAAATCCTAAACAAGTCCACTGCTGGATATATATACATATATAAGTCAAAAGTCAAAGTCTCGCTTGAAAAATATGTCGAAAAGATGTTTAATTATAATAGGTAATGTCCAATGTATTCTGCTTATGTCTAGGCATAGATTAAGCATAGGGTTTTCCCTATTTTATCCAGGAAAAACTATTTTGGGCCTTCGTTCACCGATTACCTGTGATCTGTACAAAGTCGTCAGGTTCTATTGAACGAAATAGTTAAAACAATAAATATCTCGTGTTTTAGTGCAGATTTAGATGATAAGAAGTCAGGGCTCAGAAGCAAATTTTCATCCACGCCCCGTTTACCAGAACTCTGTGCCTGAGACACGATATCTAATATTCCCAGATTCGTTTCGAAATAATTGCCCATACCTTTTACCGTTGCTCAAAACAATGTAGGTTTTTTTCCCATAGCTTGGGGATTGGTCACGGTGGATTCTTAGAGAAACACGTATCAAGGACGGAGCAATTCAATCAAAATTCCTTTGGATGCCGTCGCTATGTCCGTAACAATTGCTTTTATATCGTGGCTAAGATGAGCTAGGGAGAAACTAGGATTTCAAGTTAGGAAAACGCTCTATAACCTCGGTTTTGGTCATTAGAGAAAGTAACAAAATCGCAAGCGGAGCGTTCCGCAAAAATTGTAAGCATTTTGAAAAAACTCGTCAACTGTGACTTAGATACCAACTACCAAGTCAGAAGGGGTTTTATAACCTATAGGTTTTTTTTATACAACTTGCTGATGGAACAAGCCCACCTGATATTAAGTGGTAACCATTGCATATAACAAAGCATTGCCTCGTAGGTTACACACGTCTTGAATGTGCCCTATGATGCACTGCCCTGCGTCCATCAATTTGACGCATACAGTTGTTCAGCCTCATGGCAGAATTTCCAGTAATTTCGCCGGCACCCACACCCTTCCAACCGAAACACAGCAATGCTGCTTCACGGCAGAAATAGTCATGGTGGTAGTACTTCCCCGGAGGAGCACTTCACAAAGAGCTTTACTACTACGAAAAGAAAGGTACCAAATACAAAAACATTTATTTATACCACAAATAAACAGACGAATAAAATTATATCTGTTTGGTAAGAGTTGTCCAAAGCGCCAAAAGTAAACGGTTTTTTACGTTAAAACTTAGACAATTTAACCTACGTTAAAAAGACAATGGCATGCAAATCAAGTTCATACTGAAGTCATCGAACTTAACCCGTCACCGCTCATGGCGTTATGTCATGTTATTCATAATTAGCAACGCAAGGGTTAAATAGAGCGAGAACCGTTTAAAGGAGCATCCACACGGTCAAGCTTTGGTCAGTAAGTTTTTGCTTAATATTTGTATATTGAGACTCGCCCTCTCTTCAACCTAAGATGACTGGTAGATAATGTTTTAGCAATAAGAGTTTATAGCAGGCGTTTAGGCGTTTTTACTGTTCTTTGCTTTACTATTATTATATGTTACTGTAGAAGCAAAACTAGCCAGTTTAATGATTCGTATCGACACTTTCGATTCGAAACTCACTATCTTCGTGTAGATAATTTGAAAATAATGTGTAAGATTAATTAAACACATGTGGTTGTCTGTGTTCACGCCTTGAAGAAATTAGAATATAATTGATGTTTAAAAAACTTGAGAAACCGATTTCATGGCCCAACTGCTGAATCGATTGATGAAATTTCTATTGGACCAATCTGGAAATGGATATAAAAAATTCAAAACTGCCAAAGTTATGCGATAACAGACATACGCTAACGAATTGAGAAACTCTTCCTTTTTTATATAAAGCCGGTTAAAAATAAAATAGAAGTTAATTTATTTGACGCAAAAGCATAGTTACAGCACAACACAATAGGAAAAATAAATAAATAACATAGGTTTAGGTACCTACGTATAGGTTAATCATGGCTTGATCGTCTGAAAAATAAATCGGTAAAAATTAGTCGGATATTTTCAAACCACAATTTTAAATATTTGAACGTCTGTTCTAGAATCGATGTGTTCCTAAGGTCTGCGCACATCTAGGTGGTGGCGATCAGCTGAAACGCTGTCAAATGTCACTGTCATATTTGACAGCGTTTCAGCTGATCGCCATTGCCTAGATGTCTGCGCAGGCCTCTATGCCTTATGCCTAATGTAATACCATGTATAGAATATAATATAGTAGTGTATAAGAATACTTAAAATCAAGCACGTGAAGATCTATAGAGCTTTGTCTACGGATATTGATTTTCTTCCCCTCTCTCTAATTTAGCTTCTAGACTAGTTAGCAGACGACCTCAGGTACACACACACATAGGTATTTACCTTGATGTCTGCGTTTAGATAGACTTCCTAGAATAACGCCATCTATCGGATTGTCATGCAATTGGAGAAGCCCCTGCATCCATGTTCAGTTAATAGGGTTATTAAAGTTCATTTTTCTAAATTAAATGAATTGAAGCATATTTATTTGCAAGAAGTATGGTACAATTAGGTCATGGGACTCATGGGGCATGTAAATAAAACTGGCTCACATACTTCGTCGTCTAAGTTTTCTAACGTAGCGTAGATAAGAATTTTTAGTTGAGTGCCACCTACCGGCTACCTAGAAACTTTCTAGTTCTTGCATTGCATTTTCCTTGATACCTTTTTAGGGTTCCGTAGCCAAATGGCAAAAACGGAACCCTTATAGATTCGTCATGTCTGTCTGTCTGTCTGTCTGTCTGTCCGACCGTGTCACAGCCATTTTTCTCCGAAACCATAAGAGCTACACTGATGAAACTTGGCAAGTAGATGTATTCTGTAAACCGCATTAAGATTTTTACACAAAAATAGAAAAAAAACTATAAATTTTGGGGGTCCCCATACTTCAAACTGATACTCAAAAAAATGTTTTTCATCGTACCCATACGTGTGGGGTATCTATGAATAGGTCTTCAAAAATGATGTTGAGGTTTCTAATATCGTTTTTTTCTAAACTGAATAGTTTGCGCGAGAGACACTTCCAAAGTTGAAAAAAGTTGGTCCCCCCCCCTCTAACTTCTAAAATAAGGGAATGATAAAACTAAAAAAAATATATGTTGTACATTACTATGCAAACTTTCAACGATATTTGGTTTGAACGAGATCTAGTCAGTAGTTTTTTTTTTATACGTCATAAATCGTAAACCGCAATTTACCTTTCGACGAACTACAAGAACCTTTAAATTATGTTACTTGATGCTACGGAACCCTTCATGGGCGAGTCCGACTCGCACTTGGCTGCTTTTTTCTAAAATAGAGTCCTCTATCGGGTGGTAGTGAAATCCGGGATCCTACATTATGTTACGGTCAGAGTTTTTCATCAAAATATTTAGTTATGTGCCATCTAGCGGCTGGTTTAAGACTTACACTGCATTTCTGGCTGCAAATCGCATCCCTTGATGTCTCTGTATAGAGTCTAGAGCTAGACTATAACTCTAAAATGTATAGGCATCCAGAATCGCACTATCTATCGGTTGGTAATGCAAACAGTAAACTTTGCATCCGCGCACGATGAAGGAAGAGGGTGCAAGAGCATTAAAATTTTATTTAGCGCCATCTACCGGCCAGCTAGAGACTGCAATTTGAATTCAGTCCGTGGCTTACAGATTGCATTTTGCGCTGTGGGTGGTTGGGGTTCTGGATTTTCTACCCTGCCGTAGTGACGCCATCTGTATTAAATAATTAGAACGTATACTTGTATTGGTGCAAAGCGCATTTTAAGTTCAAAAGCTCGTTCATAGATGGAGCTAATTGCGACTTAAACTGCAGCTTTAGAATGTTTATTTTGTTTGTAAAATGGTGTCGAGCAGTCTGTGTCTAAAACAATTTCATTTTATCGCTTCACACGTCCATACAGGTACGACGTGCCCTTCATGACGTATTATTGTTGTCTCATTATTTCTCTCTTACAAAAGAGAGAGAAAGGCGAAACGAATTAATCAAATTGATCGAGTAAAACTGAAAATAGAGCCTAACTCTAGGGCGGACCGAGATTTTCAATGTCTCTTAAATACACATTGCCAATGCACAACCCCGCACTTTTTCTACGTTTTCCGTATATCGTAGCTGTCGAACCTTCTACGATGAGGTCGTCGATGAATTACTCAAGGAAATCTGCCATTCTCTCTTCGAAAAGAAACAAGAAAATAAAATTGCAAAATGATCCGAGATGAGCCAAGAATTAGGCTCTTGCTGGGCGATTGCAGCAGCACAAATCACTAAAAGCGATCGCGTAAAGGCCTGCGCACACCTAGGTCGCTGGCGAACGCGATCAGTGTAACGCTGTCAAATTTGACAGCGATATTTGACAGCGATTCATTGATCGCGGTCGCCAGCGGCCTAGGTGTGCGCAGGCCTTAGATCGATGTGAGTTGACAATTTTTGTTTGAAAAATTTGAACATGGAGCGCGGATTCAGCGATCACTCAATCGAGCCGTGTTGCTAGAATCGACGGCCTGGTAACAAACTACTACGAAAGCTTGGTAGTACAAAAAAATCGTGCCATCGTAACCACGCCAGTATAATTGTCGTCCAATGAAGATTGTCCACTTCCTGTGCTGGTTTCCTGTTTGTAATTGTCAAGTTCAGCTCAATGACTGCACTTTACCGGGCTGGGAAGCTGGACGAGGGGACAAAAAGTTTAGGCCTTCCGGTGAGCGCGGAATAGGTTTAGGATAGTAGCTTCTTATTGGTGGGACGAGCTGGACGTGTTTGAGATGGACTGGTGACTGGTGGCACAAGATCGTGTATATTGTAGATGGAACCTTTCACTTTATGTGGCATATCCGTAGGACGCCCTGTATATCGCACACCTAGATCAAAACAAGTCAAAAAATATGTCATATTTTTTATTTTGTGTAACGAATATCAGTCCAAAAGTATAACAACTCAAAAACAATTAATTGTAGTTACAATGTTTACTTAATAGCTCTAGTCTTTTAATGATTTTTATTTAAAGCAAAATTTTGTAACATAAATGTTTTGCGTTTCATAACTTTAGTGATAAAATATTTGCGTTTATTTGCTCCCCTGTAAAATGTGGTATTTTGACTTAGTTTTGATCTAGGTGTCCGATATATTTTGTTTAATACTAGCTGATGAAACACGCACATGGCCCTTTAACAATGCATTGCCTCGTAGGGCACGCACGTCAGAAACGTACCCTATATACGTTGCACTGCCCTGCGTCCATCAACTTGAGGCATACAGATGTTCAGCCTCACGTTCCAGTAATTTCATCGGCATCCACACCCTTCAAACCGTTAAATCTATACAATGTTTAATTTTAATACCTATCTGCTACAATTTTACTAAGTTACTACAAATGAGTAAAAAGTACCTAGTTACTTATAGTCCATGTTGAATAGAACCGTTATACATTTGTTATCGTAAGCTAAACGGAAGGCAAATGTGGCAACTGGCAATACGATAACCGATTAGGTATGTTTTGAATTGGCAAACCTAACCTAGTCTTGATGATCACTCCTGTATCTCTAGTCCAAGTTCTTTTATGTTTTGGTCTTTTCTGTTATGCGACTTCGTTTTAACAGCATGTTGACGAAACTGCGACTACCGATCCAGTAGTCTAAGTTTTTTGTTTTTCTGTTTTCCGTATTGCCAAAGCACTAATATAACGTATAAGCTCACAAAGAAACTATTTTTGAATATTAGCCGCAAAAATAAAATTTTTGTAGGAGTTACTGAAACCTACTCTAGATAAGCGGTATAGTAAAAGCCCTGTTTTTTTTTATCTCGTTTATCTCCTGAGGTATGTACGCCCGATAAAAGATTCAGTTAACACTCTTTGTCTAAAATTCGTTGACCGTCATTGGTGACCCCGATTTGCTATATTCCTAGCAATTTTTTCGCTACTTATTTATGTAATCGTTGCTCGGTTCGTCTACGATATTTTGAGTTTAGGAATAAAGATTATAAAAGATCATTATCAGCCTGAAAGGGTCCGGTATAGTTAGTAATTTGTATGTAGACTGTTACTTTTTATTCTGTAAAAGATAGATAGATAACTCTTTATTGATTTCAATGACACGCAAGGTAAGTAGGATACAGTTTCTAGCTTAAAAATCACACACATTAAGTCACAGTAATACAATGGGCGGCCTTATCGCTAACAGCGAGCTCTACCAGGCAACCTTGGCGTAAAATTGAAATGGATAGAGTAAAAAACGCGGGAGAATCCGCGGGCAGCTTATAATAAAGACCTATTCGTAGCTCACGAAATGCCCCTATTAATTCTCCTATCAAAGTGCCCATCACTGTTGCCCCTAATTGGCAACTGTATAGTCGCTGGCTTGATTAACACATTAATTTGTTCAACACAATACGATTTAGAAGATGAAATTGATAGTGCAAAAGTGGGCTTAATTATAAGGTATTTTAATATGTCTTGGTAGTCTTAGACGATATTATCGGCCTGAGGAAGTACCTACACTCCGGGATTCTTCAGTGTTTTGTCGTTGTTACCACACCAGGCGGAATGGTGGCCACTGTGTTGGTGTTACAGACTTAGGGGCTACAGCTTCTCATTCTCTGATGCGTTGTCGTAGTTTATTCTTACGACATCCACGGGGGGAGATGAAAAGGGTTTACACTAAGCTTGTTTTTACTGAATTATAGGTAATAGGTTAAGAACATTGATTGCAAATTGATTGACGATGCCTTTATAATTTAAAGACATAATGTCAACAAAGGCATGGGGTCTACGAAGTCCACGGGGGCGCAACAAGCTTAAACTTTGTCTCAAAGTAAAAGTATGTATACTTTCATTTCTGTAAAAGATCATTAGATATTAGGTAAGTACCTATCTCACTAATCAGAATAATGAGATGGAAAAAACGGGTGTTTATCGCGATTACCTTTATTATTTCCCGACGGCGACGTTTCAACCGTGTTACAACAGCCGTAGTCGCGGGGAGACACGAACATAACGATCGCGTAATTTAAAAAGTGCAGAATATTGAGATTAATAAGTAAATACCTATAATAAGTACCAGACCTGATATCCACGAAATTCTAACTAAACACTATGTATCGGTATTGTACATAATGTATGTATGTATGTATGCAGATTTTTTACCGCTTCAAATGGCAGTCAAAATCAAGAGAAACAATCTTCCACAAATATGCTTCTGAACCCATAACCTAGTCACATTTCTTTTAGCAATTCATACAGACCACTTTCTCGGTAAATACACTAATCTGCTCACTCATAGAACTACGCGAAAACAGTCTCTATTACCTTGTATTATGATTCATAGAATCGCGTAACAAGTAGATACCAACAATCCATCATTATCCCTTCAATACGTGGAACCTTTATGTTGAAGGCGGTAAGGTGTAGAATTGATAATCAATGAAAGATAACAGATTGCAGTGTCTTTCAAAAGGAAATTATAAAAAAAACTGTGCCATGCCATTCGCGAGGTGACTGTCGACGCGCGCGCACGTTCGGATTATGTTCGTGGATAATTCGCGTATTTTCCGTAAGTGTTAAATCCATAAAAGGAAAAGTTCCTATTTTCAGCAAAACCGTAAGAATCCATCAATTTAAAGTGATTTGTAACAGTGATAAAAATGCGACGGATGAAAATGAACTTAGACCCAGACCTAGGCGACTTAGAGGAAATGCTAGCACACGTACAAACACAACTGGAGTACGAGATCGATTTGGAGAAGGACAAAGAAAAAATGCCCTCGTTAACCAGCGTCCAGGAATCCCCGAAACTGGGCAAACGCGGCTCATTCAACAAAGCTGATACGTTTGCGTACCGCCCGAAAACCCGACCGCCTATCATCAACGATCAGAACGGATATGACAGCGAGTACCAGCAACCAGTCATCAATCGAGGGTCTGCTTCCAGTCTGATGTCAGACGATGTCAGCTCACAGTGTTCTCTCCAGTCTTTCCGGTCTGAACCGTCGCGATTCTCCGTGGCGAGTCTTCCGGAGAAGAAAGGGTCTGATTCCTTCAATGGTAGATTCAGGACAGCAACGCTTCCGAGAGGGTTTGGTTCCAGCAAGAAGCAGGAAGAACCGAAGAAGGCATGGGAGGACAATTGGAGTCAGTAAGTAGCTTTGTTTTACTAGCTTCTGTCAGCGGCTTCGTTCGAGGTAGGTGCTTTCAGGTCACGAACCATGCATATAGCCGTTTGGACACTTTCAAAGATCAAGACTTTCTATTTCTAAACCTTACTTTTGGAAGTTGGTTAGGTCCCAAGTTGAACGCACTTCACTTCAGTTTCACTGTCAATTTGCTCATCTAAATGTTCATTATTATTAGACTGAAGAAGTCTAATGCTGGGCATAATGACTGCCCTCACAGCAGTCACAGCTCAGTTGGTAGTAGCTCTGCCTTCTGCGTCGTAGATCGTGGGTTCGATCCCCACTGAGAACAAATATTTGTGCGGTGAACACAGATGTTTATTAAGTAGATGTTCAATAAGTATTATATCAGCTATATGGTTCCCATTGTACAAGCTCTGTTTAGTTTGGGGCTATATAGTGTTGCGTGGAAACAAAAACTACTAGGCGGCATAAAATTCGGGAAGAACGATTTTGAACCTTCTCGTTTACACAATGTCGTCTGTCCATCGAATAGGTGGCCATCTTACGCTGCTTCCGGTTTGTGGTTATAGTTTGATTTCATTTTATAAAGCTTGTTTTTGGATAAGACTGAGTCATAAAGTTGTTAAACTAGATTAAAAATAATCCAGTTTAATTTTCAAGTACAATAATCGGTTTAGGATATCCTCAATAGACGCCGAAGCGTGTAATATAAAGGAGAATAATATTTTATCCCCATCGCCAGCTAAGCGTCCTACAGGCCTACCACAAGCTCTGTCTGGCTTTGTCTCTGGCCAGAGCTAGACTGTCTGTGGTACTGCAAATGGTACGAGTGAAAATTTACCCCTGATGTATACATAGATATACCCAGTGTTGCCAATTATGCAGATTTATCTGTATTTATACAGAATTTTGGCTAGTAATACAGATTAAAGATTTGACCTTACTTTTATACAGATTTTTGAATCTGATTTAGTTAGTAGTAGTAGTAGTTTAGTAAAAAGTAATTCAATATAAAAGTAAATTCAATATTTGTGTATAATTAGGGTTCCCTACCCGAAGAGTAAAAACGGGAACCCTATTTCGCCCACGTTTAAGCCCACGTAGATGTTTTTAGAACGAACTATAAAAAATAGCCAAATCGGTATCAATATGCAATGCATGCAACCTTGAATAAGAAGAATTCTGATAAGGATTTGTTATCTCAAATATCTCCGTATCGGGAGCACGTGGTGATTTATCTTATTTTATCTTTGACGTGGATGTTGTGTGGTGATCTGAGTACCTATCTGTTTTGTGTCTGAGGCCTGACGTTACCGGCAAGTAAGCATACGGGCCGCATGATGTTATGTAGTTCCCGAAACCTACAGGTGTCACTCGTGCGTTGGTGACACAAGACATTTTTATTGACTTGCGGGTCTTCAAACTGTTGTCTAGGCGACTGATCGAAGCGACGCGTGAGCGTGACCCAAGGGCTGGTGGGTATCTGGCGCACTGCATTAGCACTGCTATTCAGCGTGGCAATGCCGCCAGCGTCTAGGGGACGCTTCCGTCTGGTACTGATTTGGATCAGTTGAGCTATCTCTAGGTCGTTTGTTTCTTGCTCAACTGTTTCTTGTGTATTTTGTACATAATATGCGTTTAATTGTAAGTTTCTTTATGTTAATAAACTTTTTGACCTCGTTTCAATAATATTTTAACCGTCTTAACTTAGTCATTTATGATCCGAATTGTTTTATTTTGATCTGAAAGGTTTGTCCTATATAAACATCAAAATTAGTTCAGAAGTTTGGCCATGACGTCGGCTTCCGAAGTTTTTGAAACTTATATTATTATCGCTCGTATCGCGTAACCTCCGTCGGGCCGCTCGGACATATTCTGATACCGGGCCGACGGAGGACAGCGGCATCAGGCAGGACGTCGCGTAGAGGATGGCGGCGGAAGAGCACGAGCCAACGGTGGCATCCTAAGCCCCAGTTAGCAAGAGGGGTTACTGTCTTGGCGTCAGGTGGCAACCGGCCGAAAAATTTATAGCCAAACCAAAATCTCCTAATCATGAAGTACAAAAATAATAAGAGAATGTCTAATACTAGGGCGTACCCCGGAAGCGACGCACAAGGCGAGATGCGAAAAAATGCGATTAATACTAGGGCGTGCCCCCGAAGCGACGCGAAGAACCATGCAACCCACATGCCAAAAGTCCGCATAGCCAGCTGGAATGTGGGCTCCATGACAGGACGCAGCTCAGAACTAAGCGAAGTGTTGCTCAGAAGACGCATCAGCATCTGCTGCATACAAGAGACGAAATGGAAGGGGTCTAAAGCGCGCAAGATTGGGAATGACTACAAGTTAATATACAACGGCACAAAGACAAATCAGAACGGCGTCGGCATAGTGGTGGACCAAGCTTTTCAGAACCGTATAGTAGACGTGAAAAGAGTCAGCGACCGGATTATGGCAATCAAGTTCGCACTTGATGACCAGGCGTGTATGAATGTCATATCAGCTTACGCCCCACAAATAGGGCTACCGCAAGCAGAAAAACAAGCTTTCTGGGACGATCTCCACGATCTGACTCAATCCATACCAACAACGGAGTCAAAATACATAGGAGCAGATTTTAATGGGCATGTAGGACAAAATGCTAGCAATCCCTTTAGGGAAATTCATGGCAACCAGGGCTTTGGAAAAATAAACTCCCAGGGTGGTGATATTCTGAATTTTGCTTGCACATTTAACATGGCAATCATCAACACCTTCTTCACAAAACCGAAGGAACACCTAATAACGTACAAGAGCGGGGACAAATGCACACAGGTTGATTTCATCCTAGCGGACAGAAAATTACTTAAGTCCTTTAAAAACTGTAAGGTAATCCCTGGTGAGCCACTGACTTCCCAACATCGACTATTAGTGGCCGATTTTATAGCACGAAGACCAATTAAAGTCAAAACATCTAGAGTATCCAAAATACGTTGGTACAAGTTGGACCAAGAAGAAGGTGGAAAACTATGCTCAGACCTGAAGGAGTACATCCGCGAGACCCAACCAGGCAAAGACGCTAACTCAATGTGGAACGAGTTCCACGAGCTCTGCATGGAAAAGGCGACAATACACCTAGGCATCTCAAATGGACTCCCAAGAGAAAACAAGGACCCAACACTGTGGGACCCGGAGGTCCAAGAAAAGATCAAAGCCAAGAAAGCCCTTTTCAAGACCTGGCAAAACACAAAGAGTGTAGACAACCAAACAACATACCGAGATGCAAAGAGGGAAGCCAAACGCGCGGTGGCGCAGGTCAGAGCCAGAAACAGAGAGGATTTTTACGCTAAGTTAGAGAATGTCACTAACGATAAACAGCTATTTAAGATTGCCAAGCAAAGACATCGGGACTCGCAAGACACACATGCAGTTAAGTACATCAAGGATCTCCAAGGGAATCTCTTAACATCTGACAAGGAGATAAACGACAGATGGCAGGAATACTATGCTAAACTGCTGAACGAGACATACCCCTGTAAACCAATAACGGAATTACCATCAGTGAAAGGGCCATGGCCCGTCATTACGCCTGATGAAGTCAAGGTAGCTTTAAGTCAGATGGCTAATAATAAAGCGACCGGGCCCGATGAGCTGCCAGTGGAGCTGTGGAAGAAGCTGGGCGAGACCGGAGTTTTCTTTCTAACCACGCTGTTCAACAAACTACCATCTGAAGGCATCCCTCAGGCATGGAGAAAAAGCTTCCTGGTCCCATTTTATAAAAACAAAGGTGACATACGACTCTGCGGAAACTATCGAGCTATCAAATTGATAGCACACAGCCTGAAGATCTGGGAGCGAGTGATAAACCGGAGACTACGCCAGATAACGAGCATCACAGAAAACCAATGTGGATTCGTCACAGGAAAGTCAACAACGGACGCTATACACACTATCCGCATCCTAATGGAATCGCACAGGGATGACAAGAAAGATCTCCACATGGTTTTCATAGATCTGGAAAAAGCCTTTGACCGCATACCGAGACCACTGATTTGGCAGGCACTACGAGCTCAGATGGTACCTGAATGCTACATACAAGCTGTGGCTGACATGTACGACAGCGTCTCCACAAAAGTGCGTTGTCCAGCGGGAATCGGTGATGAATTCCAGGTAAAGGTAGGAGTCCACCAGGGATCAGCACTAAGTCCTCTACTGTTCAACCTTGTCATGGACTACCTTACATCTGAGATACAGCATCCCACACCGTGGAGCATACTTTACGCGGACGATGTAGTTCTTATCGACAAAGACCCGATTGCACTTCAAAAAACGCTTGAAATGTGGAGATCAGCTTTAGAGACAGCGGGACTAAAGATCAGTAGAGAGAAAACCGAGTACATGCATTGTAAGTTTGCTGATAGTAACACCCAACATATCATGCACCTCCAAAATACGGCGCTGAAAACTGTCGAGAGCTTTAAGTACCTGGGTAGTGTGTTGGCAAATGACGGCACTATTGACGCAGATGTCACGCATCGCAAAAATACTGGGTGGCTTAGGTGGAGGGAGCTAACAGGAGTGCTTTGCGATCCAAAAATGCCGGTACGCGTCAAGGGCAAAGTGTACAAAACCGCTATAAGACCCGCTATCACATACGGAGCCGAATGCTGGCCGCTCAAAAAACAACAATCCGACAAGCTGCACGTCGCCGAAATGAGGATGCTCCGATGGTCTGCCGGAGTCACCCTGCTAGACAAAGTGCCAAACCATTACATCAGAGGAACCTTAAAAGTACGGCCGATACAGGACAAACTAGCGGAAACAAGACTGCGATGGTACGGCCATGTCATGAGGAGGCCGGTAGATCACATGACCAGGAAAGTGCTTGACTATAAGTCAGGACCAAGAAAGCGCGGAAGACCCCGACTTACGTGGATGTCTGTAGTTAAAAAAGACATAGAAAGTAACAACATTGACCCAATGACGACCCAGGACAGACATCTTTGGAGAAGAACGATTAGGAGAGCCGACCCCAAATAAAGATGGGATAAGGCCCGAAGAAGAAGAAGATCGCTCGAATGACAAACAAGGCATGTGTATAATAGCGTTCGTCTCATCCTCGTTATAATCGCGTCGGTTCGGCCTTAGCTTTATTATGCTGGTTTCCACATACTGTTTACGTATGCTAGTTATTTGATAACAATAGCTATTGCGGTTTGTAGGTATAGAATAGATTACTAGAATCACTAGGAGTATTTATGTTAATAAGCTTTTGTCTAGCTAGGATATAGTACAGTAGCCACTTTTGCCAACAGCCCGTAATAGCCCGTGCATAATAGATAGTGCAATCCACGAAGGTGCGCCCCACTATTCCTCCTAACCATTTATAGTATATGTGTGCAAGCTTTTGTGACACTATTATACGGCGAAAACTATCCATTGAATATGAACTCTGTATGACTTTATAACACGAAAACAATAATCGACGCCATTTTTGGAGTTTACTCTTTAAGAATCGGTTTTTAGGGTTCTGCAGCCAAATGGCAAAAACGGAACCCTTATAGATTCGTCATGTCTGTCTGTCTGTCTGTCTGTTTTTATTAAGATTTTGAAACAAAAAAAAAAAAAAAATACGGGTTGCACTCCGGGAGTGCCGGCAGAAGTGAAAACTTGATTATTAACGTTGAGCATGTTTGTTATTTGGCACGCTGTAACATACACGAACATTCGCGCAAGCGCCCTGCGCTGCCTAAACGAAACAGTAGGCCCAGGCATACATTTTCGCCGCGCCGTAGAGAGGGGATAGCTGTCTACTCTCCATCCGTCTTACGCTTTTTCGATCAGGTCACGTGTCCTGACGCGCTGACGCGAGTTTAAGATTTTATACCCATTACAGAAAAAGTGCTCAACGCCGCTAAAGAAGTTTTCACTTCAAAAACTATAAATTTTGGGGGTCTTCATACTTGAAACTGAAACTCAAAATTTTTTTTTTCATCGGACCCATACGTGTGGGGTATCTATGAATAGGTCTTCAAAAATTATGTTGAGGTTTCTAATATCGTTTTTTTCTAAACTGAATAGTTTGCGCGAGAGACACTTCCAAAGTGGAAAAAAGTTGCCCCCCCCCCCCCTCTAACTTCTAAAATAAGTGACTGATAAAGCTAAAAAAAATATATGTTGTACATTACTATGGAAACTTCCAACGATATTTGGTTTGAACGAGATCTAGTCAGTAGTTTTTTTTTTATACGTCATAAATCGTAAACCGCAATTTACCTTTCGACGAACTACTAGAACTTCTAAAACTCTATGTTATATTACTTACTGCTACGGAACCCTTCATGGGCGAGTCCGACTCGCACTTGGCCTCTTTTATTTGATATAAGGCGCCCGGTATGAGAAAAATGTGAGGGGTAAAATCTACTGAACAATATCTATAGGCAACACAACCTAGCTATGTTGGCAGAAGCCATGGGATTGTTATAACCGAGATGATCTAAACTCCATCTGTGGATGTTTAACAAACTTTTGAGCGCTTCATTAAACAAATCTACAAGTTACGGTCGTACTTAGACTCTTACAGATATTATAACCAATGGAAATTATTGATTTTATAAAAATCAATAAAAAAGTGATCTATGTCCAGTCTGTTGAAAAACCAGTAGGAACCGAGACGTAGTTTGTTGCCTGTTCTTCTACGCTTGGTCGCGTGGAACTGGCACCTAGACTCACCTAGCTATAAGACGTTTCAAAGTGATTCTTGCATCGTAATGAATAAAAAATTATTGAGTTTGAGTTTGAGTCTAGTAGTGAATGTGTTTAGGCTGGTAAAGACTACACCGCACGTGGGTAGATATTGTAGGTCACTTTTACTTTCAATTCTTTACGGTTCGGCATCAATAATAATGTATCGACCTTGCCCATCGTAACGGGACCTCAATATTATTCTACGAAAAGTTCCTTCATAGTATTGTTTCCAAATTATGAACACTATGAAGGTACAGGCCACAGGTACCAAGTTCTTGGAAAATATGGTTCTGTAACTGTACCTACTACAATAGTCAACTTTTAGGGTTCCGTAGCCAAATGGCAAAAACGGAACCCTTATAGATTCGTCATGTCTGTCTGTCTGTCCGTCCGTATGTCACAGCCATTTTTCTCCGAAACCGTAAAAGCTAGACTAATGAAACTTGGCGAGTAGATGTATTCTGTGAACCGCGTTAAGATTTTTACACAAAAATAGAAAAAAAAACTATAAATTTTGGGGGTCCCCATACTGAAACTCAAATTTTTTTTTTTCATCGAACCCATACGTGTGGGGTATCTATCTATGGATAGGTCTTCAAAAATGATGTTGAGGTTTCTAACATCGTTTTTTCTAAACTGAATAGTTTGCGCGAGAGACACTTCCAAAGTGGAAAAAAGTTGGTCCTGGTGAAATAAAATTTAAATGGGACCAATCTGGAAGCAGTACCTTTCAGATAAAAAAATAATTTTCTAAATCGGTTCATAAATGACGGAGGCATGCAGTTACAAACATTAAAAAATATATTTAATAAGAAATGGCAACACCGATTTTAATAAAATTTAAATGGGACCAATCTGGAAGCAGTACCTTTCAGATTAAAAAATAATTTTTCAAATCGGCTCACAAATGACGGAGTTATGCAGTAACAAACATTAAAAAAAAATAAAAAAATACAACCGAATTGAGAACCTCCTCCTTTTGATTGGAAGTCGGTTAAAAAGGAACAATTGCAACAAGACTGAATGTTACGTAATAAACATGAGATAGCGAATAGGAACTTCGCTTTGTAAAACTAGCATGGCCACAGATAGTGGTCGAAATATGATGGCAACAAGATATGTGATCGCTGTTCCTTGTTAGTATCAAACTTTTGATTGAAACAGAATAACACAATCGCCCAGTGCCATGAGCTCTGTCTGGCTCTGTCTCTGGATCTGGTTTTGAGTCTGTGTGAGTGCTCACCAGTGCATTATACTGTGTGTGTGACTTTTGATGTCGGATTTATTTTAGTCAACACTCACACAGACTTAAAAGCAGAATTAGAGACAGAGCCAGACAGAGCTCATAGTAGGACAGCTGATCATGTAATAGTAGATTGTTATACAAGGGCAGTAAGTGAGCTTTTGCAGAACAAGATCCTTTTTGGCGCCCGTGCGAGCGCAGCTCGCAAAGGGCGCTAATGGATCGAGTGTACCCGAGATATTTAGATGCCCGAGCGAGCAAAGCGAGCGAGGGCAAATATAGTTCGAGGGTGCAATAGCTACTTATGACCGAGGTAAGCATTCTACTTTACATCATTCATGCGAGGTAAATTTTTAACTAGCTGATGGAACAAACATATGGCCCACCTGATGTTAAGTGGTAACCATTGCCTATAGCAAAGCATTGCCTCGTAGGTCAAGCACGTCAGGAACGTGCCCTACAATGCACTGCCCTACGACCATCAACTTGAGGCATACGGATGTTCAGCCTCACGTGTCAGTGATTTCACCGGCACCCATACCCTTCAACTCGAAACACAGCAATGCTGCTTTTCGGCAGAAATAGGCTTACAATACAACAATAACACAACATTTATACGGGTATGACAAAATGTAATTTTAATTTGAGAAAAATAAACTTACAAATATATTATTAATTTTATTAAAATTAATAGTAAAATATTTGTATACCGGTAGGTACCTATCTGCTAAAACAGTCGTAGACGCACACTAAGGCCCGTATTCTGAAACAGTGCTTAGGTCTGAGTCGAGCCTCAAGCACAGATTTTTGACACTTTTCAATGGAGAACTGTCATAAAATCTATGCTTGAGGCTCGACTCAGACCTAAGCACTGTTTCAGAATACGGGCCTAAAACAGCGCTTGAGTCTGAGTCGAGCCTCAAGCATAGATTTTATGACAGTTCTCCATTGAAAAGTGTCAAAAATCTGTGCTTGAGGCTCGACTCAGACCTAAGCACTGTTTCAGAATACGGGCCTTAGGCACACATCTGTGAGCTACTATATCTTTTCAGTAAAAAGTTTTCATATCATTTTGTAAGAAAAGAGATTGTTTCACCAAGGCGGTTTGCATAGCTCTTGAACTGTAATGAACCATCACCAAGGAGGTTTGCATAGCTCTTGAACTTTAATGAACCATTCCTAGACAATTTAGATAAATTGTCTAAGGAACCATTACGTATCAAGCATAGTGTGACGGTAAAAGTGATTTGAAAATGGAACGCATTTACAATGCACTGGGCTGCACACGCCTACTTACACAGCCTCTTTGCGTTAAAGTAAATCCTATTTACTGAGCATGTATGATGTAATAGTACATTATGATATAAGTGCGGTAGGTTGAAAATTACAGCCGAGGCGTTATTGCAAGCCCGAGCCGTAGGCGAGGGCTACAAGAAAGCAGAGGCTGTAATTATCAAAGCGCACGTATGTCATACGACGTTTTATAACACATTTGCGAGGAAATAAATAAAAATTAAACGAATAAATTGAATCACTTGTTAAAGCAGTTAGAGAATTTGAAATGAAATGAAATGACATGATAGATTATAATATATGTCATTTCATTTAATTTCATTCCAATTCATCCCGTTTCATTAAGTTTCATTCGGTTTCATTCATTTTAATTCAGTTTCATTCAGTTATATTCAGTTTCATTCAGCTTCATTCAGTTTCATTCGGTTTTATTCGGTTTCATGCAGTTTCATTCGGTTTTATTCAGTTTCATTCATTTTCATTCGGTTTCATTCGGTTTCATTCAGTTTCATTCGGTTTCATGCAGTTTCATTCGGTTTTATTCAGTTTCATTCGGTATCATTCGGTATCATTCGGTATCATTCGGTTTCATTCAATTTCATTCGGTTTCATGCAGTTTCATTCGGTTTCAAGCAGTTTCATTCGGTTTCATTCGGTATCATTAGGTTTAATTTTGTTTCATTCCGTTTCATTCGGCTTCATGCAGTTTCATTCGGTTTTATTTAGTTTCATTCAGTTTAATTCAGCTTCATTCAGTTTCATTAAGTTCATTCGGTTTCATTCGGTTTCATGCAGTTTCATTCGGTTTTATTTAGTTTCATTAATTTTCATTCAGTTTCATTCGGTTCCATGCAGTTTCATTCGGTTTCATTCAATTTCATTCAGTCATTCGGTTTCATTCGGTTTTATTCGGTTTTATTCTGTTTCATTCAGCTTCATTCAGTTTCATTCAGTTTTTTTCGTTTTTATTCGGTTTCATGCAGTTTCATTCGGTTTTATTCAGTTTCATTAATTTTCATTCGGTTCCATGCAGTTTCATTCGGTTTCAATCGGTTTCATTCGGTTTTATTCAGTTTCATTCAGCTTCATTCGGTTTCAGGCAGTTTCATTCGGTTTTATTCAGTTTCATTCATTTTCATTCAGTTTCATTCGGTTTCATTTGGTTTCACTCGGTATCATTCGGTTTCATTCCGTTTCATTCGGTTTCATGCAGTTTAATTCAGCTTCACTCAGTTTCATGAAGTTCATTCGGTTTCATTCGGTTTTATTCAGTTTCATTCGGTTCCATGCAGTTTCATTCGGTTTCATTCAGTTTCATTCAGTTTCATTTCATAAATTTAGCATCTTGATAAACCGTACGTTTTACCTTATTAGAAAGCAACCCGTGCGTTTTACATTACATTACCGCACTAGTGCGTAATGACATACATAACGATACTGAAATTAGTGGAATAAGAGACCCTTTTCGAGCAAATGTGTTATAAATATATATACATATACATATTCCTTCCTTGTCTACCCATGGACTAACTAGGTTGATGTAATGCTCAATGATTATTACAAACCATGAAGGAAAACCGCGGTTTAGTCAGCTCCGCACGTATTGACCATGTAGGTATGTCCTTATATTTAATTCGTAAATAAATTGGTAAAGAAAATTCGTTTTCCTATGAGGAAGCATTTCACCACATAAATTAGTTACAGCGACATCTTTGAGAGCTCGAGCACACTACGCTAAAATGCAGTTGTCTGTATGGCGCGATAGATGGCAGTGTTAGCAAATATTATACTAAGCTATTGAAAGCTTGAAAATTTAAATAGGCTCATAACTTTTATTCTCATTTATGGTATACCTGCCTGCAGAGGCGTCTCTAGCCCATGTAGCGCCCGAGTGCAAACATTACCCAGGCGCCCCCTAGTAAGCGCGCGTTCAAAATGGAATAGATACAAAGTACAAGTAACAGCACATCAAGTTACCACAAACTGACAAATTTTCCCAATGGGTAATAAACTTGTTTTGAGATTTTTAAAAACAAATTTTTCAGTTTGGTTACCACGATGTGCTGTTGAATGTATTTAGAATTATACAAGGTGTTCGTTTTCTATAACAAGCCAAAACGTATCCATGATTATGATGTTGACATGACTATCTTCTTCTTTCTTCTAAATAAAAAAAACTCTTACGTTACTGACTGACTGACTGACAATCAACGCACAGCCTAAGTTAGTCCTAGAAGCATGAAACTTGAAGGGTGTGTTCCTTTTATAGCGTAGATGTGCATTAAAAAAGGAAATCGGAAAATTCTTTCCTTAAGAGGAGAAAAAGGGGGAAAATGGTTTTAAGAAAAATCAACGCACAGCCTAAGCCGTTAGTTCTAGAAGCATGAAACTTGAAGGGTGAAATTATTTTATAGCTTAGAAATGCATTTAGAAAGAAGATTCGAAAATTATTTCCCTAAGAAGAAGGGGGGCGCCAAAGGCCACGGCGCTCGGCGCCCCCCTTTTGAGCGCCACGGTGCTCGCCCGCTTTGATGTTATTCATCAAATATTTGTAGAGCTCATGATGCTACTCAAAATCTATGCAGAGCGGAGCGCTTTTTACGATGGTCATTGAAAGTGCGGCGCCCGGCCAACGCACCCGCCGAATGGCCGAGTGGGGCTAGGGAGCGCCGAGTGCCGCGGCGGTGGGGCCCCGTGGTGGTCATACGGTGGTCGCAGCGTCCTAGGGGGCGCCGAGCACAGCGCTCGGCGCCCCCTAGGGCGCTGCGCCCGTGTGCACCGCACACCCTGCACAATAGGTAAAGACGCCGCTGCCTGCCTGAAAGGTCTTGGGCCTACATTTTAAGATAGTGGATATGCCATACGTCGAGGTTGCAAGCCCATAGCCGTTGGTACCTAACGATGTTTTCCATCACCGTTTGAGATCCTATTTAACCGACTTCAAATAAAAAAGAAGATTCTCAATTCAGCTGTATTTATTTAAATGTTTTTTTTTAAGCTATAAAAAAACATTTAAAAAAATACAACTGAACTTCGTCATTAATGAGCCGATTAAAAAAAAATATTTGGAAAGTTATACTTCCAGATTGATCCCATAGAAATATCATCGAAATCGGTTTAGGAGTTTTTTTTTGTTTGTTACATAATTCCTCGTTAGTCGTAATTCAATAAAATTACAGAGAAAATTGTGAAATTTGAATATTTACATACTTACTGTTAACCAGTTTTGGGAATAGGACATCTCTATTCGGATCAAGCAAGAAGTTACATCTCTAGGAGTGAAAAAAAGAGGAAGAAGAAGGAGATTATGGCGTCGTTGAATAGAGTTGTATTATCTGCAGTGTATTAAAGATTAACAGAGTTGTGTAATCAATGAAGAGTTTTCGTCTTATTAGTTCAGCAGCGGGATCTGCTTACGTGCCTATTATAGCCGTTCGCGCCGATAAAAATAGTAATTGTTCAAAAAGTTGAAAAGTTTCGAAACGATTTATGCTAATGAGATGCATACATGGATTTACTACAATTATCGCAACGCAGAGCTATAACACACCCACACAGCACAGCTTCTAGCTAACTCCTGCTTTGAACAAAATACCAGAAGATGTTTTGCCAATGTGAAGTTTATGGGTTACTGTTGTTGGAGTTGTTGAAACCAACTGATGTGTTGAGATTTGAAAGCCAGGAGGATATTATAATCTACTGCACGCATGCCATGGAACTCTGGTGGGTCGTAACCATGTTTTTATAATTTCCACATCTTTGTTCAAGGTCAAGTTTGTTATTCAAAACAGAAAAATGATGAATTTTGGGTACCTATTGCAATAAATATTCTTGTCGGGTCTTTTGGTTGTAACATAGAGTGCCTGGATTATCTTGATGACCAATATTTCCTATTTGCATTGGTGGGAAGTATCCGATAGCTTGGTGAAATTATGTTTCTGTAATGTGCGGTGGTATTTTTTGACTGGAAATATGTGATCTAATTTTGTGATAATTCTAGGAAGACTAGAAGCCTATTAATCTACAAATGTGTTTCCTGTATTGTGTTGTTCAGCTACCAACTATTTGAATCATTAAATTGATTATTTGAGCTATGTTCCTTCTCAAAGGATCTATACCGTTGATGATTGTGTATTGGGCTTTTGTATTTATTCTAGGTAGCGGAATGATGCTTTATAATATCTTCTGCTATAAGGAATTGACAACAGTGGATGACACTCAATAACAATGATTATGGAGTTTATAAAAATGCAACTTAAAAATAGTTACAGCGGTAAGAGTTGGAATTATATATCTCCAGGGAAGTTGGTGAGTTACCATATTACTATTGCAAAGAATTCAGATTGAAGTGCCTACATGGTCATAACAAGGTTAATAAGTGCTCAGATTTTGTTGAGTTGATATGCTGACCACAAAGTTGTCTGATAAATAAATAATAATAATTTACTTGGTTGTGGAGTCTAGACAATCATTATGTTGGTGAATGTACTAGCACAAGTATTAATACTATTTAGTGGTATTGCTCCACAAGACTGCATACAATTTGAAAAGTAATGGAATATAAGTTGGTCTGCTAAGTGAATCTTATATTTGTATGCATAGCCTAAATATACACTAATTTTGTGAGGCTGATAGCAACATAATTTCTGCACATGACTGCAGGATAAAAATTTCAGAGTTTAATTAATTTAAGCTGGTCGGCTAAGTGTAATTTACATTTGATTGTGTGCTCTAAAGAAATATTAGCTGACAATTGAAAAGGTGACAATTCCAGTAGCAATGGCATTTCTCTTTACAATGACATAATATGATAGCTTGTCATCGTCATCAGCCTGAAGTTGTCCACCGCTGGACATAGTATGTATATGTCTATAATGTCTGTTTGAGAATCTGTCTGAAAATGTGTTTGAGGCTACATGTTTTATTTGGATCGATGAGCGAGCGGGATGACCAAATAAAATGTTAAAATAGTGTCTAGTCTCTTCCAAAAATGAGGTGATAGTAACAATTACTATGAGGTTACTTATGTACTCACACTCTGTGTAGAGTGGAGTAGTATGTTCTATGTGAGTCGGTGTCTAACAAAATGTTGAAAACTTGCCGTATCTGTTATCACTTTTACTGCGGACTATAAAAACAAGGGTGTCCCAAACAAGCAAGTGCAAGATAGTAATCCATAAAGAATGCTCAGACACCATGATGGGCACTGATTATGTAAACAGTTCTACATCTAAACCATTGGAGTTAGACATAACAATATGGCACATATTGACAACATGTATTCAAGTATTATAACTGCCATCTGGTCCCCATCATATAGGCTCTGTTTGGGTTGGGTCTGGATAGTGTTGTGGGAGTCGTTCACAATATTTATTTTGTTTATTTATTTTATAGCAGTTAATAAATAGCTTTAGTCTCCATATCACATCTACTTGAACCAAAAATGATTTAACAGTGTGGATCAGATAAATATATTAAATATCAAATACAATACAATAAGGTTAGTCTCAATTTCACACCGATGGGGATCAGAGTATCAAATGCCATTAAGATTTAGGATCAAAGCTTACTTCAACAACCCAATGCGAGATGCCCAAGTGGCTGAACATCTAACGAGCACAAGAGACGCCTACGTGGCCTAATATTTGATAGACACTAGAGACGCCTATGTGGCTTAACATCTGACAAACAAAACTGACGCTTATGTTGCTTAACGTCTGATAAGCACAAGAGACGCCTACGTGGCTTAACGTGTGATAAACATTAGATACGCTTAAGTGGGTTAACATCTAATGAACACTAGAGACGCCTAAGTGGCTTAAAATTTAACGAGCACAAGCGATGCCTACGTGGCATAACGTCCGATAAACAAACAGACGCCTAGGTGGCTTAACGTCTGGTAAACACACGATAGGCCTACGTGGCTTAACGCCTGATTTACACGTGAGACGCCTACGTGGCTTAACGTCTAATAAACACGAGATACGCCTACGTGGCTTAACATCTGATAAACGCAACTGACGCCTACGTGGCTTAACGTCTGATTTACACGTGAGACGCCTACGTGGCTTAACATCTGATAAACGCAACTGACGCCTACGTGGCTTAACGTCTAATAAACACGAGATACGCCTACGTGGCTTAACAACTAATAAGCACAACTGACGCCTACGTGGCTTAACGTCTGATAATTACGAGATACGCCTATGTGGCTTAACAACTGATAAACACAACTGACGCCTACGTGGCTTAACGTCTGATAAACACGAGAGACGCTTACGTGGCTTAACGTCTGATAAACACGAGAGACGCTTACGTGGCTTAACGTCTGATAAACACGAGAGATGCCTACGTGGCTCAACATCTGATGAACACAACTGACGCCTACGTGGCTTAACGTCTGATAAACACAACAGACGCTTTCGTGGCTTAACGTTCGATAAACACGAGTGACGCCTACATGGTTTAACACTGATAAACACAACTGACGCGTAACATCTAACTAGAACCAGATACCTGAAGTTCTGATAAAATCTCCAAAACAATACAAGACGTATCAGATGCTTGTGTAGCTTGAGTTCTGATAAAATCTCCAAAACAATACAAGACGTATCAGATGCTTGTGTAGCTTGAGTTCTGATAAAATCTCCAAAACAGTACAAGACGTATCAGATGCTTGTGTAGCTTGAGTTCTGATAAAATCTCCAAAACAATACAAGACGTATCAGATGCTTGTGTAGCTTGAGTTCTGATAAAATCTCCAAAACAATACAAGACGTATCAGATGCTTGTGTAGCTTGAGTTCTGATAAAATCTCCAAAACAATACTAGACGTATCAGATGCTTGTGTAGCTTGAGTTCTGATAAAATCTCCAAAACAATACAAGACGTATCAGATGCTTGTGTAGCTTGAGTTCTGATAAAATCTCCAAAACAATACTAGACGTATCAGATGCTTGTGTAGCTTGAGTTCTGATAAAATCTCCAAAACAATACTAGACGTATCAGATGCTTGTGTAGCTTGAGTTCTGATAAAATCTCCAAAACAATACTAGACGTATCAGATGCCTGTGTGGCCCGGAACAAATGCCTGTGTGGCTTGAGATCTGATAAATCGTCCAAAACAATACAATACGATACAATACAATACCGTGTGACCCGGAACAGATGCTTGTGTAGCCCTGATCAAATGCCTGTGTGGTCCAAGTTCTAATAACTCCAATACAAACAATATCAGATGCTTGTGTAGCCCGGATCAAATTCCTGTGTGGTTTACGTTCTGATAACTCCAATACAAACAATATCAGATGCCTGTGTGACCTGGATCAGATGCTTGTGTAGCCCGGATCAAATGCCTGTGTGGTCCAAGTTCTGATAACTCCAATAAAAACAATATCAGATGCCTGTGTGGCCCTGATCAGATGCCTGTGTGGTTTAATTTCTGATAACTCCAATACAAGACACGCCGTACCAGATGCATGTGTGACTTAAGCCTAACGAATTCAATAAGAACACGTATAATATGCCATGAGAGGCTACGCTTCTAACGAATTCAACAAGAACACGTATAATATGCCATGAGAAGCTACGCTTCTAACGAATTCAACAAGAACACGTATCATCATAATGCCATAAAAAGCCAAACGTATGGTGAATTCAACACGTACCGTATTTTATACCATGCAATCGAATCCTACACCGGGTGCAATATCTAATGCCGTCGGGGCGTACGTCACGTGTAATGCCTTGGGTAAATGCGATATCTAATATCGTTGGGGGCATAATGTCTAATGCCGCGGAAAAGCGCAATATCTAATGCCGTCGGGGCGTAACGTGTAATGCCTCGGGTAAATGCAATATCTAATGCCGTCGGGGGCGTAATGTCTAATGCCCCGGGAAAGTGTAATATCTAATGCCGTCGGGGCGTAACGTGTCATGCTTCGGAAAACGCGATATCTAATGCCGTAGGGGGCGTAACGTTTAATGCCGCATGAAAAGCGTGGTAACTAATGCCATAGGAGAGCATAACGTTTAATGTCGTGGGAAGCGCAATATCTGGTGCCGTGAAGGGGCGTAATATTAAATGCCGTAGTGGTGCCATGTTAAATGTCGTATTGGGCCTAAAGTTAAATACTGTAGTGGCGCAATGTTAAATGCCATATTGGGTCTAAAGTTTAATGCCGTAGTGGGCCTAAAGTTAAATGGCGTAGCAGGCTTAATGTCTGTTTTTTTTTTTAAAAGGGGTCTAATAACTGATGCCGCGGGGAAGAGGCCTAATATTCGACGCCTCCCGGGCGTCCCGAGATTCTGATTATTAAAACAATTCAAATTCAACAGCATACTGCGACAGGGATGTTCAGGACTGGAGCGGGCACGCCGTTCTGAGGATCGCAGCGATGTGGCGATAGCAGCAGGGTGTACGCGGTGCACGCGCCTTCCATGGAGTCCAGCGAGGGCGCTGGAGGTGTCAGGAAGGCCGAACTGTTAACCAGTTTTGGGAATAGGACATCTCTATTCGGATCAAGCAAGAAGTTACATCTCTAGGAGTGAAAAAAAGAGGAAGAAGAAGGAGATTATGGCGTCGTTGAATAGAGTTGTATTATCTGCAGTGTATTAAAGATTAACAGAGTTGTGTAATCAATGAAGAGTTTTCGTCTTATTATTACAAACAAAAAATATCAAATACAGAGAAAATTGTGAAAATGGAATATAAACAAAAAATATCAAATAACAGACATGAAAGCAAAATGAAGACAAACAAATAAGGGAGGAAGGGTACAGAGAGAATTAAATTAGTCTAGACGTATCGACCGCTTCACTCCCTCGCAGCTTCCGAACACATACAAAGTTAAAGGTAGGTTAAGGGCGCTTGTACACGCTAAGAAAAAAGCAGCCAAGTGCGAGTCGGACTCGCCCATGAAGGGTTCCGTAACATCAATTAACATAATATAAAGGTTTTTGTAGTTCGTCGAAAGGTAAATTGCGGTTTACGATTTATGACGTATAAAAAAAAAACTACTGAGTAGATCTCGTTCAAACCAAATATCGTTGGAAGTTTGCATAGTAATGTACAACATATATTTTTTTTGGATTTATCATCCTCTTATTTTAGAAGTTAGAGGGGGGGGACCAACTTTTTTCCACTTTGGAAGTGTCTCTCGCGCAAACTATTCAGTTTAGAAAAAAACTATATTAGAAACCTCAACATCATTTTTGAAGACCTATCCATAGATACCCCACACGTATGGGTTAGATGAAAAAAAAATTTTTGAGTTTCAGTTTCAAGTATGGGGACCCCCAAAATTTATAGTTTTTTTTCTATTTTTGTGTAAAAACTTAAATGCGGTTCACAGAATACATCTACTCACCAAGTTTCATCAGTCTAGCTCTTGTGGTTTCGGAGAAAAATGGCTGTGACTCGGCCGGACAGACAGACAGACAGACAGACAGACAGACAGACAGACAGACAGACAGACATGACGAATCTATAAGGGTTCCGTTTTTGCCATTTGGCTACGGAACCCTAAAAACGCCGGGTCTACCCAAGAATTCGTGTCGTAACTAGAAAAGAACTGTGTACACTGCTCGCAGCGGTGCACGAAAAAAATCTTATCTGCGCAAGACACGACGCGGCGAACGTTGTTGCGTTTTCGTGTGTGGAAAAGACAAAATTCTTGCCGTCTACACGAAGAATTTGTCTTGTCGGCCGCAGGAACGGCAAATTTTCTTAGCGTGTACAAGCGCCCTGAAGGTAGGGGCTTTTCATAGTAGGCACCATACTGGAAATTCATGTTATTAACCGACTTCAAAAAAGGAGGTGGTTCTCAATTCGGTTGTATATATTTTTTTCTTTTTTATGTTATATACTTCGTTATTTTTGGGCCGATTAGTTTTTTTTTAATTTGGAAGGTGTTACTTCCCATTTAAATTTTATCAAAATCGGCTTAGGCGTTTTGTTTTAATGTTTTATTGCATACCTCTCATTTATGTACCGACTAGCAGCCCGTCCCGGCTTCGCACGGGGTAGACAATATTGTTGTACATTATTTTGTTCTATCGCTAATAGTTTCGGCAGCGCATTCGACGAAAGACATTTTAAGACTCATTTTTCTACACCTTCGGTTACATTGTTCAAATTTTACCAAGGATCCCTATTTTTTTTCAAAATGAAATGTAGCCTATGTCAAATTGAAAGAATGTAGCATTCTATTGGTGAAAGATTTTTTTAAATCGGCCCAGTACTTTTTAAGCCTATTCATTACAAACATACAAAAATAGGTACAAATCTTGCCTCTTTATAATATTAGTGTAGATGGATCTCTTTCAGATTCAGTTTTAAGATATCAAGGGATGTCTACCATGCCTAGGAATAAGAGTGAACTAACGGTAATTCATTGAATTACATAACCCTCGATTTTAAAATATCGAGACCCAACCCTTGCAGTGGATAAATCAATACTTGCATTCATGCGCCCTGCATACCAGGTGTTGCTATTTGCGAACTTTTGGCTAGATCTAGCCAATTAACACACATTTTAGATCCCTTCTCTAACTCGTTTCTTTCTCATACCAATAAATTGTGGAATGAGCTGACACCAGAGGATTTTCGCGTTAGGTACAACATGAATAGCTTTAAGAAAAATGTAAAAAAAGCTCCAGGTTAGGCAACGCAACGACAGTACCCTTGGTGTTGTCGGTGTCTATGGGCGACGGTGACCGCTTACTATCAGGTGGGTTTTTGGTAAGGTAAAAAAAAACTAGGACATTTTTGTAACTTTTAACTAGGTAGGTACAAGATCTTAATTCTAGTTTTAGATTTAGTTCTATCTAGGTTTTTTTTGTTTGAAACGGTTTTTAGATTGTTAGATCTAGCTATTTTAGGTTGCTTTTATTTGTATTGAAATTTACGAAAACAATTTGTTTCCGTGACAAAATGAAGAAGGAAAAACATTACTTGTGTTGTGACTCATCATTTTATTGAGTCTCGTTTCCTTTTAATTTAATAATGATTTGCGATTATAATTTTAACGAAATAATACGTTTTTTGATGCTGAAGAACAACATGATTAAAAGGTTTCCATGCATCTGGGTGTGGAAAATTCTCGCTCAAATCTAGCTATGATTTATCCCCGGGAGAGGTGGCAACACTACGCCTCGCCTGGCTATTCCCCAGCAGTGCATCCTCGCGCGTCATAGAGATCCCACGTGTCTCCGGTATTAAAATAATGTGGCCAAGAAACATGAACATTTGTGACATCAAATTCAACATCTACATTTACCTTAAAAAGTGGGCGTGGAAAATCTTCGAACTCGACATTAGTTTATCGATCGACACTCAGTAATAGTCTCATTTGATAAAAGTTTTTTTTATTATGCTTTAAAAATGGACGTAGACCAGCCTCTGATCCCGCAAATTCCTATTGATGATATACCTATTGATTTAAGTTTGGAAAGACCATTGAATGAAAGTGTTTCAACTGAGATTAAAGCAGCTTCAGAAAGCAATATAACAGAAGCTTCCAATGAAATAGCAGCTCCCTTAACTGAAGTGTCAGAAGAACAAAGGCTCGTGGAAGAAATTCCTGTAGAGAACATACCTGTGGATGGAATTTCTATAGAAGACATCCTTGAAGAAGATATTTCTTTAGAAGAAGTACCTGCAGACGATATCCCTGTGGAAGAAATACCAGTGGACGACATCCCTGTGGAAGAAATAGCTGTGGACGATCGCCCTGTTGAAGAAATACCAGTGGACGACATCCCTGTGGAAGAAATAGCTGTGGACGATCGCCCTGTTGAAGAAATAACTGTGGACGATATCCCCGTTGAAGAAATAGCCGTGGACAACATCCCCGTTGAAGAAATAGCTGTGGACGACATTCCCGTCGAAGAAATAGCTGTGGACGACATCCCCGTTGAAGAAATACCTGTGAACGACATCCCTATTGAAGAAATCCCTGTGGACGACATCCCTGTAAACGAAGTCCCTGAGGAAGAATTACCTGCGGAAGAAATACACGCAGAACAAATCCCTGCGGAGCAAATCCCTGAGGACGACAGCTTTTTGGACGGCATTCCTGAGGACGAAGTTCCTACGCCTGGAATCAATTTCCATATAACACTCACTCGAAGGCCTGTGTTGCCGAACGATGTTATTCCACCTTACCATTTGAGAATACTGGTACATGGAACCATACCTAGAAGCTTCATCCAACCTCAAGCTAATCCAGACTCCGGTCAAGAAAATGGTGGAGCTGGTGAAGAAAGTGGAGATAGTTCCATTGTAAGTCTAACTTTTCTTACTAGCTCAATATAATATAAGAAATAATGTAACAAGTGGCCCATCTATCTTAGCGGTAAAGGAACTTGGCCACGCCCATAGGAGTTCAAAAGGCGTATTCACGCGTATTTAGCCGTATTCTGATCTGCATTAAGGCATGCGATGAAATGCAAATGGCGTTGGTTTATTGTTTAAGTCTTCAATAGTTTCAAATTAATTTTACATAGGTACTTATTATAGGACGCCATTTTGTTTTAGGATGTTTCGTGCTCTCTCTCGTTGTTACCGCATTTCATCTTTGTCACTCACCTTATCGCTGCAATCAATGATTTGGTGCATGCGCACCCTAGACATCCTAGGCAGCATCGTGGTCTAGATTCTAGATTGTATTTAAAAAAAAAATTGTGTGTTAAATGTGCTATTATCGAAATATTTTTTTGTGGTTTTGGTGATGATTTTTAACAATTCTTAAAAAACATTAGATCCTTAACAAATGGAATGGATAAGAAGTTTAGAACTAAATAAATGGACTCTTGGGATTGGATTTGTATGATACATATTCGTCGTCAAATCAAAGAAACACAATGGAAACCATCGTTTCCATTGTGTTTCTTTGGATTTTTATTTCACATCCTCAACTCATGGAGTCTGGTTCCGGGTGTAAAAGGAGTGTGGGGTACAATGGGTGAGAAGAGGTGGTAAAGTGTGTGAAAAGAGGAGGTAAAGTGGGTGGGAAGAGGAGGTAAAGTGGGTGGGAAGAGGAGGTGAAGTGGGTGGGAAGAGGAGGTAAAGTGGGTGCGAAGAGGAGGTAAAGTGGGTGAGAAGAGGAGGTAAAGTGGGTGGGAAGAGGAGATAAAGTGGGTGAGAAGAGGAGGTAAAGTGGGTGGGAAGAGGAGGTAAAGAGGGTGGGAAGAGGAGGTAAATTGGGTGTGCAGACCCCCCTCTACACCCGGAACCAGACGCCATTTTGAATGCATAAATCAATCACCTGATGCATGCGCGTTACAGACTTCAGCTCGCCCGGGAATCTAGCTCTCATTACCTGGCCAGTGCCGCGCCTTCGATGCTAACATGTAGATGACTAAAACAACGGGATATTTACCATGATTTAATTTTAGCTTTAGTGAGATTTTGTGAGACTAATGTCGAAACCAATAGAAGAGTGCGAAAGAGGGTAGATCGATTTGTCTGCCAATAACAGTTTTTTACAAGTACTAATAGTTTTTATGAAACAACGGGATATTTAACATGATTATATTTGGTGAGTTTTATTGAGATTTTGTGAGAGTAGTGCCGATACAAATAAATGAGTGCGAAAGAGGGTAGATCGATTTCTCTGCCAATAACATTTCTTTTACTCGTGGACTTCAGTTCAACCGTGATCATAATGTAAGTGTGGGAGTGAAAACTCACAACTTTTCATCATGGTAAATATTCTGATTTTTTCATAAAAGTAGTGTTAAAAACTATGATAGTTTCAAAAGTTATAACTAATAGTGTTTGAAAATGTGTTCTTTCTCTCAACCATATGCTACCAGTTGTCGGTGTTCACCTTATCCATTGAATAATCCTGAGTTGTATGATTTAAACAACAACACGTTTCATGTAAGTTTTTATTTATACACTCGCCGCAAATAAAGGGTCACCTAGTTAAATCCAAATAACTTTGAAACCACACAAGTGAGCTATTTAAATTAAAAATTATTATAAAAAGAATTAAATAAAGCAATCAAACAATTTAATTTTAAAGCTCTGTGTGTGGCTCGTCCGGGGAAGTACTACCACCATGCCTATTTCTGTCGTGAAGCAGCATTGCTGTGTTACGGTTTGAAGGGTGTGGGTGCCGGTGACATTACTTTCACGTGAGGCTGAATACCTGTATGCCTCCAGTTGATGGACGCAGGACAGTGCATCGTAGGGCACGTTCCTGATGTGCGTGACCTACGAGGCATTGCTTTGTTATAGGCGATGGTTACCACCTAACATCAGGTGGGCCATATTATGCTTGTTCCATCAGCTAGGTACATCAAAAAAATTGAATAAGGAAAAATCGTTTGTTGTTTTTAAACGTGACCCTTTAATTTTGCGGGCGAGGGTAGTTTGGTTTACATTAATTTTAATAATTGCGGACAACACAGCAGACAGACATGGACACGGCGCTATCTAGTCTTAAACTAAGCAAAGTTGGTCTATGGGAAATTGGGAACTAGATAGATGGTATAAAACTTATATCATTTGTTTTATGATGAACTAGTGATGCGACCCGTGTGATCCGCCCCGGCTTCGCACGGGTAGCTTGTAGAAAATAGCGTGATGAGTAAGTAGCCTATATAGCTTTCCTTGATAATAGTACATTATGCAACGAGTGAATAAAAGACGGATTTAAATCGAGGGTCATAGATGAATCACGAGCAAGTGAAGGGTTCTAACAATGAATCACGACCGTAGGGAGTGATTCATAATGATTGAATCACGAGCGTAGCGAGAGATTCAAGTGTTAGAATCTTAAAAGACGCGAGTAATTCATGGCCCTCGATACAAATCCGTTTTATTCAAGAGTTGCATACTATACTTTATACCATGACTTCGAGAAAAAGAAATATTTAAGCAAAAATCGTACGTAGGGCACCCACTCACTAGATGGACCGACGACATTGTTAAGATCGTGGGAAGTCAGTGGATGGAAAGGGCTCAGAATCGTTTATCCTGGAAACGTGTAAGGGAGGCCAATGTCCAGCAGTGGACTTCTTCAGGCTGATGATGATGATGATGAAGCGAAAAAGGATAAAACTATGAACTTTGTTTGTACTATTCTAATGTGACAAAAATTCAATAACTTTTAATTTTGATTTTATTTGAAAACAAGGAAGGTTAAATTAATGCAAATTTTCCACTAAATTGACCGACCTCTCTTTCATAAACTAAACAACTCAATTGAACAACAAAACTCGCAATTTTTTTATCCTTAGAATGCATTTTCAATCGATTTATTATTACCGAACTTTGTGTTGTATACCTTACATTACATAGGTACAGTATTCAAAATAGCGCCAATTTACTCATATATGACAATGACAACAAAGAACACAAACCAGTATTTAACCAAGGAGATAAGCATTCTAAACTCCTTGTTAAAAATTTCGACCAATCAAATTAGAGTATTTTTGGCGCAAGGAGGTTGTATAGTATTTATATGGAGGTCGACCTTATTGGTGTATTCCAAATTCAAACACCAAAACAGTGATTAAAAGGGCTTTTTATTCACTGTTTTCAGTGAATAAAATAAGCTTTTTAGAGGGGGTATGGTATAAAATAATTTTTCAATTCGGACCAGCATTCCCGAGATTAGCGCGTTCAACCTAACAAACAATCCTAGACGAATTACGGGAATAAAATTTAAAATCTTTCTAACTTCATTGACATGCAATTATTCTTCTTCTTACTCTTATAGTTTAAGGGGCCGACGGAGGGTAAATTTTCATACAAACGTAATACCAAAATGATTACTAATTTAAGCAGATTTTCACTATATTATTGTAATAATTGTATTTTTATTGTATTTATCTAGGTTCCTGGGCAAATACTATACAAATACAATTATTACAATAATATAGTGTAAATCTGTCTAAATTAGAAATCATTTTGGTATTCCGTTTGTATGAAAATTTTACCTCCGCTGGCCCCTTAAGGTAATGGCTCTTTTCTGCGTTATGTATGCATATTATTTTCTCTCATTGACCTCCCGAAGACATGACGGCGACCTTCGCTTTTTGGCTGCTTAAAGTATAAAAAAAATATGTTTATCTTGCTATAACTTATGAAATAAGTACAGTTCAATTGCAGCTAAGCAAAATTTCTGCCATGCGAATCTTTGGTTGCATTTTTTTTCTTGCGTGTCACTTTCTGTGCTAAGCTCACTGGATCTTTCTACCCATTTCCCCTGGCAACCCCCTAATAGAGGGTCCAAAATCTCGATTATTTGAATTAGCTCAGTCGCAAGTTTGTGCCCTCACAGTTGTAACTTTTTTCTCTTCATAAAAGAAAATAAAAAAATATTACTTGGAAAAACATATAATTAAAAAAACTTGAGAAACCGACTTCATGGCCAAACTGCTGAACGGATATTGATGTTTCTATGAGACTAATCTATAGGGAACCTTTCAGATAAAAAAAGAAATGTTCAAATCGGCTAATAAATAATGATGAAGCGATTACATAAAAAAAAACAACCGAATTGAGAACCTCCTCCGTTTATTTTATTCACTAACAAAATCCGCAGCTCTTTGTAGTTAACAAAATGTATCTTATAATATAACTTACGTTGCAGGCAATAAATATTGCATATCAGCTTTTCTGCTTTCGTAGAGCACTATCTCTTTCTGACGCACACTACGCTCTATGAAGCCGAAATTGGCCGATGTGAAATATTTGTACTACTATAACTCCTATTTATAAATGGAGGGTAGAATTTGAAATACACAATAGTTTGTGTACCGTGGTATTAAAATAGACTGTGGTCTCGGCTTGTTTAGAGAGAGATTGGTTTATGTGATTTCGTCGCTTAAGGGGCCAGCGGAGGGAAAATTTCATACAAACGGAATACCAAAATGATTTCTAATTTAGACAGATTTACACTATATTATTGTAATAATTGTATTTGTATAGTATTTATCTAGGTTCCTCAACCGTTTTTATTTCAAATTACTTACCTAAAATGAAATAAACACCAATCGCATTTTACATTTTTTTTTTCATTGCAAAATGTGATAGGCGTTAATTTCATTTGAGGTAAGTAATTTAAAATAATAACTGCCCAGAAACCTAGATAAATATAATAAAAATACAATTATTACCATAATATAGTGAAAATCTGCTTAAATTAGTAATCATTTTGGTATTACGTTTGTATGAAAATTTGCCCTCCGCCGGCCCCTTAACTAATTTTTATTTTGATAGGTACCTATATTATTTTGATAAGTGGGGGTGTTCGATTTATATAAAAAATATTAAATCGTTCGTTCATTCGTTCGTCAGTCCACATAAAAACTGGTGTTTTAATTTAAAAATTGTTTATAGGCGGGTTTGCTTTTCCCTGTCTCTATAAAGCAAACCCACGCGAAATCAATAATGCAGATGGAAATTCCTAGAACAGACTAATTGGTCCCGGGCGGGGCGTTACAGCGGGGGTAAGGGTCGTCTGGGTTCGTCCAGCCATCGATATAACAGGGCGCATCGGGGCTAGAGAGCCTAGGCGGGGTGCAGGGAAACAAGTTCGGTCGTTGTTGTGTATAGAGGTGTAATTAAGAGGGAATCACACAGGCGACTCTCCATACAAACGTAGTCCCCTATTTCCTCCCTGGATAATGCCTATGAAACATGAATTGGAGGTGATATTTTTTTTATCAATACGTTTCTGAAAAAAAGGAAAACATACGAGCACGTATATAGCAGATCTGGATTTTATGAGACAAAATGGTTACTCTAGTCTAGAGGCATTATCCAGGGAGGAAATAGGAGACTACATTTGTATGGAGAGTCGCCTGTGTGATTCCCTCTCTTAAATTTAATAACTTTTTTAATTTTTTAACTGTGTGAACGGACCCTTATGCTTACGCCTATTTTTTATGAAAGACTTCTTACACAAATACGAATTATAATCTAGCTTATTCGAGTGTGCTCTCGAGCGTTATTTGTCTCTCTAAACTTGTAGTTATTATTTCGGCCACAATAGCAAAATTGCTTTGTTCTCATAATATACTTAATTTGCTCCATCCAGGTTAGGCAGGCTATTGACCTCAGGAGGACCTAACAACAAGCAGTTCCGCAATTAATTTACAAAATACGTCATGCGCAGTAAAGATGAAGCTTCAATCGATAGGTAATGCAGGGATGCAGGTGTAGGTATATTATAAATAGATATCAGGGCCTCGGGTGGATGTCCTGGGGAGGCAAAAAGGGTAGTTTTAGTTTAGGGCGTGGCAGTCGTGTGTTTGAACTCGAGAGGTGCGCACGCGCGAGGTTCGACAGAGTTCTTTAAACCCATGGTTTTTTAAAAACGTTTCCTATGACACCTTACTTTGTCATGCCCCCTAAGTTGAAAAAATAAATTTAAAAACTAAAACCCGAGTACAGCAGGGCTACTGCGAGCTCCATATGGCTATGGCTGTCTAATTGTGTATAGATAGGCTGTCCCACACATTCATTTCTTCTTGGGTTTGAATGTATTGACACAATTTTGACAGCCATAACCATAACCATATGGAGCTCATGGTAGGCCAGCAGATATAATCATGTGCTAACTAAAAAGTATGTTTTAATGTAAGTAAAAGCATTTTCTTGTTTAGTTTTTTTTCATGCGTAGCATGCATTTAGTTAACACTCATACAGACTCGAAACCAGAGTCTGACAGAGCTTGTACCACAAGCTCTGTCTGGCTCTAAACTACTGGCCTCTGGACTCCTACTGGACTCACCTAGCTTTAAGACGTTTCAAAGTGATCCTTGTGGTTAAGCACGCCAACCTTTGTGTTTTCCACTTGTGTGTAAGAGCTTACACACATCTCTATTGTACTAATTTATTTTTGGTGCAATAAAGAATTACGTAATAATAAATACCATTGATTATAGTTTTTTTTTTTATCTTCGTTATCTTTTGTCCATCGAGCGGATCTGACGAAGCTTAACCTTACGTTTTGGGTTTACGTTTTTAGATTATGGCAGGTTCGAAAGCCAGTGCAGTGGTTTCAACATCCATTGTCTATCGGTCATCCCACATAACACTCTTTAGGTTATCTGTTTCGCAAAGTGGCGCTAAGCGTGGGTAATATATCCATTAAAGCTGGTATACCACCTACGTGTTGTGCAATTTTATTTATGGGCTGTAGGTATCTTTAAGGCCTCGGCCTCGAATTTAGCGGGCAGTGGGGCGGCAGCGGCGGCGGCGCGGGAGCGGCAGGATTCTTATGCGTAAAATCAAATGGACCCCCCCGCCCCGCCCCGATGCCGGGCCGCCGCCGCCGCCGCCCCGCTGCCCGCCCGCTGCCCTCTAAATTCGAGGCAGAGGCCAAAGGCGCTGACAAAAGTTAAATAACTAGCTCGCACATTTCATAATTTTTTTAATGATTTAAAATGACTGAAGCATTTATATGAAAAATTGCAATTAAACAAGTTGTGTGCAAAAACAGTTTTTCAATAGATGAAAAACTGTGTCGCGAATATCAACGCCTTCCTCCGCAATACCTTTTAAGTTTCGTTGTTGGCAATACCGCGTGACTAAAACCGCGGGCGGCAGCTAGTTACAGTAGGCCAGCCACAAGCTCTGTCTGGCTCTGTCTCTGGTTCTGGTTTTGAGTGTAAGTGTTGACTAAATCCCATCCCAATATCATAAATGTGAAAGTATGGATGGATGGATGTTTGTTACTCAATAACGCCAGAACGGCTGAACGGATCTGGATGAAATTTAATACAGAGATAGATTATAGTCTGGAATAGCACATAGGCTTCTTTTTATCCCGAAAAAGAAACGATGACGGGGCGTAACGGGAACGGGCGAGCGAAACCGCGGGCGGCTGCTAGTAATTCATACGTCGAAACGTCACACACACAGTATAATACAGTGGTGAGCACTCACACAGACTCAAAACCAGAGCCTGAGACAGAGCTTGCGGTAGGTGGTGTACTCCTAATCCTATTTTCTCTGCCTACTCAACAGCTGGCCTACCATGAGCTTCATATGGTTATGGTTATGGCTGTCAAAATTGTGTCAACACATTCAAACCCAAGAAGAAAAAGAATGTGTGATGGGTCACCTATCTATACACAATTTGACAGCCATAGCCATAACCATATGGAGCTCGTGGTAGCCCTGAGTAGGATGATTTGAAACAGTGAACAAATAATCTCTTAGCCCACAGACTAAATGACCGGACATCATTTGCATATCATTTGGGTTAAACGCCTACTTAACCTAACAATACTTACCGGTGATGGTAATGCCCACACGGCCAGTTGGTCAGTTTGTACAGTCGGCTGGACTAGGATAGGCATGACGACTAATTTTCAAAATCTCCTCAATCATATTCAGAAGTATCTATTATGTCTAAAATATATCATATTTCTGTAGAAAATTAAGGTTTTTGTGCAATAAAAGTACATTTAAATTTAAATTTTCGTATTCACGCCAAAACGCTCGCTGGTGTCATGGCGTCCGTTATTACGTCACGGGGTGCAGTATATCAACAGTAAATATTGGTGCTTTTGTACTAAATCAGAATGTCGTTTACAACACCGTGACGTAATTCGCTCTGACTGGCGGAGAGTTGTATTTTGTAGATTTATTTTAACAAATAAATTATTAATCTCGACATTAGTTAGAGAATAAATACATTTTTCAAAATCTTTGAATCCTTATTAGTTAGATCAGATAAATATTTTGGCGATACGTCTTGATTACTGTCTTCATGCCTATTATGTCGAATTGCTAACGATATAGTCCTTATCGTGGCACTATGTCTTGCGACCAGTGCGATGAAAGTCTTTACTACTATTATACATATATACTTTTCATCCCATCTCGGAAAGTGTATTTTTGCTCTTCGATATCCGAGTGCAAAATCCGTTTTTATCCGTTGCCGTTGTTTTAAGCCTTGCGCACATCTAGCGCAATAGCGACGGCGACGGCGATCAGTGAAACGCTGTCAAATATGACAGCTATTTGACAGCGTTTCACTGATCGCCATTTAGAGGATAAAGTAAATTGAATTTAGAACATCGAGTGCACTATAATGCCTGCGCACATTTAAGCGATGGCGATCAGTTGAAACGCTACTAATTTTCTTTTGAAATTTAATTTTGACAGTGTTTTAGCTGATCGTTATCGCCATCGCCTAGATGTGCGCAGGCCTTAAGTTTGTGAATTCGAAACATAATTAAACCTATTTACTTCTACCTCCATGGTGCCGAATTTATCATGCAACCTTATTTAATTTGTTAGACGTCTTGGTGTGCTGACTGAATTCTTTTTTAATATGTTTTCCATTTTCTTAATTGCAATTAGTAATTTCCTCGCTGAAGTGAGGTGGAAAGATACGTGTTGCACTCGAGTTCAAATATTTTTCACCACGTGCTCTTTTGATTCCCTCGCTAACGCTCAGGATTCCATTTTTTGTATAACAACTACTGTATTTACATGTATTTTTTTATGCTGAATGGTTACACTAGCAGATCGAATCAGGATTGGATATTGTAACATCACGATTGCGCTTGCATCACACATGAAGTAACACTTTAAACGTAGGTTGACCTTTAGTGGGCTTGATCGTAGGTCGAAGGGATTTGCGTAACTTTATAACTTGTATGAGGAAACCCGCGTCTTTGTTAGCGGCACGTATTGACCAAGCCTTACATGCAGTTTCCTGCCTGTTCTTCTAGGCTTAGTCGCGTGGAACTGGCATCTAGCTAGACTCACCTAGCTTTAAGACCTTTCAATGTGATCCTTATCTTTCAGATAAAAATCGGTTGTCTGTAAAGTCGGTTTACTGACGATAGTTGAACGTGACAACGTCAGAGAGAGACAGTTGTCGAACGCGGAGGCCGATTGTGCCTCTTTGTCGCTCGTTGTGTGCTCTCGCTTGCACTTCAACTCTAAATGGAACGCCTCAAAGCGAGGTAACGCTGCATGAGTCATGTTTTTTCGTGCGTGCAGCCGGCTCCATCGAATTATAAGACGTTGTCACGTTAAAAAGCAACAGAACTGAGAACGTCCTCCTTTTTTATTTGAAGTCGGTTAAAAATGGGTGAAACTTGCCCAGGGATCATAATAATATGTTTTTGGTTGTGCTTTCTCCGTTTGTAAACTGGTATGGCATTTGTGTTAAGCGTTGCGCAGATCTAAGCAAACTGCGATGGCGATCAGTTGCAGCATAGAGTTATGCACACACTGCCGCGAACTCTGACAGCGAAACAATGATCGCCATAGTAGGCGATCTAGATATGCACAAGGCTTGACAGAAAATAGCCCTTCCACATCGGAATGTGGAAGATGTAGAAGTATGACCACTACTGGGTATAAGGTTTTCCCACCTACATAGTACTACGGAATCTAAAAAACCTGTCCCAGGCACTATAGCGTCCCGTAAGTAGGGCTTGAGTAATCACCTGTTGCCCCTGACGCTTTATAAATCATCTACAAAAGATGCAAATGCCTGTTTACTTTTTTTTTTAGTATTACGGCTAAAACTGTTCATTGATTAAAGCTAAAACTCTGTTTTATTTTATTACACGTCAAACCAAATATCTACGCGTTACGACGCCATTTAAATTGTCTAAGGACGCCATACTCTTTTCCTCGACTAGTGATGTTCGTCGCTCGGTCCGAGTAAGGATGTCCCATTCCCAAAACCGGCTAACAATAATATGTTTTATGGCAGTTACCTTTGTCTTGTGTCATTCTTATTATCCAGTTCATCCAGTTCCAGTCCAGTCAGATCTAGTTGAAACTTCCCCTAACGTTTTGTTTTTCCTCCAAACAGCGAGCAGTCCATCAGCAGTGCCCGTGCGTCGGTGATGGTGTACGACGACGGCCAGAAGCGATGGGTGCCGTCGGGGACCAGCTCGGGGCTGTCGAAGGTTCACATCTACCATCACACGCAGCACAACACCTTCCGAGTTGTGGGCAGGAAGCTGAACGACCACGAGGTATGACCAATTACATCTAGGATCTACAGTAAACCAAATTCAAATAATGTTTTAGGGGTTGAAGAAGAGATGCCTAACTTTATAATCTATTTTTCTGGAGGATGATGCTGAGGATGATGGATTGAACTACAAAGTCATGTACCAAATACTTGTTTATTTGCACCAAAGCTACAGGTTCGCACAGTATGAGCGGAGAGAGACGGCTGGTGGTGCAACACCAAAATCATACGCGTCAGCCCGATTCCTGTGGCTAAGTACCTAGCCGCCACGTTGTTTATTTTTATTTTACACAAGGATCCCTTCGTAAAATCTTAAAGCTAGATGAGTAGGTGCTAGTTCCACTCAGTCAAAACCTCGAAGAACAGGCAAAAAGCTACGGCTTGGCGAGGTAAAGCTCGCAGTAGTCAATGAGGCACACTTCAAACAGTTCTTCAGGCTAATATTACCTAAAGTAGTCCTAAGGTGGGGAGGAAGCTGAACGATTTTTGGGTGAAATCCATAACTGCACCTTAAAGCTTTTATTGATTACCTTGATAGGCTAGATAAGTGACCAAAGCTCCATAAAAACCAAGTCACGGATTCTTCCGAGCAGTGGACAGACAGCTGAATGGTTATGAAGTGCGGAGCATGGAGAAGCTCCCATAGCGTCGTGAATCCAGCTATAACACAATTCGCAGCACATACACCCTGTTAGGCACAAGGCACCCATTAACTTACTAATAGGGGCACAGCAGCCATCCCAATGGGTAAAACACCTAAGACCCTGACCAATCTTCTAGCCAAAAGTGTATCAACTCGAAACCTATAAGTTTATTCTTTGTCCAGGTGGTAATCAACTGCGGAATAATTCGAGGACTGAAGTACAACCAGGCAACGGCCACGTTCCACCAGTGGCGCGACGCACGACACGTCTATGGGCTCAACTTCTCTTGCCGCGAAGACGCGGACAGTTTCGCACGCGCCATGATGCACACTTTGGAGGTAAGGCAGCTTACTGGTCATGGACTTACAGATGTGGTCTGCCGCATCCTAGCTTAATTCTAATCGATTTGGGGGAATAAGATCTGCACTGATGCGGTCCCGCGATGGGGCGTCGCCAAAACCTCACCCCAGCCAACCCAACTCCTTAAAATAACGGAGAAGGACTTTGGGTTGGTGGCAGCAATGTTCTAGTGCAGCGGTACTCAAAGTGTGTTCCGCGGAACCCTAGGGTTCCGCGCTACCCCTGTAGGGGTTCCGCAAGAATTTAGAAAAAAAACAAAATACTTCTCTCTGGTCACTGGTCGAACGTTTTGACTCCGCCCGCCGTGCGTATACTTGTGAGCGCGCAGTCCCTTTGATAAAAGCTGTGTCTGAATTAGACGCTATAGTTGTGAACAAGCAACTTTCGGCTCTATCTTCAAAAACGTAAAGTCGAGATTGTTTACAACGCATTTTTTTGTATTTCTATTTTTATTTCCGCTTTTTGTTTATCAAAGGCGCCGACTCAAGTATTTTTAAGAATGTTCGAGTTCCGTCAAGTATTTTGCTTGTCAAAAGGGTTCCGTGACCAAAAAAGTTTGAGAACCGCTGTTCTAGTGTAAAGGATTGTGACACAGATGTGGATGTGGAGGGACAAGACTCAATAAGTTCCCTGAGCCCTGTCTTGGACCTCGCTTTTTCTGTTGCGGAGCAGTGCAGTACTACATGCTACACAATTTCCTTTTCTTGTAGGCAGCCCCGATACTGGTCGTCTGTCTGCCGCCCTGCAGCAAGACTGCCACAGAATCTTGGTAGATGGCACAAACTAAGGGAGGCCTGGCCTATACCCAGCAGTGGGTGAAGTTGAGCTGTACCTCTAGATGATGATGAGACTATACTAACGCGGGGTTTTCTTCCAGATCTTGGCCAACAAACCCACCGGCAACGCGCCTCTCCCTCCACAGCCGGTCAATGCGCCCGCACCGTACAATGGCCACAACAACAACAACACACACTTTGACGAAGACATGGGGTACAGGTATGGATAGGGGTAGTGTCTTAGGCGGTGCAGACACGTCAACGCTTGCCGCGGAATACATTTGCATGCTTGGAAATGCGAACGTGTCAAGACTTGAGAGATCCCCTCAGATGAGCTTATAACTTGATTCGCGGCAGGCGTTGCTGTCTGTTTCCGCTTCACAGGTCATTGGAGGTTTCCAGATACGGCGGAGGATGAAGAACCTTGGATAAATAAGTAGAGGTAGGATTTACAGTGAACAGGCTTACCTACAGTCAGCGGATTTCAAATCAGACGGTGGAGTTTGTGGCATCCTGAACTACTGATTAAGTTACAGCGCGAGGATGCATTATGAGGTTTTACATACTTATTACTATACCCTGCCACATGCTACTACAGATTTTGGATGGATATAGCGTCTCACAGGCTACTGGATTTTGTCTCGGACTTCAAGAGCAGCGAGCAATGGTGCACACGCTCCCGCTCGTAAGATTTACAGTTGGGTGGCTTACAGTCAACTGATTTACAGTTTGCTGGTTTTCAGTCCATGTCGGCGTTTCTAAAAGTAAGTTTTTATTTTCCATGTAAGTTAAAATCTCAGCCAAATAGTCTCTTCATCAAAGGTTGGAAAACTGCATCGTGTTGTTTGATGGACTACAGTTACACAATGAACCCTATCACTTTTTAGTGCGTGGGCGCTGATCGAGTGATATCTTTACAATGCAGACAAAGCAACAACGCAGCAAAGAAGTTGGGAAATTGCTGCAATATATGGCGTTGTGACATCGACTGCGTTCCAATGTATTACTTCAGAGAGTCTTCGTCTCTTAGACCTTTTATCACGACGATAAAAGGCATATTACCTCTTCGTCTCAGCTATAGCAGTCGTAAAAGAGACTCCTAACTATCAGACGCCTTGTGCTCGATTTGAACGAGAAAATCTCACGTAGGGAGGTGCCGTCAATTTGACGTATACGCCAAAAGTTCGGGATCCACCTAGCGACTATGAGTTTCTGGCCCAGATTGGCGTCATCTCCATCGTGAGATTTTCTCGGTCAGATTAAAGCATAAAGACCCAGATCTTACAAATTAAAAGCAGGATGAAGTGGATCAAAGTTAGTTCCTGTTGATGACGTATGCTCCTGCTGTTCTAACCAGCCCATCCCCACAGGACGATGACGCGCGAAGATGCCGCCATCCTCCAGCAGCCGCAGTACCACGCGCCGCAGCCCCACCACCAGCAGTACCATGCCCCGCACCCCCCGAGCCAGTACCATGCACCGGTGCATCAGCATCCCCAACACCACCAGGTAAGGAACCCTCAACAAGTTTGGGAAATTTTAAGAATCATGTAACTTTTCATCCCACCTCAGCGGTCATTTCCGCTGAGGTGGGATGAAAAGTTACGTGTTGCACTCGAGTGCAAAGATTTTTCACCTTTTGATTCCTTCGCCAACGCTTAGGATTCTAACTTATAAACCACACGCTCGTGGTTAATGTTAGTCCTTCGCTTGCTCGGTCATCAAAATTGTGCACGCGGTTAAAAAGCAGCTTTGCACTCTTGTATAAAAAATAACTATTTGCTGATCAGCAACAACCTTCTCCCCCAGACGCAACAGCCGACGCCGCCAGCGCCGCCGCCGCACGGAGTAGTCCATCACAACACACACACTCTGCCGCACCAGCCGAGCCAGCCGACGCCCGGCCATCATCGCACTAATAGGTAAGTTCTTTTCAGGAACCTCTTCAGAATCCTTTTGTCATTCTCATCATACATACTGTTAAGGCAAACACTCTTCATTGAGTTAGCTACAACTCTGTTTCACTTTATTACACGGCAAACAATACAACTACGCATTTCGACCCTATCTTCCTCTTCTTATTTTTATCTACCCTAGGGATGTGTCCCGTCGCTTGATCCAATTAGGGATGTCCTATTCCCAAAACCGGTTTACATTATGGACATTAAGACTGCTCCGCAACGGAAGAAGCGAGGTGCAAGACAGGGCTCAGGGAACTGATTGAGTCTTGTCCTTCCACATCCACATCTGAGTCATTGTGTCAACTAGAACATTGCTGCCACCAATCCAAAGCCCTTCTCCGTTATTTTAAGGAGTTGGGCTGGCTGGGGTGAGGTTTAACAGGGGGACAATGCACAATACACCCCATCGCGGGACGTCAGTGCAGATCTTATTCCCCCAACACAATTAGAATTAGAAATGGACATTAAGATCTACTTTTGGTACAGTGCTCCGATGGCGCCCAACATGACACTATCAGCGGCCCCGCCAGCGCCCGCGCCGCCACCCGTTCCTCCGCACCAGAACCTACCAGCACCTGCTAATGTGAGTACTAAGAGCCCCTCCACCATTGAAGGTTTTGACGTGACAACGTCTTATAATTCGATGGAGCCGGCTGCACGCATGAAAAAAACATGACGTCATGCGTTACCTCGCTCTGAGGCGTTCCATTTATGGCTTGAAGTGCAAGCGAGAGCGCGGAACGAGCGACAAAGAGGCACGCACGGCCTCCACGTTCGGCAGCGTTCGACATCTGTCTCTCTCCTACTTGAGTGAGCGATGCGTCCGCGTGGACAGCTGTATGACGTTGTCACGTTCAACTATCGTCAGTAAACCGACTTTACAGACAACCGATTTTTTTTATACAACTAATGTTAAGTGGTAACCATCGTTTATAACAAAGCATTGCCTCGTACTGAACGTGTACTGAACGCAGATGTTTGTTCGCTCTCGGGGTGTTATATTGTATTCTAAGTATTATATCAGCTATCTGGTTCCCATAGTACAAGCTCTGCTTAGGATTGTAGATGTTATACAGACAAAGATGGTGTTTGAAAGGATTTGGGAGAGAACTGTTACGGAGATATAGTATTTCGAAGGTATTAATGATTTATGTTGTTTTAGGGACCCCTAGCGCCACCAACGCCGCCGGCAGCGCCACAACCACCACCAATGGTATGTGTTTTTCAAATCATAATACTAATCTACCCCTAATCGATTTATCGATTTTAGTAACTAATAATATTGTATAAAACTGACATGCCTAGTATTACAGTCAATTGTGATAATGTGGTAAATAAATGAACTGAACTGAATCAAACAGCGGGGTTCTTCAATTTGTGCGTAGTATCATTACTTTCAGTCTGAAGAAGTCCACTGCTGGACATAGGTCTACCTTAAACATTTCCAGAAAGAACTTCCATACATCGACTTCCCGCGATCTTAGCAATGTCGTCGGTCCATCTGGTGGCGGACTTCTATACAATACAATACAATCATTTATTTGCGAAACACAGGTAATATATATAGGATGGTACAAATTAAGAAGTTCAGCCATGTTCTGCCTTAAGGCATGCAAAATATTTAAATGTCACAAGTATGTAAATATAATAAAATGTCAGCGCTATACCTTGATAATGAAAATTAATCATTAATACAATATTATTACTCAAATTTATCACACAAATACTCCTTAACACTATAATATTCCTTTTCTATCAAAAACTTTTTTAACATCTTTTTGTATACAAGGTGTATCAAAATATGTGTACTATGCGAAGGTGGGGGGTTTCAGACCACAATGGTGATCAGTTGTGGGTGGGAGAAAATTAAAAATTCCTATTTTCAGTTTCCCATACAAAAATATTTAATTTCATAATGCCTAAATAAATTGACAACCCTATCCTTGTAACTCACCTACCCCTTGACCTACTACCTCTGTAGGTCTACTACTACTACCTACTACCTCTGTAGCTGAGTTTAGGGTTGTCACTTTGTATAAAGTCAGCTGTTCATGTTGAAACTTCGTTGCAGTTTTTTTCAGAGATACCAATCGAAGTTCGAAAAGTCGTTGAACAAAAGTTGTTCCCCGGGGGGTGGAAATTCACCCCCCTTCAGGATAGTACACATATTTTGATACACGTTGTATATTGATTGTACTAGCATCCACTATAAAACTAGGTAATTTATTATATATACGAGGTGCCATGCAGAATATACTGTTATTAAACATGGCAGTTCTACTAGGAGGACAACAAATTTTAGCAAACAGTCGATTGCTTCGAAAAGTTGTAAAAAGCGACATATTTGTTCTCACAAATAAGGAAACTTCGTAAATATACATGGAGGGTAATGTAAGAATATTAAGGTCTTTGAAGTGCTTCTTCAGGCTAATAATGATGATGATGATCATTACAATTGTTTTTCGATTTTTATCACACTCAAAATGTCACAATCAACTGTCTATGTCTATGTCTTAACTAATTTCAATTTCAACGACAATTCAAAACAATGTTATGGCATATAAAAAAAACTAAAATTTTTGGTCTACATAATTTTACTTAAACACTAGTAATACCATCTATTGTCAGTTTCTGTAGTTGAGACTCGTTAAATAAAGTTGATTAGCCTGTTAAAAACCATACACAAGTTTCACTATATTATTACATTCATAAGTTAACAAAACGTTATTTCCTCCAGCAACAGGCCCCGCCCCCCCAGCCGGCAGTTTGTCCGCCCCCTCCCCCGCCGCCGCCCGCAGCCCCCGCGGCGCCCCCCGCCCCCGCGCCCGCGCCCCCTGCTGGCGTGGTGTCCCCCCCGCCGCCGCCGCCGCCGCCCGCGGCCCCCTCGCCGCCGGACCTGTCGGGGCTGGCGGCGCAGCTGCAGCAGGCACGGCTGAAAAGGCAGGCTAAGGTTGGTGGAACTACACACACCCATCCATACACACCCTCACTCATCCAGTCACACACCCAACTATATAGACCCATACATACCCGTCTCATATAACAAATTAATATTAGCGCGTTGATAATATCCGAGATAATTTATATTTTATATTTATATTTATTGAATTAATTAGAACGGATATGTTATCCAATTACACTAATTAACAAATTATTACTTACAATTCATTAATTAAAATAAAATAAAAAATTACAAACACAAATTAAATAATAAAGTCAAAAATAATAAATAATCAAAATAAGAATATTAAAATCAAATCATAAGCAATGACGCCTCCTCTTTGGCCTATCGGATACACACACACACCCACCCACATACAAACTTACACCTTTCCCTAACATTACTGCACAGACTAATTACGTTAGTGATAGTTATTAAAGGCAAGGATGGTATATCATCCTCCCAGATGTCTTCTTTCCACTCACTCATCCTGTCCACACACACCCACACACACACAACTTGAATGAATCATTATATTCGTTATTAATCGTGTATTTGCTAATAGTTTACCTTCTCCTCATAGCAAGCAGTGTCTCAGCCTCCATCCGAAGCCGCATCCCCCGGTGGTTCCTCCAACGCGGACGCTCAAGGCAACAGCGCGGGAAGGCCAACGCTGCACTGTATGATGAATGAAATGGCGCGGACGCTGGCGAGGCGTCGGGCGCACTTGGACAAGGCGGAGGTTAGCCAGGTTAGTACATATTACACTACACACACACACCCTCATAATGACGAAAAATATGTATGCACAAACAAAAAAAATCGGTGTGTTCTGTTGTGTAATTTCGGTGGTATTTTAACCAACATTATTTGAGGTCTTAGCAGTTGGAATGAAAGTGTATTACGTGATATTATGATTTGATCGAAAATATTTCTGAAGGTTTTGAAAAAAAAAAACGACCACCGTTTGTTTTCAAAGCCAATTAGGGCCGACTTGTCTTTTGACTGACTTGACTTGAAAAAAAAACTATTTTAAATAAAATACAAAAGTATGTAAATTCGGATTACATAAATATGTAATCCTGTATTTGAATTTTTTGTTTTAATTACAGGAATCGTCAAACGACAATTCGGTAAACAACACGCCATTGAAGACTTGGGAGCGATCGGCGACATTACCGCATCGCTTACCAGCTGCGTCCTGTAACGGGAATAACTGTAAGTACACTCTTCTACTTTTCAGGTAGATCGTGGGTTCGATCCCCACCGAGACCAAATATTTGTGTGGTGAACACAGATATTTGTTCTCTGTCTGGGTGTTATATTGTATTATAAGTATGTATTTACAAAAAAAAAATATTCTATTATTATATCAGCCATCTGGTTCCCATCATACAAGCACTGCTTAGTTTGGGGCTAGATAGTGCTGTTTTCAATTGTTCATGATATTTATTTATTTATTTCATATCACTTGTATTTTCGAACCAGTGTGCTGAAAGGATTTTTAATCCGGAAGCCGGTAGTCGGTGGATAGAGAGGGCTAAGAATTATTTATTCTTCCTGGATATATGTATACACGGCGTCCCATGGAGGGAAGTACCTTGAATATTGTAAATGTAACATTTTAATGAAAGAAGACATTATTTGAATTGAAAAAGCAATTTTTTTGAAACAATTTCAATGACAATTTTCTCCGTTCTTCAGCCAATTCGGAGTCCCCGGCGCAGACTCAGGCGCAGTCACCGCGCTCGGTGCGCAAGCGATTCGGTTCGGCCAGCGAAGAAACCATACTCAAGGTATTCCCCATTCTTATGTGCTATTAGATATTTTGTTATTTTGACATTCTGTAATTTACTTAAAAACAAAAGTTTCATGACGAACTGTAGTTATTGTGACAAACTGTAGTTATTGTGACAAACTGTAATTATTGTGATAAACTGTAGTTATTGTGACGAACTGTAGTTATCATGACGAACTGTAGTTATTGTGACAAACTGTAATTATTGTGACAAACTGTAATTATTGTGACAAACTGTAATTATTGTGACAAACTGTAGTTATTGTGACAAACTGTAGTTAGTGTGACAGACTGTAGTTTTTATGATAAACTGTAGTTATTGTGACAATCGGTATTTATTTTATTTCATTACTGTTGTCATTCTGACAGCGAGGAATTTATATTATGTAACGTAGTATACCAATTCCTTGTCTGACAGACTGATGTAATTTGGACAAACTGTACATTATTTTGACAAAGTGTAGTTTCTTTGACAAACTGTATTTTTTTCCGAACTGCAGTTATTTTGACAAACTGTAGTTTCTTTGAAAAACTGTAGTTATTTTGACAAACTGTAATTATTTTGACAAAGTGTAATTATTTTGACAAACTATTATTTTGACAGCAAGTGAACGGGGGTAACGAGGGCTGCGTGACAGCGGGAGAATGGGACACCTTCAAGCAAGAGATGATGAGAGAAATGAGACAAGAGTTCACTAAAATGAAAAAAGAAATACTAGACGGTAAGAACCTATTTCTAAATCATCAATGTTGGAAGCGAAAAAGCTCAAACTCAATAAAATTTTATTCAATACAATCAAGAATCACTTTGAAACGTCTTAAAGCTAGGTGAGTCTAGGTGCCAGTTCCACGCGACCAAGCCTAGAATAGAAGAACAGCCAACAAACTACGGCTTGGTTCATACCGTTTTGCTATGTCGTGATTTCTGCTTACTCCCATGGGTATGAGGTGAAATTTTGTATGTGTATTTCTGTATGTAATAAAAAAATGAATAAAATAATATTGTGGATAATTCACACAACACTATCTAGCCCCAAAGTAAGCATAACTTGTACTATGGGAACCAGATAGCTGATATAATACTTACATTATAGTATAAATTTGTAAATACTTACTTAGAGTACAATATAACACCCAGACAGAGAGCAATAATCTGTGTTCACCACACAAATGCTTGTTCCCGCAGAGGATCGAACCCACGACCTGCGGCGCAGAAGGCAGATCTACTACAAACTGATCTGAGAAGGCCAGTCGAAAATAATAAATTATAAGTACCTACCAACAGGGCTACCACGAGCTCCATATGGTTATGGCTATGGCTGTCAAATTGTGTAGATAGGCTGACCCACACATTCATTTTCTTCGTGGGTTTGAATGTATTGACACTGATGACACAATTTTGACAGCCATAGCCATAACCATATGGAGCTCGTGATAGCCCTGCTGTAATAAATTATAAGTATGAATAAATATTGATTATATATTTTTAATTTCAGCAATGAAAGCAGAGTTCGCGCGTAGGTAAAAACCTCCCGCGCAGAAGAGTGATACTAGTCGACCGCTACCGAACGAGTTTTCAATATTATTAGTTTGTTAAGTTAGCTTATCCACTTTTTTCAACTACCCTCATTGAAGTAAAATACAGACAATTCTAGTATTTTACAGATCTTTAACAGTTTTTCATGTCAAACTGACATGGTAAAGTGTAGTTAGGCGAAAAATATTGTTGTAGGTATGGACTATTTGGAATAAGCGATATATTTTAAGTGTTAAATATCATGATAACTGCCACTGAATTTTCTACAAAGCGTTACTTAAATGGCTGGATTTGTACAAAATATGATTTGTACACGTTTTTGAAAACTGTAATATGGAATTTTGTAAACTTTTCTTTTAGACGTTATACAATTAAGTACTCAATCGTTATTACCTCCAGTTTGCTATACGTATAAAGGGCGCGAAAAGTGTGAGAAGTGTCAAAGTGACATTTCCATTGACAGCTGTCAAAGTGACATTGACAATTGACAGATGTGCGGACATAAGAAATACATCGACGTTAAAAATTGCGGCAAGAGTGCTGTGAAGAAATCGGGCTACCAATGAATCGATTGTAGTATCGATTTTAATCGATCATTGGACTAACGCACGAACAATCGAAGCGTACACAGTTGTTTTTTAATTTTATACATAAATAAAGGAAATACGTAAAGTACATAAATTGTAAGTTGGCTTGGATTTTTACATCAATAAAACTAATTTTAGTTCAATCATTTTATTAACTTGTACAGTAAACAATAAAAAAATGATTTTAAGAATCATTGCCACATTAAAAATGTAAAAATCAAAAGCCAAAATCACCATTTCTCGTGTATTTAAAACTTTGTAGTGACAAACTAGTATTACTAGTATTATTAAGTAAATGTTTGTATAAATATAAACGTCAGTTAGGATATAAGTAATATCTAATCATATACTACTTGTACTATATTTTTTTTTATACTACTAGCAGAGGGAACTTTTGGCCCACCTGATGCTAAGTAATAACCATCGCCTATAACAAAGCATTGCCTCGTAAGTCACGCACGTCAGAAATGTGCCCTACGATGCACTGCCATGCATTAACATGAACAGAATGTATCATTTTATTCTACGCAGCAATTCGAAATATGATAAATGTGCTTAAAAAAGAAATTATAAAGCTAGGTAGGTACTTATAAAACTAAATCAAAAACAAAATTATGTTCAAGATTCAAGATTTCAAGATTCAATAAGCGTTTATTCAATACGATACAAGACTCACTTTGAAACGTCTTAAAGCTAGGTGAGTCTAGGTGCCAGTTCCACGCGACCAAGCCTAGAAGAACAGGCAGCAAACTACGGCTCGGTTCCACAACAGAATATTGTCTTTGGCTTTAAAAACCACAATTGATCAATAGAGCCAGTTGGCCTTGAGAACTACAATTGATTAATCGAGTCATGTCTTTGTCCTAAACAACCACAATTGATCAATAGAGCCATGTCTTTGGCCTTGAGAACCACAATTGATCAATCGAGTCATGTCTTTGTCCTAAACAACCACAATTGATCAATAGAGCCATGTCTTTGGCCTTGACAACCACAATTGATCAATAGAGCTATATCTTTGACCGTTATAACCACAATTATTGGCCAATCGAGTCATGTCTTGATCTTTTGAACCACAATTGATCAATCGAGTTATATCTTTGACCTTTATAACTACAATTGTTGGTCAATCGAGTCATGTCTTGATCTTTGGAACCACAATTGATCAATCGAGCTATATCTTTGACCTTTATAACTATAATTATTGGTCAATCGAGTCATGTCTTGATCTGTAGAACCACAATTGATCAATCGAGCTATATCTTTGACCTTTATAACTACAATTATTGGTCAATCGAGTCATGTCTTGATCTGTAGAACCACAATTGATCAATCGAGCTATATCTTTGACCTTTATAACTACGATTATTGGTCAATCGAGTCATGTCTTGATCTGTAGAACCACAATTGATCAATCGAGCTATATCTTTGACCTTTATAACTACAATTATTGGTCAATCGAGTCATGTCTGGATCTTTGGAACCACAATTGATCAATCGAGCTATATCTTTGACCTTTATAACCACTACATCCGAGCCATGTCGTTGATCTATAGAATCAAAATTGATCAATCGAACAATATCTTAAAATATTCGAGCGACATTCTGGATTTTCAGTCAATAAAGAGTTATCTATCCATCTCTTTTTCTATCTTTTCAATCGCGTCTATTAAGCGATATTGTTCTTTTAAGCTTCTCCGTGGGGGGACGGACACAAAGAATACTTTTCCCCCCCGCCAGCGGGATAGCGAATCGTAAAAGGCGATGAACCCGTGCTTGGTGGTAGGATGTCTATATCCGACTGGCTAGCGACCACCCTCTCACAGAATACCCGTTCCCGACCGAATCGCAATGCGTTGTCGGGTGCGAGGAGTGAGAGAGCCTGTCTTCTATCCCTCTTCAGCCTAGTATTCGACTAAGGACCGCAACGAAATTCTTAAAACTCCTTGCTGTGCAATAGTTTCTTAACCTCTTTGGTTGAAACCAGAGACTTTGAAACTCCTTGCTATGCAATTCCAACTCCTTCGTCGGACACAGGCGACTCTTTTTAAACTTTCGTTTTTTCTTAATGATTTGCTGTTATTTTCCACGCGGCTTTTGTTATTCTTTGCGATCTGACAGTCTAGTTGCGAATCAGTTCGATACCAGTTGGTGTCATGTTGTCCAGTGGTATCATGATTACCGAACGGTGTCAACTATTTTCAGCTTTTCTGTCGTATGTTCGCGACCAGCCATGTTTTAAATTACCACTGGTATTCTTATTCTTGGGTGTTTTTTATTTTGTTGTTAGGATCCCACCTCTATTATTTCCGCGTGGATTCTCTTAACTCCTATCTATTTATTTCAAGCTACTCAATCACTTGTGTCGTCGTGAGCTTTGACTTGTGAATGGAGAGAGGTCAGGCGTTATTAATCAAACGGTTTGGGTATTTAGCGGACTGTAGTGTTGCTCTACTAAGGGCGGAGCCTCAAACATTGAATTTTTGACACTTATTTGGAGAACTGTCAAAGTATTTATGTTTGAGACTCGATTCCGAATTGAGCATTACTGCATACGGCTCTTTCTGTTTATTGTAACGTTATGTCCTAAAGTAACGCATGAGGTACGCAAATATTCTGCAATCTAAGCGATTTTTACACTGGTCCTAACTCGCTCTGATCGTAGAGTTACCTTATTATTGAACTGCGGTTTCCTAAAGCATACCTACAGGTCACATTAAAAGCTCACCGAAGTCACCGAAGTAAGATTATTTTGTTTTAAAGCTTCTTCATTTGAATATCGCAATGATTTGTTCTTACTCCTTTAACGACGATCACTGAAGGCTTGAACACACCTAGTTCGCTGGCGGTAGCGATCAGTGAAACGCTGTCAAATATTCGCTGTCAAATCTCAAATCTGACAGCGATATTTGACAGCGTTTCACTGATCGCTACCGCCAGCGAACTAGGTGTGCGCAGGCCTTAAGAGAAGTTTTTTCAAGCACTTGTTTGTATAGACGACTTGAGTGTGAAGGCTGTCTGAATAATATTGTTTTAGTATCATGCCACGTCTATTTCGAGTTGCTCCGTTCGTTATAAGGGTCAGCCACACCGCGGCGAACAGCTACCAACAGCCAACCATGTTAGCACGACGTGCGTCGTGGTTCGTACGAATTGTTCGCCGCGGTGTGGCCGATCCTTTATGGCCCGAACACACCTAGTTCGCTGGCGGTAGCGATCAGTGAAACGCTGTCAAATATTCGCTGTCTAATCTCAAATCTGACAGCGATATTTGACAGCGTTTCACTGATCGCTACCGCCAGCGAACTAGGTGTGTTCAGGCCATTAGTAGACACAGTTGCGAATTCACCTTGTTTTGTGGGACTTGTCAGATAGACTTCAGCTCTCTCTTTTTCTCTTTTGTGTGCGAAAGAGTGTTGACTTTCGCCAGTACATAAGAATTGAAATAATCGTGTGGTCATTGAAATGGCATGATTTAATTCCATCTGAAATCTCGCATGATTTATTAGTTCTAGTATAAACTTTGCTCTAAACTTTGTCAGCTCGGCCATATTCAAGCCCAAGAGTTGTCAAAGTTTAACGCATTTACGTTATATCTTGTCGTGGTCTTGTTCGGCGTTCATTTTAAGGTTTGAACGAAGGCGCTCAAATAAAAAGGTATCTTCTTTTTGCCTTTACTTATCCTTCATCGTTTCCAAGCACCTTGGAATATCGAGGATTGTTGAGTAATGACTAAGTTAGATAAGTTTGTATGGGAACGCTTTTGATAGAAAACCTTCGGTGAAAGACGTAGGAAATCGCTGAACGTCGAACATTAACTCGACTGTGTACTGACTTTCTGACTCTATGCCTGGTTTCTTGACGTACCGAGACATTCTTTATTCAAAGAATTGATACTATACCATCCGCCATTTATGGCTGTCAACGTCAAACGACACTAACGGAGTGACAGACAATTTTAAATTTGACAGTTATATAATGAAGTTTATGGCCCGTAGTCAGAAACGAGTTTCTACTCGAGCATTATTTCTGAATACGGACCTATATTTCAATGCTTGAAAATCAATGAAATATACATTTTCTTCTATCATATAACTCAATTTTAAAATCGTTTAACATCTGTGCGCTGGGTTTTATTCTTATTCAGAAGTTAAGAATTTAATCTCAGTAGTAAGCTTAGAATTTTACCATTCTTCATGGCTTCGTCTGTCATTCGGTCAATCTTGCCTGTGTCAAGTACAGTCTGAGATTAGGCATAGCCGCAAAACACGGACTTGTCATCTGTCAAATTACTTTGACAGTAATACCTACCGAAGTTCGGCAGTAATTTAGGATGGCAAGGAAAACGCAACTGTGTTAGATAAATTATAATTTCAATAATTTATTACTTCTTTGTTGTCTTTTGTTTTGCTTTCTTTATTACGTGAATATAATTTCATGTTCTTTTAGGTTTCGTTTTGATAAGTTAATTCTGTTCCAATATTATTTTTAGTTAGTTTTGGTGTTGTCAATGAAAAATTATATTTTAATTTTGAAGTTGCAACACTGAACTTCCTAAGGCAGAACGTACGATTTGTACTTTGCCACAAATGTTTAAGTATTTATAATAAGGTAATATAAATTTATTTATCAAACAGTTGTAGATGTTTAATTACGAAACCGAATCAAATATTGAATTGTATTAAAATAACTAAATTTTTGTATTAAATTAATGTATTAGTAATTTTCCAAAACTGGAAACTATAAGAAGGATACGATTTATGGATATTAATGTAATTAGTATTAGTATATTATATAAGTATAATAATTGTTATATTAAAACGTTACGCAAGAGGTGTAATTTTGACTCTAAAGTCAATACTAGAATATTGTGTTTTCAAAATGGTAACAATAACTTCATACTGATCTAAATATATCATTATTTTTATTTCGATCTTATTTCAAGGATAAAAATACGCAATACTCGGTGTAAACGATCTACAGATAGCTAAACTGATCCAAATCAGTATACAATTTGCTATAATTTTGATATTTATTTATCAGTGTTTTGTTAGTAAACGCCATTTTCTATAACTATCTAAAAACAATAATGACTGATCTAGGTAAAAGAATTCCTTGGTCTATTATGGCCTACTACGTACATTCTATAAAACCGACTGACATTTTTAGTGTTTTATCGTCAATTTTGAAATTTGCCCTTCACTTTTCAGACCGTCTTGAGCTAGTCAAAAGCAAAATAATCACACAAAAAGTAATAAAGTATAAAATTATAGCTTTGAAAATATGTGCCAAAAACTCCGAAATACAATACTTAGCAAAATTACTTACTTACTTACTGGCAAAATTCTAAAGCAAATGTTTGAAAAAACATGCAGCTAAATTTTTATCAGATTGTTGTACCTACCTAATAAGAATACGTTGAGATCGAATAGGTACAAAATAACACTTTCAGTTTTAAAAAGTGTTCCTGTTTTCCAAGAAGATAAGACTTTTCTGCTACATATTTGCTTTGAAGTCGATTCCACACGTGGATTCCTCACTATAACGAAAAACATACAGAAAAATATTTATAAAACATATTTTTATCCAACTCTGAAACACTTTTCTTAATTACCCCAAACCGATTTGCTTAAAAGGTACTAAATAATTCAGCTATAAAAAAGTGTTAGAGTCTGTTCAGAAAGAGAGCCGTCGTGACCAAATTGTGAACTAACGTTCGATTTTTACATGGCAGCTCATCCCTTTCTTTCTGTCAGCATTTTGCATCATAAAAATTAAATAAAGGAATAGTACACTAGTTGTGATAGGATCAAAACGCAACAGACGCGCTATTGTATTGCCCACTAAACAAAAAAGGTGATTAAGCACAGCAGCGCCCTCCAATCCCACGACGGGTCTCTTTCTGAACAGACTCTAATTCGTTTTTCCAAGTGTGATTTCTTGACTTCCTCAAGTCGATTTGCTTTGTGGATTCAGGTGGTAGGATCTATAGTGCAGGATCCGTCTGGGGTAGTACCACCGCCCTGCCCAACCCTACCGACCAGCATGCTTCTCATGCCAAGTCTGGTAGCTAGGTGGGGATGCCAGTTTACTTTCACCGCACTTGGACCGACCAACTGTCTAGCTCACACCACTTGACGTTCGTAAGTGATCAGAATTATTGGGTGCTTTGAATTTTTTGTGCGGTTTTACGGCTGTTCCCTATATTCAATCTGTCTCGGTTTGCGTTATTGAAGATAGATAAGTATGTGTATCTGACATTTGCAGCAATGCAATGTCAAATAGACATACTTTTATATCTGTAGTAAGACAAACAAGAGATAGATGAAATATTGGCAACGCCCGTTAAGCGTTTGCGTCGATACTAACACCTATTTCGGCGCTTAAAACCAAGCCAAGTCGATTGGCGTGACTAATGATTTGCGCTTAAACTAGACACAAAACAATTTGGAGAATTCTATCTACGGATTGATAGTGGATCGAGCAACAGTGACGAGTTTTATGTGGCTTATAATGCCGCATGAGCGGAGATGGCCACCGCCATTTTGTTTTTTTATGATTTAAAAGCGCGCCATCTACCGGGAGAGTTCGTCACTAGTTAGTTCAGTTTGTTTGATTTTAAACTTTTTGCTGTATATATTTAAAAGTACTGGATAAATTGTCGACCTCTAGGTAAATTCGCGACTAATTGCAGTTAAAGTTTTATTGTCAAGATTTGGTCAACTTGTGTTACTGTCAAATCAAAGTGACTGGCGCTGTCATTTAACGTAACCTATGACTATAGGCTAATTATGGGCCGTAAGCAGAAACAATGCTTGAGTTGAGTTGGTATATATAGACATAGGTATTTTGACAGTTCTCAATTGAAGTTTCAAAAAATCTATGCTTAGGGCTCCTGCGACTCAAAGTCATGCATAGTTTCTGCATACGGCCTCAGAAAATAACAACTAAGCCTGAAGTTACGCTTGCGTATGACAAAAGAGTTACAATTTTGACATACGCAATAGTAAGATCAAATTTGTGGACTTATTAGCCTTCGAGTCTTACAATTTTGACTTACGCAATTGCAAGCTTAAATTTGCGGGCTTAGCCTTAGTCTTGCTCAACTTTATGGAATTCTGTCAAATTCTGTTGCGTTTTATGTATAGGGATTTGACAGTGTACTACCAGTTGAGAGACTGATGTTTATTTGGGAAGTTGACTTTAGCAAAATCGAACTGTAGTAGCCGGCAAGTAAGTTAAACTCTGTGTTACTTGACACGAGTCATGTGACGAGATTCACAGAGACACTAGCTTCACGGAAACTATAGGCAGGTCGCCTTGTTTCAGTCAAAAACGTGAGCAAGCATCCCGACGAACGATTTGTGTTCTTTTGCACAATATTTCGTCGACGAAATATTGTGCAAAAGAACACAAATTGACCTATGTCGACATAGGTTATGTTAATGACAGTTTGCAATTAGAACATCTTTGTGACGACAAGACACTAGGCAACAAACTTGTCCTCTGATGAACCACGTGAAGCTGCGTAGAACGCATTTTTCGTAAGAATTTCCGCTTTGCGCAGAACACGTGGTCAGCGGCCATTTTGTTTCTTCAGTTGCATCCCATTCTTGACTTTAAATCGCGTGTTAAATTCGAATCTAGCGCTTTGCCCGACTAAGCGCAACCATATTATTACTTGCAGTCGTGGACATTCGTGTGGTGCTTATCCGGGCAAAAACTAAGCGAATAAACCGATATCGGTGAAATTACATCTTAGGTTCGGGTTGTTAATCAAAACCAGCTTTTTTATTAAGCTTTCTGAAGTAAAAAACTACAGCGGGTTAAATAGAAAAGCTTATTGCGATTGGCGTTTTTAACCCTGTCAGCTAGGCGGTGACGTATCTACGGGTTTAGATGTTGTTCAGGTCATGTCATGGGTTCTTCATAATAATAGATCCCAGTGACTAATCAGTTCTAAATTCACACACAAATAGCATTTAAATAATGCTAGTGATGAAACATCTGATTCGGTTCAAACCGCTGAGGTTCCGAATCGTGGTTTGTTATTATGATTAGAACTCAATTTATCATTAATATTATAACTATTAAGTAATTATATTCGAAATAGGTACTACTGTGTTGACTGTGTTTTTAATATCAATTAAAAACAAATAATGATAATTCCTTATTGCATTCGAAAATACACAAGTTTATTTCGTGGCGCGTCGCCATGGCTAGAAAGTGATTTATTTTAGTGATAATTATATAATAATATAAAAATAAAAAAGTATGGCGTAAACTAACCAAAATTTAGAATGATTTAACTAATATAGGTATGATTATTGATGTGTATTGGTCTCATTACGTCAAAGAATGTAGAAGAAATCGATAATCTTATAACTACGCCTAATTATAATGTGCTTATTACTGTTATAAGAATAATTTAGAACTTTTTATAACGTATTTAATTATAAAAACGACTGCAGGATGTATTTGGCAGTAGTTTCGACATTGTGTGATCATTATAACTAATTATCTAAGTATCCATTATTGAAATAAAATTAGGTTATGATAATTTATAATAATAATAAATGTATAATTGTTATTATTAAATTCATATAAATTGAAGATTAAGGTACATGTGGTGCGATTTATTGTTATGTTGGTGCACATAGCTCTTTTTTTTATTTATTTAAAAAATGACATAAGTGAATAGCACTTATTCATATTTATGTAAAATATATGCTTTGCATCCATAACGTACAATTTTTATTTATTTACAAAGTTTTTGTAGTAAATTTAGTGAATAGGTTACCAAATACGTTTGTAACTGATAATTTAATATAAACATAGGCACATAAAACCAATTGTACATATTTTTTTCGAATTATATTTTTGTGAACGTGTCCTTTTTAGTTTTTTTTATTTCTATCCTATTTGTTTAATGTATGTATTTTGATTTATTTATTTATTTTTATTTTTTTGACAGATAGAGGCGCTGTTTTATGCTAAAATTTTTGACATGCTGGAACATTCAAGTAACTGTGTGAAAGTATGAGTGAACGTTTTGACGTGAGTGAGTTTTTACTTAATACTTTGGAACGAGAATCCGAATGTATTGGAATGGCTGTAACTGTAATTTAAGAAGTTCCATAATTGTTGAAAATAAACGTGTAACGGATAGTGTCATAAAAGTAAATTAAAATATATTTATTATATGTATATTAAGTACCTATGTTTTTTATACAAACACTATAATTTTATTTTATAATATGTTGTTTGCACATCTAATAACAGTTTCTTCAACTTAAATCTAATAGGTACGTACACATACCATATCTTTTTTGTTGTTGTATGTAACTTATTTCAAAATAAACTAATGTAACACAAATTAAACCATACTGACCTATTTATTGAGCATAAACAGGTAAAAATAGATTTTTAACTGTGTATTAAAATAACTACTGACGTAAGATTGATGTAATTTTGCATGAAATATAAGGTTTAGCTTATGTGTAAGTGTACAGTGTACGGCAAGGCAATGAATAAACTAAATTAAATGTGCGACTTGTTTTATTTATCTACATAACTAGAATATGCGACAGACGATCCAGCCCTCAAAATAGGTTCACAGCTACCCGAAAATCGGACAAGTGCGAGTCAGCGTATGAACACTCGTGCACGATCGATAAACATAGTGCATTCCTACGAAACATTCCTTCTCTTTCATTCCATCCATACAAAATAAAACAGCGGCATAGCGTCTATGACTAACATAAAAAAGTAAAAAGAAGAACCTAGGTACTTTGCTACGTTCCGAATTACGCAAGATTTGATACATATGCCGTAAAACCCTGTAAACACATGTCATGTATTAGGGCTGTGGCTGTGGGCATGCCCATCGTGCCTACAACGGTGGATCCGTGCCTGACTCGCGACTGTTTCAGAAATTGTAACGATCTGGGGGCTAATTCTCGGGCCGATCTCGATCATTTAGAATTTTTATTTTATTGCTTCTTTTCGAAGAGAGAATGGATGATTTCCTTGAGTAATTCATCAACGACCTCATCGTAAAAGCCTCGACACCTACGATGTACGGAAAACGGTGAAAAAGTGCGGGGTTGTGAAAAGAAGCAAAATTGCAAAATGATCGAGATCGGCCCGAGAATTAGGCCCCTGGGGCCTAATTCTCGGGCCGACCGAGATTTTCTAAGCGATTATTTTATTTTTGGCATTGGACAACCCCGCACTTTTTCTACGTTTTCCGTATATCGTAGCTGTCGAGGCTTCTACGATGAGGTCGTCGATGAATTACTCAAGGAAATCATCCATTCTCTCTTCGAAAACAAGCAATACAATAAAATTACAAAATTATCGAGATCGGCCCGAGAATTAGGCCCCTGGTTCTTGGAAAGTTTTTGGCCAAAACCGCTTCAGTAATCAATCCTTGTCGAGCTGTCCTTGAGTCTGAGTCGAGCCTAAATCTAACTTTTGACACTTGTCCTTAGAGAGCCGTCATAATATTATTCTTATAGGCCTGCGCACATCGACTTATATGAGGTAGGCTCAAAATAAAGACTAATGGCCTTACTTATAAAAATATGTCAAAAGATAAACAGTGTTTAAACTATTGCCATCTCTTACCACTGGATATTGACAAACAGTGACAGGGCTAACTTTAAGCAATGATTAAATTTAAATTGCGTTTATAAGTAGGGCTGTTAATCACATCTAGGCGATGGTGATCAGCTGAAACGCTGTCAAATATGACAGCACTTCAGCGTTTCCTAAACTAACAGCTGATGCGCAGGCTCAACCCCTAGGACTGTTGGGTAGACACCTAGCTAGGAGCCTGGCTGGTATGCCAATATTTAGTGATGATTTTTTCTGGTTCTTGGGTTTTTTGAGGCCTAAACATCTGGACCACCGTTCAGTAATAATAAGTGCAAACTTTTTGTAAAATGAGACGATCTGGGATTACCTATTTATTAGAGTAAGAGAGTGATGACCATTTGGCTCAATTTTACCTACATGTAGCATGCGTAGGAGGTTCGCTTACCTGGATCACCAGTCTTAATCCTAAAAAAATTGTGAGAAATTGTGAAAAACTGGGAGACCAAACTTGTGAGAAATTAAATTTTCAACAACTGCCATTTTTGCTCTAAAGTATAAAGTTAACGAGCTAATGCAGAAAAACGACAAAACTGAACTTTAAAACAAGATGGTGGCGAACCCTCTACCGGGATTAGTTAGAAAATCGAGATTTATATTTCCTACCACACCCCAGACGTTTAAAAAAAATATCGCTCCCTGGATATAAATCTTTTTTATAAAACTAGCTGATGAAACAAGCATAATTATGTTCCTCATTTATTGTGAACTAAGTAGGTATACAAATATTCTCAGTCTTTTCAGAGAATAAAAATAAAACCACAAATTTGAAAAGGCTTTTTTATTAAAAAGAAAAGAAATAAAATTACACAACACATCGCGCAACATTTATATAAATAATAAAATTATTACCATACGGAACCACATAAAAATTATACGTTAACAATTCTTAGTATAAGAGTACAAATATTATTTACTTTGTCATGTAATATTATTAGAACCTTTAAACATTTAAATGCTACAAAAACTTTTTATTTCGATTTTAAGATTTTTTTATTCTAAGCAATAAAGGTTGGTGGATACATACAAGCTTAAAAAAAAAATTGTCAGCACGAAAGTAACCTATTAATATATGTAGTAAAAATATATATTCACATATATATATGTACAAATATATGTAGTACAAAGTGAACTAATAATTTACCGTTTTTGTAGCATTTTCTTTTAAAATAATGTCAGTCACTCACTAACGAAAAAATACGTGTTCTATACAGGGTTATTCATTATTAGCTGCAAATACTCAGGAATTAGGTTCAACAAATAAAATAAAAAATATTTATGAAATGATTTTTTTTAAGTTTTGTTATGAAAATCCCGAGAAAATCGATAAAGGAATCATTGGCGCCTGACCTATTTTGACCTTTGATCCGCGCCCGCGTGCCGTGAGTGACACTCTGCGTTCAGTCACCGCCTGGGTGGGTCATCGTCCTGTTCTCCGTGGCAATCATTATGCAATAGCCGTAAAGAAATTAATAAAAATAAAATTTTGATACAAAAACTTGAAAATTTTTTTGATCAAATTTAAAAAAAATAATTTCGTGAATATTTTTTATTCTATTTGTTGAACCTAATTCCTGAGTATTTGCAGTTAATAATGAATAACCCTGTATTTAGAACAGGATTTCTTAGAAATAATACGTAAAAATGTAAATAAACTATGGTGGTCCATTGAAGAATATGGCCTTAACCTTAAGATAGTAAAATTTTGAAAGCGTAAAGCGCGTGTCAAAAAAGTATTGCACATTTTATAGATCACAATAGTGCAAAAAAGCACTTATTTAAAAAAATATTCGAGTCAATTCCATTTTTAAATATAAACAACAGAAGAATTGGGTTTAAACAATGGTAACTTTTTTCATCTTTGAAAATGAGGTAGTTGAAAACCTCTGGATTTTGACAATTTATTTATTATAACATTAGTTATTTTTTTAAATAAACTGGCTTAAAAATGGTGGGCTCTAGCGATACCTAAACTAATAACTACGCCAATCGCCTATCCGTGACACAAAGCGGGTAAGTACAAATTTTAGATAAATCAGCAACGATTTTAGAACATCTACATCTTAAAGTTATATAACACTATTATATAAAAGCCTATATAATATTATAATGTACTCAGCGGGAAAAATTGTACTTAGAGAGAAGTTTGTATAGGTATAAAATAAATTAAGTAAGTAGATTCCAAAAATGTTGCACTTAAGGTACTTTGTGCACAATTAAAGCTGGTACTTGAGTACCATTTTTCAGATCACTGAAATGTAAACTGCATTTACTTAGATTGGTCAGGGTTCAGTTCGTATTTCTAGCGTTTATCAAGATTTACAAATAAATTAAACAAAGCTTGCTAGCGACAGTTTACAAAACTGGTATAGGCACTGGATCACAGCATCCTTATGTTTTTGTCGCTGAACGGTGATGATATATAACTCCTGGAAAAGAAAAGATAAATATTAAAAAGAGTATTTACACATTTTACTGTTATCACGAACATCAAGCTAAAGGTTAACGCAGATCAAACAGAAAACTGCTTATACCTTTCACAAACTAAAAAATGGCAACATCATCCATCGAGTAAAAAATATTTTGCTGTGGAATAGTGCCGCAAGAACCTATGATGGGGAACTAAAACAAAGAAAATGTTCATACAGTTAAGGTGCAAAGAAATATGCTAAAATATAATTAAAAAATATATAAATATAAATTTAGGAACAAACTTTTGAGTTGAAATCTTTCTTAATTTACAAGGGACTTTTCTGTGATTGTTAGATGGTAAAAAACTAAGTACACTAACAAGATGTGTAGGTTTAATAAAAACCCAGTTTGTGTATTTGCTAGGCGGTGTGTGACTTTTTCGTCTCGTGGAAAAAGTTGATTACTAAAAAGTGTAAGACTACTTTATTGCTACAGTCTACTTTATCATGCTACTAAATACTATGCAATAAATAAATAAAATAAAAACATGCAAATATTAAAACAAACTACATCAACACCAAAAAGCGTACTATTTTTTACTCTTTGAACAAAAATATAAAAGTGCTCCACACAATAAAAAATGCAAAGGATAGAAGAACTACAAACTTTATAATTTTAAAAGAACCTGAGGCGATATTGCTTGTATAATGTTTTTTGCAGTCTTCTTACTTAGCTCGACTATTCACTTAGCACTGGTAGCATCGATCTAGAAAAATAATATGTAAATCGTTAGTAACAAAATACATAAAATAATTTATTTAACTAAATAATTGCCTGAATGATTTGGTGATGTAGAAGATTAGTAGGAAAGTTATTAAAATATTTGTTTTTTATTTATTTATGAAATATTATATGAACGACTTAGCATAAGTACATTGTTTATTATTCCTAAAGAAAAGCAATAGGTCGATCTACAATTGACTAAAAAGTACTTAATTTTTTGCATTGAAAAGCAAAATTGCTAAGTAAATAATATTAAAAATGTAGATGCTTTTGTTTTGCTGTATTGGAGACTTTATGAATAGGATTAAATTAAATAATTTAGTTTACTGAAACAATAACATAAATTATGAATAGTTTTTTATTGTTCTCGCTTGCTTTTTTGTTGTCCTTTTCATAAAGTTGTCTGTCTTACTCTAAATATAATAATGGAGTCAAGTACCTTCCATTTCCAAAGCTATGGGAATGGGACCTTGGCAGCGTAAAAATAAATGACGAATAAGCGTTAAATAGCATAAATAAGTTGTATTTAAATCTATTCTAAAGTTTGATGAGGCCTCTGGTTGAGTAAAATACACTTAGCGTATGGAAAACTTACATTTTTTATTAGTAAGTATACCAAGTAGAAAACAGTTCAAAGAAAAATATCTGTATCTATTTTATCTGCTAGCTTTAAATTACAATGCAAAGTTAAATATTTTGAGACTACTAAGTGTGCGTCGACCTTTTTAAGCCTCAATCAAACTTTAGTGAAGCTTTGATTATAAGCTTATTTTACCCAAATTACATACAAAATAGGTATTATATTGTAAGTATAATTACAGTAGAAAGCTAAAAATGAATGCTACAATGTACGAATGTAATGTGTATGTTAACGAAATGTGGGCAAAGTGTAGACCGGGCATTAACACTACGTCAGACATATTTGACGGATTTTTTGCAAAGTAAACCTATAGCGTTGGTGGTAGTAATTTTGTATGGGTATATATAAGGTAGTAACCTACTTTGAAATCAAACTATTATGTAGGTAGCTGATAAAAAAGCTGATGTATTGATATATACTTACAGTTTCATATTATGAGGGTAACTTTGGGCCCGGACTGTCATAAAAACAGTCCTAACTTATCTACACTCTTCTAAATGATAAGTTAAAAGTGATGAGTGAAGATAAGTTTATGTTCTTTCCTCAGCTTGCCTCATTTTACAGATATGTTTGGGTATTAAAATACATAGCGTTATGTGTGTATTGTGATAATCAAAGGTGATGAGTTTGTATTGTACGTAAGCCCAATCTTACGTACAATACAAACTCATCACCTTTTTCAAGAAAGGTAATAAGTATACATAGTAACGGGTAAGTTTAAAATAAATAAAAATAAAAAGTTAAAGATAAGTTTGCGACCATGTCATGTCAAAAGATAAAAGTCATGAGCGTAGGTAAGTTTGGGTAATTATAATAAGTATCTACTCATTGCAAAAGTGATGAACAAAGATAAGTTTGCGACTATGTCATGTCAAAAGATAAAAGTGATGAATAAAGATAAGTTTACGGCCATGTCAAGTCAAAAGATAAAAGTGATGAATAAAGATAAGTTTACGACCATGTCATATCAAAAGATAAAAGTGATGAATAAAGATAAGCTTACGACCATGTCATATCAAAAGATAAAAGTGATGAATAAAGATAAGTTTACGACCATGTAATATCAAAAGATAAAAGTGATGATAAGTTTACGACCATGTCATGTCCAAAGATAAAAGTGATGAATAAAGATAAGTTTACGGCCATGTCAAGTCAAAAGATAAAAGTGATGAATAAAGATAAGTTTACGACCATGTCATGGCAAAAGATAAAAGTGATGAGTGTTGGTAAGTTTGGGTCATTATAAGTATGTACTTATTGCAATTAAGAGTGAGTTTAGGACCATTATGCCAAATATAGTAATAAATGAGTAAGGTAAGTTCGGACTTTTTGGTGTTAAGTAATAATTCATATTATAAAATGCTGAGTGACGACCAATTTTTATGTCATTGTGTAATATTTCTGTAGCATAAAATAAATATTTTGATTTGAATCCAAAGTAAGACCCAAAGTTAAATTTGGTTCCTTTTCCTATAGATAAAAGTAATGATAAGTGTAGGTAAGTGTAGATGTTACTCACAGCTCCATGTTATGCACGGAGGAGTGCGGGCAGGTGGAAGGCACTCGCACGTGGCAATGCTTGTGGCACTTGAGGCGGCAGTCGCGGCACTCGTAGCCTTGCTTGCCGAGGCGCCGCGCTATCGTCTTAGTGCACACCTCGCATACTGTACCGCTGGAGAAATCAATAAAAAAACTTGAGAGGTGTCAACGTAAGGTGGCGTTAGTGCCGAACAGTCCCTAGGAGTTATTCGTCGAGTGTGATTAGGATCCGATGGCGCAGTGGTCAGCGCAGCCCCGTACCGAGGGGAAGGTCGCGGGTTCTAATCCCGCTCGGCTCTTAACTTTTGGGACATTATAAAAATCTTTGTGATTTCCTTAAGTGTAGTAAACACTATAAAATTAATAAAAAATTATCTATACTAATATTATAAAGAGGAAGATTTGTACCTATTTTTGTATGTTTGTAATGAATAGGCTCAAAAAGTACTGGGCCGATTTAAAAAAATCTTTCACCAATAGAATGCTACATTCTTCCAATTTGACATAGGCTACATTTCATTTTGAAAAAAATTAGGGATCCTTGGTAAAATTTGAACAATGTAACCGAAGGTGTAGAAAAATGAGTCTTAAAATGTCTTTCGTCGAATGCGCTGCCGAAACTATTAGCGATAGAACAAAATAATGTACAACAATATTGTCTACCCCGTGCGAAGCCGGGATGGGCTGCTAGTAAATAATATAGCAAAATAACTCACCCACTCAGATGCTTCGCGATAAAAGTGTGCTCATTGTAAATATGTAGCTTCACCCCCTTCCGCCGCCATCTAGACCTTTGAGCGATAGTCAGTGGTACCAGATAGTGTTTCTTGATGCCAGCTTCAATAGTCTCCAGGACCAGAGTCGAAGCCTCATGGATGAAGGTCCGAGCTGAAGCTGTACTGAATCCGGACATTTCGCTGAGAGAGGACCTTTTTGGTTAGGTTATCAGATTCAAGAAATAAGGTCGTAAAAAAAGGTTGATTTTAGAATCGATGGGTGCAAGAATAATTATGATGGTAGAGAGAAAAAAAACAAACATTTCCAGAATGAATGATTTTTTTTATTACATTTGAATATGATTATTAAAAAGTGAGATGGAAACATTTTTAAATAGTGTTGGAATAAAAATAAGGGGTTTTTTTAAGTTTGCGTATACAACAGCGAATGTGACAAAAATCGTGCATAAAAACGATGACGAGCAAAAGCATGCAAAAAGCATAGAAATACAATAAAAATAAAAAGCGTTTTATCATGCATAAGAAAATGTATATAAAAAAGAAATTTAGTATGAAATACCAGTGTTACCAGATTGCAGAGTGCCAAATACCCCCAGCGCATGTGAGTGTTGCCAGATGAAAAAGAAAAATCCACTTTTAGTGCCGGTATTGCCATCATTTAATACAAAATCTCCCAATATTGGGACAAATTGTTTTACGTGGCAAGACAGCATTATCGTCGTAAAAACTGAAGAACTAACACGTTAGTGTTTTTAATTTGTTTTATTAAAAAGCTAGTTAATGTGGTCTTGCTACATCAAACAATTAATCAGCATTATTGATATTAAAAAATCGGTTCGCAATTACAAAATTTTCTAGTAACAATCCAATAGGTAAAGTTAAAATTTCGATTCCCGTGGTACATAAGGCAAATGTTTACAGTAGCGGCAAATACCTACATAGCTTATTTACATTGGGCCAAGGTACAAAAGTATAAACGCCTACAAAGTATTATGAACAAGTTTAAAAACATAATGCTGTTTTCTTCTTTTGAACACTTTGACCAACAATTTTTAATAGTTTCTGTATTTATTTCTTCTTGTAATAGAGACTTATCTATTTCTGTATTTATTTCTACGTCTACAACAAAGAGTTTATCTATGTATCTATAACAGTTAACAAAAAAGACTAAAGACTTTTTGTGATAAAATAAAACTTCTTTGTTCATCTTTAGTTTTTGACTGTTCTCAAAGTTTCTGATGCCTCGACACTGGATTTTTTTTGGCGGGTAGTTTTTTTAGGTGGTTACAACTGAGGGTAGCGTTAGATCAGATTTTCACATACCTTCTAGAGGTCCTGGATTCGTCTCCGGACTGTGCGGGTGATGCACCGGCCGAGTATACATTCCTGTTCGGAATGGCGAGGGCTTTTTCTGAAAGATTATATTTATAGAAGGTGAGGTAAGCCAAAGAAAAGACGGATAGACGGATTGAAAGATGACATAGGATAGGTAAGATTGAACATAATGGGATTGCTAACTTATTTTTGTGGGTTTTAAATTAAATTGATTGTGATGCATAATTATATAAATGAACTCCAGTGCAGATCCAGATGGCTGTTGTAACACGGTCGAAACGTCGGGAATTAATAAAGGTAATCGTGATAAATACCCGTTTGTTCCATATATTATTTTTGTGTGTACAAAAGATGCGCAAACTAAAAATATTTTTAAAAAGGTTATTAATACTTACTTATAAATTAGATATACAAATGACTAACCATGGTTATTCCTTTCGGCGCTGATGCTACGGATCCTGTGGTTCTCAGCCTCTGAATCTGTGAGGTCCAACGACGCGCCTCGCGTGCGGGAGCGACCCAATCTATGAAGGCAAATGGACTTTTAATTTATCTTTTTACGGCAGTTACATTACTAACCTCATGTAAATGCTAATTTTTATTATTTAAAATAATTGAGAATAGCAATATTATACGCCCAAAATGGGTAGACTGTTGGAACAAAATTGCATAATGTACCTAAGATCTCTTTACACAGTTTTACAATAAATAATTCTTATTCTTATTAACATCAAGCAACACAATTCTATTATAGCCCTTTTGTTAATTACTTTTAATTTTTTTTTTTCTTGTCCACGTAGCGGAAGATAATTGTCCCGGTAATAGTCGGACTAGGATAAAATTGCAATGCTTAAGTTTTGAATGTCTTTTGTGTGTAAGAATTTAATTATTAATTCTAAAAAATTCTTCTTAAATTTGGAGCTTCTTAAATAATTTTGTATTTTCATATTTTATCAACCACTCTTAGGCTGCATCCTCACTTCCATCTGGTGTGATGGCAGCCAAATGCTTAGCTATCTATATAAAAAAAAAACCACAGCAAGTTTTCAAGTCAGATAGTAAATGACGAATTCCATTATAGCTCCATCATTCTTTGCGTTGCTTGGGGCCGCTTAAATTAAACTTGTTGTCAAGACGTTCCAGTGATCCTTGTTAGCAGAATTCCTGAATACAGTTCCTGAGAACCAAAGAGTGAATTTGTTTTTTTGATTATTTACCTTCTTTTGATGGTTCCGAAGAAATCTCTCTTTCGTTTCCTCGGCACGGGCTCGGGAGGCGAGTTTTCACTGTTCAGTTTATTGACGTAGTCGCCCTGCTGGAAGAAACACCCAAATTAAGACTCTCCAATGTAGTTACTTGAAAAGGTCTGAAATTCAAAAATATAGACTTAAGTCACGATTGTGACTCAAGAAATGCCAGATAGTTTGATCCTAATATAGTAAGGATCGTCTATTTCCATGATATGGTAAAAAGAAGTATGAGCTAAGTAAGAGATTTTTGTAAAGCTTACAAAAATCTCTTACTCAGCTCATACTCTTTATAAAGTTATCTGTATCGTTGCTTTTGTGTAAAAAGAGGATAGAGCCTAGGATTTTATTGCAGTGCAATAAAAAAATATTGAAAATAGTGTGCAATTTTCATAGCAAGTTGGAAACATTGAGTGAAAGACAGCGTAGGAGGTGACCCTAATTTGAATAAGTTAAAAGAATACGTAGTTTGTCAACACGATGCTTAAAATATTCAATTTACAGTGCAAGACAACATTTTCTATCTACAAAGTAGAAATTAATATTATTAGTGAGAAATCCACACAAAAAAACCTTACCGCCTCGCCATTCACGTCGCCATTATCTCCGTTCATTTTCGCGCCATTTTCCTTTATCCTGACAGTTTTGCCGGGAGACTGACTGGGAGTGACACTGGCAGATTTCGCTATCTCGCTCTTAAGACTTTCATCATTGTCTATGGTGCTTTGGTCCGTATCTTCTTTGACATCTCCGTTTGCGTTTTTGACTTCGACGTTTCCGTCTTTGACACTTCCATTTCCGTTCTCTATGATTCTGTCTGTGGCTTCTCGCTCCACTTCGATGAATTTGCCGCAGTCAGTTAGTTCCACCTTTTTTGGGAGGTTTTGTTAGTTTGGCAACACAGCAAACACATTTGGGAGATATTTTTTTATTTTTATTTTTTCTTGTAAAAATTTTGAAGATTTTGGAGCATGTTATTATTATTTATGTAATTTAATTATAAATCATTCCTTTTTGCTAGTTTGTAGATAAAAATATTTCCCAAATTACATGCAAATGAAAGTATATACAATTTGACTTTCCTACTATTAGCAACTACTTAGACTGTTTCAAAAAGCCTTTCTATAAAAACAAGAAATTACCTTGATAGATCTTTTGGGCTCCTGCATCCGAGTGAGTAACACAGCAAACGCACGCAAATGGAAGGGAAAAACCAAACAATTTGTTAGCAACATTGAATTTTGTCACATGGTAACACTATCGTCATTTTATGTGACGGATGGTAGGGGGCAACACTTAAAAATAAACTTGCTGTCAAATTACCTGTTCAGTAGGTGCCACTATCATTGTGAAACAAAACATAGCAACTGATAGCGAGACGAAATGAAATAGCATTATTAGCAACCTCTTTGGCCACTGAACAGATAATTTTATAGCACGTAGAAAAACCCTAATATAATAAATTTTTATTCAATTCTATCTATTTTGTACAGATTTTGTTATTTGTATTTGTCTAATTGTAAGTTTGTTTGTAATAAATGTATCTACATTAAATTCTTTATATCTATTCTGGGACTTTTTTTCAATCCAATTTTGATTTCGTAACGAGTTACTAGACTGACCATATTTGAATAAGTGACGGCTCCAAAAATGGCTATCTATTACAACTACTAACGGCTACTATTTACAATAATGTTCCACATACGGCCCTAGTACCGTAGTCATAGGTTGTCTGAAAGAAGTCGCTCAAAGCGATAAGACCGCCAATTGTCCATCACAAATGTTATTGTTGTTTTTTGTAATGTTCTTTCCCTATGGTGTACAATTAAAAGTTTTCTCTCTATATCGCCAATCTATGCATAGTGGCGGAATGAAAATGTTCGTCAATTTTCAACTTGATTTGTTCAACGTATCACGATCACATACTACCTTTTGAAACTAAATAGACAGAATACACCGATAAGTTAACGTCACAAATTATGTCAAAATGTGTTCATGATCAAGGCACTGGTGCAAGCGAAAACCGACTCTAAGGTGACGAACATTTTCATACCGTGACTGTATGTAAGGCCTAGTGACAGTGAAAGAACCAGTGGACTGATAGGGTAAATGCTTACCCTCTGCACGGAGTGGATTATGAGCGTGGATTTGTTGGCGGCGGAAGCGGGACTTAGCTCTAACTCGCGTAGAGCTGACTCTGTTAGTTCAGAATTTTCTAGACCTTGGGGAAAAAAATAAGATTCCATCACTATCTGACTGGCCTCTCAGCAGAGCTTATACTATGGGAACCAAATAGCAGTAGGCCTACCACAAGCTCTGTCTGGCTCTATCTAAAAATATTATATCAGTAGGCCTACCTACTGATATAATATTTTTTTTTTGTAAATACATACTTAGAACTAACTTACTTACATTATGACACCCATACATAGAACAAACATCTGTGTCAATTTAACTTAGCTTGAAAAATGGTTGAGAAGGCTTGGTCGCGTGGAACTGGCACCTAGACTCACCTAGCCTTAAGACGTTTCAAAGTGATCCTTGTGATACAACTGAATAAATATATATTTGACTTTGACTTTGATATAGTTTGAAAATATATAGGCACAGCAACACCAACTGAGCTGTCTTAGGAAAATAAAACTGGAACCATACCGTTCTGTTTGAAGATGGTCTTGGTAGTAGTTGTCAAGTGTCCTTGAGGAGACAGGGTTCGAAGACTCTCCTTTATCTTGACAGGTCGGGAGCCGAAGTCGGGGATATCAGCGCCCTCTATGAATAGGAACTGAAAACAACAGTTTATAATATTAGTATCTAATTATTAGTTGGACGGAAAAAGTTACGAACAAAGAAGTCTTAGAGCGATTATAGGAGAAGAGAGTTATACATGAGATGATACAAAATCGAAGAAGAAAAATGTTTGGACATCTTTTACGACATGACAGCTACCTAAAGAACATCATTGAAGGGAAACGGGGAAGAGGAAGGCCAAGATATTATATCAGTTGGTGATGCAAAACAACCGTCTTATCAGAGACCAATGAACCCCGTGCTGCAGCCACTGGGACGGCCCGTACTAGAGCCTGCAGTAAACACAATGTTCTTAGAACCTGTAACTGAACGTGAGATCAATTCAATTATTGCTGAATCTCCAAGCAAATATAGTACGGGAACTGATGAAATACCTCCTATCTTAATTAAAGCTTGCCGAGAAGAACTAGTTCCCATACTAACACAACTAATAAATCAGTCTTTTGATGAGGGTACTTTCCCAGATAAATTGAAAATAGCTCAAATAAAACCAATTCTAAAAAGAGGAGGAAAGCCAGACGATCCTGGTCAATATAGACCTATAGCTCTTCTCCCTACAGTTTCTAAAATCTTTGAAAAACCCATGTCCATCCGCATTAATAAATTTCTCGAAAAATACCAGCTCCTTGACAAACACCAATACGGTTTTCGAGAAAGACGTTCAACTACCCTTGCAGTTTACCACTATATCCAAGAAATATTGAGCTACATTCGAGATAATCACTACGCAGTTGGTCTGTTATTGAATATGTCCAAAGCATATGATAGAGTTCTACACAAAATATTACTAACTAAACTTAATGGAATAGGGATACGCGGCCACGCGCATAAATGGCTACAATCTTATTTAGCAGATAGGAAACAATATGTACAAATTGAAAACTTTAATAACACCACGTTTGAACTTCAACAAATAAAATCAGAGACTCTTATTTCTAACTGTTCTTTTCCTCAAGGCAGCGTGCTAGGATGTGTACTATTTATAGTCTACATAAACGACCTACCGAAAACGCTGAACCCCATGTGTGTCTTATTCGCTGATGATATATCGATATTATTTAAATATCCAAATAATCAAGACATAAATGATGAAATTGGAGATACAATTAAAACTGTTAGTAAATGGCTACAAGATCACAACTTAGAAGTTAACACAAAGAAAACAAAATTTATTCAATTTAGACCATATCAAAAAAATATTTTAAATCTTAGTGCAATCAAAAGTAAATTTAACATTGAAGAAGTAAAAGAATTTAAATTGCTAGGAATATCAATAGATACACACTTAAACTGGAAAGAACATGTTGCAAAAATAAAATCTAAGCTATCACAATTTATATATGCTCTGGGTATACTTAAAACAAATACACACTACGATACCGCTCTATCTGCATACTATGCTTATGCTCACTCTTGGCTAAAATACGGCATCATATTATGGGGACATAGTACTGATGCACATGATCTTTTCATTCTGCAAAAAAAATGTTTGCGCATATTAGTTAATATTCACCAACCCGAAAGTTGTAGATCTTACTTTGTCCAAAAAAATATCCTTACTCTCCCCTCCATATACAGTGGTGGTCACATAATTAAAGACACTGGAAGCATACTGAAAAAACTAAGCTATTTCTTCGTACAGATTTTATCATACTGCAATTGTAACTTGCTGCACTATTAATTTTTATTTGTGTTGTTACTGTGTAATGTTTAAACGAAACATTTACAACAAAACTTAGCTTTTATTCGGTAAAACTTAAATGTAAGCAGTGTAAATAAAAAATAAGATTAGTAAGATCTGGCCATATAATTAAAGACACTTCACTTCGTAACAAGAAATATAAAAAAAAATAGCTATCATCGAAATTATCTTAGTACGTAAGATTTCTAACACATTTTTATAACGAATTCCAATGCGTATCAATACTTGGTCGCATGTCCTTTTGCAGCAATAACAGCACGACATCTCTTAGCCATGGAAGCGATCAATTTTGTACAAGCTTGTACCGGAGTTTGTTCCCATGCATCTGTAAAAGCTGCGTAAAGTTGATCGACGTTTGATGTACGCTTTGCCGCCACTGTCTTCTTCACCTGGTACCACAAGTTTTCGATTGGATTTAAATCCGGACTGTATGGGGGCCAATCCAAAACTGTCACAAGCTGGTTCCCTAAGAAATCTTTTACTATTTTTGCGGTATGTTTCGGATCATTATCGTGTTGAAAAGTCCAAATGACCGGTAAATTTTGCTCAGCATAGGGCAGCATGGTTTCTTCTAAAATATTTTTGTACTGGTATTTATCCATATTGCCTTCTATCTTTCTGACAGGTCCGACACCAAGTCCTGAAAAACAGCCCCACACTTTGATATTTCCCCCTCCATGTTTCACTACTTTCTTGGTGTACTTCGGATCCATTTCTTTGTTTGGGGGGCGTCTAACGTATTGTTTTCCGTCAGAATTTATCATATTAATTTTTGTTTCATCCGAAAAAAGCACAGTTTTCCACTCTCGTTCAGTCCAATGTTCATATTTTTTAGCAAACGCTAACCTTGCCTTAACATTTGACTTTTTCAAAAGTGGCACCTTCCGAGACACTCTTCCGTACAAGTTTGCCTCACATAGTCTGCGTCTAATAGTCCTTGCAGACACACCCGTCGACCCTCCTGGCCCATATATTTCCGAGCGTATCAGTTCTGATCCTTTGAACGGATCTTTTTTTGCCAACAACACCATCTTAGAGTTTTCCCGCCGAGTAGTTTTTCTAGGTCTCGGTTTTCTGGGTACGTTTTCGGTCGTATTGAACTTCTTGAAATGCTTTATAGCATTCATAACCATGTCTTTAGAACAGCTCAAATGGTTTGCGATTGTTCTGTATGACCAACCTTTGCTATGAAAGTTCAAGATTATCTTTCTAGTGGACGAATCGCAACTCTTGTTTTTTCCCATATTGATTGGTATAAAACGTATTAATTTGAATGCAAAAAGTAAACTGTTATTATTAATGTTGACAGTTCATGCAAATACGCGGCAAAACAATGAAAAACCAAGTGTAGTTCTTTTATATTTTTTTAAATTCAGAACTCAGCGTTCACTGTCTTTAATTAGCTGGCCAGCTACAAGTTCGTTAAAAAAGTTTGTATAAGATTCGGATAGTGAACAGTGTCTAAACTACTAAGCAACGCAACATTTTTTGTCCCCCATTTTAAGAATACAACGTCATGTATGATTTAGTAACAATAACGTTAAATTTAATACCTACTTTGGCAAATAGTAGTGCCAAAATCAAGTTTATTGTGATCAATTGGGGGGTGTCTTTAATTATGTGTCCACCACTGTATATATTAGAAATTGCACAATTTGTAAGAAAACATATAAACTATTTTGAATTCAATAAAAACCCTCGCCGGAAAAACAAGCTTGTCCTCCCTGCACCCAAATTAGAAATGTATAAAAACAGTCCCTACTATAGATCAATAGTAATATTTAATAAAATCCCAGATAAAATTAAAAACGAAGCTGAAAATATCACTTTTAAAAGAAAATTTAAAAAACTGCTCATCAATAAATCATACTACAGCATTAAGGAATTTATGGAAGACGAGATTTAAAAACTACACCTTACCTACCTCTAAATATTACCAAGCCGTCCAAGTCAAATAGTCATAGATAGATTTAAGATTTAAGATTTTATTGTTAAGCTAGATTCTCTACAGAAGTTTGTTACCTAGATTTACATAATTTAATTTAATTTTGCCGTAAGGCCATTGTAATGCCCCAGCGGGGTCATGTTCTGGACGTTATTACCCCCTAAGACCTATAATACACATGAAACAATGAATAAATGAATATGAATAAGAATAAGTTACATGAGCCAGATAAAAGAAAAAGTCGCTGTCATGTCGTATAAGTGAGTGAGAAAAGAGAAATGGACTGTGTGAAGATGCTAACAAAAGGGGATAGAAGAGGACAACACAACACACACTTTACATAAAGGGGGATAAGGACAGGAAGATCATGATGATAATGCACCTCCACAGTGAGTGAGAAAAGATTGATGGACTGTGTGAAGGTGCTGACAAAAGGGGATGGAATAGGAAAACACAATAACACCTTACATAAAGTGGGATAAGGACAGGAACAGAAGAACAGTACCTCTACAGTGAGTGTTCCGCTGACGTCATGGTGCTCCATAGGCCGCGTCTGCAGCGCTATCTGTTGCCGCTGCGAGGGGGCCGCAAGCAGCTCATCTATGCCCACCAGGCCTAGGCCTAGGAATCTATAACACAAGTTAATTTTACAACAACCTCGGCCTAGAATATTATCAGAACATGGACATGAAACGAAATCAGAATCAAATCATCAGATTTGAACGTGAAGAAACATTCGTTAAAGAAAGACTAAAAAAATCTAAATATTTATTGGGGAAACAAGTAACACAGGGGAGTATAAACAGAAGGATACGATAATAGCCACAATAGTTATAAAAACTGTGGCACAGCTATACGCCTACCTCATAAACGTGAAGTTGTTTCTCTTACACAATTATTGAACAATTAGATAAAAAACATAAAACGAAGAAGTTAATATAACACAAAAAATATAACTACAGCGGAGCCATTGTTGATAGGTACCTACCTAATAGGATTTAGGATAATGGGGAGCTAAGACATCACAGCACAAAAGCTTTTATTGACCATAAAACAAAAAGACGAACCTGTGAAAAACAAGTCAGGCGAAATAACTTAATAAAAACTAAGTCCTACTAAGTAGTTATAAGAAATGAATGACTTACCTATGTTGTCCAGGCCCTCCGCCAGGTGACGCCGCGGCGGTGCGGTCATACACCTCGAAGAGTAACTCAGCAGTTTGAGGAGACAGGTCACTGGAAGCAAACACAAAGGTAATGTAAACAATGAACAGGAGAGGTCCAAGTGTAGTGCCTGTGGTAACCCTGGCAGTTTTGAATATGTGGGAGTTAAAATTTGGATTTCTACAAGACTAGAACCGTGCTTTATAAAAAGTAAAATTGATTTTGAATACTCAAATGGTACTCAAACGTTCAAAAACCTTAAGCTCTCAAGAATTCAATTAATCATTATGAATTGAATTCTTGAGAGCTTAAGGTAGTAGTTATCATAGTAGTTCATTAACTACTAATTTTCTACCTCTCTAAAAAACCCACCTATCTAACAATCTTTGACTGGCCTCTAGCTCAGTTGGTAGTAGCTCTGCCTTCTGCGCCGTAGGTCGTGGGTTCGATCCCCACCGAGAACAAATATTTGTGTGGTGAACATAAATGTTTGTTCTCTGTCTGGGTGTTATATTGTATTCTAAGTATGTATTTACAAAAAAAAAATGTATTCAAGTATTATATCAGCTATCTGGTTCCCATATTACAAGCTCTGCTTAGTTTGGGGCTGGGTAGTGTTGTGTGAGTTGTCCAGAATATTTATTTATTTATTTATTTATTAATCTTTACTATAGTATATTATTATAGTCTATATGAAGAAGCAGTCCAACACTGTCTGAGTAGGACTGCTGTTGAGTTACACCAAAAATGTTTCTGAAAAATCAGAATTGGTGGATTAGAATGCTTAAAAATACAGTAAACTCTTGAAACCCCTCTGCTCTATCCGCAATTCATCATCTAAAATCCACTTTTCACAATAACATGCACAATGAAAGGAATCGGCCCAAACATAGTTCCCTGTATCAGCACTCAAGTGTAACTTTGGTAAACTTACAATAAAAAGTGTTCTTCCCACTGTGGACTGGTTGTATCCTTTTTAAATCCAGTTTGATTCTTCTGAGGAGGTTCGTCCATTTCTACTACGCAGTAAGGCGCCATGCATCCGGTCTTGCCTGCAATCAAATGCTTCTGATAAGTCTAACAATCATCACACAAAAAAAATCTTCTTATTAGTTCAATTCTTGCAGAAAATATTAGTGATTTAAAAATTAAAATCTTTGGTGGTTACCTCCCAAGTCCTTAGCAGCCACCACTTTGACCAGCAATCTCTTGTCGCCCAGCAGTTGAACGCTGCCAGCCGTCGAGTTTGGCGTGGAAGTGTAAAGTTGTCTGTCATGCTGTAACTGACAACAGACACCATCAGTGTTAGTTTTATTGTAGAAGGATCGTACAAAACACATTAGAAAACAAGCCGTAAGTTTCTTGCTAGCTGGCACCTAGACTAAACCTAGCTATATAGTAATCCTTACGATTTGAGATTGCTACACATTTATACATATAACTTTCGCAGTTTCATCGTTTAGCTTTTAATTTGTACACTATGTAACATTATTCTGAATAAAAACATTTCTATTGCTGCTGGCCTACCATGAGCTTCATGGTTATGGTTATGGCTGTCAAAATTGTGTCAACAGTGTCAACACATTCAAACCCAAGAAGAAAATGAATGTGTGGGTTTATCTATAGTCTATCTATACACAATTTGACAGCCATAGCCATAACCATATGGAGCTCGTGGTAGTCCTGCAGTTCAAGGAATATTTTTTTTTTCTTCTTTCTTTTTCTTCTTCTCTCCTCATAACATGTCCATACCACGCTAGCCGATTACTTCTCATTACAAACTGCTCACCATTGAGTCATAGTGAAGCGGCAGCCTCGGCGCGGCTGACTCGACGTAGCGGCGCAAGCGCGGACACGTTGGATAGGTAGACAAGTTGAATTGTAGATTAGTACTTCTTAGTGCATTCACTACTATATCACTGGAATCAGAAAAAAAAACAAATACAGAAACACGATTGGTGAAAATTTTCACGATAGATTTATTTATTGAAATTGGTCCTTATTAGGTAAACCTTTTACACCTATCCTCCGAACTTAGATAACATTTACGGTTATTTTTATTGCTAATAAGTGCATAATTACAGTACTTAAGAAAATAGAAATGGATTTAATTTCATCGTTACTAGTTTTTAAGAAAAACAATGTTTTATCATTAGTCGCTTACGCCGATTACTTCTGAGCAACACAGGTCTATTGCTTTGACATCCCACGGCAAGGTGTCAAATTGTCTCTGTCATCCCCTACATTTTTTTTACATATAAGCACTTTTTAAATTAACGCGATCTTTATGCATATGGAAAAAACGGGTATTTATCGCGATTACCTTTATTATTTCCCGACGTTTCAAACGTGTTACAACAGCCGTGGTCGCAGGCAGACAGTCACTCGTTAGTCTGAATCTCTCATTAATAACGGTAATCGCGATAAATACCCGTTTTTTCCATTTATGATTGCCTTCACAGCTCTGTTGGTAGTAGCTCTGCCTTCTACGCTGGAGGGTGTGGGTTCGATCCCCACCGATAACAAATATTTATTTTTTTGTTCTCTGTCTGTCTTATATTGTATTATAAGTATGTATTTACAAAAAAAAAAGTATTTCAGTAATATATCAGCTATCTGGTTCCCATAATACAAGCTCTGCTTAGTTTGGGGCTAGATAGTGTTGTGTGGATTGTCAGCATTATTTATTTATTATTTATAATTATATTCTGTTCAGTTCCATACCTGACAGTTTGCTGCAAGTTGGACTCGGTAGCGTTGGGCCTCAAGGCGCCCACGGGAGCCAGCGCCACCTTCACCTCAGGCCAGCCGTCGCACTTCAGCTCGCCTGTCAACTTGTCTGTTATGCAAGTTATGTGCAGTCGGGCACGGAACCTGGGGAATACACGCGGAAATTAGATGTTTCATGAAGCTATCTGTAGGCCTACCATGAGCTCTGTCTGGCTCTGTCTCTGGCTCTGGTTTTGAGTCTGTGTGAGTGTTGACTAAATAAATCCTACTTCAAACGTGAGCACTCGCTCACCAGTGCATTATACTGTGTGTGTGACATTTCGATGTATGATTCACCAGCAGCCGCCCGCGGTTTCGCTCGCCCGTTCCCGTTACGCCCCGTCATCGTTTCTTTTTCCTAAAAGTAGCCTATGTGCTATTCCAGACTATAATCTATTTCTGTACCAAATTTCATCCAGATCCGTTCAGCCTTTCTGGCGAGCCTATCCGCCGATCCGTTTAGCCTATCAGTACTCTTTAAGGTCCAATTTCACCGTTGAAATTGAACGCGCTCTACTGACGTTTAAACTCGCTTAGGCACTAACTGAGTTCAATTGGTACATTTTACATTTCACCAGCATAAACAAAACGCAGTTATCGCGAAACTCGTTTACACATCCTGAACGCCTAAGAAATAACTTTTAATATTTTTGGTATTCAAAATGTTGTCTAGGCGACCTAACGAAGCGACGCGTGACCCAAGTGCTGGTGGGAGGGCTGTAGCTAGAGTTTAATTTGAGGTAGGGCAGCATTGGTTACTGGTAGGGCGGAAGTAAAAAAAATATCATAATATTGGTCTGCCCTCGAAGCACGGGCTCCAAAATCAACCGTTTTTTTAATAACCTAAGTTCTGATATTTTAGGTATGCTATCTCTAGTTCTCTAGTCTCTCTAGTTGAGCTATCTCTAGCTCGGATGTAGATAGCTCAATTGTTTCTTGTGTATTTTGTACATTTTGTAACTACTAAACTACAGATAGCTCAACTGTTTCTTTTTCATTGTAAGTTTATTTGTGTAAATACAGTACTTTACAAATAATTATGATACTGACTTGTTGACGTTGACCCTATAGTGAGAGACTTCCACCTTCTCCCCGCGCTGACTGAAAGCCTTCAACTGGAAGGCAGGAGTGGCATCGCAGTCACATGTGATTGTCTGAAAAAAGCATACAAAATCTTGAAAAAATGTACCTTCTCCTTCTTCCTGCCCTTATCCCACTTTATATGGGGTCGGCACAACATGTCTTCCTCCTCCATTCTCCTCTATCAGCCGTCATGTCTGCATTCACTCCTCTCTTATCCATGTCATCTTTCACACAGTTCATCCATGTTTTCTTTGGTCTACCTCTGCTCACATATCCATCCACATCCATATTCATCATCACTCTCCTAGTCACATGACTTTCATCCCTCTTCATGACATGCCCGTACCACGCCAACCTATTGCTCCTAACTTTTTCTGTCACTGGCTCTACTTTCAAACTTCCCCTGATATAAAGTACTCATTCCGTATCAATGGGACTATTTTTTTTTGAAATGTCCCAAAAGTTAAGAGCCGAGTGGGATTTGAACCCGCAACCTTTTACCTTGGTACGTAGTCGACTGCAGAGCTTCAAGACAAGTCTTTAATCAGTGCGTGTTGCCAGTGATGACATACGAAACTGAGACGTGGTCGCTTACTATTGGCCTCGTACACAAGCTCAAAAGGAGAGAGCTATGCTGGGAGTTTCACTACGTGATAGAATCAGATATGAGGATATCCGTAGAAGAACCAAGGTCACCGACATAGCTCTTAGAATTAGTAAGTTGAAGTGGCAATGGGCAGGTCATATAGCTCGAAGAACCGACAACCGTTGGGGAATAAAGGTTCTCGAATGGCGACCACGAACCGGAAGACGAAAAGCTGGGCTCCACACCCACCCACGAGATGGACCGACGACATTGTTAAGATCGCGGGAAGTCGGTGGATGGAAAGAGCCCAGAATCGTTCTTCCTGAAAATGTTTAGGGGAGGCCAATGTCCAGCAGTGGACTTCTTCAGACTGATGATGATGATGAATGCATTGGCAAACCTCTGTTTTCACCACAAAAATATTTGTTCCCAGTGGGGATCGAACCCACGGCCTACGATGCAGAAGGCAGAGTTACTACCAACTGAGCTGAGAGGCCAGTTAAACTTAGTTTGTTATGGCAATGCGTAAATATATACGCATTGCGGTAAAAATAAACAATATTGATGTGTTGCGCATACCATTCGGTACAATCACAACCAATAACTTTCGTAAGAGCTTTGGGTTATAAACCCAATTCAAAATCCATGCATAATAATATACCCACTTCTCGTAACTACCGGACAACCGCGGGATATAGTAAAGGTATTTGCTTTATCCATCAACTTGATGCATTATCATCATCAACCTATATCAGTCCAGTGCTGGACGTATAGGTCAGGTCAGGTCTCTCCCATACGCGCTACTAAGCCCGGTCTTCGGCACTTCTCCACCAGTGCTTGCTACATTTCGCAGATCGTCGCCCCACCTTGCCGGAGGGCGTCCTACACTACGCTTACCTAAACGCGGTCTCCACTCTACTATTCGTTTGCTCCAACGATTGTCTGTTCTACGGCAAACATGACCGGCCCACTGCCACTTCAGCTTACTAATCCTTTGAGCTATGTCGACTACCTTGGTGCATACAGATGTTCAGCCTCACGTGCCAGTAATTTCACCGGCACCCACAACCTTCAAACCGAAACACATCGATGCTGCTTCACGGCAGAAGTAGGCTTGGTGGTAGTACGCACCCGGACGAGCCATTCACGAAGGCTCTACTACTAATATAAGGTTTTACGACATGCCAGATTCCTTACGTTTTATGACAGTACTGGCATAGTGCACATACATTTTTGGATGTATATGACCAAGATGTGTATGATGGATGTAACGATAGGTGGGCACCAGCACCCCATGGATTCCTGACGGATAACGGCCTCGTGATTGACCGAGTAAGCGTGACAATCTGGATGCCTTCGAAAGAAAATGGAGGGAGGAGGCTCGGGATAGGGAAAAATTGAAATCACAAAGATTTTTATAATGTCCCAAAAGTTAAGAGCCGAGCGGGATTTTAAACCGCGACCTTCCCCTTGGTACGGGGCTGCGCTGACCGCTGCACCATCGGATCCTAATTACACTCGACGAATAACTCTTAAGGACTGTTCGGCACTAACGCGACCGTGGCTTCATCTACAGGTTTGACGCTACTAGTACCTTAGAAGTTGACTGTAACGTCAAATCCAAGAGGAAGGTCGCGAGCTCAAATCCCGCTCGGCTCTTAACTTTTGGGATAATATAAAAATCTTTGTGTTATGCCCTATAAAATCAATAAGAAGTTAAAACTTGAAATCTTTGGGGAAGGTTCCCCCAGCAGTGGGACGAAATAGGCTAGAAAATAATACTATGATGATAGCAATGGAACTTACCACATCGTCTTTGGAGTCACACTCGCAGTACACGTTGTTGACACTGGGCGGGTGGCTGTCCAGAGCACGAACCAGCTCCACGCCAATGCCTTGCTGGAACAACACAAACATGTTTAGAAAATGGTAAACATGCTAATATTTTTTTTTGTTTGTTTTGTTGTACAACTAAGTTGACAAACAAGCATACGGCCCACGTGATGGGAAGCGGTTACCGTAGCCTATGGACACCTGCAATACCTGTAATAGTCACCACCACCTGTAATAGTCGTATTTTTTGGTTTGCTTATAGTTACTTTTATGGCTACACGCACAGAACAAAGAAGATCCATGTGACCGGAAAAGTGTCACCAAAATACTTGAGCATGCTCCTTTCTCCATACAAATTCAAATGTTTTATCGGGAGCCGTAAAGTGAAAAATGCCTTGCAGCAGCGCAAGAATTACTTTCCGAACAAGTTAGGCGATAATATAAAAGATAGAAATACTTTTTTAACATCTTCCTTCCTGATAAGAAGAAGAAGTAGGCCTACCACAAGCTCTGTCTGGCTCTGTCTCTGGCTCTGGTTTTGAGTCTGTGTGAGTGCTCACCAGTGTATATACTGACTGTGATGTGTACCGTTTGTATGGGATTGGGAACCGACTTAGGTTCTACGATAATGCCGGTTTCGAGCACTGGCATTGTGTACATACATTTTTGGGCAGAAAAACTCATTGGTGCACGACTGGATTTGAACCCACGACCTTAGAACCGGAAGGCGGAGCCGCTACCGCTAGGCCACCAGCGCTCTCTACTACTCTAAGGCCTACTGACATAACTATATACCTACCTACTTATGTAATGACACGACCTCTTGCGGTTATCCATTAACACTCGATTGGTTTTGATTACTTTTATAGGTTAACCAAAGGTTAACAGGAAGAGATTTTTTTTTATTTATTGACCTTGCTGGTCTTCAAAATGTTGTCTAGGCGCCTGATCGAAGCGACGCGTGACCCAAGGGATTGAGTCTTGTCCTTCCACATCCACATCTGAGTCACCATTGGGTCATCTAGAACATTGCTGCCACCAACCCAAAGTCCTTCTCCGCTATTTTAAGGAGTTGTGCTGGCTGGGGTGAGGTTTGGCAGGGGGACAATGCACAATACAGCCCATCGCGGGACGTCAGTGCAGATCTTATTCCCCCAACACAATTAGAATTAGAATTAGAATTAGACCCAAGGGCTGATGGGTATCTGGCGCAGCGCATTCGCATTGCTATTCAGCGTGGCAATGCCGCCAGCGTCTTGGGGATGCTTCCGTCTGGCACTGATTTGGATCATTTGAGCTACCTCTAGATCGTTTGTCTCTCTCTCTCAACTCGACTGTTTCTTGTGTATTTTGTACATTTTGTAAATACCTAAAAAGCCGTAGTACGTTGCCTGTTCTTCTAGGCTTGGTCGCGTGGAACTGTCACATAGACTCACCTAGATTTAAAACGTTTCAAAGTGATCCTTATGATTCTGAATAAAGGAATTTTAATTTTGAATTGTACACGCTATAGTACAATCTTTAGGCGCCTCTAAAATAAAACCTATGACGTAAAAAACTTGAAATCTACAATTAGCATACACATTATCGATTGCTGTGTTTTTTTTTTAATGAGGATGATATCACAGACCTAATTAAACAAGGTTATTATGTTTAACACACTTTAGCCCAATGTTAACCAACTTAACCACCCGTTAAAATTACAAGTGAAGTTTAGAACAACTTGAGAAACCGACTTCATGGTCAAACTGCTTTGACGATTTAGCTAAAATTTCTACGAGACCAATCTGGAAAAACCATTCAGATTAAAAAAAAAATCAATTCGGTTCAAAAATGACGAAGCTATGCGATAACAAACATAAAAAAAATACAACTGAATTGAGAACCTCCTCTACTTTTATTGGAAGTCGGTTAAAAATAACGATAGTGTGGGTCTGGGATTTAATTAGTTCAGTGTCTGAGACAAGGCTACAAAAATGTGGAAATAACGAAAAATTTAGCAGGCACTGATTTGGATCATTTGAGCTATCTCTAGATCGTTTGTAACTCAACTGTTTGTTATGTATTTTGTACATTTTGTAAATACTTGACATGTCTTAAAGCTGTGTGAGTCTAGGTGCCAGTTCCACGCGACCAAGCCTAGAAGAACAGCCAACTAACTACAGCTTGGTTCCAACCGATTCCAACATTTTTTATATGATTCTTTTACAAAACAAAAATAATAATAATATAATAGCAGTGAAGTTCCAGTGTGGTACCACTTTACTTAGTGAGACGTATGCAATAATACAAAAGCAAGTTTCAAAGACAGTTTTAAAAACACACATTACAAAGTTTTGTTGTGTAATGTAAATGTTTTTAACCAACAGTTTTGATTATAATAACATTTATCTTTTGATGAACATTGGCGGTTATTACATTGTTTTTGTACGTTTGAGGTTAACCGCTGGTTAAACGTGATAAGGCAAGTACCATGGGAATATTTTAATTCAACACAATAATATGGCCAATAGTTATTTGATAAACAAGAGTGCAAAGTTGCTTTTTAACCGCGTGCTCAATTTTGATGACGGAGCAAGCGAAGGATTCTAAAAGTAGAAAAAAATAGAGTCGCAGTAGCGAGGGAATCACAAGAGCACGAGGTGAAAATCTTTGCTCTCGAGTGCAACACGTAACTTTTTATCCCAAGAAAATAGCGCGCGTAAAGCGAATTCAATATAAAGATATACACCAAAAAGGTTCTGAGGTTGAGTTTTTAACAAATTAAATACGATTGTATTGTATGATAAATTCAGCACCATGGATGTAGAAGTCCATAGGTAGGTATAATGATGTTTAGCTATGTCCACACTGTGCCTTTTTTTTGCTCATTGAGGGCATGCGTCATAGCGCAGTCAACAGCGCACGTGAGGCATGCCCTTAGCGCATGCGCGATGACAGTTGAAAACGACGCGCGCGCTGTGGTTCACATGATCCGACATCGGGTGGATTTCTGTGCCCTAAAGCGTTCAACAACAAGATGGCGGACGAAGAAAAGGATTTAACGTTGAAGTTTATTGAAGATTACAGAAACTTTCCACAACTTTGGGATCAAAATAATAAAATTTACACAAATAAAGTGAAAAGGAACGATGGTTTTTCTTGGTTCTTTTTTTTCTGGAATTTCTTATGGCCTACTTGGTCATAAGTCCTAAAGTCAAATTCCTGCTGCACGTATTCCAACAAGTAAAATATTCTCGTCACACATGTTTTCAAAAGGTTAACAGAACTACGAGTGAACTGGTGTTGCGTTCAATTAAGGCATTCAATTATTGAATGCGCTAAACGAAAGTTGAATTGAAAGATGGAGACGAAGGTTGAAGATGAAAAGGCACAGTGTGGACATAGCTTTTGGAGTTCACAAATATAGTGCACACGATGCCTCTACATTCAATTTTCTTTATCGGATAAAAACTGATTTTTACTCAGATATCGATGAGCAAAAATACTGTTTCCCTACGTGATAGTATCCTGATTTGACCGAAAATGTTCCCGATGGTTTTTAAGAAAACCGCCATCTTGTTTTTAAAGCCAGTGACAGCCGACTTTTATATTGACTCGACACTGGCAAAATTGATCCAAAATGGACAGATGCCATTAAATAAGAAAAAGAAGACTTCGTTTTGGGCTATACGGCGTTGAGACATGAGAATGGTCCATAATGCTGTCTTAAATGATCTACAGTAGGTAAATACAAAAAATCGGTATAAAGTCGGTTTACTGACGGTAGTTAAACGCGACAACGTCATAAGAAAATACACAGATGTCGAACGCTGCCGAACGCGGAGGCCGATTGTGCCTCTTTGTCGCTCGTTCCGCACTCTCGCTTGCACTTCAAGCATTAAATGGAACGCCACAGAGCGAGGTAACGCCGCATGAGTCATGTTTTTTCGTGCGTGCAGCCGGCTCCATCGAATTATAAGACGTTGTTTCGTCAAAAACATGTATGCTTATAGAGATATAGGTAATTGGGTTCCGTGCCAGACTAGTGAGGTTATTGGCACGCGAGGTACTGTTTAGAACACTGACATACCTACTCAATCAATGTCATTATACGGTTGATTTCATTACATTACATTGAAATTACATGCTATGGCTCAAGTTGATGGACGTAGGGCATGTAGGGCACGTTCTTATCGTGACTTTGACCTAAAGGTGATACTAGGGTGACGCTAACATTCTCAGAAAAAAAACCCTCTCACAAAGTCTAATTTATTTTATAAGTAATATTTACTTCTATTAAGCTCATAGGTCACTGACCTAACAAACCAAGAAAAAACCAATCAGCCGGTCAACGAACCTACAACTTTGATTTACTATAAAACACAAAAATGTTTTTGGCAACGCTCGAGACGAAAAATACCGTAACTCGCATTTTACGAAATTTATCCATTTTCTGAAACAATAAATTGTTAGTTATAACAATCAAGACGAGCGAGAGGGGATATACTTTTGGCATGTAGCCAAGTTTACGTTCACCGCCGCTGCTAAAATACAAACTGAATCTCTCACTGTTTTTCTTCAGCGTTTTCAGAACCTAAAGCAAATACATAATTTATATAAAAAAACTCATTGGCACGACTAAACTCGAACCAAAAGATCAGAAGAAATAAATTTTCCAAGAAAGATTCCCGATTTAAAAAAACTATTTCCTCGCACTGGTTTTCATAAAAATGGTGACACGAAGAATGAGATGTGTTTATAACAGAAGTTATAAGAATAATAGGGGGTAAAGTTTCATAAGGCCCGAGAAATATTAAAAATTTACTATGATAGTTAGCAACGTGGTTTGCTCTTAAGGGGCCTACGTAGGGAAAATTTTCATACAAACGTAATACCAAAATGATTACTAGTTTAGGCAGATTTTCACTATATTATTGTAATAACGGTATTTATATAGTATTTATCTAGGTTCCTGAACAGTTTTTATTTTAAATTAATTACCTCAAATGAAATAGTCACCAATCGCATTTTACACATTTTTTTCAATGAAAATTGTGATTGGCGTTAATTTCATTAGAGGTAAGTAATTTAAAATTAAAACTATTCAGGAACCTAGATAAATACTATACAAATACAATAATTACAATAATATAGTGAAAATCTGCTTAAATTAGTAATCATTTTGGTATTACGTTTGTATAAAAATTCGCGCTCCGCCGGCCCCTTAAGGGCTCGTCCTGTGTTTCGGTTTGAAGGGTGAGGGTGAAATTACTGGCACGTGAGGCTGTCATCTGTAGTTGATGGACGCAGGGCATCGCATCGTCAACACTTTCCTGACGTGCGTGACCTACAATGCATTGTTAAAGGCGACAGTTAGGCCATAATGTTTTCTCCATCAGCTAGTTGTATACCTCTATAACAAGGGTATTTATCGCGCATACAAAATAAACATGAAAATTATGAACTAGTTCTCACAGCTCAAAATATGTTCGTGACTCATACATTTCAGTGGTTACTAACATGATTTATATCACCGGAACTGATGCATGAATGAACCGAGGAAATCGCATTGGAAACTGTTTTTTACAAAGATAACATGCGTGTTTCTTAATATTTGTATCAATAGCAGAATTGAGATATTGTAGTAAGTTAGAAAGTTTGATGACTTGTATAAAATTGTGTGTTTTAAAATTAAAATAAAACAGTAAAATAATCTTCGAAAACAGTAATATATTAAATTTTGTTTAAATGAATACATTGGGATAAAACTTTTACGAAATCATTTTCTTGGCGTGAAAACTTGCCAGTGCCTTGGAGTGAAGAGCTTAACCATTTTTTGACATGGGAAAACCCCAATTAACTCGCGTCACTTTCACGTTACTGTCACATATTCGGCAAATACTGACAAACATCGCGAAATTCTGTCTGTTTTTGAAGTGACAACGTCTTATAATTCGATGGAGCCGGCTGCACGCACGAAAAAACATGACGCATGCGGCGTAACCTCGCTCTGAGGCGTTCCATTTAAGGCTTGAAGTGCAAGCGAGAGCGCGGAACGAGCGACAAAGAGGCACAATCGGCCTCCGCGTTCGGCAGCGTTCGACATCTGTGTATTTTTTATGACGTTGGCGTTGTCACGTTCAACTATCGTCAGTAAACCGACTTTACAGACAACCGATTCTTTTTTTTTATAAAATTTTACATAAATATGTCAAGTAAATGAGTGCGAATTTTTAAAAACTGTTTCTTAGTGAGAACCTCATCACTTCAACTCTCTCTCACCTCTCACTTCAACACCTGGTCGCGCTCGTTAGCAGCCTATACACCAACAACCACTCCTTCGTTCGTATCGACTCCGACTGTTCAAATGTGTTTGAGACGAAGAAAGGTGTCCGACAGGGCTGCATACTTTCGCCGCTGCTCTTCAATATATATGGAGAGTACATAATACGAAGAACACTAGAAAATTGGAATGGTGGGTTTGCCGTGGGTGGCAAAAGAATATCTAACCTTCGCTATGCTGATGATACGACCCTAATAACTACATCGATAGAGGATATGGAGGTACTTTTAAATCGTTTAAACATCGAGAGTGAGGCCATGGGACTGTCTATCAATAAAAGTAAGACAAAACTGATGATCGTTGACCGAGCCGGAATCCTCTCAGGCCCAAGTAGCTGCCAGGGCATTGCAGCGGTGAACAACTTCATTTACCTTGGTTCTTACATCAGCAGTGATGGCAGTTGTGTGCCCGAGATAAAACGTCGCATGGCCATGGGAAGGGACGCAATGACTCGGCTAAGTGGAATCTGGAAGAACCGAGGGATCTCTCGGAGGACAAAGATACGCTTGGTCCGGGCGTTGGTTTTTCCTATATTCTTATACGGCGTTGAGACATGGACCATCCTAGCTAGAGAGAGGAAAAGAATTGATGCGTTCGAGATGTGGTGCTGGAGGCGAATGTTGCGAGTACCCTGGACTGCAAAACGCACCAACGTATCAATTCTTACGCAACTAAAAGTTAAGGATAGGCTATCCACGATATGTCACCGCCGTATACTCTCCTATTTCGGCCATATAGCAAGGCGCGGCGACCAAAGCCTGGAAAAACTGGTTATCGTTGGGAACGTGGAAGGAAGACGGTCTCGCGGTAGATCCCCAACTAGGTGGACTGACCAGCTTAAAGAGAGGAACGTGGTGGGAAGAAGCCAGTTTTATGATGTGGTGAACATGGCTACAAATAGGACGCGCTGGAGGCAGGCCGTCCACTCTGTACAACAAGGACATCCTAGGGATCACGATCTTCAGTCATGAAGTGCCGACCACAGAGAGAGTCAGTGAGTGAATGGACTTTTCCTTTATAAATATAGATTATATTTCAACAGTGAACTTAAATAAGTTGACGGAACAGGTATGTAATTTTTATTTGTATAAATGGTCAATTTAAAGATAATTTATATTCAGTAAATTATAACAATATTCTAGTAAACGAAAGGTTATCGCTACAAGTGTCATTTGGATGTCAAACTAATGAGTAATACTTATAAATAGTGCTTACCTAATACCTATAATTTATAATAATTATACCCACAGAACAAGGTGGAATAACATAAAATGTATGAATATATGAAATACTAGCAGCCCGTCCCGGCTTCGCACGGGGTAGACAATATTGTTGTACATTATTTTGTTCTATCGCTAATAGTTTCGGCAGCGCATTCGACGAAAGACATTTTAAGACTCATTTTTCTACACCTTCGGTTACATTGTTCAAATTTTACCAAGGATCCCTAATTTTTTTCAAAATGAAATGTAGCCTATGTCAAATTGGAAGAATGTAGCATTCTATTTATTGGTGAAATAATTTTTTAAATCGGCCCAGTACTTTTTGAGCCTATTCATTGTTAATATTTAGGATCTTTGAACGCACTCATAGTATATGGTTATGTCACTGTCAGGGTGTCTATGACAGATAACTGTATTGCTGTCTCGCTCTCTCTTCTGTACCCTGCTCTCGCTTGACGACACGTATTTCACTGTATAATTAAATCTTATTTTATTTAACTAATCTTATAAACTAATTGACGAACATTAAGTGTCTTGTTTTTGTGAATAAAAACAGCTTCAATGGACCCTGCGTATTTTCATTGACTTTCCGGCTAGAATCAAGTTCCCGAAGGTTTTAAGTACCTATAGTGTCGAATTCCACTGACCAACCTCTAATAGGTTTTGGAAGCCCAGACGGCACAAGAAATCTTATTAACGACAACCGGGATATTCAAGAGATTCTTTCAAAAGCCGAAAGCATCGCAGGGTCGGAGACCGTGTGCATTTTGTATTGCGTGCGCGTGCCTCGTGCTGCTCGTCATGGCGACGTCTACACCGCCGACCGCAGGCGTGAGTATTGCTGCTGCTACTATGTCCACTGGCGGCTCCAACAACAACAATTCAGTGAATACTAGCTACAATGTTGATAAGCTCGAGGGTATGAGCAACTATAACACATGGAAATTTTGCATGAAAATGACATTAACCCTAGAAAATGTATGGTCTTGCACTCAAGGCATAGATGTTGAAGAATGGAAAGATCAGCGAGCCCTTGCCAGAATCTGCCTAGCAGTGAAACCACACTGTTATCAGTATGTTCATAACGCTAAAACGAGTCGAGAAGCATGGACGAACTTAGCCAAAGTTTTTGAAGACAAGGGCCTGTATCGTCGAGTTCTACTTCTACGACAACTGCATCGAGTCGAGTTATCTAAGTTTACATCGGTCACTGAGTATGTGGATGCAGTTATGACTCTCGTTCAGCAGCTGGCAGATATTGGAAAAGAAACCGAAGATGGTGAGATCGCAGAACTACTCCTCAGCGGACTACCAGAGAATTATGATCATCTTGTTTCCAGTCTTGAGACGGTGTGTTTAACAGGAAGTCTATCAAGTGAATTAGTACGATCCAGATTATTGCAAGAAGAATTCAGAAAGTCTGATTCAGGTACATCTGCAACAGCCTTTGTTTCAAGACAACAAATTAAAACCTGTACTTATTGTAAGAAGAAAGGCCATTTGAAGGCAAAGTGCTTCAAACTTCGGCGTGACAAGAAGAACAAAGAAGATGATGGAGAGAAATCTTTTGTCGCAACTGCTTTTCTTGCTAAGGACCAGGACTGGGTGATCGATTCAGGCTGTTCAAAGCACATGTGCAATAATAAAAGTTGGTTATCAAATTTTAAAGACTGTAAAAGTGAGATACAAATAGCAAACAATGAACAAATATCATGTTTGGGATCGGGTGAAGTATTATTGGAAACAGATGATATGGTTAGGAATATTGAAAATGTTTCTTTTGTACCTGAGTTATCAATTAACTTGCTGAGTGTTAGTAGGTTATGTGAGAAGGGTTTTACTGTAACATTTAACAACAAGGGTTGTCATATCTATGAAAATTGTGTTATCTCTGGCAATTCAATTTGTAAAGCCTATAGCAAAAATGGCATCTACAAATTATCTGGTAAAGCCCGTGTTCCAAGTTCATCGTCTACGTGCGGTTTGGTGGCGCATTCTTCGGCGCTCCTGCCTAAGCAGGAGGCAAAGAGTGCTAACGTGGCTGAGGTGCCGATTTATGTCTGGCACAGGAGGCTAGGCCATCTTGGAGTTGAAGGTATGCTAGCATTGAAGAATGGTGTGGCTAATGGTGTGTTGTTTCAGTTCAATCACAAGCAAGAGTTGCAAGACTGCATACCATGCATGGAAGGGAAAATGGCAGCTAAGCCGTTTCCAACCAAAAGTGATCACCGAGCAAGCCAGCCTTTGGAACTCATACACTCGGATGTCTGCGGCCCCATGCCTGTTGCAAGTTGGGGTGGCGCTAGATATCTGGTAACCTTCACGGACGACTTTACTAGGAAAAGCTTTGGCTACCTGCTTCAGAGGAAAAATGAGGTATTCTCTACTTTTATTGATTTTAAGTCACAAGTAGAAAAACAATTGGGTATTCCAATAAAAATACTACGTTCCGATAATGGGGGAGAATATTGTAATAGCAATTTTTCTGATTACTTCAAAAAGGAAGGGATTGTCCATCAGACCACTATTCCATATTGTCCTCAGGGAAATGGTGTTTCAGAGCGCCTTAATAGGACTCTCTTAGAAAAAGCGAGATGCATGCTACGAGGGGCAGGCCTGGAGGAGCGTTTTTGGGGTGAAGCAGTAATGACTGCTATTTATTTAAAAAATAGGTCCCCAACTACATCTTTATCTGGCCTTACTCCACAGGAGAAATGGACTGGATCAAGGCCAGATCTTAGTCATCTCCGTATATTCGGCTGTATTGCTTATTCACTTATCCCTGAGCAAAGAAGGAACAAGCTGGGTGCTAAAAGCAAAATGTATTTATTTGTGGGCTATAGCGAGACCTCTAAGGGCTATAGACTTGCAGACCCCGCTAACCCTACTAAGGTTATTATATCTAGGAATGTAGCATTTATAGAAAATAAATTCTATGAGACTGACAAAGATATTAATTCTAATAATTTTATGTTTTATGAATTGAATAATAATAATAAGTCTAGTCATCAGAATGAACTTAGTTCTAATATAAGTATTTTAGATTCTAGTACCAATGTTGAACTGAATGATGGTCAACCACATTCTAGTAACGATAGAGAAATAAATCCAAATATTATTGTATTAGATACTGAAACAAATAAATCTGTGATTTCAGATCAGGATGAGTACTACTGCACTGGCAGCGAGAACGAGGCTGGCTCTCCGTGTTCGCCGATCGTAGACGTACCCTGTGAGCGGGTGACGTCGCCGCATCTAGTGGCACCTCAAGGGGAAGCAGCTGTAGCCCCAGAGCCTTCGCCTTCGCGCTCTTCTGCTCGACCTGCTCGGTATACTCGTTCTAAGCGTCCATTGAGGTATGAAGAATATGAAACTGATTTCTCTCTCATGGCACATCATGCACTTCCAGGCGATCCTCACACGTATGAGGAAGCCGTGTCTTGTGCTGAGGGTCAACATTGGCAATCTGCCATGCAATGCGAATATAATTCGCTCATTGCAAACAATGTGTGGGAAATAGTCGACAGGCCACCAAATAGAAAAGTCATCAAATGTAAATGGGTCTATAAACGTAAACATGATGCCTCAGGCAAGTTCGATAGATTTAAGGCTCGATTGGTCGCCAGAGGTTTCACACAAGTTAGAGGCATAGATTACAATGAAACCTTCTCTCCTGTAGTTAGACATAGCACTATGAGAATCTTATTTAGTTTGGCTAATGAGCTAGATTTAAGCATAGATCATGTGGATGTAACTACTGCATTTCTTAATGGAAAATTGGATGAAACCATCTATATGGAACAACCTCCAGGTTTTTCCAATAATGATATTAGTAAAGTTTGTCTTTTATCAAAAGGCATTTATGGCCTTAAACAAGCAAGCAGAATATGGAATGAAAAAGTTCATACATTATTATCTGAAAATGGTTATAAACAGAGTAAATGTGAGCCATGTGTTTATATTAAGAAAGAAGGTAATAATCTCATAATTATAGCTTTGTATGTCGACGATTTCTACATATTTTATAGCTGTGATAAAAACGAATTATTGCCTATACTAGAAAATAGTTTTAGTATTAAAAACCTAGGTTCAGTTACAAACTGTTTAGGTATGAATGTATATAGAGACAGGATTAAGCATGTCATAAAACTTGACCAGTCCGAATATATTAATAAATTGTTAATTAAATTTGGCATGGATAAATGTAAACCAGTGTCTACTCCCATGGTACCTAATTGTAAATTAGAAGTAAGTGAGAGTGAACACCCTGATGACTATATGTATAGCTATAGAGAACTTCTTGGTAGCTTAATGTATCTATCTGTGTGCACTAGACCTGATATTGCTTTTTCATGTAGTCAACTAAGCCAGTTTAGCAACAATTTTAATAGGACTCATTGGTTAGCTTTGAAGCGCATCCTGAGATATTTAGGAGGCACAATAAATTATTGTCTATGTTTTAATAGGTCTGATAATTTAAGTATAACGGCCTTCTCTGATGCTGATTGGGCTAACGACCTAGTGGATCGTAAGTCTTATACGGGGTTTGTAGTCAAGCTTGGTTGCAATAATGTCAGTTGGGAATCTCGTAAACAGCGTTGTGTAGCTTTATCAAGTACAGAAGCTGAGTATCTATCTATTTCTGATGTATGTAAAGATCTCTGTTTTATTAGGAATTTTTTGTCAGAAATTGTAACTAAAGATATTCCAATAACATTGTTTAATGACAATCAAAGTGCACACAAGCTTCTTGAATGTAAAGAATATTGTCACAAGAGAACGAAGCACATAGATCTTCGTTATCACTATGTCAAAGATCTGGTTAGGAAGAATTTCTTAATTGTTAAATATCTACCTTCTGATCAAATGATAGCTGATGTACTAACAAAAGCGTTAGGTGGATGTAAACATAAATTGTTTACACATGAAATGAATGTGATCCCTAAGTAGACGTAGGTGTTACCTTTATATTATATTCATATAATTGTGGATTGTTCTGTATCCACCTACTACCTATATACTATATTAATATAGCTCTACAAAATAATTGCTGAAAAATGTATGTAGAGTCTAAAAATTGCATGTTGCACGTAGAGTCGTAGAGCATGAATTGTATTGTTATGGTAGAGTCTCAAATTAAGATTTCTTGTGAAATGTATTCTGTTTGAGTCGCTCAAAGTCCTAAGGGGAAGTGTTAATATTTAGGATCTTTGAACGCACTCATAGTATATGGTTATGTCACTGTCAGGGTGTCTATGACAGATAACTGTATTGCTGTCTCGCTCTCTCTTCTGTACCCTGCTCTCGCTTGACGACACGTATTTCACTGTATAATTAAATCTTATTTTATTTAACTAATCTTATAAACTAATTGACGAACATTAAGTGTCTTGTTTTTGTGAATAAAAACAGCTTCAATGGACCCTGCGTATTTTCATTGACTTTCCGGCTAGAATCAAGTTCCCGAAGGTTTTAAGTACCTATAGTGTCGAATTCCACTGACCAACCTCTAATATTCATTACAAACATACAAAAATAGGTACAAATCTTTCCTCTTTATATTATAAGTATAGAAATGGCCTTATTAAAATATGATATAAATTAGGTAGTTTACTTAAAGCAATTATTAATTTTAAACTACATTTATATGTATGGATGAAATAATTTATTATTTAAGTTTGTGTATGTACTTATGGATCCGTAACTTGACCTTGTCATACGAACAAAATAAATCACAAGGAAAAAAGACATAAAAACATATTATTGAACTTACTATTGCTTGAAAACTTCTACAGTCAGTATATTCAAGTTATTTGTCAGTTATGAGCGCATCGTGCGAAAATTTGAGATTTAAAAAAAAAAATTCATAACTAAATAACTAAGTGACATTTTAAAAATCGCAAAAGGACATTGTAGACTATACATTTGAGATTAATTCGAATTTAAGTGTGGTAAAAAAATATACTATTTAACATGACATTCTATTTAACGCTAATGAAAATCGTATGTCAGCGTTAAATAGAATGTCATGTTAAATAGTATATTTTCGAATTAATCTCAAATGTATAGTCTACAATTAGTCCTTTTGCGATTTTTAAAATGTCACTTAGTTATTTAGTTATGAATTTTTTTTTTTAAATCTCAAATTTTCGGACGATGTGCTCTTAAGAGCCAATGGTGTTATTGGTTAAAGCGTCACCGTATCAAAAGGAAGGTCGTGGGTTTGGAACCCACTTGGTTTATATTCATACTGCCTTTGGGAAATACGGCTGGCAAAAAATATAGCAGAAAATAAAAGATTAACAACTGACTCACGCAAAAAAACTTTTTTGGAAATGATCCAAAAGTATAACAACGCGCTTTACCTGACTTTATGTCTAGACAATTTATATACTTTTATAGACTATTTTCTTCGTTTTGGCCATCTTTTTATTTTATGATTACACGAGCTGGTATGACCGCTATTTTTTTTGTAAAAACTTTTGTCTTGAGTGTTTACGTAGAAGTTCAATAGATGGCGTTCTCCGTGACACTAACTCGTGATTTCGACTACTCGGCAACAGATGGCGCTAAAATTTTTAGTTATTAAAATAACTTCTCTCCTGAGTCTTTTCTGAAAATGAATCCTAACCAGATCAATTTATCGCCCCCAAATCCCTCTGTATACTTAATTTCATGAAAATCGTTGGCGCAGTTTCAGAGATCCTGAATATATGTATACATATATAAATATATATACAAGATTTTCTCGTTTAAAGGTATAAGATAAGATAAGATTGATGGTTGTTCTCTGCAGGGTTTTATAATATCCAGATTAAAATAAAAATTTACATCCCCCGGGGGGATTGAACCCACATCCTATAATAACGCAGAAGCAGAGCTACTACCAACTTAGCTATAAGAGGCCTATTAAAATTTTTTGCAGGATCAAAAATAGACCATAATAACCTCATGCAAGCAGTAACTAAGACAGAACCAGTGACTCAACAACCGGACATTGAACCCACGCCACATCAAAACATTGCCAAACATCGAATCACTACAAAAATAGACAAAATATTATTCACATGATTTGAAATAGATGGGTGAGGTATGATGTCAGTCTGACGTATGACGTCACACGTGTGATGTCATCGTCTGTCAGACAGAACGACTCGCTCCACCCGTTTTAAAAATAAGTTAGGGCTGTCAAAACATCTTACATTGTGAACTGTTGGTGTCTATTCTATCACGTGAAGTATTAAGAATTACTAAGGGTCTGTCCTTATCAAACAAAAGAAAACATAAAAACATAAGAACGAGACATATAGAGAGATCAAAACCAAAAGAGGGCCTCTTAATATTATTTTCCAGAAAATTAAAATCATTAATAATATTTTATTTTTAAGTTGTAACACCAGACACTAAAATATATTATTTTTCAACAGGTATGCATAAAAACAAGTTGAAACCAATTAAGTACTAATAAATCATTTTTGTGAGCTATTAACCTTATTATGATAATCTATGCAATGGCATAAGATTATCATAAAAATTAAAAACTTACATAAATTATGTCATTCAGACAGCCCTATCAAACAAAATATCTTCAAAAATATAGGTTTGTTTATTTACTTAGGTCAATTGAAAGACAAGACTCAAATATATGCCACGTTAAAACTTAGTATTATAATAATTTTTACATCGTTAAAGCATACAACAAGCTTTATACCATAATGCTAATTATAATTTTAACCAACAATTTGAATTATCCCACAAGGACAACGTACTTTGTGAATACCTACGATCTACTCTATCAGAAACTTAAAACATGGGGATTTGCCGAGGGGGTTTGAGCGCACCTCTATCACTTAAACTATGACTGATAATATATTCAAGAAGGTCTGTAGTCTGTATATTATTAGACTTTCGTAATGTGTCATTAATTTTATGACACTGACAGTTATGGCCCCGGCAGAATAAAATTGCGCCTATTGCGTTACCTATGGCTACAGCAGTGGACATTATGTGACTAGGTTCTAGTTTTTAGGTTAATTGCTGCACACATTCATTGGTACGCTATTATTACTTTCTCCTATGTTTTCTTCAGCACTCTATCGACCTATTTTCTCATTACGATATTTGCTCTGATATTTTGGGTTCCATACCCAAGGGGTAAAACGGGAGCCTATTCTAACCCTCTGCAATCCGTCTGTCTGTTTCTCTGTCAGTCCGTCTGTCACCAGGCTATATCTCACGAACCATGATAGTTAGATAGTTATTTTTTTTACAGATGATGTGTTTCTGATGCCGCTATAACAACAAATAGGTACTAAAAAACAGAATAAAATACCTATCCAACAAACGTGTTTTTTGCCGATTTTATAGACTTACGGAACCCTTCGTGCGCGAGTCTTACTCGCACTTGGCCGATTTTAGTATTATGAGCAGTGTACGATGAATACTCCACAACAATAGAAACTCTCATCTTCAACTGAACTCAGATCTTCAAGCACTCAATTTTTATTTGAGGAACTTAATTTCGTTTATTTATTTCCAGCCATAACACATCTTATCCCAAGGTCTTCTCGTAACATCCTTGTTACGAAAAAGTAATCTTAAATTATCTTATTCGTCGCGCTATCTCTATGGTAGTGTCAATCAAATATTACATTGATTATGACTTTTTTTAACCGTCTTAAAAAATAAAAATTAGGTTCTCAATTCAGTGGTTTTTTTTATATTGGCGTACTGGCAATTGGCTTACGCATAAACTCTTCAATTATAAGCCTATTTGAAAAATTATTGGAATGTTATTAGAGATTGACCATGTCATTCCTGTGGATAAGGCCGACTAAGCTGTCAGGATGGTATAGGTGCTAAGCAAGCCTATTCCATCTAAAAAAAACCTTGTCCCAGGCACTATAGCGTCCCGATTAAGGCTCGTGTAATCACCAGTTACCTCTGACGCTATTTATATCATCTACAACTACAATAGTTGCAAAGGCATGTTTTTATTAAAGATTGGTCCAATAGAAATTTCATCAAAATCAGTCAAGTTTTTAAACTTTAACTGTGGAATACAAACCCAAGTCTATTTTCTCACCTTTCCCATGACAGTAAAGAAAGAGGTAGCCCTGACATTCAATATCTGTGCCAACAGACACGGCCGAGTCACGCCTGAATGACATAATTATCACGAAAATTGTGTACCTTTTATTATTTCAATTACCCAAAGGGTGAATTCGGTTGTGCCATGTCAAAAGTGATGACCCTGACAATTGGTAGAATGGCGGAGTGAAAGGTGAACTGTCAATGTCAAATCATGTATGTGTTGTATGTTTTGGAAGATAATGTCAAAGTCAGAAGGTTTGTGCGTTTATTACTAGTTGTTGCCCTGAGAAAAGAACACTAGATTAAAGCAGAGTACCTACTGCTAGATTATTAGTTGGCACTGCTCAGTGGTATAGCTACTAAAGATTTTTTGCAACGGCTAAATACTTGCGCTGTTATTCATTATGGTCGATTAAAGGCATCATTGGCTAAAATGATTGATATGTCTGTTGCCTTGTGTATGTTGTTATTGTTTTTTCGTTGGCATAAAAGTGATAGTGACGAGCATAAACTTTGCTTAGTTTGGGGCTAGAAAGTGTTGTGTGGATTGTCCATGAATATTTATTAATTATTATTATATTTTATAGAGCCTATTAAACCAGAGCTAGAGACAAGAGCATTGGGCCTCTTTTGTAAAGACAATGGCGATATAAGTACATACTTTAATGAAGACTAGCAGCCCGTCCCGGCTTCGCACGGGGTAGACAATATTGTTGTGTATTATTTTGTTCTATCGCTAATAGTTTCGGCAGCTCATTCGACGAAAGACATTTTAAGACTCATTTTTCTATACCTTCGGTTACATTGTTCAAATTCTACCAAGGATCCCTAATTTTTTGAAAATGAAATGTAGCCTATGTCAAATTGGAAGAATGTAGCATTCTATTGGTGAAAGATTTTTTAAATCGGCCCAGTACTTTTTGAGCCTATTCATTACAAACATACAAACATACAAAAATAGGTACAAATCTTTCCTCTGTATAATATTAGTGTAGAAAATCCTAGAGAGATCTTTAGTTTGGTACTTATCTACAAGTAGGTTAGGTACATATTGATTTAACACGCAACTTCACGCAAACAGCATCAAGCTGAGTAAGGACCATTTTGGCTCATTATCAGTAGTAAATAAGCACAATTACTTTTTAAAATTAGAACATAAGTCTTATGTCATAAGATTATTGTGTGTACTCGTTTCTGTGATTCTATAAGTGTTCAATGTTTTTTAGGGTTCCGTAGCCAAATGGCAAAAACGAAACCCTTATAGATTTTTCTTTTTTGATTTCTGTGTAACCGTATTAACCTGTATGGCTCTGTCTACCACAAGCTCTGTATGGCTCTGTCTCTGGCTCTGGTTTTTAGTCTGTGTGAGTGCTCACCAGTGTATTATACTGAGTGTGTAACGTTTTGACTTATAGTCTTTATTCTGAGGTTTCGACGTAGAATTTCTTTAGACAGCACTCATACAGACTCAAAACCAGAGATCTGTCTCTGGCTAGAACCAGACAGAGTTTATGGTAGGCTTACGTATTCGTTGTTCTTTTTTTCTGGGTTTTTGAAGGCAAATAAAAAGTAATGTAATCTACTATGTATCTTAGATCCGCATTCATTAGTATCCTAGCTACACAGAAGCAAGTAACTCATTTAATTTGGTCGAATGATGTAAAAACCTTAGCTTCCAGAATAGACGTTACGGTTATAAGAGCCAGCTAAAGGCCCTCACCCGCAGCCATAAAAGCTACTGAAGACGATCGATGATAGACTGGTTTTATTGACACTGGCGCCAACTATGACCTACAAGTAGGCTAGAAAGTAGATTCAGTGTCTGTCATTTTGGGAAGTTACATAGCTTTTTCATTTAATAGTACATTGTTCACCGAGAGGAGAAAGTGACCGATTACCGTTGAGGGTGTCGTTTGAAGCCCGAGCCGTAGGCGAGGGCTTTAAAACACCCGAGATCGGGAATCGCAGTTTCTCTCGAGTGATACATAGTGCTTTATACTACACCTACAAGGAAAATAAATTCTACGAAAACTGAATCCTCAAACAAACACACAAATTGGAAATGGCGTCTGTAATTTTCACATGTTCTTTTTTCAAATTGTTTATCCTGCCGCCGCAGGGTCGCACTGCCAGCCCGACACCATCCAACACACAGCTAGTGGCCAGTGTCATTTTGCGAACTTTGAGATAAAAACTCACTGTAAAAACTTTTTGGCTTTTGACATTTAGGTTACCGGTGCATAGTCTTACCCAAAATTAAGAAAGAAAAACCACGTAAGAAATGGATTTTCATACACTTTTCTCTCCCGCTCAGATGCGTTTTCTCCCCGCATAATATTTGTTCGATATGCAATGACGTACTTTCTACCGTAAATTTGATAAAGTATCAAGGTACTTTCCAAGCAGGTGTAGTATAAATGTTTTTTTAGTTTTGCTGTGTAATTTCGGTGGTGTTTTAACCAACATTACTTGAGGTCTTAGCTCAAAGTGTTAGTATTTGGAATGAAAGTGTATTATGTGATATTCTGATTTGATTATAAAGGTTTCTGATGGTTTTGAAAAAAAAACGGCCACCATTTGTTTTCAAAGCCAGTTATGGCCGACTTGTCTATTGACTGACTTTACATGACTGAAAACTATTTTATTTATGCAATAATATATCCTCGCTCGACACTGGCAAAATTCATCCAAAATGGACAGATGCTATAATTAAGAACTTTTTTTAATATTAGTTCAAAAAAAGTAATCAAATAACAAATACCTAACTCAAAACAAATTTGTATTAATAGAAACTCATAACTTTTGTTTTGTTCTCAATAAAACTTGGAAGATTTGAAAATTTTACAGAAACAAGAATTAATGAGGCAACAAAACCTAATAAAAGTTTTTAGTTACACAAAAAGACGAACTAGTTTCATGATTAATGGTATCTGCATTGCTTCCGCATGGAGCAACCTAATTTCTTTCCCAAAGCGACGAAACTATCACGTTATTCGCGACAAGTTTGCAACAGTAAAATTGTGTAGAAATCCCTAATGTCAAAAGCAATCCAAGGACGATTTTGATAGTAGTAGAGCTCTTTGTGAAGGGCTCGTCCGGAGAAGTAAGAGGGTAGGCCTATGCCTAGCAGTGGACTTCTCAAGCTTATGATGAATTTTGAAAGGTTAGCCTGCGGAAAAACACCATGCCTATTTCTGACGTGAAGCAGCATTGTTTTTTTTTTTTTTTTTTTTTTTTCTGCCATCTCGAAATGGCACTAACTTAAAATAACCTGTTGCTATTATAATGCAACAACATTTGATCTAAATCTATTATTATCTAAATAATAATAGAAGCAGCATTGTTGTGTTTCGGTTTGGTGCCGGTGAAATTACTGGCATGCGACGCTGAACATCTGTATGCCTCAAATTGATGGACGCAGAGTGGTGCATCGTAGGGCACGCTCCTGACGTGCGTGACCTACGAGGCAATGCTTTGTTGTAGGCGATGGTTACCACTTAACATCAGGCGACCCATAAGCTTGTTCCATCTGCTAGTTGTTTAAAAAAATCGAATATCAAGAGATATCCATAAAAAGTTTTCCGTCTTTAGAGCCTTTATGGTAGTGGCGCTAGCATCGACATATTAAATGAGTTATGTGGAAGAGGGTATAATTTTCTTGGCGTATTATTATAGGGCAGTATGATCGCTTAGCGACAAAACCCTTTAAATGAAAAGAGTTAATAGAGGTATTTTTTTTAAAACATACACAACTAATCATAATAAGGTCGTCGCCTTCTATCGCTGTCGCTACTGCTGGTTTTTACGTAATAGCTAACCTATTACGTCTGTTCAGCGCCTTTATGATCAAAATCCTGAAATTTGCATTTCAGGCGAAATGCTAATTTAGTTTACGCTCGTAACTTAAAGTTTTCAGAAAACGGTAACCTACTTCATCTACCTATACTATTACTAATATTATAAAGAGGAAAGATTTGTACCTATTTTTGTATGTTTGTAATGAATAGGCTCAAAAAGTACTGGGCCGATTTAAAAAATTATTTCACCAATAGAATGCTACATTCTTCCAATTTGACATAGGCTACATTTCATTTTGAAAAAAATTAGGGATCCTTGGTAAAATTTGAACAATGTAACCGAAGGTGTAGAAAAATGAGTCTTAAAATGTCTTTCGTCGAATGCGCTGCCGAAACTATTAGCGATAGAACAAAATAATGTACAACAATATTGTGTACCCCGTGCGAAGCCGGGACAGGCTGCTAGTTTTATTATATACTAATAGTTCTATGGCAGGATTATTAAATCTAGAATAGATACCTAGATATCTAAATAGATTGCCGTAAAATCTGCATTAAATCTCTTTTCATTTTTAGGGTTCCGTAGCCAAATGGCAAAAACGGAACCCTTATAGATTCGTCATGTCTGTCTGTCTGTCTGTCTGTCTGTCCGTCCGTATGTCACAGCCATTTTTCTCCGAAACCGTAAGAGCTAGACTGATGAAACTTGGCAAGTAGATGTATTCTGTGAACCGCATTAAGATTTTTACACAAAAATAGAAAAAAAACTATAAATTTTGGGGGTCCCCCATACTTGAAACTGAAACTCAAAAAAAATTTTTTCATCAAACCCATACGTGTGGGGTATCTATGAAAAGGTCTTCAAAAATGATGTTGAGGTTTCTAATATTGTTTTTTTCTAAACTGAATAGTTTGCGCGAGAGACGCTTCCAAAGTGGAAAAAAGTTGGTCCCCCCCCCTCTAACTTCTAAAATAAGTGACTGATAAAGCTAAAAAAAATATATGTTGTACATTACTATGGAAACTTCCAACGATATTTGGTTTGAACGAGATCTAGTCAGTAGTTTTTTTTTTATACGTCATAAACCGCAATTTACCTTTCGACGAACTACTAGAACATCTAGAACTCTATGTTATATTACTTACTGCTACGGAACCCTTCATGGGCGAGTCCGACTCGCACTTGGCCGCTTTTTTATAATCTGGCAATAACAATATTATATACAGGGTTATTCATTATTAGCTGCAAATACTCAGGAATTAGGTTCAACAAATAGAATAAAAAATATTTATGAAATTATTTTTTTTAAATTTGATCAAAAATTTTTCAAGTTTTTGTATCAAAATTTTATTTTTATTAATTTCTTTACGGCTATTGCATAATGATTGCCACGGAGAACAGGACGATGACCCACCCAGGCGGTGACTGAACGCAGAGTGTCACTCACGGCGCGCGGGCGCGGATCAAAGGTCAAAATAGGTCAGGCGCCAATGATTCCTTCATCGATTTTCTCGGGATTTTCATAACAAAACTTAAAAAAAATCATTTCATAAATATTTTTTATTTTATTTGTTGAACCTAATTCCTGAGTATTTGCAGCTAATAATGAATAACCCTGTACATATATTCTTTTTATTCCCAGATTATCAAAATTAATAATATTCGTAATAAATTAAGATACAATAAAAGCAATAGAAACTACAATAAAGACTCCTGAAAAAACTTCAGAGCTCTTTGCGTGTGGCTCGTCAAGGTACTTTTTTGACGTGCGTGATAGTTACCACTTAACCTCAGGTGCCTATGCTTGTTCCCATTAACTAGTTGCATAAAAATAGATGTTAAGGACCGATTCCACGAATTAATAATCAGCCGATCAAATATTTGACAGCTCTTTATCGATAAACAGCTGTCAAATATTTGATCAATCGATTAGAGCGTAAGATAACTTTGTGTCGAAACGTATGACATATTCTGAAACATATACATATTGGCTTATTAAAACATACATAATTATGCATATTTCGTTACTGTTGGCACCCTTTTAGAACATAAGATTATTGCGTAGACTCGTCTCTATTAGTCTATTAAGTGTTCAATGTTTTTTATTTTTTTATTTTTGTGTAGCCTATGTATTTGTTCTTCTTTTTCGGTTGAGAGCCAAATTAAAGTTATCTATCTATATTTATTTTAAAAGCCTTTATAGAATGTCACTATGGTTTTCTATGATGCACGTAATTACCCATACCACGAGTTACAAATTGCATCATATGTTTGCCAAAATAGTAAAACTATTTGCAGACCGAACGCAACAGAATTGTTTATTTTGTGTTTAAATTTAGAATTGTTACTGCCTGCGCTTTTTTTCACATTATTTCTGGAAGTCGCAAACAATCATACTAGGTACCCAGGAACGGTACTTTTCATGGAAAGATTTGTTTTTTTACATCATAAATACCTACTCAGTAAGTAGGGTTTACTGCTGTGCAAAGAGGCTGTTGCAACTCAATGCATTGTAAATGCGTTCCATTTTCAAATCACTTTTACGTCATACTAATTATGCTTGATAATAATATGTTGCAGTTCATATCAAGCTATGCAAAACTCCTTGGTGAAACAATCTGATAGGGGAACTTTTTACTGAATTAAAAATCAATGGTTTGCGACTGTCATGCATGCCTTGTACCAAATAATATTTAGTAGTATGACAGGTTTATTTGATTACATAATTTATGCGTGGTTTTTTTCTTTATTATATTTTATTAAAATGTCCAATCTCTTATGATTTATTTCCTTGTTACCGCCTAACTACATTATAATTCTGTTTTAGGCCATCATCAATGAATAAAACTCGTATGTTCACATTTTTCAACGTTTTCTAACAAATAATCACGTGTTCTGAACCCGCAAAAAACTTCTTAGCGGAAAATAGGCATTACGGGAATGTCAACAGGAGTGAAAACAGGAACAATTACGTGTGTAAATCCTAAGTATTTAGCATCCAGTATATTTATTGCTTTGTTATGCATATAAATTAACCAGTGTCAGATCTTAGGACTAGATTTTGAATCAATACATAATTTACCCTGTAAAGGTGTTGCAGTCTATTCTAAGCGGACCAATATCCCTCCCTTCCCTGGCTGCCTACTGGCGGAAAGACCCCGACTTTTAGCGAAGTTTTTCGATCTTTACCGAAGAGGTGTCTGTCACGTGACGGTGACGGTAACATGGGTTTATTGGTTTTTCCCCCCCTCTAAAAATGCTTAACGATTTCACTTCATAAATATCTATAAAAGAACTAATAATGAGGAAGTTAACAAAAATATTTTAAACTAACATCGTTCTACAAATAGATGACTGAAAGAATTCTTCGTGGCTTTTCCTTTGCGAAAATAAAACGTTTTACATCGAAATAAGTATCATAATAGCGTGTTTTTAGTGGGTTACAGGAAATGAGAGAGACAAAAGATTTGCTACTCTTCTGACTCACTGGGTTTAACCTTGGCAGGTAAATTTAATGAGAGAATTAGGTTAATTATCGTAACTTCGTTAAATTTACGGGTGCGAATTAGTTTTTTGGAATGATACATGAAAAAATAAGAACAAGCCTGCACTTAAGAACGTTTTAAAGTGATCCTTGTGATTCTACTAAAAAAGGTACCTACTTACCGTTTTAGTTGCAATAAAAAATTACAACAATTAAATATTTTGGCGGTCTTTCTAACTTCGTAATAAATACTGCACTCATTTTGTCTACTTAATTTCAAATTTTGATCAATCGCAGTTAATAGTCAACATATCGCCTAGATGTGGCCGTACCTTAAGTTAATTAACCTGTATTAACAAATTAACAAAAGTAGTAATAATGCTATCTAGATTAGTAGAACTATTAGATGATTATTTAGTTCAATCTTCATCCTAATTGGCTCAGTCAATTAAACCAGACAATAAGTAACAAATAAGACAGTACGTCTTTCACAAGCTCTGTCTGACTCTGTCTCTGGCTCTCTTTTTGAGTCTGTGTGAGTGCTCATCAGGGTATTAAACTGTGTGTGTGACGTTTCGACGTAGGATTTATTTAGTCAACACTCACACAGACTCAAAACCAGAGCCAGACAGAGCTTGTGGTAAACCTACAGGGTGATTAAACCACAGACATATTTAATTTTTTAGTAGCATTAGTTTCTCTACATATGGATCAAAGCAAGCTAAAAACTATATTGTTGCTCTAACTGACTTAAAAAATGGACAATAGAAAATGGGTACCTAAGCTTTTTTTTTCATACTGACTAATTGATGGAAAAAGTATAAGTATCCAAAATAAAAATCAAATGTGTATTTATTCAGTAGGATTGCAAGGATCATTTTGAAACGTCCTAAAGCTAGGCGAGTCTAGGTGCCAGTTCCACGCGACCAAGCCGACGCAAGAACAGGCAACAAACTACGGCTCGGTTCCTACCGTTTTTTTATATGTTGATATTATTATGACCATCGCCTATAACAAAGCATGGCCTGATAGGTCACGCACGTCACAAACGTGCCCTACGATGCCCTTAGAAGATAATTAATCTGTGTGTGTGTAAGCCACAGACTAATAAGAGATACTACGGTAAGCATCTGCTATCTCTTACCACCAGGTAATGACAGACAGTGACAGAGCATAACCTAAGTAACGTTTGCAAGCGTTTGTTTGGTTCCTCTCTAGGACATTTCTACGTCAGTCGACCTCGACAGTCAAACTAGTGAATCTGCTTGCTACGGGCGAAGCAAGCCCAGTTTGTTTTTTTTTAGGAAATGTTCTAAGGCCCGTATTTAGAACAGTGCTTGAGTCTGAGTCGAGCCTCAAGCATAGATTTTTGTCATTTTTCAATGAAGAACTGTCAAAAAATCTCTGCTTGAGAGAGCTTGATGCTCGAGCACTGTTTTTAAATACGTAAAAAACATCTTCCTAGTGCAAAAATGTCCTAATTACGTTCAGTGCTATACATGCATGCTTGTATTTTTCTTATTGCTTTTCGATCACGTCATCATGACAGTTTTATATCAGTCACCTGTCAGTCTGCTATAGATACATTCGCCAATGCAAACTTTAAAACAACAACAATAAAGCTCAAAATCTCACCTCCTCCACGGATTTCTTCGAAAACTCGTTCATGGACACAATCCATTGCTGCACAAGCTCATTCACAATCACCAAATCGTTATATAACCACGTCAGTAGATCGTTCACCCATTGCACTGACGGGGCATCCGGGCCCAGGCATGTCGGGATCGCTATAGACTGATGCTTCTTCGGATTGAGCGCTTCAGGACCTGGTGACATCCGACCTAACCGTTTCTTGTTCGGAGGCGTCGGAGGAACGAAGGAAGAAGGCTTTGAAGCCTTCAAACTAGCACTCTTAACCTTAGCACTGGTCGCCAAAACACTATCAGCACTTGCGACTATTTCGTTCGTAGGTTTTTTCGGTTCATCGATCGTTTTGGGTACATCAGTGGTTTTAACAAATCTCCCGTACGCCCATTTCGCGATCCCCAGCAGAACTAGTGAGAACAGGATCCAGATGAAGACCAGCATGACTAGATTGTCCATGGCTGTGTCCATATAATCGAAGCTGCAGATCAAATCGTCAACTGCTTCGGCCAAGTCCGCCATAGTTGTCCATGCTTGCCACCATTTGGGCGCGTGTGGAGTCGCCGGCTCGCTGTGTACTACTGAGCTTGCCATCTGTCTGTCTATTTTTGTACGATTTATTTCGGGAAACCAGCTCGGTCTCGCTTCAGTTTACGAGACGCGTTCAGAATTCATGAGGAAACCGCAGATCGCTAAGAAAATTAGTTTTGCGTCTCTATCGTGCAATTCAAATCTTTTAGAATGCGTTCAGTGTTCAAAAGAAAACTTGTGAGGATTATACAGACTTTAAAATCATGCAGTTAATCATTTGCAAGAAATAGTAAGAAACTATATTTTAGTGCGTTTAAGATTTGGATTTGAAAGTGCGTTCAATTTTCAAGAAATTTGGAGGGAAAATTTAAGCTTCGTTCATTCACTCAATCATGAATTCGTTCGTTCGAGTTAATTCGTGGTTTAGCTCTGCGTGTGCTCTGTTCGAGTCACCATGTCGACACCCTGAAACAAAGGAAATAAACTTGAGTTACTACACTTGATCCAGTATTCGGTATATTTTAGTAGTAGTAGACCTCTTTGTGAAGGTGGTAGTACTTCCCCGGGCTTGTCCGGGGAAGTACTACCACCATGCCTATTTCTGCAGTGAAGCAGCGTCGCTGTGTTTCGGTTTGAAGGGTGTGGGTGCCGGTGAAATTACTGGCACGTGAGGCTGAACATCTGTATGCCTCAAGTTGATGGACGCAGGGCAGTGTTCATGAATAGAATACATCGATAGAATACATCGTAACAATATTGTAACTGTGAGCTAAGAATAAATAAATAAACATAAAAAAGATTTTTATTATGTCTCTCGTCGATTCAACTGAATGCAACTTCGGTTATCGAGCAGCTAAGTAGTTGACTGTAACGTCAAACCTGTAGGTGGAACCACGGTCGCGTTAGTGCCGAACAGTCTCTAAGGTCCAATTTCACCGTTAAACGCGTTTAACTAAACTCGTTTATATGTACGTACACAAAAGAAATGCAACGACATTGACAGGTCTTTAAGCGCGTTTAGAGAAAAGTGTACCAACTGAATGCTTAAGCGAGTTTAAACGTCAGTAGAACGCGTTCAATTTCAACGGTGAAATTGGACCTAAGAGTTATTCGTCGAGTGTGATTAGGATCCGATGGCGCAGTGGTCAGCGCAGCCCTGTACCAAGGGGAAGGTCGCGGGTTCAAATCCCACTCGCCTCTTAAGAAGGAATCACACAGGCGACTCTCCATACAAACGTAGTCCCCTATTTCCTCCCTGTCTAGAGGCATTATCCAGGGAGGAAATAGGGGACTACGTTTGTCTGGAGAGTCGCCTGATGTGATTCCCTCTTAACTTTTGGGACATTATAAAAATCTTTGGTGTAGTAAACACAAAAAACATAAACAAACTAGGAAACAAAGCGATAAAGATAACATGAAAGTGTTTTCTCAAATTCTCAGAAGGAAATAGGTGAACACCAACATTCATTGAACAGCGCATAGCTAGATAACATTATCGTATAAAGCGAAGCGTGACCAAATAAAACTCAGCAACGCATGAAGATTGCTAGCGTTTCAATGATGTAAAAGTTTGTTTTACGGTAGCCAGGCCTCCTCTAAGCCTTTTGCGAGTTTTTCTTGTTTTTCTTGTTTGAGTTTGACTGCCTTCACAGCTCAGTAACGCCCTCAAGCGCAGAAGGCAGAGCTACTACCAACTGTTGGTAGTAGCTCTGCCTTCTGCGCTTGAGGGCGTGGGTTCGATCCCCACCGAGAACAAATATTTGTGTGGCAAACATAGATGTTTGTTCTCTGTCTGGGTATTATATTGTATTCTAAGTATGTATTTACTAAAAAAAAATGTATTCAAGTATTATATCAGCTATCCGGTTCCCATATTACAAGCTCTGCTTAGTTTGGGGCTGGGTAGTGTTGTGTGAATTGTCCACAATATTTATTTATTTATTTATTTATTACAGTAGCCTGGCCTCCTCTAAGCCTTTTGCGAGTTTTTCTGTCCTAAAAATGTATATGCACTAAAAGTAAGCAAACAGGCCTTTGCATCTATTGTAGATGATTTCTAAAGCGTCAGGGGCAACTGGTGATCACTCATGCCTCTACTTACGGGACGCTATAGTGCATGGGACAGGATTTTAGATGGGATAGGCTTGCCCAGCACCTATACCATCCTGACAGCTTAGTCGGCCCAATCCACAGGAAAGACATGGTCTCCTATCGACCCTTCTGGGATCAAATGTTACGACATTTGACCAACCAACATTTGAGAAACCAACTCATTCTGGGATCAAATGTCGTATGAATGAGTTGGCTTTTACGATATTTGATCCCAGAAAGGGTCGATATATGCACTATGCCAGTACTATCCAACGGTGAAGGAAAACATCGTGAGGAAATCGTGAAACAAGCATATCGTACCGTAGACCCTAAAAAGTTTTAAAAACATGTGTCAAGTGCACAAAAGGGCCCTTTTTGAAGCACGCTTAAAATCATTTCAACACACTCTGGTTCAAAACAGTGCACTGACACGATAAGAAGAGGAAGTAGTACATAATATCCATTCGGCCTGACTCGGAAGCAAAACTAATTAGTTTAGTCTGCTTGATTCAATTTTGGGACCTAAGATCAGCCTTAGGTCAACTGATGAAGCAATCACTATCTAGGTCACCACGTCTAGACTATTACATTTATGTAAGTAGGGAAGTACAGTCAGTAACAGAAGTTGATCACAATTTTTGAGACATAAAAAACAGAACACTCTTTCTTCCTTTTATTAAGTCTTCTCGTCGTGTCTCTAGTTCTTTCTAACCAGTGTGGTAAAAGGATTTATACAACTTGCTGATGGAACAAGCATATCGCCCACCTGATGGTAAGTGGTAACCATCGCCTATAATAAACCATTGCCTTGTAGGTCACGAACGTCAGGAACGTGCCCTACGATGCACTGCCTTGCGTCCATCAACTTGAGGCATACAGATGTTCAGCCTCACGTGCCAGTAATTTCACCGGCACCCACACCATTTAAATCGAAACACAGCGATGCTGCTTCACGGCAGAAATAGGCATGGTGGTACTTCACGTACTGGACGAGCCCTTCACAAAGAGCTCTACTACTACAAAATCTCTATTCGCTCTTTAATGTAAATTAATAATAAGTAAGTTTACAAACTTAAAAAAGCCCAATTTTAATTAAAAATGGGTGACAAAAAAAAACATTCGAAAGTAGAACCTCCTTATGTCTAAGTCGGTTAGCTAATGAACTTGCGTTCGTGACTGTACCTGTTCATGCATGTCCGTGTTTTAATTTAATTACTATTACGCCTAGGTATGGGTACTTAAGGTGTTTGTGTGACAAGAATCGAAATATACCATTTTGTATACAGGGTGTCTTCGAAATATGTTATCCCGAGGGGCGTGATTGAAATGAAATGAAATGAAATATATTTATTTGCACGAAGTATGGTCTTCAAAACCACGAGTGTAGTCCCCCGTCACGGTATGCCCTCATAGTGCCTTAGTATTATTTACATTTTATAGGTTTTTTTAGTAAAAATGCGTGATCACTACTGCGTGACAGTAAAAAGGTTGTGTTTAAATGAGTTTCTTTTTAATTTATAATCTGTGGGCATTCGTGCGTGACCTAGGTGACGTAACGTTGTGTCATCGCCTTTTCAAGGGCAGACTGTATCGATATTTCGTTAGTCTGTGGACTAAAAAAAAAGACGTGTGGCACTCGGAGACTGCCGCGGTAAAGCTATTGCATAGCATTTTTTATCAACTTCGAAGGTAGGGACAAACCGATTTTTTAAATCGGTTTGTTACGTATGGCAACTCCAAAACTGTTACTTACACGTCTTTGAAAAAACGTCATTGGGGTGTTAGGTTAGGTTAAGGTTAGGTTAGCCATAGCCATAACCATATGGAGCTCGTGGTAGCCCTGCAGTAGGCCTACCATGAGCTCTGTTTGGCTCTGTCTCTGGTTCTGGTTTAGAGTCTGTGTGAGTGCTCACCAGTGCATTATACTGTGTGTACATTTGACGCATAGGATTTATTTAGTCAACACTCACAAAGACTCTAAACCAGAGCCAGACCGAGCTTGTGGTAGGTCTACAGATTACCTAACCAAATACCCATCAAGGATACACGAAACAAAGGAGTTACAATTAGCCAGATTGTGATGACGTAATACCTAAGTAGGTTTATCAATGCATTCGGAGTCTAAAGGCTGTTGCATGAGGTCATGGACTGTTTTGGTGGTCAATATGGAGTCATCCTATGTATTTGGTAGGTATTTAGTATGTTTATTGGCTTAGCCATCAAATAAATAAACAATAAATATTGTTATCAATCCACTCAAAACTATCTAGCCTTATATTAAGCAGAGCCTTTATTATGTGAACCATATAGCTGATATAATATTTATAATATATATTTTTTGTAATAATATAACAACCAGACAGAGAACAAACATCTGTGTTAACCACACAAATATTTGTTCTCGGTGGGGATCGAACCTAGGCCCTCGAGCGCAGAAGGCAGAGCTACTATCAAAACATCAAAACATTTTCGTTTAAATTAGGATATCAGAAAGAAAGAAAGAAAGAAAAGCATTTTATTGACCTACTCATATACACAGGAATACCTACAACCTCGTACTTAAAAAATAAAACATAAAATCACATAAAAAATTATAAAAAAGAAAATAATCATTAAAGGATATCACATAGGTAGTAGTAGTCAAGCAGATAACTGCTTCCTATAGTAGGTACAAGCTCTGCTTAGTTTGGGGCTAAATAGTATGGAATAGTGGACCATCCATCCACAATTTTTTTTTGACACACGAATCTTGATTTTTTAATAACGCTTTTATTAGCTTCACCTGTATGTATGTATGTATGTATGTAAGCGACCCCTTTGAGCTCGATTCTGTCCTACTTTGAACGATCAGATTTGATTCAAACTTTGCACACCTGTAAAATGTAAGAAAATAAATCCTTTTTACTTTTTACTTTACCTGTCAAAGGTCGATGACAATGCAATAATATGAAAAAAAAAAAAAAAAATGAAAAAAAAAAAAAAAAAAAAACCTACTTTGAACGATCAGATTTGATTCAAACTTTGCACACCTGTCAAAGGTCGATGACAATGCAATAATATGAAAAAAAATATATGAAAAAAAAAACTAAAAAGTAAAAAATAAATTATAGTTTGAAAAACTAAAAAAAAACGCTTTTATAACTAATTGAACTAAAAATTTAAAAATAAAACTGTAATAATCAATTGAAAAATTTATATTATTGTACATAAAAGCGTGGGGTGCTTTTTATAATAACTTCAGATATAATAAACTATTGATAAAATATTTACAACAATCAAAATCAAGCTTTTTTTGTACAATAATATAAATTTTTCAATTGATTATTACAGTTTTATTTTTAAATTTTTAGTTCAATTAGTTATAAAAGCGTTTTTTTTTAGTGTTTTAAACTATAATTTATTTAAATGCTAGGTGAGACTTTAGTATTGTGTCACAGATAAAAATGCTGTTTGTAAATACCTTAAACTATAATAAACCTGTTATACAGCCCAGCGATAAGAAATAACAACCAGCGATAAGACCTTAAATTACTTATGGAGAATGTTTTTTGATGCAGGACTTTAGTTTTTTTACACATGTGGTGTGGTAACTTATGTGGTAACCCACTTGTGGTCAAAACATTGACGGTCACGCGCGTTAGAAACGTGCTCTACGATGTACTGTAGGCATACCATGAGCTCTGTCTGTCTCTGGCTCTGGTTTTCAGTCTGTGTGAGTGCTCACCAGTGCATTATTGATCGAGTGAGCGAAGCTAACGAGATCTTACAAACAACTTGGGCGATTTGGCATTTTATGTGCGTATGTATGTGTAGCTATGATAAAATGTAGCTATGAAAAACATTCGAAAACTCACCTAATAAAATCCTTAAATGCCAAATTTTATAAAAATCACTCAAGCAACGAAATTATCACCAAAAATTAAATTCCGAATTTGTCTACGACATGTCTGCCTCCCACGGCAAACGCGCATGCACTGACTGAGATAGGTAACAGGATTACGAATTTACATATTTGCTCATATTGTACAAGGTTATATTTACAAAGTGTAAGCTCGATGTCAGTTTTAAGGTTCTGTATGCAAAGGTTAAAACGGAAACTTATTACTAAGGTCCAGATTCATAGACCGCACTTTGACTTTACTTTGATGGAAAGTTCTACTTTCAATCAATAGTTATTTGTTATACAAGAGTGCAAAGCTGCTTTTTAACCGCGTGCTCAATTTTGATGACTGAGCAAGCGCAGGATTCTAATATTTAACCACGAGCGTAGCGAGTGGTTTAAAAGTTAGAATCCTAAGCGTTGGCGATGGATTCAAAAGAGCACAAGGTGAAAAATCTTTGCACTCGAGTGCAACACGTAACTTTTCATCCCACCTCAGCGAGGAAATGACCAAAATGCAAAAAAGAACATGGCGCGACTAAAACACACCAAGAAGGTTCGGAGTATGAGTTTTTAACAAATTTGAAAAGGTTTGAAAAGGCACCATGCAGGTAGAAGTAAATAGGTTAAATGATGTTTTGAATTCACAAATACACCAAGAAGGTTACGAGTGCGAGTTTTCAACAAATTAAAAAAGGTTGTATGATAAATTCAGCACCATGGAGGTAGAAGTAAATAGGTTGTGTATTTACAAACTTAGTGAACACGATATTCTATATTCAAATTTACTTTATCCTCTAGCGGATAAAAACGGCTTTTCCAGTCAGATATTGAACAGCAAAAACACACTTTCCGAGCTGGTGGGATGAAAAATTATATTTCATAGTTCTGTCAAGCTCTTCTTTATTCAAAATATTGATAGGAAACTTCGATAAACAAAGCTTACTTTGCGAAGACTGCTTTGCTGTAAAACAAAGTGCGGTCTATGAATCTCAGCCTAAGACTTCGCTGTCTGTCTGTCCGTTCTTCTGTCCGTCCGTCTGTCTGTCACCAGGCTGTGTCATGAACCGTGATATAGTTAAACAGTTGTAATTTTCACAAATGATGTATGTATATGTATCAAACTACTATGTAAGTATCAAAAACGAAACCTACACTACATCACAATGTAGAAATTATATATTAAAAAATATTCTATTTGTTTTATATTATTCATACTCATATTATTTATTGCAATTATGTTACATGGTGAGGTCTTAAAATAAAAAAATCTCTTTCCTTTTCTCATGTTGACGATAGTAATGATTATCAATAAAAATTACTTATGACTTTTGAGTTATTTCTGATGCCGCTATAACAGTAAATACTAAAAAACAGAATAAAATAAATATTTAAAGGGGTCCGGTCCCACCTAACAAACGTGGTTTTTGCTCGAAATTGATAACGGCAGAAGGTAGCTTAAAATATTTACATAATATCTAATTATACAGGGTTATTCATTATTAGCTGCAAATACTCAGGAATTAGGTTCAACAAATAAAATAAAAAATATTTATAAATGATTTTTTTTAAGTTTTGTTATGAAAATCCCGAGAAAATCGATAAAGGAATCATTGGCGCCTGACCTATTTTGACCTTTGATCTGCGCCCGCGCGCCGTGAGTGACACTCTGCGTTCAGTCACCGCCTGGGTGGGTCATCGTCCTGTTCTCCATGGCAATCATTATGCAATAGCCGTAAAGAAATTAATAAAAATAAAATTTTGATACATAAACTTAAAAAAATTTTTGATCAAATTTAAAAATAATAATTTAATAAATATTTTTTATTTTATTTGTTGAACCTAATTCCTGAGTATTTGCAGCTAATAATGAATAACCCTGTACATATAATTAAAATAATTATATTTAAATTATGTGCTTCTTATTTCCTTACACAAATAAACCTACAATTAAATAAATATATACAAAATAAACAAGAAACAGTTGAGTTATCTGCAGACCATTACAAACGATCTAGAGATTAAAATAAAATAAATATTTAAGGGGAGGCGCCCAAACAAACGTGATTTGTTTTCGATTTTATAGAAAATCAAATGTGTCGACCCCACTATGCGTGGGATAAGGGCAGGAAGATAACGATGATGGTACAGAACCCTTCTTGCACGAGTCCGACTTGCACTTGGCCTGTTTTAAGCATAACGTGTGAAACTGGTGTAGATTGACCTAGTTAGTTGTTACGATTAATAGTGATTCATTTTAGTCCTGGTAAGATAGTTTTACGATAGTTTTAGTAGCAGTAGAGCTCTTTGTGTGTGTCTCGTGGGGGTGCGTACTACCACCATGCCTATTGCTGCCGTGAAGCAACATCGCTGTGTTTCGGTTTGAAGGGTGTGGGTGCCGGTGTTACTGGCACGTGAGGCTGAAAATCTGTATGCCTCAAGTTGATATAGTCGATTGCATTTTTAATTTTTGTTATAGCTTAATTTCGTTAATTATAAACCGAAATGAAAAAAGTATTTATTTTACTGTTAGATTGGTCCTATAGAAATTTCATAAAAATCGGTTCAGCCGTTTTGTCAAGAAGTTGGTTTCTCAGGTTTTTTAAATTTATAATTTTTTTATGTTTGTTAGCGCAATACTTCGTCATTTAGGAGCCAATTTAAATAACTCTTCCAGATCCCATATAAAATTCCATCAAAATCGGTTTAGCAGTTTGGCCTTGAAGTTTTGGCCTCTCAAGTATTTTAAACTTGTATTATTTTATTAAGCTACGATAAAAGTAAGGAAAGAATCTTTATAGAGGCGATAAAAATAAAAATAGGTACCTACAATACCGGCTGTATTCGAGTTCCAAATTATATCATAATGACATCATAAAAAAACTTGAGTATGACGTCACAAAATTGCGGAGGTCGGCGGCCTTCATAGAGCTGTGATGTTCTTTCGAATTCGGCCTCGTTATTTTGAATAATTCGGCTTTAATACGATAAAAAAAGAAGAAATCCACATACACACCATCTAATCCAAATAAAACCGATACAATAGGCCTACCACAAGCTCTGTCTGACTCTGTCTCTGGTTCTGGTTTTTGAATGAATGAATGAATGAATGTGTCTGTGTGAGTGCTCACCAGAGTAATAAACTGTGTGTGTGACATTTTGACGTAGGATCTATTTAGACTGAAATATTCTTATCTATTTAGAAAACCAGACAGAGCCAGACACAGTTTGTGGTAGGTCACCAGGTCTTGCGTGGGTAAAGCTAGATTTTCATTACAACAGACTCCCATGAAAGCTGGAGAGCACTGGTGGTCTAGTGGTAGTGGCCCCGCCTTCCGATCCGAAGGTCGTGGGTTCAAATCCACTCGTGTACCAATGAGTTTTTCTGTCGAAAAATGTATGTGCACTATGCCAGTACTCTCAAAAACAGTGAAGGAAAACATCGTGAGGAAACCGGCGTGTTGCTGTAGAACCTAAAAAAGTTCGAGCAACACGTGTCAAGGGTCACGCGAAAAGGGCCCGCCAGCGGCCTACTTGCGGAAAAACTTGCCCGCACATCAAGTGCGCTTGATAAAACTTGCCGAAAAAACTCCCATGAAAGGGACAGCCGCTGTCCTGGCTGTCCCTTTTTTGCTTGTTTCTGAATGGTGTGAAAGTTTATGATTGAATCTAACTTATTTCAATATCTGTGTAAGCTTTTAGCTATTATATGGGTGTCATATTGTTTTCTAAGTATATATTTACAAAAAAAGTAGCCAAGTGCAAGTCGGACTCGCCCATGAAGGGTTCCGTAGCATCAATTAACATAATATAGGTTTTTGTAGTTCGTCGAAAGGTAAATTGCGGTTTACGATTTATGACGTATAAAAAAAAATCTACTGATTAGATCTCGTTCAAACCAAATATCGTTGGAAGTTTGCATAGTAATGTACAACATATATTTTTTTTGGATTTATCATTCTCTTATTTTAGAAGTTAGAGGGGGGGGGACCAACTTTTTTCCACTTTGGAAGTGTCTCTCGCGCAAACTATTCAGTTTAGAAAAAAACGATATTAAAAACCTCAACATAATTTTTGAAGACCTATCCATAGATACCCTACACGTATGGGTTCGATGAAAAAAAAAATTTTGAGTTTCAGTTTCAAGTATGGGGACCCCCAAAATTTATAGTTTTTTTTCTATTTTTGTGTAAAAACCTTAATGCGGTTCACAGAATACATCTACTCACCAAGTTTCATCAGTCTAGCTCTTATTGTTTCGGAGAAAAATGGCTGTGACACGGCCGGACAGACAGACAGACAGACAGACAGACAGACAGACAGACAGACATGACGAGGGTTCCGTTTTTGCCATTTGGCTACGGAACCCTAAAAATGAATTATATCAGCTATCTGGTTCCCATAGTACAAGCTCTGCTTAGTTTGGGGCTAGATAGAGTTGTGTGGATTGTCTATAATATTTATTTATTTATTATACGAGTGCCGCCGATTTCATTATGTATGACTTTGATAGGTGTTTTCTATAGTCTGGATATATCTACTTTTAACGCGTGATATTTACTTAAGGGGCCGGCGGAGGGTGAATTTTCATACAAACGTAATACCAAAATGATTACTAGTTTAGGCAGATTTTCACTATATTATTGTAATAACTGTATTCGTATAGTATTTATCAAGGTTCCAAATCGCATTATACACATTTTTTTCATTGCAAAATGTGATTGGCGTTAATTTCATTTGAGGTAAGTAATTTAAAATAAAAACTGTTCAGGAACCTAGATAAATACTATACAAATACAATTATTACAATAATATAGTGAAAATCTGCTTAAATTAGTAATCATTTTGGTATTACGTTTGTATGAAAACTCGCCCTCCGCCGGCCCCTTAATTTCTCTATTTCTATAGCCCCTACATTAAAATCGGTCGGTAAGTATTGTAAATTGAGGAATAGTCCATAATCAAGTTAGTTATAACGTTTATTAGACTCTAGAAAGTTTTACATTTTCATATTTACTACTCTAGACAAAAGGTATCCGCCATCGCGGTTTTACACACGGAAGAACGAGTGAAGCAAGATTCAACTCATTCTACGTTCAGGGTTTACCACAGACTAACTAAACAATCATATTATTCCAATACCCCGGCTCAAGTTCAAGTTCTCATATTTTTTTAAATAATTCAAATTACAAAAATAATCTTGAACTTGTTCCTTACAATAATTTTATTTATAACCTGGTAACCCTAATAATGACAACCATGTGTGACATTACAACTATTCAACATGACTTTGACAGTTCTATCTTTAGACATTGACAACTTTAGTCCTCACAAAATGTAAACAAAACAATTTCCTATTTACTGTAACTAACAACATCGTATAAGTTTACATTCTCTCGATATTTAGACAAATTAGCAAAAACTAAATATTATAATACTAACTAATTACTTCGCTGTACCCTGTGAGATAAATCAACCGCAATTATCTCAAAATACCACGAAATTAAACATTATCTTTACATGTTTCACAAAAATGTATAAGTAAGCTAACTATTCATTCAATACAAACCTAGAAGTTTACATAAATAGTCATGTCTGATCCTTGGTAAAGATTTGGTAAGTATATCAGCTCTGTTTTCATTTGAAGTTACATATTTTACTGTTACCAAGCCTTTGTTCACAATATCTTTAATAAAATGTACTTTTATATCTATGTGTTTGGTTCTCTTACTATTTTCGTAACTTTCTATCATTTTTATAGCACTTTGGTTATCTATTAGCAAAGAACAACATAAGTCTTTATCACAATTTAAGTCTTTTAACACTCCTCTTATAAACACTATTTCACTTACAGTTTGTGCTGCTGCTACATACTCTGATTCAGCTGTTGAAAGTGCAACAGTCGACTGCTTCTTCGAGCTCCAACTTACAAGATTGCCACAGTGGAATATGGCAACTCCGCTGATACTTTTGCGATCATCTCTTATTCCTCCCCAATCAGCATCTGAAAAACTGTTAAGGTGATTATGTGGTTGTCTTTTGTATACTAATCCTTTTTCTTTTGTTTGTTTCAGATATCTTAGGATTCTCTTTGCAGCTTTCCATAGTGTTGATGTCGGACAATGCATATATCTGCTCAGAAATCCGGTTGCATATGCAATATCTGGCCTGCTTATTGTGGCTAAGTACATAAGTGATCCGACAAGTTCTCTGTAAGGAATGTTGGTTAATATTTCTTCTTTTTCATTTATATTCATTCCAACTTCCATTGGTGTATTTATGCCTTTACATTCTTTCATGTTGAATTTTATTAAAATTTTGTCTATTATTTGTGTTTGTTTTATTTCCAATCCTTGATCTGTATATGTTATCTCCAATCCTAGAAACTTCATAATATTTCCAAGATCTTTTGCTAAAAACTCATCTTGTAATTTCTTTATGATTGTACAGTTATTTCCAACGATTAGAATATCGTCCACATATATAAGTATGTATACATTGCTTGATGTGTACAGACAAAAATCACTCTGAGACTGAGTAAATCCATTTTTGGTTAGAAAATCATTCAATCTCTCATTCCAACATCGTGGAGATTCCTTCAAGCCATACAATGCCTTTTTTAACTTTAGTACTTTTCCTTCTTTTCTATCTATTCCCTCTGGGTGCTTGATGTATACATCCGTCTTTAACTCTCCATTCAGAAAATGCAGTTGGTATGTCTAGTTGTTTAATAGGTAAGTTTTCTTGGACTGCTTTATTTATCAACAATCTTACAGTGGTCATTCTGGCTACCGGTGCATAGACATTTTGGACTGTTTCTTCTTGAAATCCTTTGGCAACCAGTCTAGCTTTCTTTGTATTATCTGATTTTGTTCGAAATACCCATCTTGTGTCAATTGCCTTGTGACCTTTTGGTAAGACACATTCTTCCCATGTTCCTAGCTTTCTGTGTGCTTCTAGTTCTTTCTCTATAGCATCTGACCATTCTCCTTGCTCGATTGCTTCTTTATAGCTAGTAGGATCTTCTGCATGTAATGCATAGGCTATATTTGTCATATCATAATCATCAAACCTTTTTGGTAATTTTATTTGTCTCTTTGTATTTGTATATTGCTCTTCCTCTTCTGGGCTTTCATATTCATCACTTGTCATTTCATTCTTGTCTTCTGTCTCTGATCTTTCTTTTTTATGTAGTTCTTCCTTTGGTATTGACTGTACTGAGGTTTCTTCTCCGTTTAATTGTATAAAAACATTTCTTTCGTCTTCATATTTGTAGTTTGATTCATCGAAACGGACGTCCCTGGACTCTATAATGTCATTTGTTTTAGGATCCCATAGTTTGTATCCTGATCCACCGTATCCGACCATAATCATAGGTTTTGCTCTTGGTTCTAATTTGTTTGGCTTCGGGAATATCATGCACCATGCCTTTGATCCAAAAACTCTTATACGTTCTAATTGGTTCTTTCCATACCTTACATTTGCTGGTGTATCCCCTTGGAGTGCTCTCGTGGGTGATCTGTTAATAATGTATGCAGCCGCTCTTATCGCTTCTCCCCACAAATATTTTGGTAAATTTGTTTCTAACAACATAGCTCTTACTTTATCAGCTAGTGTACGATTCATCCTTTCACATACAGAATTTTGTTGTGGTGTGTAGCTACAAGTGGTTTCTTGCTTTATACCATTTTCTTCATAGAACCTTTTTAATTCTTCATTCACGAATTCGCCACCTCTATCTGTTCTTATCTTTATAACATTTATTCCTTCGTTTTTCATTCTGTTTACATATTTCATTATATGATACTTCGCTTCATCCTTGGTTTTGAGTAAGTACACTTCAGTAAAATGTGAATAATCATCTATTATTGTCAGATAGTACCTTTCATCATCCATTGTTATTGGTGTTATTGGTCCACCGATGTCACAGTATATCAGTTCTCCTATCTTCCTTGATCTTGGTTGTTGAGTTGGTGTAAATGGACAGCGAGTTCCTTTGGCTTCCATGCATATTGTACAACGCTCATTTGATAGTGGTAAGCCGAGTATTCTCATACCTCCATAGTTTAAATGACCCAGTCTTCTATGCCATAAATTCTTATCGTTGTTACTTGTGAGTAGGCCCTCTTCTAAATTAATTGTATTTAATTTAAGTACAAACAATTTTCCATTATTAACCCCTTTAACTTGTGTGTATCTATAGGTTATTATTGCCTCTTTATTTTGGAATTTAACCGTTATACCTTTCTCATTAAGTTTAGTTACTGAAATCAGGTTGTGTGAAAGTTTTTCCAGTATTAAACATTCTTTTATATTAATTTTAGTTCCTTCAATAGTTCTCCCATAAATTGTACCTTTTGTGTTGGCTGTGATCACACTGCCATTTGCCATTTGTATTTTCATCTCAGGTATTTCTTGTATGTCTGTCATAAATTCTTCATATTGTTTGCTAATCATATGGTGTGACGCTCCTGAATCAATCACAAACTCAATTTCATTCTCTGTGTTACACGCTGCTGATTGTGCTTGTGCAGCAATAAACATTACCTCTTCTCCGACATTTGCATTATTTCCATCAACATTTGTACCTCTGTTATTTCCTCTGTAATAACCTCTTTGAATTCCTCTACCTCTTTGATTTCCTCTACCTCTCTGATTTCCTCTGTAATTTCCTCTACCTCTCTGATTTTGGTTGTAGCTTGTTTGAGTGTTACGAGGACAATTTCTTGCAAAATGATTAGGCTCTCCGCAGCTGTAGCATTTTATTGAATTGCTATTAAATACATACTCTTTGTGGGTAGATGATGTGGGCCTCTGTTTTTCATTCTTTTCTTTTAACTCTGCATCCAACAATTTACATTTCACAAATTCTACAGTGAGCTCTGAGTTCGTTGCTTCCAGTGCTGTTACAGTTGTTTTAAATGCTTCTTCTACACTCATGAGAAGATGACAAACCTTATCTTTTTCTTCCATTTTGCCATCAACGTCTATTTCTCTTATTATTTTATCGAAGCTATTAAAATGGGTTTCCAAGCTGTCACTTTTCCTGCATTTTAAATTGGATAATTGTCTTTTCAAGTAAAGACTACATAAAGTGCTTTTTCTTTCAAAAATACTTCTCAAATTTTCTATCATCTCAAAAGCTGTGCTCGCTTTTCTCACGTATTCTAGATGTTTGTCTGGTAGTGCCTGTATGATTACATTTCTGGCCTTCGCGTCTTTTTTCTTCTCACTTTCGGATAGCTCTTTCTTTTGTTGCATCACTTCTTTACAATCTTTTTCATCGAGTGCCATCTCAATGCGGAACAACCAGTTCGCAAAATTTCCCATCTCCAATTGTGGAATCTTTAATAATTGTTCTGCCATCTCTTTTATTTTATTTCTTCACGGACTTTTAATTTAATTTTTCTTTCCAAGCCTGCCTTGCTGATGGCGGCGCGTGTCGTGTCCCTACAACTTCCTAACGCTAATCTTTGTTCATCTAACTGACTAAATGGACGCCTGGGCCCATAACCTATTGTAAATTGAGGAATAGTCCATAATCAAGTTGGATAAAACGTTTATTATACTTTAGAAAGTTTTACATTTTATTATTTACTACTCTAGACAAAAGCTAACCACCATTGCGGTTTTACACACGGAAGAACGAGTGAAGCAAGATTCAACTCATTCTACGTTCAGGGTTTACCACAGACTAAATAACAATCATATTCCAATAGTAAGTACTGTAACATCTATCAAATATGTTTTGTTTTCTAGTTTATTTGTAACAAGCCTATAACAAATAGTCTGTATCTGATATTACACTTATTATTATACGATTTTTACTATTAATTGTTGATTTCCTTATTATCATATTATTAATACTATTTATAGTGCATATTCTGTTTTAAAATTCATGAATTTTCGGCAAACATTTAAGCCGAAAACCGAAAATAAAATTGGTTGTATTACAACTCTACTTAAGAGGCATAATGGTGCCTGCATAGTTTTTTGTATTTTCTTCAAATATATAATTATATTAGTTGGACGTGAATAAGAGTGCCTAGTCACGACTGGTTTAAGTACATAGTTGCATATTTTTTTGTATGTAGAGGTACCTACTCTACCTACTAGAGATACGACCCGAGAGTAAAAATTATGATGTGCCAAGACGTGGTTGTATTTTTTTTTACTTAATTTGAAGGGCTTTGTCGCTAAGTGACCACACTGCCCTATACCGTGGTTGTTTGGCTTAAAAGAGCACAAACACTTCTATATATAATGTACTAGTGGCCGCCCGCGGCTTCGCTCGCCCCGTTCCCGTTAATTTTCGGGACTAAAAGTAGCCTATGGCTATTGATTGTTGGTTGAGTTGTCCACAATAATTGTTTTATTTATTTATTTAATATTCATTTACACAAACAAACTTACAATAAACAAATATGTATTTACAAAATCCATAAAAACAGTTGAGCTATCTGCAGACCGTCACAAACGATCTACAGATAGCTCAACTGATCCAAATCAGTGTCAGACGGAAGCGTCCCCAAGACGCTGGCGGCATTGGCACGCTGAGTAGCAATGCTAATGCGCTGCGCCTGATACCACCAGCCCTTGCGTCACGCGTCGCTTCGATCAGTTGCCTAGAGACAACATTTTGAAAACCCGCAAGGCCAAAACTACTACTTAAACAATGAGTATCCGAAAACCAAGTGCATTATCGCCCTTGTCAAATTAGTACCAGTATTGTTCCAGTCCAATTTAGGCATTTAACACAGTTTAGTAGTTCGGGAACGAATTCAAATTGTCTGTTAATTAGATTATGACGAAATCTGTTCGGAAGGGCGCGTGTAAAATGAGGCTAATTTATTACATCATCTCTAGAGCTCTGGTGGTCTAGTGGTAGCGATCCTCCGTTCTGGTCCTAAGATCGTGGGTTCAAATCCCAATCTTGTACCATAACAGTTTTAAAATAAATGGATAATAATATGGAATAAACGGGTATTTATCGCGATTACCTTTATTATTTCCCGACGTTTCAACCGTGTTACAACAGCCGTGGTCGCGGGCAGACAGTCAGTCAGCCCGCGACCACGGCAGTCTTATACCAATAAGTTATTCTTTCGAAAAACTAATACTATTCCAGTACTCTCAAACGGTGAAGGAAAACATTGTGATGAAAACCGGCGTGTCGTAGAACTTAAAAAAAAATCGAGCAACACGTGTCAAGCGTCACGCAAAAAGGGTCCGCCATGCGCCAGCGGCCTACTTGCTGAAACCAGTCCGCCGCACACCAAGTGCGGATGATGAATTTGCCAATTGCATCATCACACACACACACACACACACATTAGCCGACTGCCCGCGATCTTAACAATATCGTCGATCCATCGGGTGGGGGTCCTTAGCATGGATATTATCCCTTTATTTTAAACTAGCAGCCCGTCCCGGCTTCGCACGGGGTAGACAATATTGTTGTACTTACATTATTTTGTTCTATCGCTAATAGTTTCGGCAGCGCATTCGACGAAAGACATTTTAAGACTCATTTTTCTACACCTTCGGTTACATTGTTCATATTTTACCAAGGTTCCCTAACTTTTTTCAAAATGAAATGTAGCCTATGTCAAATTGGAAGAATGTAGCATTCTATTGGTGAAAGATTTTTTTAAATCGGCCCAGTACTTTTTGAGCCTATTCATTACAAACATACAAAAATAGGTACAAATCTTTCCTCTTTATAATATTAGTATAGATTAAATAAATATTTTAAACATTGTGGTTTTAAACTCTATCTAGCCCTAAATTTAGCATCGCTTGTACTATGGGAACCAGACAGCTGATATCATGTATTTATATTTTTAACTGGCCTCTCAGCTCAGTTGGTAGTAGCTCTGCCTTCTGCGCTGTAGGTCAGATTTCATTCATACGTATTATTCATACTTTTGACGTTAACTGTACTACTTAGCTTCGTAAATAGTAGTAGTAGAGAGAGAGTTTTTAGTAGTAGTAGAGCTCTTTGTGAAGGGCCCGTCTGGGGAAGTACTACCACCATGCCTATTCCTACCGTGAAGCAGCATCGCTGTGTTTCGGTTTGAAGGGTGTGGGTGTCGGTGTAATTACTGGCACGTGAGGCTGAACATCTGTAAGCCTCAAGTTGATGGACGCAGGGCAGTGCATCGTAGGGCACATTCTTGACGTACGTGACCTACGAGGCATTACTTTGTTATAGGCGATGGTTACCACTTAACATCAGGTGGGCCATATACTTATTCAATCAGCTAGTTACATTAAAAAAAATTAGAGTCAGCATCATCTTGTTATTTTCCTTGCACTTATGTAAGTAATAATGTAAATACATACCTACATACAAAGAAAATGCAACAAGATGGCCGTGACCCAAAGTTAAGTGCATAGTAACTATTTACTGAATATAATTACATGTAGCCTTCGAAAGACAATGTTTGTGTACTAAGTATAAACAGTTTCATATAAGTACATACTTACATACTTATTATATACAAATTTAACCGTTTTCCTGTATTGAGACACGGAAATGTTTTAATATTATTTGAACTGCTTTATAAAATGTACCTAGTTAGTTAAGTTGACCTAATGTTTAAAGTTTTGATCCAAGGTTAATGTGGAATAAGGAAAATATCGTGAGGAAACCAGCATGTCGTAGAAAAAAAACAAAAATAAAATAATACGCATGACATTTTAGGTTTAAAGAATCAGTCCAGTGACACGATAAGAAGAATCTAAAAGTTTAATGTAACAGATAGACAAACGAGCTTACGGCCCACCTGATGGTAAGCGGTCCCCGTCGCCCATAGACACCAACAACACCAAGGGTCCTGTTGTTGCGTTGCCTACCCTGGAGGAGTTTTTTAACGTTTTTCTTGAAGCTATTTAGAGGCAACACAGGGGTAGCTCATTCCACAATTTATGGACACATACAATCAAAACATAGGTACTTACTTTACATACTTTCAAAAGCTGAATTCTTTTTTATTAGTTTGATCATGGACGAATTATAATTCGTCCATGCTAAGCCGTAGGTATCAATGTGATCCTTGGCTGAATAAGCATTTTTTTTGCTTTGAGAAAAAAATAAGATAATGATCCAGTGGATAAGATAATGGACGGCGTGAGAAGGCAGAGTTCAGAAGGACAAGTCCCACTTCATTTACAACATTTCGTCTACGAAATGTTGTTTTCGTTTCGCCTATTTCTTACTCTATTGTATGGAGAAAAGATGAGACAGCAAAAATACGAAACGAGTTGTTGTCTCATCAATTTTCTATACAAAAGAGAGAGACACGAGCTCACACGAAAACAACATTTGGTAGACGAAATGTCGTAGCAAAACTCCGACTTCAGGTACAGAAATCAGTGAGTTTCGTCATCAACGCCGAATCATATTATAACGAGGCAAGCCAAAGGTCAGACTGTGGAGTATTGAAGTAGGAAGGTTACTGTTACTACGTTGGCAATGTGACTGCAAAGATGATTTTTATAGTTTCTTTTGACGTGATAACGTCTTATAAATCGATGGAGCCGGCTGCACGCACGAAAAAACATGACTCATGCGTCGTTACGTCGTTTCGTCGTTCCATTTACCTGAGCCCGAGCCCGGGTCGGGTAATGGGTAAGGGTAAATGAGGGTAAGGGTAAGGGTTCGGTCGGGTTCCGGGTCCGGGTCCGAGAGTTCGAGTCCAAGTCCGAGTCCGAGTCCGCGAGTCCGCGAGTCCACGAGTCCGCGAGTCCGCGAGTCCGCGAGTCCGCGAGACCTCCATATATATATTATATCCATACAAAATATCTATCAAACAAATATTAATAAAAATTCTTATGAAAAATGCAACCATTCCATCAGTATTTTCATAAGACGTTATCACGTTCAACTATCGTCAATAAACCGACTTTACAGACAACCGATTTTTTTCATACAACTACATACAAACGAAGTCGCGAAATTCCACTAATTAATGATAATAATTATAATATAGGCTTCACTTCTGAATGACGACTGTGCAAAGCTGCAAGGGTAACTCACGGTTCCTATGAAGGCCACCGTGAGGTAGATCTGTTACCAACATAAAAAAAATACCAGTGCTTCCACCTCAGTTACAAAAAATCCATGCGAGATGTTTTACCGCGCAAATTAACATTGAACAAAATACTTAATATTTTTTGTAAGCTACTATGTAAGAACTATGATACTTAAATATACTCTTGCGTACTCAGAGGTACTTAATAGCAAAAGACGGAAGATTATAGATAAATTATAGATCTGTCTTGTTGATAAATGTAACATAATATATCTTATACCTTTAAACGAGAAAATCTTGTATATAATGTATATATATATATTTAGAATCTCGGAAACTGCACCAACGATTTTCATGAAATTATGTATACAGAGGGTTTCGGGGTCGATAAATCGATCTAGCTAGGATTCATTTTCAGAAAATAAGTCAGTTCGTTAAAAAAAAAACTAAAAACATAGACTGCTTCTGCCATCTATTGACGATTGTGAGCAACTAACTGCAAGCATGTCCAGCAGATGGCGTTGTTCAGTAAGAATAAACCAGTAAAGATAATAATATGACTCTAATGATTTCTTAAAAATACAAATTAACAAAGTAACATTTTAAGTGCTTTACAGGTGAGTTGGTTGTTAAGGGGCAGACCGCCGTCGATGACGTTATTTTTTAGACAACTAGCTGATGGACCAAGTACATTGCCCACATGATGCTAACCATCGTGTATAACACAGAACGGCTTCGTAAGTCACGCACGTCTGGAACGTGCACTACGATGCACTGCCCTACCTGCGTCCATCAACTTTAGACATACAGATATACAGCCTCACGTGCCAGTAATTTTACCGGCACCCTTCAAACCGAAACACACCCTTCAAACTGAAACACAGCAATGAAAAATAAATAGTAGTAGTACTGCCCCGGACAAGCCGTTCAGAAAGAGCTCTACTACTGAAACGGAAAGGAAAGCTAGATTCACCCAGAGGCAATATTCATGTGTTAAAAAAAATCGGTTGTCTGTAAAGTCGGTTTACTGACGATAGTTGAACGTGACAACGTCATACAGCTGTCCACGCGGACGCATCGCTCACTCAAGTAGGAGAGAGACAGATGTCGAACGCTGTCGAACGCGGAGGCCGATTGTGCCTCTTTGTCGCTCGTTCCGCGCTCTCGCTTGTACTTCAAGTCTTAAATGGAACGCCTCGGAGCGAGGTAACGCCGCATGAGTCATGTTTTTTCGTGCGTGTAGCCGACTCCATCGAATTATAAGACGTTGTCATGTCAATAAATGTCCACCCGTGCGAAGCTGGGACAGAACGCTAGTATAATAATATATAACTGTACGTATGGTAGATGACAAATCACTGTAAACAAGTACCTATGTATGTACATACCTAATTAGATGATTTGCAGACTGTTAAGACAGTGTACCTACCTATGATGTGACTTTGAAGATTGAATAAGTGTGTAGGTAATGGCACATGGAATATTTAAACGAATTGCTACCTTCTGAGACATTCTCAAACCACGATATTTGACAGCGTTTCACTGATCGCTACCGCCAGCGAACTAGGTGTGCGCAGGCCTTTAGGGGGACAAATAAAGCGGACAGATGGGAAAATCCCTCAATTCGGTGACCTATCTCTAAGCAAGGTTTTGATATAATCTCAAAATGAACTAGGTACTTATTTTTATTATGAAGTGACTTCTTAGTATCATGCGTAAAAAAATGTAAAAAATGTACAACCAACGTTTTTGGTATTTAAGGATCTAGATTCGTGTTCGTAATCAGTTGGTGATTGACAATTAAATAGTTTTATAGCCGGTATCACGGATTGCTAAACGACCAATCAAAAATTTGGCCCTTAGTGTTGCAGGCTTCTATGTTAAAAATACCCAAAACTCAAAATGGCGACATAATATTTATGGAATGGATAGATTATTTTAATAAGATTCACCCATGGTGTGAGTAGATAATTATAAATAAATTTTCCGTTATTCTGCATTACTATAAAAATTTTAAAAGGTCCTAAGAGATAAAAAACTATAATGTCGCATAAACTGCATGCTGTGAAAGCAAACAGCCTAAGCATAAAACTAATATTTTTGAGTATCACAAAAATATATTTTTTAGTAAATCTAATTGTCATTGGAAAAACTATATACCTACCTAAAATAGTATTTGATAATGATAAAAAAATTGTATTTCGTAACAACATATAAAAAACACTGAGAAGCAGTCAAGAATTCGTAAAATCAATATTTTAAAGTGTACCTGGGCCCAGCGCTTTAGTATACTACGTTGTAAACAGGGGGCTAATTCTCGGGCCGATCTCGATCATTTTGCAATTTTATTTTATTGGTTCTTTTCACAACCCCGCACTTTTTGTACGTTTTCCGTATATCGTAGCTGTTGAGGCTTTTACGAAGAGGTCGTTGATGAATTACTCAAGGAAATCATCTATTCTCTCTTCGAAAAAAAGCAATAAAATAAAATTGCAAAATGATCGAGATCGGCCCGAGAATTAACCCCCAGATAGGTACCTACCTATTACCTACTCGTATATATTCATATTCATATTCATTTATTCATTGTTTCATGTGTATTATAGGTTTTAGGGGGTAATTACGTCTAGAACATGAGCCCCGCTGGGGCATTACAATGGCCTTACGGCAAATTAAATTAAAATAGGTAAATCTAAGTAACAAACTTCTTATTTATAGAATCTAATTTAACAATAAATCTTATTATACGTACCTGTTTACATAATTAGTTATTTTCTTAAAAGATTTAAATTAGAGGCTATTAATTAAAAATGAGTCGGTTGCTAAGGTACTTAACCTAGACTTAAATATGACTTATTTTACCAACTTACTTATGTTACCCAACTGTGTGGTTAGTAGCTAGCTAGCGAATAGTAGACGAATACCTACCAACCACTTCAACCGTTATTGATCATTTAAAAGTGGTATTAATTTGATGATCCAATCTACCTAAGTGCTTAGTTACCTACATACATGGTATCAAAGTACCTACATAACAACTTACACAACACAACTCCTTAACATGTACCTCTACATAGCTAAGTTATTGGAAGGTGTCGTAGATAACCCAGTTTAATAACCCAGTGTTTGAAATTTAAAAAGATCGATGAAATTTCCATTACAAAAACATTAAGTGGACATGAACAAAAAGCTAATGAATAAATATTATCAAATCTCACCTCATTTTACTTCCAAATTCAAATTCATTCTACAGCAAACTGATTTTAAAACCACGATAACCCGCGAACTAGTGATGTGACTCGTTATTAGTGAAGCTTTTTTTGGGAAAAAACATTACAATAACACAATGTCGGGATAGATCGATAGAGAAACGAGCGAATGCGTCCCTCCCACGCGTTTGTCGGTGCCGCACTGACACAGAGGAGGGGTAATTTCAAAATGGCTGAGTTAGCATGTTACGCTTTGGAGTCTGCGCAATGATATTCCACAGGCACTTCATTCAGAATATTTTGCTGCTTTATCCATAGCCTAACTTAGAAGGCGGTGATGACTATAAAAGAGTAATCGTCATAGTCTTCTTCAGTAAATTCGTTGCTTTGCTCTCATTGCGCGTATTCGTAGACCGTTTGTTCTCGGTGTCGGCGGTCGTTGAATACTGCAAAGGTCATTAGTACATTAAGCATTGTTTTGATGCATTGACCTCTTGTCCTACTTACCTACGTCTTTATGTTATAAGCTAGGAACCAAGCCGTAAAGTTTCTTTGTCCTTCCAGGCCAGGTCTTATTTAACTGGTACCCAGATTCACCTGTGCCATTCACAACACCCTAACTGAATCACAAGCGACTCAGTCTGAGATTCGGTTGATTAAAGGCCTTTGAACTTGACTAATTTTTTATTAACGCCTAGAGGACTTCCAAAAAGGATAAGAATCAGAATTCGACAATTAGCGTATGTTCATTACCCACTTTTTTATTTTTACACCTTGTGCATCTATTTCATATTGATGAATTTTTTGGAAAAACCGACGAGATTGTTAGGATCGCGAGAAGGCGATGGATGGAAAGGGCTCAGAATCATTCTTCCTGGAAATGTGTAGGGGAGGCCTATGTCCTATGACTACTTCAGGCTGATGATGATGAATTCTTTGGTAGGATAAATTGATGAAATAAAAACCGAACAAAAGTAGCTAGACTGTCAAACTAACAAACTGGCATAGAATATATTTATTTTTAATTTTATAACAACAAAACAAAAATTCATAATATTAACAAAAAAAACTAAAACTAATTAAAACTAAACCTTAAAAATCTAACAAAAGTGGGTGTCCATGAGGCATGGTGCCAAGAACGCTGGCTGCATTCCCACGTTGAACAGCAATAGCTATTCTCTGTGCATAGAATTAAATGTACTGAAATGTCAGACGTGACACGTGCGTCTGTCTGTCGCCAAATGTTGTCTGTCATCTGTCATTGTCAGTGTAAAACTGCCTATCCTACCGCGTCACGTCACGTCACTTCCCAAAACAAAAACAGGCAAGCAAAAGCAACTTCTTCATATTTATTTACAACTAAAACACATTAATAACTGAAAATGGCAGAAAAACTCGAAGATCTAAATCTCCCATTGACCGTCGTAGCCAGGATAGTCAAAGAAGCACTACCCGAAGGAGTTTCCATATCAAAAGAAGCGCGGACCGGTCTCGCCAAAGCGGCATCTGTTTTTGTGCTCTACGTGACTTCTGCTACTACAAATATAGTGAAAAATAAGAAGAGAAAAGCTCTAACTGGGCAGGATGTGTTGGACGCGATGAGAGACATCGAATTCGATAGATTTGTAGAACCTTTGAGCGAGGCCTATGAACAGTATAAAACTATGGTGTCGGCGCGAAAATCCAACGCCGGGAAGAAAAAGGAGGAAGAAGAGGCCGAGGTGATTGAAGATGAATAAATCATGTGATATTCTAACTGATAGGTATAAGTAAATTAAGTTTTTTTGGTATTAAATTTGTTTTTCATAGCAATGCAAGTTTGAACACCTTTATCATTTGGTATATACATCCCATAATATTGAAAAATATGACTAAATATAGCTGGCGCTCCAATGCATCTTATAAAGACATGCTAATGTGCCCGTCATGGCCAAATACCTTTCCAGAGGAAGACTTTAGTGCGGCCACCGATAGCGTTGTTGAGGTGGCTACCTAGTATCTTCATGCCAACAGCCTCGTTCTACCATCGTACTGCTCACCATAAGCAGAGTTCATCCTCACACCTTGGAGCCAGGGTGGTCGCGCACCGTTTGGTTTCAGAGGAACTTCCTCCCGCGAACACTCAGGCTGTGGAATGATCTCCCTGCTGAGGTTTTCCCTAAGGACTATAGCATGGGGTTTAAAATAGGGTGTTTTAAAGGGTCGGCAACATGCTTGTGATGCCTCTGGTATTGCAGCTGTCCATAGGCTACGGTAACCGCTTCCCTTCAGGCTTGTTTGTCTACTTTGTTGTATAAAAAAATATATATATATATCTTAAGTCCATCTAAGCATTATGAATTCTATCATAGGATATTGAAATAATACTCAACAATCTTTATCATCACTTTATTCCGGAATCTCTTTAACATAGAACAAAGGGTAAAAGCTATATCTACCTACCTATCTTATATACATACTCTGATGTTTTCTTACCCTTTCCGATATCGAAAATAAATATCATATTCCTCCGACTAATATCTAATTTATAACTCTTTTATTTTAAGTTTTAAAGAGAAAAATTGGAAAGATTTTCTTCTAAGTAAAATATTTAAATCTATAGAAATACTAGCGATTTTTAAAATTCTATGACTTTTATTACAGAAGACATTGAAACCCATAGAAAATTAGCTTTAATTATTGAAAAACTTTTCATTTACTATTGCTGACTGTGCTACAACGGTTAATACAATTACATTAGCATTGGTAGGTACATAGTAATCAAAATAGTTATTATCGATAAAAATTACTGTCTTCTGTAACAAATCATTATAAAATTACAGCATAAATATAGAAGACAACTATAAGGGCGTTTATACATTAGCGTTTTGTGAAGTACGCAGAGTAGTAGGTACATACTAAACGAAAAGTAGTAGTAGGAGTTCGAAGTTTGTGTTCAAATCGTCTGGCCACATTGTTAAGAGGCCAATCAAAATAACCAAGAACGATTTTGACCTATCTCCACCTACCGATTTCGATAATAGGGTGCAAACCCTACGTTTCGTGGTCGCCATTATTTTATAATTAATATTTGGCTGTCGGTTTCAGCAGACATATGGGCGCCCCATAATCACTTCAACTTGCTAATTCCTGAATCTATAGATACCATCTACTAATACACGCATCACGCCGCCCCTGTAAGTTCGTAGCAAGTCAGTAGTTTCATGTTTTACACATTCATAAACACACCATTTAAATTTATTAAGAGTAGTGAAGTAACTATGACTCACGCCAATAAACGAATCCAAAATGGCATCGTCTTTACCTCTCACTCTTACGCTACTGTTAGTATTAGTGTGCGATCGAGAGGGTAATGATTAGCGCCCATTTTTATTATATAGGCTTACCGGCGTGGGTTATACTTTTCACTCTAATGAAGAAGAAAATAGCATTTGATGCTATCTGCTATACTTTTTTTTATCAATTATTAATAATATTAATTATCAATGCCAGACTTAATTATTATTATTATATTTTTAAAACGCTTAAGTAAGGGGGCTATTTGTTAGTGACATTTAAATTTGTAGAAAGCCCTGAAATTATCAATCAACCTGCATAGCTGTTTCATTGTTTTATGCTTTTAAATCCTGCGCAAATCTAGGCGAAATCTAGGTCGCAGAAGGCTTAGATGTGCGCAAGTCTTTAAGGAATTTAGACTCAGCATTTTTTTAATGAAATGTCACTAACTAATAATTTATGGCTGTACTTTTGTTGCTTAAGTTTCTAAATCTCAAAATAATCTACTACAAACTAATGATACGATGATTTAAATCTACTCTAAGCATTTTGGTTAATACCTAACATAACAGCCGTTGTCAGTCAAATTGCCAATTTGTTTTAGCAGTCTAGCAATTACATATCTTTGTTTTAAGTGAAGTTAAAAGGGTTTATTCCTCACAACTTCCTTTACAAAGTTATTCAATTTCTTCCAAATTATTACATGTTTTATACCTTTGTTTGTTAAAAGAATAACTAAGCATATACAAATTAGATATTTCTGTAAGTAAAAATAAATTTGAGGTTTAAGTTGTCCACTGAAACTTAAAACTGCTTCAATTTAATTACATGCTGCTTTTTATGGGAATGGAATAGATATATTTCATGCTATGATTTATATAAACTTTCATAAGCATAAGTACAAAGTTTAATCAAAATCTGGTTCAAAGATATTCAATTTAAAAAATTGCTATGAGGAATTAAACTCTTTGCTGCAACTATAGAGCTACGACTGTAGCAAAGACAGCTATACAATTTGTCTATTGAAAGACAGAGACAAACAGCGCCAATATTCACCATAGTACAATACCCCAAAATTTAGCGCTGCGTAACAAGGACAGCTATATGATTCGTCTGTAACAGACAGAGACACAGAATCTGAAATACTGCACTAAGTTTACAATATCAACCCGCATGATACTATTCTAGCCATGCGTTTTTAGCCTAAAAGTGTTAGCCTAATTTGGTATGTCTATACCTTTATAAATTGACAGGAAGACATAAAAATAACTATGGATTCGGACAGCGAAGCTATAGCGAAAAACAATGAGATAGATAATTGTCTGGCCACATGGTTAAGAGGTCAATGAAAAATTACATAGTATCCTCATTTAAGGATTACTGCTAATTGACCGATCAAATATGGGACAGCTCACAGAGCAGCCAACACGCTTTTGCTTATTCCGTGGGACAGCTGTTATCTTAAATTTTGAGATGAGCTGTCAAAATTTAAGATAGTGTAGTGTATTTGATCGGTGGATTATACCATGAAAACGGTTTTAAGAAAGTCTAACTAATGTAAAAATTTAAATAAATATGAAAAACTTATTTACAAAAAATGTGCAAAACGAAATATGCAGGGTGGATGAAATAAAAACAGAAAATTGTATAAAATAATCGTTTATTGGGAGGTAATATATTAGAATACGCATTGATAACGAACATAACATAAAAAGGTGCTATTTACAAAATCATAGATGAAGCATTTCGGTATAATCAAAAATAAAATTGCAATCAATCGAAAACTGTTTCACTGTATGGTATAAAAAATATCGTTATTGAATGGATAAAATACTGTTAAATGTGTATGTAATTAATCAATAAATAATGAACAAGCTATAAGCACAAGATTGTCTATAAAATATTGATAAAACATTTCAGAATTGGTCTCAGCCTTAAAGATTAATGTCACATCATAATAATATACAAAAGAAAAGCGTGGGTGACTGACATACAACGCACAGCCAAAACCATTAACCGTAGTAACTTGTAATTTTAAGACCCGTATGTAAGGATAAGGGCAGGAAGAAGAAGATGCAGAAAACATGCCTGAGTCTGAGTCGAGCCTCAAGCATAGATTTTTGACACTTTTCAATAGAGAACTGTCAAAAACTCCACGCTCGACTCAGAATCATGCACTGTTTTTGAATACGGGCCTATGACCCTATGAGTTAATTGTAAAAAAAATTAGGCACCTATACTATACGGGTTGAATTTCTAAACGTCTTTTTTCTGGAAATTCAACCCCTAAAGTGGTGAAGTGAGGGTTGAAATTGGCATGGAAAAAGCTTAACGCGAACGTAGTCGCGCAGGATTCTACAAGTTTTGACATAAAACACCAATTCTGAGATGTTTTTGTATTGAGAACAATTAAAAAATAAAAAATACTTTTTTTCATTTCATTAATTCTATCGATAATTATGATACAATTGACTATTATTAACTGGAATAATTAAATTATTTACAAAAAAAATATCATTTTAATTACAGAAGCGAGCTATTTACTAAATCTAGGTATTTTATATTTATTTAAATCGATAATTGTCTTTTTAAATACATTTATTGTTAAACCAAACTAATCACATTTTGGTTTTTGTAAATAATTTGTATAGTTCTAATATTTTATTAATATTGGGAAGTACATGTTATATGGTCATTCTTTCGTTATTGGAGTTAAAATATAATCCATAACTACTTCTCCACTTTTTTTCAAACATGAATGGGAAAATCGAATTTTTATTGCGATTTATGCAAGTCCAATTTTATTTTGAGAGATATTTTTTTACTTTTCCGCCATCAGTCACGCGTAGTTTTTTTGCGCGGACTCTATTAAGATTTAGAAATTTACCGAATTCAAAAAGCTATATTGACCCTAGGATATCTCTCAATTTATTTGACATGAGAACATCTACTATCAAGAAGTCTGTAAGAGTATTATTTCTATTTTCTATAAATATTATTTAAGGTACATTATTGTTTGTTTTTTATTTATTTCTAGGATTATAATACAGTAATAAATTGGTGTTAATTAATTTTATACCCGAACATACAGGTTATAACAGAAATTTGTGAAAATACAGGGTGTATTTTACTATAAAACACCCTGTATAACTTTCACAGTTTATATAAGATATAATTCGCTGCTTTATTATTGCTTTTTAATCATCGGAATGGTCACTTCTTAATGGCAGTGGACTTTTTCTACTGGTAAGTTAATTTAGTACCCACTTAATACGATCCTGTTTTTTTTTACTTATAAAACAAAACTGGTCTATGTCCAGCAGTGGACCTAGGACAGTCTAAATCTAAACACTACACAAATGTCGTTTTGTACACGCGAGTTGAGTGCGGTTCTTACACAGACACTACACAAATGTCGTTTTGTACACGCGCGTCTGTATGCGGTTCTTATACAGACACTACACAAATGTCGTTTTGTACACGCGCGTCTGTGCGGTTCTTAAACAGACACCACACAAATGTCGTTTTGTACACGCGCATCTGTGTGCGGTTCTTAAACAGACACTGCACAAATGTCGTTTTGTACACGCGAGTGTGAGTACGATTCTTAAACAGACACTACACAAATTTCGTTCGGTACGCGCGTGTGAGTGCGGTTCTTACACAGACACTACACAAATGTCGTTTTGTACATGCGAGTGTGTGTGCGGTTCTTACACAGAATCTACACAAATGTCGTTTTGTACACGCGAGTGTGAGTGCGATTCTTAAACAGACACTACACAAATTTCGTTCGGTACGCGCGTGTGAGTGCGGTTCTTACACAGACACTACACAAATGTCGTTTTGTACACGCGAGTGTGTGTGCGGTTCTTACACAGAATCTACACAAATGTCGTTTTGTACACGCGAGTGTGTGTGCGGTTCTTTAACAGACACTACACAAATGTCGTTTTGTACAAGCGCGTCTGTGTGTCAGTGTTTTATACGTAGTGTTCAGTATATTTATTGCCTTATTATTAACGTAAATTTAACAGTGTCAGATCTTAGGACTAGTTTTTGGATCAATACATAATTTACCTTGTAAGAGTGTTGCAGTAAAGTTGTTATACTCTGTATGTACTTAAACTGGATCGTACTAAGCGGATATTCGTACTAATTTTAGAATTTAAACAAGACTTTTAAGCAGTCGATAGCTAGAATATTGCTACGCATTTCATAAGTAACATTTTGTATTTCTCTATCCGTATGCGCTGGGCAATACAACTCCATTTAAACATCCCAGGCATAATCAACCCGTAAATAGGGGCAAGAGTGAATAGTTGCCGAGGATATATAATTTACATTAGTTTTTCTGCGTTACAAATTGAATACTTTTATTCTGAATTAAATTGAATTGAATAAACGTAGTTGCCTAATTCACAAGTTTTTAGTGGCCTGGCTTTATAGCATCCCGTAAATAGGGGTATGAGTGAAAGTCGTCCGCTGAAATTACGCTGTATATGTTTTATCTAGCCGAGCCTATTCCATTCTGGCACTATAGCGTCCCGTAGATAGGGGCATGAGTGAAAGTCACCCCTAACGCTGTATAAATAATCTACAATAAATTTAAAGGCCAGTTTGCTTTTTGATTGATATTTCTTTTAAGCTTCGACGCTTGGAACTAGCAAAGATATTAATTTTTATAGATTCTAATTGATCTTATGATTTTTGACGTATTCACTGTATTACTATATCCACAAGTATTGTCACCCTAATCCTGTTATTCAGAAAATCATTGATCACTAATTTGTAAATTCAAATTGATTCATTCATGACCTTTTAAAGATTTAATGTGACTTATGATTTTTGACAAATACGATGCATTATACCCTCAAGTATTGTCACCCTAATCTTGTTATTCATAAATCCAGTTTTAAATCAGTTATTTGTAGAATTCAAAGTGATTCTTGACATTTTATTGAAGAAACATTTTTCTTGAAGTATCAAGAACTTTTGAACAACAGGTTTTACCTTTAACTTTCTCCAAGTAGTATTTATTATAATCTCTAGTTATTCATAAATCCAGTTTTAAATCAGTTATTTGTAGAATTCAAAGTGATTCTTGACATTTTATTGAAGAAACATTTTTCTTGAAGTATCAAGAACTTTTGAACAACAGGTTTAACCTTTCTCCATGTAGTATTAATTATAGTCTCTATTGCTTTATCCATAAGGTTCAATATGAGGCTTCGTGTCCCGCTAGGATATACAAATCATTGCCATCTTCACTGGTCAGTGTGTTGGTTTGTAGCGAATGCGATTCCAGTACCACCACTCTGAAAATGAAATGAGAAAATAATACTTATTAAGAGGGTACGATTTCCATAAAAACTTAATTTACACAACTATGGGCGAATAAAGTATTAATGTACACTGAAATAGCTGTAATAGGCTTTTACAGTGGTCCTTATTACCGGCCAGTTATATAAAGTTGGAGTGTCAGCCGTTGGTCGTGGCAGTCGGGGTTTCAGAAAAAGAACTAACAGACTTTTACGTCTATTTTGAAACAGTGATGTACAAAATTGACTCTATGCTAAAAGCTAGTACCCGTTAGAAAGAATGACGAAAAAATTACTTTTTTGGATTTTTATTAATATTTCTGTTATCCTACAGTTTTCTCCAACCTTATATAACTGGCCGGCTATAAAGACCACTGTTAAATTCTATAACAGCTATTTCAGTGTACATTTATACTTTGTTTGCCCATAGTTGTGTAAATTCAGTTTGTATCGGAATCGAACAACCTTAAGTATACATTTTTTGTAAATAAATACTTAGAACACAATATAACACAGTAGTAGTAGAGCTCTTTGTGTGTGTCTCGTGGGGTTTCGTACTACCACTATGCCTATTGCTGCCGTGAAGCAACATCGCTGTGTACAGGTTTGAAGGATGCCGGTGACATTACTGGCACGTGAGGCTAAACTGTATGCCTCAAGTTGATGGACACGGCAGTTCATCGTAGGGCACGTTCCTGACGTGCGTGAACTACGAGGCAATGTTTCGTTGTAGGTGATGGTTACCACTTAACATCCGGTGGGCCATTTGTTTGTTCCATCATCGGCTAGTTCAGTGATTTCTAACGTGGTCCAGGTGGACCCCCAGGGGTCCACGGTAGACTCGACGGGGGTCTACGATAGCGTGACGAAAAATGGGGTTCACAATTCTTAAGCGGGGGTCTACGAAAATTTATCTGATTTCGATTGTGAAGAACTAAAATGTTGGCTTGACTTCACCTATCAATGTAGCCAAATAATATTTTAAGAAGTTTAGCGACGGTTACTTGTAAAAACTTTTTTCGAAAACTGTTTATTCTTGGTAGGAACTCAACGCAAATGTCCTTAATTAGATCTAATCTCCCTATTTTTTGTCGACTGAGAATATAGTAATAATTATAAGTTTAAAAAACTAGAGAAACCGACTTCATTGCCAAACGGCTAAACCGATTTTAATGATATTTGTTTGGGACAATGTGGACGTAAGAATAACCTTATAAATAAAAAAATAATTTTCTAAATCGGTTCATAAATGACGGAGGCATGCAGTTACAAACATTAAAAAAAAATGGCAACACCGATTTTAATAAAATTAAAATGGGACCAGTCTGGAAGCAGTACCTTTCAGATAAAAAAATATTTTTTCAAATCGGCTCTCAAATGATGAAGTTATGCGGTAACAAACATTAAAAAAAAAAAAAAAAAAACATAAAAAAAAAAAAAATACAACCGAATTGAGAACCTCCTCTTTTTTGATAGGAAGTCGGTTAAAAATGTAGCTACAGTGCACCACGGGTCCACCGGAACCAGCAAAACTTTGAAAGTGGTCTATGAGAAAAAAAAGGTTGGGAACCTCTGAAATCTCCTCCGCATAAAAAAAATGTCCAGAGCTTCAGAGTGATGTTATACTTACTTATCGTGCGGCAGTAGGCGATAGCTGCGGCTGAGGTCGGTGACCTCCTGCGTGACGTCAGCGTTGCGGAGGGACCGCCCTTGCACGCCGTGCCGATGGAACGCTAGCACGCTGTCCGCGAGACACACTGACAAACACAAGCAAACTCATTAAGGTGAAATTAATTTAATTTAATTTGCCGTAAGGCCATTGTAATGCCCCAGCGAAACTCATGTTTATTTTTATTTTTTTTATACAGCTAAGTTGACAAACAAGCGTACGGCCCACCTGATGGGAAGCGGCTACCGTAGCCTATTGACGCCTGCAATACCAGAGGCATCACAAGCGCGTTGCCGACCCTTTAAAACTTTAAAAATGCCCTTTTTGAAGAACAGAACCCATGCTATAGTCCTTAGGGAAAACCTCAGCAGGGAGATCATTCCACAGCCTGAGTGTTCGCGGGAGGAAGTTCCTCTGAAACCGAACGGTGCGCGACCACCCAGGCTCTAAGGTTAAGGCTCTGGACGTTATTACCCCCTAAGACCTATAAAACACATGAAACAATGAATAAATGAATATGAATATGAAATTACTGACACGTAAGGCTGAACATCGGGATTCGATTTCTGTCATTTTGGGAAAGTCACTTAGCTTTTTCATTTTAATTGTTTTTCTGATGTTATTTTGAGTTTTGTTGTGTAATTTCGGTGGTATTTTAACCAACATTACTTGAGGTCTTAGCTGATGTTTAATGGAAGTGAAGTGAAAGTGAGTGAGTGAAGTGAAGTGAATGTGATATTCTGATTTGATCGAAAATGTTTCTGATCGTTTTGAAAACAAACGACCATCATTTGTTTTCAAAGCCAAGTAGGGCCGACTTGTTTATGACTGACTTGACTTGACTAAAAGTATTTTATTTATGTATTTTGTATTTTCTATATCCTCACTCGACACTGGCGAAATTGATCCAAAATGGATAGATGCCATTAAATAAGAAGAAGAAGAGGCTGAACAGATGTTCAGCCTCTTCTGCTTTTTATAATATTGTACATCGGCTAATTGCGGCTTGAAATAAAAAAATAAAATAAATATTATAGACAATCCCCACAACACTATCTAGCCCCAAATTAAACCGAGCTTGTACTATGGGAACCAGGTAGCTGATATAATTCATACTTAAAATACAATATAACACCCAGACAGAGAACAAACATCTGTTCACCACACAAATATTTGTTCTCGGTGGGGATCGAACTCACGACCTACGGCGCAGAAGGCAGAGCTACTACCAGCTGAGCTAGATGCTAATATTTTATATTCTACTTACGTATACTATCGATGTTAAAGTTGAACTGTATACGAGATACAAGCTTCCTTCTCTTGTCGTCGTCAGCTTGGCCGCGGTACCTGCCGTCGCAAGTAGGTGGCAGCACTGGGATTATATCTACCACGTTCTCGTGACATAGCAGCACCTACAAAATTCAAAAGCATGTGTAAAGGGTACGAAAGAGCCTCAGCGCCTTTCAACACACTGGTTTGAAAGAATTAGTGATACGACAAGAAGCACCTGATACTTTCACGATCATACCACATATTAAAACGATTACACGGGTATTTATCGCTTATGATCACCTTGTTTTATTTATTTTCCCGACGTTCGACAAATTCCGCACTTGATGTGGGGGCAGGTTTTTCCGCAAGTAGGCCGCTGGCGGGCCCTTTTTGCGTGACTCTTGACATGTGTTGCTCGAACTTTTTTAGGTTCTACGACACGTCGGTTTCCTTCACCGTTTGAGAGTACATTTCCATTTCCAAATATACTTTTGTTAACTTCACAAAGCGCCCAGAACGCTTAAAATTTTGATGATAGCATAATAAATAAATTTAGAATTGGTCGCGTGGAACTGGCACTTCGACTCACCTAGCTTTAAGACTATTCAAAGTGAGCCTTATGATACCACTGACTATATTGTGACCTCCATTCTCCTCTATCAGCCGTTGAGCTGAGAGGTCTGCTTGTGGTGGTCTTACCGCGTCTTTGTTGAGTTGATGCACCGCCCTAAGAGTATGCAGCCTTTCGGGCCTCGGCAGTACCGTATTGGAGCCTCCGACACAAGCGTCCAACTCGTCCGAATGGAACCAAGTCGCGCCTGTGAACAAATAATGGACACATTAAATCAAAAAATTATTTAAAAAAAAATGGCAACACCGATTTTAATAAAATTAAAATGGGACCAATCTGGAAGCAGTACCTTTCAGATAAAAAAATAATTTTTCAAATCGGCTCACAAATGACAAAGTTATGCGGTAACAAACATTACAAAAAAAATTACTGAAATAAAATTGTTTAAATTTTACCAAGGATCCCTAATTTTTTTCAAAATGAAATGTAGTCTATGTCAAATTGGAAGAATGTAGCATTCTATTGGTGAAAGAATTTTTTAAATCGGTACTTTTTGAGCCTATTCATTACAAACATACAAAAATAGGTACAAATCTTTCCTCTTTATAATATTAGTATAGAAGTATAGATGAAGTTAAATGTGTAGTTACCACTGTTGTTGGAATTGATGTTGATAAGGTTGAGCCTCAAAGGTTTCCTGGTGGCGCCCACGCATAGCAGAGGGTACTCCAACTCAGGAGTTATTATCAACTCGAACACTAGCAGTGGAGTGGGTAGGACGCATTCTATGTTCTGAAACAATTACATTATTTTATTAAAACTTAATACAATAAGGAAACTTACAATTGAACAAATATTAACAAAATACACAAGAAACAGTTGAGCTATATGCAGACGGTTATAAACGATCTAGAGATATCTCAACTGATCGAAATCTATTGATTTGGATCAGTTGAGCTATCTCTACCCAGACGGAAGACGCGGCATTGCCACGCTCTGAATTTAACATCCGATTTAAAAAAGTATATAACCTTTTTTTTTTATACGCTTCGGTCGTATTTTAACTTATTTTATTTTAAAGGTATGAGTTATGTGAGTTTATCTTCATAATCTATGAGTGATGTGAGTTCACCTTCATGATCTATGAGTGATGTGAGTTCACCTTCATGATCTATGAGTGATGTGAGTTCACCTTCATGATCTATGAGTGATGTGAGTTCACCTTCATGATCTATGAGTGATGTGAGTTCACCTTCATGATCTATGAGTGATGTGAGTTCACCTTCATGATCTATGTGTGATGTGAGTTCACCTTCATGATCTATGAGTGATGTGAGTTTACCTTCATGATCTATGAGTGATGTGAGTTCACCTTCATGATCTATGAGTGATGTGAGTTCACCTTCATGATCTATGAGTGATGTGAGTTTACCTTCATGATCTATGAGTGATGTGAGTTCACCTTCATGATCTATGAGTGATGTGAGTTCACCTTCATGATCTATGAGTGATGTGAGTTCACCTTCATGATCTATGAGTGATGTGAGTTCACCTTCATGATCTATGAGTTATGTGAGTTTACCTTCATGATCTATGAGTTATGTGAGTTCACCTTCATGATCTATGAGTTATGCAAGCTTACACTCATGATCTATGAGTTATGTGAGTTAACCTTCATGATCTATGAGTTATGTGAGTTTACCTTCATGATCTATGAGTTAAGTGAGTTTACCATCATGACCTTTGTGAGCTTACTTTCATGATCTATGAGTGATGCGAGTTTACCTTCATGACCTGTGAGTTATTTCAGTTTACACTCATGATCTATGAGTTATGTTACATTTTTGTGAAGCCCCAATAAAGATTATTATTATTATTATGTGAGTTTACCTTCATAATCTATGAGCTAAGTGAGTTTACCTTGATGACCTATGAGTTATATGTTTACCTTGAGCAGCATGAACTTCCGCAGCGGGTCATACCACTGCATGAGGAAGAGTCCGGCGGGCGTGGCTCCACATAGGTACTTGTATCCGTTGTATGGATTGCGGCCCACAGCACATACTGTACAACCTGGAATATACATTATATTAGACTGGCCTCTCAGCTCAGTTGGTAGAAGCTCTGCCTTCTGCACCATAGGTCGTGGGTTCGATCCCCACCGAGAATAAATATTTTCGTGGTGAACAATTAGGTTGCATGACAGCTTAGAAAAATTAATTAAATTTCAGAATATCGATAAAAATATAAAATAATTGGTTCCTATGCCAGAGTTATTTTAATTATTGTACATTTTTCTCTTGCTAACGTCACCCCAGTCAGCCCAACTCCTTAAAATAGCGGAGTAGGACCTTGGGTTGACGGCAACAACGTTCTGGATGTAATAAATAAATAATAATAATAAATAAATATTGTGGATAATTCACACAACACTACCCAGCCCCAAACTAAGCAGAGCTTGTAATATGGGAACCGGATAGCTGATATAATATTGAATACATTTTTTTTTCAGTAAATACGTACTTAGAATACAATATAACACCCAGACAGAGAACAAACATTTATGTTAACTACACAAATATTTGTTCTCGGTGGGAATCGAACCCACGACCTACGGCGCAGAAGGCAGAGCTACTACCAACTGAGCTAGAGGCCAGTCAATGTAATGATGCAAAGTAATGATGTGGATGTGAAGAGACAAGACTTAATCAGTTCTGAGCCTCTTGATCTTAACAATGCCGTCGTTCCATCGGGTGAAATACAAAACCGATCGTTACAAGTGTGTGCCGTAACCAGGATCTTATACCTCTTGTATCCGGAACCCGAGTGGTGAGCGCGAACCGCCTTGGCAGTAGTCTCGGAGGCAGCACCCTCAGGGATTTGTTGCCGCGAGCGCTCAGTAGCGCAAGCAACTCGTGTCGGTATAATGATGGCGTTTTACCTGTTAATATACAGAAGAATAAACATGTTATTTTCGCTTCTTCTTCTTATCGTGTCACTGGTTTTTTTAATCTAGTGTGGTGAAGGGATTTAAAGTTTTTTATTGATTTTATTACACTTTACTACACTTAAGGAAATCACTCTTCCTTTTGTTTCTGCTTTGTGATTTCCTAAGTCTAATAAACACTATAAAATCAATAAAAAAATATGAAAAAAAGCAAGGTGACATCTCTCGTCGATTCTACTGAATGCAACTTCGGTTATCGAGCAGGTAAGTAGTTGACTGTAACGTCAAACCTGTAGATGGAGCCACGGTCGCGTTAGTGCCGAACAGTCCCTAAGAGTTATTCGTCGAGTGTGACTATGATCCGATGGCGCAGTGGTCAGCGCAGCCCCGTATAGATAGTGCAATCCACGAAGGCGCGCCCCACTATTCCTCCTAACCGTTTATAGTATATGTGTGCAAGCTTCCGTCAATGTTTGAGTGTTATCGGTACACACTAATTACCTATGAGTGCACACGCACACTACAATGAATAGACTACGGTTCGCGACTGCCGCTCGGAGCAAACTCCCCGCTCCCCGCGAGGGGCGCGTCTTTGTGAATTGCACTATCTATACCAAGGGGAAGGTCAAATCAAACAAAATGTTTATTCAGTAACTTAATCTATTGTGACATTAAATGCGTTTGAGATCTCCTTTTAAGTATATAAATACCTGTGTTAGGAGATCCCGCTCTTTCATGACAATTTTTCTTTGGGACTAAGGCTGAGATTCATAGACCGCACTTTGCTTTACAGCAAAGCAGTCTTCGCAAAGTTAGCTTTGTTTATTGAAGTTTCAATATTCATTATTTTGAATAAAGAAGAGCTTGACAGAACTATGAAATATAATTTTGGTTGAAAGTTGAACTTTCCATCAAAGTAAAGTCAAAGTTCGGTCTATGAATCTCGGCCTAAGTACAAACATTATTAAACAAAAAAATATAGGTCGCGGGTTCAAATCCCGCTCGGCTCTTAACTTTTCGGACATTATAAAAATCTTTGGGATTTAAACTAGTACATAAAGCATGCTTCAGCAATGACTCACCAGACAGTGACATGAGCACGTCTTTAATAACGTGCAGCCATATAGTCCTCCGCGGACACAGCTGATCCATCGCTGTTTCATGCAGCTCGTTCAGGTTTAACGTGTAGATGCCTTCTTCAGCGCCTGAAAACAACACTAATGTCAATATTGGTAGCAAAAGTGAACTGTAGATAGATAATGTTATAGATAGTGCAATCCACGAAGGCGCGCCCCACTATTCCTCCTAACCGTTTATAGTATTATGTGTGCAAGCTTCCGTCAATGTTTGAGTGTTATCGGTACACACTAATTACCTATGAGTGCACACGCACACTACAATGAATAGACTACGGTTCGCGACTGCCGCTCGGAGCAAACTCCCCGCACCCCGCGAGGGGCGCGTCTTCGTGAATTGCACTATCTATACGGCGAAAACTATCCATTGAATATGAACTCTGTATGACTTAAAAACACGAAAACAATAATCGACGCCATTTTTGGAGTTTACTCCTTAAGAATCGGTTTTTTGATATAAGGCGCCCGGTATGAGAAAAATGTGAGGGGTAAAATCTACTGAACGAATGACCTCGTTACGTTTTTGGTGCGCAACCTATCTTGCGCAACTTTCTAATTTGGTGTGAGCAGTGCAGCTAGATCGTGGGTAGTGTGTACCCTTACTTTGCTTATACTTTATAATGCTTTCTCTCACTCTTACTGATGGCAAATCATCTTAAAGTGGGGGTACGCTCTACGCACGATCTGGCTGCACTGGTATAGAGTACTGCAAAGCGACTATATCTATATGTTATTGAGCTTGTTGCGTCTGTTTTGACAATCGTACTTAAGGAGTAAACTCCAGTCGTGCGTCGGAGCTGACACACACAATTTTTTTTTTCTTCCCGATTCGTGATATGCCTCGTCGCCCGGTCTCACTAGGGATGTCCTATTCCCAAAACCGGCTGACAATAGATAGAAAATTCTTTATTGAACAAATAAAATGTATTGCACACAGGCGAGCTTACTACTGGATAGCATTATCTTACAGCTAACTTTTGGGTTAGTACTGTGCTCTCAAACAGTGAAGGAAAACATCAATAACGGGTACTGAACACACAATATTCTTCACAAAGATGTTTGTTCTCGGTGGGGATCGAACCCACGACCTACGGCGCAGAAGGCAGAGCTACCAACTGAGCCTTGAGGGCTTACAACAATGATTTCGATACTAATTTTATAAAAAAAGGTTTGTGTTTTGTATGTTTGTAATGAATAAACTCAAAAACTACTGTGCCGATTTCAAAAATTCTTTCACCATTAGAAAGCTACATTCACCCTGAGTAACATAGGCCATAATTATGTGTTTAAAAAATAAATGTCCACCCGTGCGAAGTCGGGACAGGCCGCTAGTAATTTATAATGTTACCAATGAGTATATGCTGATCCCTCGTATCTGGATGTATCCATGACGCCGTACAGTTTATCCTGAGGGGGCATCCGTTGAAAACCTGTAAATCATGGACAAATTGTATGCTTACTAGTATTTATTAGTGTTATCCTACATTTAAGAAGTTTATCGAGTTTATGCGTGGTGCTATTGTATGTTTATGTGTGGTAACCACCATTGCATGTTCATGTGTGTTAGCATTACATGTATATGTGTGTTACTATTGCATGTTTATGTGATTTACCATTGCATGTTTATGTCTGTTATCATTGCATGTTTATATGTGTTACCATTACATGTCTATGTGCGATACCATTACATGTTTATGTGTGTTACCATTGCATGTTTATGTGTGTCACCATTGCATGTTTTTGTGTGTCACCATTGCATGTTTATGTGTGTCACCATTGCATGTTTATGTGTGTTACCATTGCATGTTTAAGTGTGTTACCATTGCATTTTTATATGTGTTACCATTACATGTCTATGTGCGATACCATTACATGTTTATGTGTGTTACCATTGCATGTTTATGTGTGTTACCATTGTATGTTTATGTGTGTCACCATTGCATGTTTTTGTGTGTCACCATTGCATGTTTATGTGTGTTACCATTGCATGTTTTTGTGTGTCACCATTGCAAGTTTATGTGTGTTACCATTGCATGTTTATGTGCGGTACCATTGCATGTTTATATGTGTTACCATTGCATGTCTATGTGATGTACCATTGCATGTTTAAGTGTGTTACCATTACTAGTTTACGTGCGGTACTATTGCGTGTTTATATAAGTATTCATGTGTGTTTACGTATGGTGATTATAAATATTGTAAAATATAAATAAATATTGTGGACAATTCACACAACACTACCCAGCCCCAAACTAAGCAGAACTTGTAATATGGGAACCAGATAGCTGATATAATACTTAAATACATTTTTTTTTTTGTAAATACATACTTAGAATACAATATAACACCCAGATAGAGAACAAACATTTATGTTCACCACACAAATATTTGTTCTCGGTGGGGATCGAACCCACGACCTACGGCGCAGAAGGCAGAGCTACTACCTGAGCTAGAGGCCAGTCACTGAGCTAGAGGCCAGTCAGTCAGTCAGATTGGTAGTATAGTATACCTTAGAGAAGCAAGCCCCCATATGCACTTTGGGCGTGGGCGGCAGGCCGTTGGGCGCGGGGCGGGGCGGCGTGTGGGAGCGCCGGGCGCGCCGCCGCGGGGGAACCACCGGGGTACTGCCTACTGGAGGCACACAATAAAACATTGTTTTTTATATACTACTCGCTGATGGAACAAGGATATAAAATAAAATAAAAAAATAAATAATGCGGACAATCCACACAACACTATCTAGCCCCGAACTATGCAGAGCTTGTAATATAGCCACAAGATAGATGATATAATTCAACACAAATATCTGTTCTAGGTAGGGACCGAACCCACGACCCACGGCACAGAAGGTCTTTACAAGGCAAGGTACAAAATATTATTTTTTAATTTATAGTAAAACTTGTAAACAGGATGCAACCCGAAAAGTGGGCGAATATCGTCACTCCTTGGGTGCCCGAGGACGGGAGACGATGACGGGGCCGGCCGAGAAGACATTGGCGAGATGACTTTTAATTTATTTTATAGTGTTTACTACACTTAAGGATATCAAAAACATTTTTATAATGTTCCAAAAGTTAAGAGCCGACCGGGATTTGAACCCGGAACCTTCCCCTTGGTACGGGGCTGCGCTGACCGCTGCGCCATCGGATCCGAATCACACTCGACGAATAACTCTTAGGGACTGTTCCCGCTCGGCTCTTAACTTTTGGGACATTATAAAAATCATTGGCGAGGTGATCTCGACGGCCAGAGTAAAGATTGATGGGAGACCGCCAAGGATCGAGACGAATGGAAGGTTTTGGGGGAGACCTTTGCCCAGCAGTGGGACAATGTAGGTTAATTTAAAAAACTTACCAGTACTCTCCACCTTGGCCTTATCCCTCTGACTATCAGAGAGACTTCGTTGTCTCCCAACAGTCTCTTCTTCCACATCGGTTTTGACTTCTTTTCCGTTCTCGTCCACCATGTTGAATATTTCGTCAACAGACGACGTCTTTCGTTTGAGCTCCAACTCGCATTGACAGAACTGACTTAGGTCTATACCTAGAATTAATAAGTTTAATTTAGAATCAAATCATGAATAATTATAAGTTTATAACTATAAGTTTATAACTATAAGTTTAAAAAACTAGAGAGACTTCATTGCCAAACGGCTAAACCGATTTTAGTGAAATTTGTTTGGGACAATCTGGACGTAAGAATAACCTACCAAATAAAAAAATAATTTTCTAAATCGGTTCATAAATGACGGAGGCATGCTGTAACAAACATTAAAAAAAATATTTTTAAAAAAATGGCAGCACCGATTTTAATAAAAATTAAAATGGGACCAATCTGGAAGCAGTACCTTTCAGATGAAAAAATATTTTTTCAAATCGGCTCACAAATGACGAACTTATGCGGTAACAAACATTTAAAAAAAATACAACCGAATTGAGAACCTTCTTTTTGATTGGAAGTCAGTTAACATTAGTATAGGTAGCGGCACATAACTTTAGCGCTGACCGTTATTGCGCAGAAGTCAAAAATAAGGTACCTGAGGGGGGCTAGCGGTATGAAGGGCGGGCGTGCGTAGCGCTGATTGGCTCTCCAGTCGCACTCCGCTCTCTGTACCAATAGGACACTCTGCACACATCCACACATCCAGTGTGCGCGACATGGCACACTACGACGCATGCGCAGCTATCCCCTCCGTGTATCGCTCAGCGCTACAGTTATGTGCCGCTAGTTATAGTAGTAGAGCTTTGTGTGTGTCTCGTGGGGGTGCGTACTACCACCATGCCTATTCCTGCCGTGAAGCAGCATCGCTGTGTTTCGGTTTGAAGGGTGCCGGTGTTACTGGCACGTGAGGCTGAACATTTTGAAGCCTCAAATTGACAGACGCAGGGCAGCACATAAAGCACATTCCTCGCGTACGTGACCTATGAGGAAACGCTTTGAAATAAAGCGATGTAATAACTAATTTTGACTTAGGGCTGATTGTTCAAAAAATCAAAAATATTATTCCTCGTTCGGACGGATATTTTAGATTCGGGCCTTTTAGGCTTAAAAATTATTATGTTTTTCAATTGATTATTACAGTTTTATTTTTAACTTTTTAGTTCAATTAGTTATAAAAGAGTTTGTTTTTAGTTTTTTAAACTATAATTTTTTTTTACTTTTTTTTTCATTTTATTGCATTGTCAAAGGCAACCTGACAATGCAATAAAATGAAATTTTTTGTTTGCACACCTGTCAAAAAATTTGACAGGTGTGCAAAGTTTGAATCAAATCTGATCGTTCAAAGTAGGACAAAATCGAGCTCAAAGAGGTCGGTTACATACATACATATGTACATACATACATACATACAGGTGAAGCTAATAAAAGCGTTATAAAAATATGACTTACCGGCCGTGACAGAATCAGAATTATGTCTATTATGCTTCTTCCTATGCTCAGTATCTTCCATATTCAAACTCATATCAATCTTCCTATACAGCTCCTCATCAGATGCCGCGCCATTCGAAATCTTCAAATCAGCTATCCTCAAACTGTTAGCTATTTGCAAAGCCTTGAAATTAGATATAGATATTTTCTGCTTCTTACAAGTATCACAAATCACTATTCCCGAATCGGAATTCTGGTTTGAGCAGTGTCGATAATAGCTTAGTATATCACCGTTTGAGTTGCAAGAATCGCAAGAACATTTGGGAGCTACAGATCTTTGCAAGTCTGATAACGTGTTGCTATCTTTTGGCTCTGGTTTTGGACATAATCCACATTCGCAGTTCGAGTTTCTTAGTTCTTCGTTTTCATGATCAACGTACAGAATATCTTCGCCGATTTTACGGCAGAGTGGATCGTCTATAGACACTCTGGACGCGCTTGTTATATTCGAAGCTAGATTGTGATAGATATTTGTTGTAGAATTATTTAGGTAATTCTGTTTTAGCTGGATACATTGTGACAGATGTTGATCGTGTACAGAAGTTCCGGTGTTGCCAGCTTGCATGGCGGCGGTTTCCGCGGTCAACGGCAGTGTTGCCCTGTAGAAGAGTTGAATTAGTCCCGGGTTTTCGGGAGGTTTTAGTAAGCTTGGGGTAGTGCTGTTATGTCGAAAGCTTGTTAGACACAAAATTAGTTACCGTACTAGAAAACACTGTTTGACATAAATTTGATAGATTTTTACCGTTTTTTGGAAGTAGCATACACATGGTTTTTTTTTACTGATATTAAAGTGTTTACTTCACTTATGAATATCACAAAAGTTTTATAATGTTCCAAACGTTTAACGCCGAGTGGGATTTGAACCCACGAACTTCCTCTACGAAGATGCACTGACCGCTGCGCCGGCGCATCTTAATCACACTCGACGAATAACTCATAGGGATCGTACCAAGGATGGTCGTGGGTTCAAATCACACTAAGCTATTAACTTTTGGGACATTATCAAATTCTTGCTTCCAAGTATAAAGGTACTTGCATCTATTTTAGATGATTTTGATAGCGTCAGAGGCAGTTTTTTTTGCTCTTCTGGGACATTATCAAATTCTCGCTGACAAGTAAAAAGGTATTTGCATCTATTCTAGATGATTTGTATAGCGTTAGGAACAGTTTTTTTTTGCTCCATGCCCTTACTTACGGGACGCTATAGTGCCTGGGACAGGATTTTTTCTAGTTTGTACATAGTTTTTGAATACAGCTGTGGTATTATTTTATTAATTTTATATTGTTTACTAAACCTAAGGAAATCACAAAGATTTTTATAATGTCCAAAAAGTCGCGTTAGTGCCGAACAGTCCCCTAAGAGTTATTCGTCGAGTGTGATTAGGATCCGATGGCGTAGCGGTCAGCGCAGCCCCGTACCTAGGGGAAGGTCGCGGGTTCAAATCCCGCTCGGTTACAGCTTTGGCATGTTTTTTTTTTACATATTTATAGGCTTTCATTTTTATCAGTGTTTTATAGTACTACGGCGAGGTTTTCTATGCAAAATAATACGTTTGTTATAATAACAAGTGGTGCTCGGTGGGAGTAAAAATTGTTTAAAATACCTACTGTTTAGGGATGTTTTTTTAGATTTTTATTATTTTTGTTTAAAATGGCGAGAAAAGCTACTAAAACTTTTTACATGCTACATGCTATGTCTAGGAACGATGTAATGGAAATTAAATGAAAAAAAAAAACTACTAAATGCAATTGCATTATGCCATACAAGCTATTATATATTTACTGTTTAATTATTTTAAAACCATAAAAAAACCTGATCGATCAATAAATCAAAATTGATAAATCGAGTCAAATAATGGCATATTTTTATTTATTAAAAATTTAAACTGTAAGTAGTAAAAATGTCGGGACGAAAAACCCAAACGGTATAACCCATTTTTTTCTATTTTTGTACACTACACGCAAAGCGACTACGGAACACATACATTCAAAATGTACATGCAATAACCTCAAGTTTACCTGAGCATTAATTCTTCGTCAATATATTGCAAGAGGCTCCTAAAACAAGAAAGACGACTTACAAACATGTGCATTCACACTGCACGCTAATTTCAACTTTGTGATTATGGAAACATGGTTTGAATTAAATACTCGTGACTTTTTCACTGCATACGCCTTGAAAATTTGGTAAATTTCACTTTCAATTAAAAAAAAATGTGAATTTTATAATACTTTTTTTGTTGTTACTATTTTTTACAAATTACGAGTTTTACATTCAGGCCATATTTCCCTAGTAAATACTTCACACACAAGGCAGCGAAATGACTTTGTTGCTGCAATTCAAATTTCAAATCTTACCTAAAATAAAAACAATTTCATAAATCCCAAACCAATTTTAAGCCAAACATTTTCGCGACCCAAAAACCAATCATGCATAAGTCAAAAATCGTGAAAACTAAGCTATTCTTTCACTGTGCAAAACACCCATATATTCAGTAAATTTTGTAAAACCGTCACCACATCAAATTTTGAATTTTGTTAAGACAAAAGTAACCAAAAACATGTTAATATAAATTTTGAGTTTTCCGTAGAAAGATTTCCGAATACCTTAGACTCATATTCAATATATCATCACCGGTGATCACCCGACACCACTTGCTACAAAATATAATGATATAAATAAAATTAAATACACATAGATAATGTTTTATTACACAGATTATTATCATCACTTTGATATTGTCGATTTTTACTCTTCGTGTTTCGTTCAAAATTTGTCAGTAACATATATTCCAAGCAAAAATAGTCAATTTTCGAATAAAAACGTCATTGTTTCACCATGTGAAGTAAAAACTTAAATAAATCCAAACCACCTCAATACCAAAGTGACAGAACAGAAATAAAATTAAAAGCACACCAACACAAACACAGTTTTTTTAACCAAGCATTTTTTTACATTTCCTCACAGGCTGTACACATATTCTACGATTTTTTTTACCATATTTTTTTTTACTATCTATGCTAGAAATTAAAGTTTTCGGTTTACACTCACTTTTCGCTTTGTGGCAGAGTGTCGGTGTTTAGTTCCGTGAGTGGGTTGTGTTTAGGACACGACATAAGAGAGGCCACGGTCCAGTCTTGGCTCGGTTGACGGAACGCTGGAAGGAAAACGAGCCTTATAGTTAAAGAAATAATGCTGAAATTGATCAGAAGGGCAAATCGCAGTTTTACTCGACACGTAAGCGAACTTATTTCTAAAACTTAAACCGTCTACCAATCCTAAGGTTCAAATTTAGTCGTATACCAATGAATTTTTGTGTCGAAGAAAAAATGTGCACAATGCCAGTACTCTCAAACGAAAACAATTCATATTTCATATAAATCATATGAGGGTCATATTTTCTTTATCAATAAGTTTCTGAAAAAAAGGAAAACATACGAGCATGTATATAGCAGATCTGGATTTTATGAGACAAAATGGTTACTCTAGAGGCATTATCCAGGGAGGAAATAGGGGACTACGTTTGTATGGAGAGTCGCCTGTGTGATTCTCTCTTAAGCAGTTGGGATGGACCACCGAAGTCACAGCTCAGCCTTCGATGTGGTACATACCATTATTTCTCTTAATAGTGTCCCCCGCACAGCTGTTGATCTGTGCGATAGATCTAACACTCAGATCGTCGTCGGCATCAAGATCTACTATCGGAGAGTCATCGTACACGCCTGACTTGCGAGACTCGCGAGAGTCACTGGTCAATCTGTAATTAAATAAAATAAAATATTTAAAAATAGCAGCCGCCCGCGACTTTTCTCGCCCCGTTGCCGTTACACCCCGTTTCCGTAAAGGTTACACACACCTAGTTCGCTGGCTGTAGCGATCAGTGAAACGCTGTCAAATATCGCTGTCAGATTTGAGATTTGACAGCGTTTCACTGATCGCTACCGCCAGCGAACTAGGTGTGCGCAGGCCTTAACTTTTCCGGGATAAAAAGTCATAAAGATATAAAGTCGTATTAAGCTCCTTCCCCACCAATTTTTATGCTTTTAAGAGAGTTATTTGTGAGATTAGGCTGAATGTGTTGCTTTTTCTTTTAAAAGTTTTTGTTCTTTTTCTCCGTTTGGGAAAAAAAAAAACAATTTCCTTTCTTAGTGCACCCCTATGCTATAAAAGGAATATACCCTCCAAGTTTCATACTTCTAGGACTTATGGTTTAAGCCAGGGATTCCCAAACTATTTTGGACAAGTGACCCCTTTTCCAAAATGAACAGTTACCTCAGACCCCCATGGCCAAATTACCTAATTTTAAGGTCAAACCCCTTATTCACAATGGTCCGCTAACTTATAACAGCTGCTACAGAGTGTTAATTTTCATAGGTCTCTCTCGATTTAGGTCAATAGAAGAACTTAGAAAGACTTAACTAAACTTAAAAGTTAGCAGACTATTATGAATAAGGGGGCTTATCTTTAGTTTTTTCCTATTGATACAAAATACCTAGGTACTAAGGTACAATTGGAAAACTTTGCATTTAGTTAAGTGATTAAAGTTGACTTCATTTTCTCATCAAAATTTAACAAAATAAACGTACCTACGTTGTACGAACTTGAGACTTTACATTACTACTACAATGCTATTTCCTACAAAAATATTAATTATTCTTAGTACACGTAACACAACATAAACAATACAGTACCTAGCTACCTAACTTGAAAGTTTGAAATAAGAACTTGTGTTAATTTAATAGGGGTCGATTTATAGACCTCGTCGACCCCCAAAATCACTTTGGGAATCCCTGGTTTAAGCTGTGCGTTGATTGTCAGTCAGTCAGTAACGCAAGAGTTTTATATATTTTGATCCCCTACAAAGTAGAGCTTGTACTATGGAAACAAAATACATACACACAAATATTGTCTAGGGATATTCAATTTCGAATAGATATTCTGTGTGTGTGTGCGACTACCTTCACAGCTCAGTTGCCTTCTGGGCGTGGGTTCGATCCCCACCGAGAACAAATATTTGTGCGGTGAACATAGAAGTTTGTTCTCTGTCTGGGTGTTAGTGTATTCTATGTATGTATTTACAAAAAAAATGTATTTAACTATCATATACTAGCTCTGCTTAGTTTGGGACTAGATAGTGTTGTGTGGATTGTCAAAAAAAAAATGGTGGAGGAAAACATCATCAGTACTGACCTGACAGCATCATCGTCTACGAGCGAGTGAGGTCGCGAGCGTGGAACTCTTCGACCGCCGCGGCCCTGTGTTAGCTTGGACGCTATGCGTTGGGGCATGTTTGAAATGGCCTGGAATAACACATCATGAAATGAAATGAATATTTGCTTGAAATATAATTAAAAATTCGTTCCTAAAGTATTGCTGGAATGTTTATTTGCTTGAAATATGGTTAGAAATTAGTTCTTAAAGTATTGCTGAAATGTTTATTTGCTTGAAATATGGTTAGAAATTAGTTCTTACTGAAATGTTTATTTGATTTAAATATGGTTAGAAATTAGTTCTTAAAGTATTGCTGAAATGTTTATTTGCTTGAAATACGGTTAGAAATTAGTTCTTAAAGTATTGCTGAAATGTTTATTTGCTTAAAATATGGTGAGAAATTAGTTCTTGCTAAAATGTTTATTTGCTTGAAATATGGTTAGAAGTTAGTTCTTAAAGTATTGCTGAAATGTTTATTTGCTTGAAATACGGTTAGAAATTAGTTCTTAAAGTATTGCTGAAATGTTTATTTGCTGGAAATATGGTTAGAAATTAGTTCTTAAAGTATTGCTGAAATGTTTATTTGATTTAAATATGGTTAGAAATTCGTTCATAAAGTATTGCTATCAGTTATGTTTGTTTTAATGATTTGTCTTACGTGACCGCCTTTATGTCAAATAAATATATTTTCTTTTTTTTTTGAGCAGAAAAATAATTTTGATCTAAACTGGTTTTGCTAAAAAAAAATTGTTGAAACAAAAACATAGTTAATTTACAAAAGATTTTTATAATGTCCCAAAAGTTAATAGCCGGGCGAAATTTGAACCCGCGTTGACTGTAACGTCAAACCTGTAGATGGAGCCACGGTCGCGTTAGTGCCGAACACTCAATCAAGTCGGCACATTCGCACGCAAGTTGCAAAATTGTATGCAAAATTGTTGCAATCTTGTATGCAAGCTGCAAGTTGAACAAAATCGTATTTCCAATTCAAATCACTTGCACACAAGTCATACATGACGTCATACATGTATGCAAGTTGCATGCATGCAAGTTGCAAGTTGCATGCAATTTGTATAGTGGAAACAGCAACTTGTATGCAATTAGGTTCATTCATATTCATCATACATGTATGCAAGCACTTGCATAATGGAAACGCGCCTTAAGGTGTGCAATAAAGAATCTTGTATTCTATTCTATTCTATTCTATTTCATTCCATTCTATTCCTATTCTAAATACTTACGTCTTCGTCAAGTTCCGTCTGGCAGGTGGTCGGTGGATTCGAGTATTTGTGGAGGAGATCTATGGCCAAACGCTTACTCATGTCTTGTTGGAAGAACGGATGCTGGAATAACATAACAAGAACCAGATAAGCGACAATAACAAGAATATTTCTTAATAATATCTAAAGCTACTGAAGAAATTACTAGACACAGAGAGAACAAACATCTGTGTTTACCGCACAAATATTTGTTCTCAATGGGTATCGAACCCACGACCTACGGCGCAGAAGGCAGAGCTACTACCCACTGAACCGAGAGGCCTGCCTAAGCTTAGAGGCCAGTTTGTTCTCTGTCTGGGTGTTATAATGTATTCTTAGTATGTATTTAAAAAAAAAAGGAGTATTTAAGTATTATATCAGCCATCTGGTTCCCATAGTACAAGCTCTGCTTTAATTGGGGCTAGATAGTGTTGTGTGGACTGTCCACAATATTTATTTTTTATCTGCTCGGTCAGAGTTTTTAATATATTGGTTACCTGTAATAGTTTTTGCGCTGTAGGTCGTTTCTTCGGGTTCTTAGTGAGAGCAATCTTAACAAAGGCATGGAACAGTGGTGTCCAGCGCTCCCGTTCGCGAAGGGACGGGGGTTTGAAGCCGGACTTGGACATTAGGAAGAGAACTCGCATCGGGTGTAGCTCGAACATCGGCGGCTGAAGTTCGGCTAATTCTGGAAATTAAAAACTTGAGTTAAAGATTTTTTATCGATTTTATTGTGCATTTAATGATATCATTTCAGATTTTTATAATCTCCAAAAAGAGCCGAGCGGGATTTGAACCCGCGACCTTGTCCTTAGTGCGGGGCTGCGCCATCGGATCCCAATGACACTCGACGAATAACTCCACTCTTAGGGACTCCAAGGGGAAAGGTCGCAGGTTCAAACCCCGCTCGACTCTTAACTTTTGGGACATAAAAATCTTTGTGACTTCCCTAAGTAAAGTAAACACTATAAAATAAACTCCTCCAGGGTAGGCAACGCAACAACAGCACCCTTGGTGTTGTTGGTGTCTATGGGCGACGGTGACCGCTTACCATCAGGTGGGCCGTAAGCTCGTTTACCTATCTTTTACATAAAAAAAAAAAAAAAATCAATAAAATGATATAAGGGGATGTCTTTATAATCTAAAGTGCCAAACAGCCATATTAATAAACGCAATTTAAATTTAGTCATTGTTTAAAGTTAGCCCTGTCACTTTTTGTCATTCATTACCCAGTGGTAAGAGATGGCAATAGTTTAAGCACAGCTTATCTTTTGACATATTTTTATTACGCTTTTATTAGCTTCACCTGTATGTAATGTATGTATGTATGTAACCGACCCCTTTGAGCTCGATTTTGTCCTACTTTGAACTATCAGATTTGATTCAAACTTTGCACACCTGTCAAAGGTCGATGACAATGCAAAAAAAAAAAAAAAAATTATAGTTTAATAAACTAAAAAAAACGCTTTTATAACTAATTGAACTAAAACGTTTAAAATAAATCTGTAATAATGAATTGAAAATTGAAAAGTCAAAGTCAAAGTGTATTTTTTTGCTGAATCACATGTACAAGGGTTGTTAGAGTAATAATTTTGACATCCATTGTGATTCCGCCCTATAAGAAAGAAAGAAAGAAAGAAAACTTATTTATTTATGACGGCACACGGTAGATATGATGTAGATAGAAGAATAAGCAGCAAAAAGCTATAAGGGCATGCAAAATTTGAATGAAAGCGTTTTTTTTTTAGTTTTTTAAATTATAAGTGAACTTATCCTTTTAACTTACCGATAGCTGTGATACCACACGCCCATATATCACAGAGCTGGTTGTAGCCGCCTTTTCTTTCTACCGCTGCGACCTGTCAAAGCCCAAAAATGATATTATATGGTAATGTTAAAATCACTTGCCCCACACTGGAACTTCACTGCTATTATTTTATATTATTTTTTATATGTAAAAGATCATATAAAATAAAAAACCAGCCAAGATTCCGTAGCATCAAGTTACATAATATAAAGGTTCTTGTAGTTCGTCGAAAGGTAAATTGCGATTTACGATTTATGACGTATAAAAAAAAACTACTGACTAGATCTCGTTCAAACCAAATATCGTTGAAAGTTTGCATAGTAATGTACAACATATATTTTTTTTTAGTTTTATCATTCTCTTATTTTAGGAGTTAGAGGGGGGGGACCAACTTTTTTCCACTTTGGTAGTGTCTCTCGCGCAAACTATTCAGTTTAGAAAAAAACGATATTAGAAACCTCAATATCATTTTTGAAGACCTATTCATAGATACCCCACACGTATGGGTTCAATAAAAAAATTTTTTTTTTGAGTTTCAGTTTCAAGTATGGGGACCCCTAAAATTTATAGTTTTTATTCTATTTTTGTGTAAAAATCTTAATGCGGTTCACAGAATACATACTGATATACTTTTTTTTGTAAATACATACTTAAAATACCGTAAAATACGTTATGTTACGTATTCTTGCTGTATCATCTTTTCTCCATACAATAGAGAGAGACAAATAGGCGAAACGAAAACACTTCGTAGACAAATTGTCCTTCTGAAGAAGTGATCTAAAGATAGTTAGGCTCCAAATCTTTTTTCCAGGAAAAGTTGATGAATGAATGAATGAAGTTTGAGGGCAACAGGCTGTGTCATTCTATACCTCCGGTGCCATCCAGTAAGGGGTGCCAATAAAGGATTTCCTTTTGTTGATAGTGGCAGTGATTTGCGCTGACACTCCGAAGTCGGCAAGTTTCACGTCCCCGCAGTCTGTCAGCAAGATGTTAGCTCCTTTTATGTCTCTAAAACCAGAAAATACACGTGAATAAAATTATCTAATGTTTAAAAAAAAGGGTGATGTATGCGATAAGCAACATTCAAACGTGAATTTGCGAATGAATTTTCTAATGTTTACAAAAAATAAGGGTGACTTATACGCGCTAAGCGCCCCTATCGGACTTTAAGAGAACTATCGTGTCTCTCTCCGGGGAAGCGACAATGTACATCACGTTATTGTACACCCCGTTATTACGATGCCAGTTAAGCCACATGTACACTGGAGCAATTCGAACATAGAATTTCGCTTTTTTGTTCTGGCACTGGATACTTATACCTTGTTTTTGATACTTTATAGGGCGGATCCGACTTGGATAGGTTAGGTTACGTTAGAACATAAAAATTACGCACAAGGCGAGCAAGCAGAGCGAGCGTGCCGCGGCAGCGTCCTCCTTAGTGTCAGAAAATGTTTTATCGATACCCACAAAGGTAAAAAAAAGTAATAATCGCAATATTTCTCTGCTACAGTGTACATGGGCCTTAACAATTTCACAGTGGATATAAAGTTGAACGTATCAACTGAGAGTTTCATTAACTGGCCGTACATTAACCGGACTCTCTTTCCGTACAAGAAAATGACATACTTGACGTACTAATTGCGACCGACTGTACATAAAAATCATAACACAAAACTACGTTTTTTAAATAAATATTGATTATTTATTTATAATATATTTACCTATGCATTTTCCCCATGCTGTGTAGGTAAGATAGACCGGTGAGTGTTTCCCGACACATGTAGGCTATTTGTAGTTCTGTAAGAGGGCCTGTCACGTGGTATATATCCTGAAATACAAGACAGTATTAAAAACAACGCGTTGGGGAATAAAGGTTCTCGAATGGCGACCACGAACCGGAAGACGAAGCGTAGGACGCCCAGCCACCAGATGGACCGACGACATTGTTAAGATCGCGGGAAGTCGATGGATGGAAAGGGCTCAGAATCGTTCTTCCTGGAAATGTGTAGGGGACATATCCAGCAGTGGACTTCTTCAGGCTGATAATGATGATGATTAAAAACAAAGCTTATTTAGTCCACTGCTGGACTTTTTTATTCATTTTGTAGTAGTAGAGCTCTTGTGTGTGTCTCGTGGGGGTGCGTACTACCACCATGCCTATTCCTACCGTGAAGCCGCATTGCTGTGTTTCGGTTTGAAGGGTGTGGGTGCCGGTGAAATTACTGGCACGTGGATCGGATTTCGGATCGGAAGGCGGGGCCACTACCACTAGACCACCAGTGCTCTCACTCTGTCAATTTATAATCTTACCTGTAAGCTGCCCCCACCACAATACTCCATAGAGATCCATAACTTATCCCTCCTCAAGTAAGAGCCGTAGTACGCGACGATGTTAGCATGGCGACAGTCCTTCATCATCAAGATCTCTTGTTGGATGATGGCGAAGTCATCACCAGGCTCCAGCTTGATGACCTTGATGGCTGCCAGCTCGTTGTTGCCGTTGAGCCTTTTCGCCTGGGAATAAAGGTGAAAATGGAATGAGTTTGCGTTTGTTACACTGTGTAATCTGTATACTTATTCTAAGACATTGACATAGACTGGCCTCTCAGGTCAATTGGTAGTAACTTCGCCTTCTGCGCCGTAGGTCGTGGGTTCGATCCCCACAGAGAACAAATATTGAACAGACGTTAGTTCTCGAGAAATGACAACAACTCGTTTCGATCGTTTCTATTTCTACGTAACGTTATTGATCGAGCCGTTCAGCCAGTCTACTCTTGAACGCGATTCTGATCCCAATTTTAAGTTTTGACGGAATTTTGACAGAAATCCTATAGGTTTTCTGTCAAAATTCGGTCAAAACTTAAGATTGGGATCGGAATCGCGTTCAAGACTAGACCGGCAGGATATCGGGCCACGCAGTTATACTGCCCCATATCTGCTGCTGCTTAATTTATCATTCCACTTCACACATACTTAAAACGTCATTAAGCATGTGTTGTTTATGTAAGTAGTAAGTACTGTTATGTGTGAGATCAATCAGTGGGGTCAATGTGTTGTCATGTTCAAATATCACCCATCATACGTTAAAGTGAACCTTATCCTTATTAGCAATAAGAGTGTTATTAAAAATCATAATGTGTAGGTGCTAAATTGATTTATGATTCAAAAGCCACAAGGTAAACATTATATTAACTGCTATACCTAGCAACTTATGTGAGTAAATAATACTTAGGCATGGTTTACATCCCTTGTCAAAAACAAGGACTAACGTATTTTTAAACTGACTTAAAATAAATGTTTCACTGATCGCCAAAAAATCGTCAAACCGAGCATAAGACTCCAATAAAAAAAAAAGTGTATTTATTCAGTTGAAATGCAAGAATCACTTTGAAACGTCATAAAGCTAGGTGAGTCTAGGTGCCAGTTTCACGCGACCAAGCGTAGAAGAACAGGCAACAAACTACGTCTCGGTTCCTACCGTTTTTTTTATATGATCCTTTTACAAATCAAAAATAGTCTGAAACGCTGTCAAATATCGCTATCAAATTTGACAGCGTTTCACTGATCGCCAAAAAATCGTCAAACCGAGCATAGGACTCCAATAAAAAAAACAAAATCAAAAGTGTATTTATTCAGTTTAATTGCAAGAATCACTTTGAAACGTCTTAAAGCTAGGTGAGTCTAGGTGCCAGTTCCACGCGACCAAGCCTAGAAGAACAGGCAACAAACTACGGCTCGGTTCCTACCGTTTTATTATATGATCCTTTCCAGAACAGTCTAACAGATTTTGGAGTTTGTAGTCGGGTCGATGTTTCCCAGTCTTTGTCCTGAGTCACAGACAGAGTGTCTGCCAAGTCCCCATGCATTGTTTTATTGATCCCGACGAGCCGAACGAACGGAAGTGGCTTTATTCAATCAAATAATGTGGTTTAACTTTTTTTTAGTATGGAATTTACTCTGTTTTACAAGACCCCTATATACAGACGCTAATTTATTTATACATACATATACATAAAATCACGCCTTATTCCCATGGGGGTAGGCAGAGATCACGGATTTCCACTTGCTACGATCCTGACACACCTCTTTCGCTTCAGAGTGAATTTATTTATAATTCTTTGATTACACACTTTTATTTTACTTGTCGACTACGTGACTGGCCTCTCATCTCAGTTGGTAGCAGCTCTGCCTTCTACGCAGTAAGTCATGGGTTCGATCCCAGAACAAATATTTTTTGGTGAACACTGACAATTTACAAAACACTATCTAGCCCCAAATTAAGCAGAGCTTGTGCTATGGGAACCAGATAGCTGATATAATACTTACATAAATACTTTTTTTTTGAAAACACATACCTAGAATACAATATAACACCCAGACAGAGCACAAACAAATTTTTGTGTGGTGAAATTTTCACCACACAAAAATTTGTTCTCGGTAAGAATCGAAGCCATGACTTACGGCGCAGAAGGCAGAGCTACTACCAACTGAGCTGAGAGGCCAGTCAATCAACTTCCGCTGCTAAGTGTACGTCATCATCAGCTCATAGATTTAATTAGACACTCGGGTCACGAACCAGTAACAGTTAGTGCCAAATTTACCAATGTGCTCGTTCACTGCCCTACGGCCCGTATTCCGAAACAGTGAGCTTGAGTCTGAGTCGAGCTTCAAGTATAGGTTTTATGACAGTTCTCCATTGAAAAGTGTTAAAAAACCTGTGGTTAAAGCTCGACTCAGACTTAAGCATTGTTTTTGAAAACGGGCCTAACCCCCGAATACTGAAACGCAACTCAGATTTAAGCACGTCTCAAGCGACGAATATTTGACAGTTTTTAATGAAAATCTATCAAATATTCGTCGCTTGAGACGTGCTTAAATCTGAGTTGCGTTTCAGTATTCGGGGGAAGTCAGTCAATAGCATAATAGTAGCATTTCGGCACATTTCGTAGAGCGTTATCTCTTTCTATAAATAAACAATGTGGACAATTCACACAACACTATCTAGCCCCAAGCTAAGCAGAGCTTGAACTATAGAACCAGACAGCTGATACAATACTTGAATACTAATTTTTTTTTGTAAATACCATATAATACAATACACCAGTATAACACCCAGACAGAGAACAAACATCTGCGTTCACCCATCCAGTTACTTTCACGATGAACTGGCACCTACACCCACCTACTCGTAGTTTTAAGACGTTTCAAAGAGATCTTTGTGATACAACTGAAATGCCATTTTTGAATTTGAATTTGTGAGATTTTCTTGGTCGAAACGAGCATAAGAAAACGATGATGATGACCGTAAGTTATGATCTTGCGCGGTTTCCCGATGTTTTCCTTCAACGTTCTACCACATTCGCAAGTCTCCGTATCGCGATGTGTCGGTATTGTTTACTTTCACTGCATACTTGTCACGCGTGGTGGCCTTGCGCGGCCGACGAACCCACGCCAATGACATGACAGCCTGACTTGCCATCTGGTACTGGAGGTATCAAGGTACTGGAGCCTAATTCTCGGGCCGACCCAGATCATTTTGCAGTTTTATTTTATTGCTTCTTTTCGAAGAGAGAATAGATGATTTTCTCGAGTAATTCATCGACGACCTCATCGTAGAAGGCTCGACAGCTACGATATACGGAAAACGTAGAAAAAGTGCGGGGTTGTGCAATGCCAATGTATATTTATGGGACATTGAAAATCTCGGTCGACCCGAGAATTAAGCTCCAGTACCCGAAGTCGGGAGTTTTGGTACCACATTTCGTCTACCAAATGTTGTTTTCGTTTCGTGTGAGCACGTGTCTCTCTCTTTTGTATGGAAAATTGATGAGATAACAACTCGTTTCGATCGTTTCGACGTAGCGTATTTTTGTCTCATCTTTTCTCCATACAATAGAGAGAGACAAATAGAAAATTCGCCAACATTTCGTCTACGATTTCGTGGACGAAATGTAGTAAATGAAATGAGACTTGCCCTTCTGGATTCATATAAGTTTGACTGGCCTCTCAGCTCAATTGGCAGTAGCTCTGCCTTTTGCGCCTTAAGTCTTGGGTTCGATCCCCACCAAGAACAAATATTTGTGTTCTAGCTGGGGCCGATTTCGCAATACGCGAGTATTTTTGACAGTCTCGACAAATCAGATGAGTGGAAAGAACCAGACAAAAGCAATCGCTTAAAATGCAACTTTCACTGAAGATTAATATGAAAAAGGCAATAAAAATACATGTTTAATTAATGCCGAGACAACCGACCGATCTCCCCTTTTAATAAAAAGTTACTAAAAATACAAGTTATGACGTCAGAGCATGATTATAATAATGATGTGTCTGGGGCCCATATGTTACTCTTGCATACTAATATTACGAGTATAGAGGAAAGATTTGTATTATTATAAAGAATGAACTCAATAACGCATGCAATACCTTAAATTGATAAAAAGCAGCCAAGTGCGAGTCGGACTCGCCCATGAAAGGTTCCGTAGCATCAAGTAACATAATATAAAGGTTCTTGTAGTTCGTTGAAAGGTAAATTGCGGTTTACGATTTATGACGTATAAAAAAAAACTTGACTAGATCTTATTCAAACCAAATATCGTTGAAAGTTTGCATAATAATGTACAACATATATTTTTTTTAGTTTTATCATTCTCTTATTTTTTAAGTTAGAGGGAGGGGGGACCAACTTTTTTCCACTTTGGAAGTGTCTCTCGCGCAAACTATATCTCGCGAAAAAAACTATATAAGAAACCTCAACATCATTTTTGAAGACCTATTCATAGATAGACACGTATGGGTTCGATGGAAAAAAAATTTTTGAGTTTCACTTTCAAGTATGGGGACCCCCAAAATTTATAGTTTTTTTTCTATTTTTGTGTAAAATCTTAATGCGGTTTACAGAATACATCAACTCGCCAAGTTTCATCAGTCTAGCTCTTACGGTTTCGGAGAAAAATGGCTGTGACATACGGACGGACGGACAGACAGACAGACAGACATGACGAATCTATAAGGGTTCCGTTTTTGCCATTTGGCTACGGAACCCTAAAAATAAGGTTCAATTTCATCAAATAATTGGAAAGCACAAAACGCTGGCCTTTGCATCTATTGTAGATGATTTATATAGCGTCAGGGGCAACTGGTGATTACTCATGCCCCAACTTACGGGACGCTATAGAGCCTGGGACAGGATTTTGAGATGGAATAGGCCTATACCATCCTGACAGCTCACTCGGCCTGATCCACAGGACAGACATGGCCAATACGTGCGGAACTGACTAAGCCGCGGGTTTCCTCACGATGTGTTCCTTCACCGTCTGAGAGCAATAGCATATGATACGGGTACGGAATAAATAGGTAATAGCATTACGCATCAGGTCAAACAGCTTCCTCGCAAATAGTAATAAAAATCAAGATTTTCCTCAAAATCTGCAGGAATTTACAAATCAGGCGATAAATTAGTGACACCATGTAGTCTTCAAGGCCAATGAATCACTCTATATTGCCCTAATTCAATTCAATAAATTTTATTCCACTTTGATACCTACTTCTGAACTCTTTAACAAGAATAAGAAATGTTCTTACTTTAGCGGTAGACTCTCGAAAATCTAAACTTTGAGTCACTAGCGGCCTGTCCCGGTTTCGCACGGGTGGATTGGACATTTATTTTTTAAACAAATAAATATAGCCTATGTTACTCAGGGAGAATGTAGTTCTCCAATGGTGAAAGAATTTTGAAATCAGATTTTGAGTTCATTCATTACAAACATACATAAAAATGCAAATCTTTCCAATTTATAATATTAAAATATAGATATATGTATATTATTTAAAGTGACCCTTGTACAACTGAATAAGGTCTAGAACGATTCAGAACAATTTATTCAGACGAAGATTTATTATAGCTTTTCACTTGGCTTTACACATAAGAGGCAGAAGGCAGTATTTCAAGGTCTTCATGGATTAGCTAAATCTCTCGGGATCTTGATACCTACTCCGCATAGATTAGCGTAAGAAATATGATAATGGTTGTCTCTTCTTTTTAAATTTAAGAGCTTAGCTCTTGTCGGGGTATTGATGCATTTTTCTCCAATTAAGTCTTTCGAATGCGGCCTCCTTCACTTCCTTAATACGACATGACAGCGACTTTTTCTTTTATCTGGCTCATGTAACTTATTCTTGGCCTTCCTCTTCCCCGAATTTACGTTGTGATACGGTTGTAGGCAATAAATATTGCACATCGGCATTTCGGCTTCGTAGAGCATTGACTGAGTGAAATTACTGGCATGTGAGGCTTAACATGTATGCCTCAAGTTGATGGACGCAGGGCAGTGCATCGTAGGGCACGTTCTTCACGTGCGTCAACTACGAAGCTGTGCGTTATAGGTAGGAGATGGTGGGTCATATGCTTGTTTCATTAGTAAGTTATACTGTATTGTACTGGTGTTTCAGAGGGCACAACCATTCATTACAATATCATCAGCCTGAAGAAATCCACAGCTGGGCATATAGGCTTTCCCTATACATTTAACTGTGCGTGGAACTGGCACCTAGACACCTAGCTTTAAGGCGTTTCAAAGTGATCCTTGCGATTCTACTGAATAAATACACTTTTGATTTTGATTTCCAGGACGAACGATTCCATGTCCTTTCCATCCACCGACTTCCCATGATCTTAACAATGGATGAGCGTCCTACGGGCTTCCTCACAGTAGCTAGGTATTATGCTGAGTCAAGGCCCTTTTACCCACTTACTAAATGTATATTTATTGTTACTCTTTTCATGCAGTATGTCCAAAGTAAAGGTATTTTCTTTCTATTCTCAAAGTTTATTCTTGATTGACCATTATTTTAGACTCCAGACCTCGGTTTGTCTGTATTTAGAAGTGTGCACAGCACATTGTTAGCAATTGTTAATAAGTGAAAAGAAAAGCAAACAATATGATGACCCGCGATTGGCGATGGTATCCTAACAGAAAACAACAAGGTTACTTTGATGAGTCAGTTTGAAATTTTGAATCATCTCCACACGCTGTGTACCTACCTAATGAGTATGTTAGCGATGTAAGACCTTTAAACTGACTTCTATTACATATTATATTTTAACTGAGGTTTACAAACTTACAATTAACTAAACTATGCCTACCCTTACCTTATTATAATTACAGGAAGGTACAATCCCTACTAATTGTATTAGGTAATACCTATACTAAATTCTTTCTGACTTTTAATATGCTTACCAAATAAATGATTATTGATTATTATTAATTTTAATTGTTATCTTATTTTATAGTTGTTTAATAAATAAATAAATATTATATACCATCCACACCACACTATCTAGCCCCAAACTAAGCAGAGCTTGTTCTATGGTAACCAGATAGCAGATAAAATACTTTTTTTGTAAATACATACTTAGAATACAATATGACACCCAGACAGAGAACAAACATTTGTGTTCGCTACACAAATATTTGTTCTCGGTGGGAATTGAACCCACGACCTACGGCAAGTTGGCAAGTTTTATCATGCGCACTTGATGTGCGGGCAGGTTTTTTCCGCAAGTAGGCCGCTAGTGGGCCCTTTTTGCGTGACCCTTGACACGTGTTGCTCGAACTTTTTGAGGTTCTACAACACGCCGGTTTCCTCACGATGTTTTCCTTCACCGTTTTGAGAGTACTGGCATAGTGCACATAAATTTTTCGACAGAAAAACTCATTGGTACACGAGTGGATTTGAACCCACGACCTACGGCTCAGAAGGCAGAGCTATTACCAACTGAGCTGAGAGGCCAGTCACGGTCAGTTGTCTTTGAAACTTTTAATTTTGTATTATTGCATATGTTTCACTAAGTGAAGTGGCACCAAACTGGAACTTCACTGTCATTTTTATTTGTAAAAGGATCATACAAAACAACCATAGGAACCAAGCCGTAGTTGGTTGCCTGTTCTTCTAGGCTTGGTCACGATAAACAGGCATGTACTCACCTAGCTTTACGTTTTAAAGTGATCCTTGTGATACTACTAAATAACTAAATTTTTTACTTTTGTCTTTACAGTACAATACAGTACCTTAAAGTACAGAAACAATTGTCAGAAACTAAAATCAAATATAACATTTGTATTCAATTATGCACCTTTGCTGCATAACAATAATAAAACTAAGTAATCATTAACATAACTGCTTAGACAAAGGATTATGATATGTTTTGAAGTCTGAACAGGGTGTGTACATTCAGATATAGTTTGATAGACCCCAGATTCAAGGTCAACTTCACTGCACATGTTTAAGGTGTGTAAAAATGTACACAGACGCCCTCAGAACAGGTTTAAATCACTTTTACTAGATTATAAGCACGTATTGTTATAGTTTCTTGTTATTTTTCATCCGAAAAGTTGCAGAAGTAATTGAATTTTATAGTTTCTTTTCAGTTTTGGTTTATGTGTGTAGGAGTGTGGTATATTGACTTTTTGTGTTTATTGAGAGATTTTTTGAACGGGGAAAGCAGAAATAAATCGTTGGAAGACCCCCTACCTTGTACACATCGCCGTAGGTGCCAGATCCAATTCTTTGAATGAGTTCATACTCATCTTGGGGGTTCCTTCTGGATATATCAGAACTCAAAACACCACCACTATGCGCCATAATCACTACAATACACTAAACTAACATTTATCTATACTTTCATCTCATTATTCACAAATATTTGGACAAAAAGTCAGCAAAATAATTTATTTTCCAACACAAAACTCAACATCGTCTGACGTTTGCCACAGTGCCATTCGTTCGGTTCAGTGTGACCAGATTTCCCAAAAATACTAGGCATGGAATAAAATAACTAACAAGTAGCAATAACAAATACCGAAACAGGCCATTTTTATACCAATAAAAATATTGATTCTCTTAACACATTTTATTTTTCCGTACGCTGTCTGAAAACCTTAGAGGTCATGAGTGGATCTTGCATGATTGCAAGGATGGAGGATGCATTTTTAGATTAATTATTTACTAATTAGACAACAGATAGGATAACAGGTGAGAGGACCACCGACGCCTATTATAGTTATTGCTTCGTCTACGCCCTACCTATGGTAATATTGTAGTATTGTATTATGGTGTATTAGTTTTCACTTGTTTCAATGGTTTGTATTATTCGTGCTAGATTCTCTTATATTTTTATGACATACAACATTCCATGAATATTGAACGATTTGAATTCGAATAAAACACTGTGGTGTGTGTATCATGACTTCATCCAAAATTCCTCCTAAAATACCGTCTTCCAGCAAAATACTGGTGTTCGAGAAACTAGATAAAAAATTCCGAAAAAGTATTAAAACTCTGAATCTGGTCACACTAGCAGTGTTGCTAGGATATCCCTCTAATCCAGCAAAATGTTTTCTATTTTCATTAAAAAGTCCTCAAAAAGTTATCTCGATCCCACATTGGTCAATCCTATCAAAGGGTCTATGGAATGCAAGATGGAATTACCTAAAATCCTTGTAGATTAGTATCGTTTACGGGTAAATCTCATGATGATGATGATGAATGTGTTACAGACAGTGCAGTGGCTAGCTATGATTGAAAAACGGTACTAGCCATGGAAACGAGTAGATAATAAAATCCACTACTCTTTTTTCAATCATGTGAACCGTTGCTCTTTGCCAAAAATCAAGAGAAGTGTCTGCTACTTGCTATTTTTATTGGGTATGCGTCTCAAGTTTCAAAATTATCCGAAAATGCTTTTGTCCGGCTGTCTGTCTGTTCTCGCCTCTCGATAAGTAAGTAGGTCCCACATTTTTCAACCGTTCGGATGAAACTTGGTAGGCACAGGTTCTATGACTTAGTTTTTTTTTAGGGTACTTCTTCCAAAACAGGGCAAAATAAGGAGGTTATTGGATATCTCAGCCGTATAAGAGATCCTATTTAGACCTTCTTCTTTTATATCCTTTCTTTATTTGATATGCAGAAAGCAAAGTTTAGAACAGACTGTGATCAACCTATTATAATAAATCTATCCGAATAAAACAAAAATAAATGTTAAAATGGTATATTTATTACAATCCAATAACTCCGGTCCAACATCCTCGCATCTTACAAAATTTTGTTTCCCTCTCTCACCATAACTAACACTTTATTATAAAATTATATATTCTTTTGGTTCATTCCATATTATTAAGTGCACTTTTACAAACATTACGACATAGTGACGTAAAGGCTACTAAGAAGCATCGGAGGAAATTTAGAATTTCCCAGAAATAATACGACGACACCTTTAGACATACTCAAGATAATAAATAAATACATATTTTTGTTAAACTGCCAATCTTGCAACCTCACGTATGAAAAACTGCGACCTTTACTGCGAACTTTACCCTAAATCTGACTTTTACTCCGGTTTGAATAATTCGTATTGCCTACGTGCCTCTCTCTCTCCTGTATGTAGAAAAGATGACACAGCAACAATACGCTACGTAGAAACGAGTTGTCTCATCATTTCTCCATAAAAAAAAAGAAAGAGACAGGTAGGTGAAACGAACTTATTTGAATGAAAGTGAATGAAAGTTCAAACTAATCGAGTGAAACTAAAATCTGGGGGTGTTCATTCATAGGTCATACCAAGTTCTTTTTTTCGCAATGATTGAAAATAGATAAAAAAAAAATCAAAAGTTTAGTTCCAAAGCCTTTACCCATGCTAATAGAAGCCTTTATGTCTTATAAGCGTTGTTACTCCTAAATTTACACGAATAATTTATTTGTGAAACTAATCCCTATTCACACACACCTAAATTTCAAAAAACCTTAAGTTACATTACAACTTAAACCCTTATTTATGAACATTAAGATCTAAAATTGCTTAAAACCTCATCGAGACAGAGATGGCAATAGACGAAGCATTTTTTTAATTATATTTAAAGGCTGTAAGTTATAACGGTTTTTTTACTAAAACATGGTTACTTTTAGTTAAGTAGCCATGCTTTCGTAACGTAGCCAAGTTTCGTAACTTAGGGGGATATGAAATAGGGTGTAATAAGACTACCACACAAGAAAATCTACAATGAGGGCAGAAGTTCACGCCCATAATACATACCCAAGTTTAATTTGTACTAATTAATTGCTAATATAGTTTTTTATCAACTTTTAACAATAGATAATGTATAACAAAATATAACATATCAATTGGAGCTAAGCTAGGACAGTCGGCCTCAAAAGTAGCCATCCCACACTCTTGGCTGTTTTTTTTAAACAATTGAGGTCGACTGTACATTTGAAACAACAAATGTTTATCTACATATGGTTAGTTTCACAACATTACTCATTGCAAATCATTGAATATTGTCTATACATATAATTATATAGCACATTTCCAACGGTGGAATAAGCAAACAATGCTATAATCTAACAAATAAAATAAAATAAAAATCGTGCGGAAACCAGCATGTCGTAGAATTCAAAAATACTAAAACATGTAAAGATACACTTTTCCGACCACATGGTCAATTGAAAAAAAAAAATCGGTTGTCTGTGTAAAGTCGGTTTACTGAATAGTTGAACGTTACAACGTCATACAGCTGTCCACGCGGACGCATCGCTCACTCAAGTAGGAGAGAGACAGATTTCGAACGCTGCCGAACGCGGAGGCCGTGCGTGCCTCTTTGTCGCTCGTTCCGCGCTCTCGCTTGCACTTCAAGCCTTAAATGGAACGCCTCAGAGCGAGGTAACGCCGCATGAGCCATGTTTTTTCGTGCGTGCACCCGGCTCCATCGAACTATAAGACGTTGTCACGTTAAAAAAGTGCAACTGCACTTTAATTGCATGTTTTCAGATTATTATTTGTCAGATTAAAGATGTCTATGTGCTATTTTTATATTCATAATTTAGCTATGAATTCTCGCCTTTTCGCATAGGCAGAGACCACGAGTTTCTGTCATGATATGATTTTTCAGAAACCGTGGTTAAGAAATTACCCCATTTTATTAACTTTTCATAACAATGTAATATACGTGTAATTTTAATACTTTAGAGCATAAAATATGGAAATTAACAACAGATGAGCAAATAACCTGTAACTATGTCTATCGTATCATTTTGGGAATTACAATGAGATTTTTCAATTTAATTATTTCATAAATATTAATTTTAACATCTTCCACCATTTTTTTGTACTAAATGCTATATTTTTTTATTTATTTACAAAGAAATCGAAACAGTTTATTTGGTAAAGCGCTAAGGGAACTTAGAGAAACGCATAAAAAGACAAACTAATACAAAATACAAGCATAAAAAGAATAACTTAAGAAAGAATCGTAGTATTAAAAGTTGACAGTTTAAAGTTAAGCAAGTTGCTAAATAATTTAAGAAAATATCAAAGAATCGGATAGAAATGAAAATAAACTATCACTGCCTAATTTAAATCTATTATAATTTCAGTTGAAATTAAAATGAAGATAGCAAGGTTTTTTTTGAAGATCTAAATTTTTGCGCTCAAATCAAAAAAACTAAAATTTTAGTTTGGCACTATTACCATTCAATAGATTTTTTAAAGATTTTAACACGTGGAAGGTATAATATTATGTCGATATACAAGCTTTCTTAATTCATGAAAACATTTACAAATTGAACCTAATAACTACAAACGAACAAATATACACACATAGATATTGGAAAATATTTTCTGAACTCGAAAAGAATTTTTCAAGTTGAGAAAATATATTTTTGAGGGTTAGGAAATTCCCATCCTAATACAATTTTGTATTAAACCCTCTTATATATGATTTTATATATAAAAAACTCTATTTTTAACTAGGGGTACATGCATCAATCACATCTAAAATTTCCTATTTATTTAATTTTAATTACTTTAATTTAAATATAATAATAACCAATGTTAAATCTAATGGTAAATAAAGGAAGTAAGACATCTTAAATTTAATAGTAACGTAAGGGAAGGGGGTTGAAATTAGAGGGTTGTTTCTGAGGGGCTGTGATACGCTTAGCGAAAAATCTCAGGGCAGGAAACCTCGTGACGAAAAACTCGGCTTAGTCAGCTCCGCAAGTATTGACCATGTCTTTCCTGTGGATAAGACTGACTAAGCACATATAGGCTGGGTAAGTATTCTTGGTCTGAAATAACGTCCCAGGCACTACGTCCCGTAAATAGGGTCATGAAAGGTTACCGCTGTATAAATTACCTTGAGTAGATACAAAGGTTTATATTAAACGCACAGCGAAGCATTCGATATGGAATTTGAGGTTATATTATGGAATTAAATAGATGCCGAGAGGCTTATAGCAGTCTATTACTTAATTTATGATAATTTTAATTTCCCTATCGTATATCTATGTCTGAACCGATTTCAATTCTTTAATTTTTGCTAAATCTACTTTCCGAGAGCGCGTATCTCTTACGGGCGGCTGTGTTTTTTTAGCTTTGCTAACTTTTTTGTTAACGGCAGCTTTGCCATTGGTAGTGCTACCCTTTGCTTTGCTGGCCTTTTTCTTGCTAGTAGTATTCTTAGCTTTGCTGGCTTTTGCAGTTACTTTGGTAGTGGACTTGGTACTTTTGCTGGAGCGGGCAGATTCGACAGAGTTCACACGTCGGTCAGATTCAAATGATAGATCAGGTAAGATCGCCTTTGCTTCAGACGCTGAGAGACTAATCTCCATCCTACGAGCGCGCGAACGAGTCATGATAGGCTTTGGAGATGATTCTTCTGTATCGACTTTCGTTTCAACTTTTTCCGCTTTAGCTTTCTTAGCGCGTACGATTTTACGTTCATTCTCAACGCTCTTAGCTGAATTGCGTCCGTTTTGCCCTTTTTCTCTCAACACAGGCTTGGCTAGTTCTTCGAATTTACGTTTGCGCGTAGTTCGAACTGTTATTATCTCGTTTTCGATGGACTCTTTAGTTGCCCGTGCGTTCTTTTCTGTAGCGTTTCTTAGTGACCGCTTACCTGTGTCTTTAACTTCTTTCTTATCCTTGTTATCAACTTTCTCCACAAACTTGCTTCGTAGTTGTCTGCCATCGCCATTACTCTCTTGTTCTTTAGTCGGTTCGACTTTTCTCTTCTTCTTAGGTACTGGAGAGTCTTTTGGGGTTGATTTCTTTCCACGCGTCTTCGGAAACGCTACCTCAGTATCGTCTAGCCCCTGACTGCTTTCAACGTACATGTAATCATCTAGTTTAGGTCTGGATTTCGCGTATGTCTTTTCAACAGGTTTAACAGACGGTACTTCGTCTAATTCGTAGTTCGGTTCGGCAGTTTCAGTGATGGGTGTGTCTTTAGTGTTAGCTTTGATTAGTTCAACATCGTTTTCTATGGAATCCTTGTTCATTCTGTTCTTGAGGTTAGCTATGGTTTCTATTAGGGTCATATCTTTGTCTTCGGAGGATGTGCCGGGTTCGGAACTCGAGCGGCGTTGCTTGTTTTTATTGCGGCGCTTGTATAGAAGCGCTTTGGTCATGTCCTGTGGAAAAAATTAAAGTCAGTAAGAGGTGATGTAGTTTTGCTAACTAGAGGACTTTTTTTTGTCGTGGTAAGACTATAGGACTCTTGTAGTCATTGACATTGGCATGGCACAAAAAACAACACAGACAGATAACATTTATATTACAACATACAACCAATTACGGATTTACATTTTTCATATAAAACTGATAGAAAACGACTATAGACAGTGCAATTCACGAAGACGCGCCCCCCGCGGGGTGCGGGGAGTTTGCTCCGAGCGGCAGTCGCGAACCGTAGTCTATTCATTGTAGTGTGCGTGTGCACTCATAGGTAATTAGTGTGTACCGATAACACTCAAACATTGACGGAAGCTTGCACACATATATGTACTACTAGCGGACGCCCGCGGCTTCGCTCGCCCCTTTGCCGTTACGCCCCGTTGATTTTTCTTTTAAAAGTTTTTCCTCTTTTTCTCCGCTTAGGGAAATCATTTTCCAATTTCCTTTCTTAGTGCACCATTATGCTATAAAAGAAACATACCCTCCAAGTTTCATGCTTCTAGGACTTACGGTTTAGGCTGAGCGTTGATTGTCAGTCAGTCAGTCAGTAACGTAAGAGTTTTATATATTTAGATAAACGGTTAGGAGGAATAGTGGGGCGCGCCTTCGTGGATTGCACTATCTATATCACTAAGCTGAACTAAGTCATAATAAAAAATAATTACTTCAAAAAGAATATAAGTAAGTAGCAGGTTTTTTTTTATGTTTGCTATATAACTAGAGGAACATAACTTGAGCGGTGAGCGATACGCGCTGCGCATGCGTCGTAGTGTGCCATGTCGCGCACACTGCATGTGTGGATGTGTGCAGAGTGTCCTATTGGTACAGAGAGCGGAGTGCGACTGGAGAGCCAATCAGCGCTACGCACGCCCGCCCTTCATACCTCTAGCCCTCAGGTACCTTACTTTTGACTTCTGCGCAATAACGGTCACCGCTAAAGTTATGTGCCGCTACCTATAGCACAACTTCATCATTTAGGAGCCAATTTGTTATATCTGTAACGTAATATTTTCAGATTGGTCCCATAGTAATTTCACCAAAATCGAATTACTACATCATTAATCGGTCAAACTTTTTAAACTTATATTATTTATTTCTACTTACAGATAGCCTGAAGCTGACGTCATCTTCAATGGGCACGTCCAACGCTGCCAGTAACTCCGCTACTGTGAGTCGCTGGCTCGCCTCCACGGCCAGTAGACCTGATACTATGCACTTGCTCTCTGATGATACGCTGTCCCACAGCGGACCTGGGGAATAAAGGAAATACTTTATTATTAACTAGAACATCACCTGATTCGTGGGTGCCTGAGAACAGACCGGGTTGTATTTTTTTACAACTAAGTTGACAAACAAGTATATGGCCCACTTGATGGGAAGCGGTTACCGTAGCCTATGCTATCTGTAAGTAAAAGGATCATATAAAAAAACGGTAGGTACCGAGACGTAGTTTGTTGCCTGTTCTTCTAGGCTTGGTCGCGTGGAACTGGCACCTAGACTCACCTAGCTTTAAGACGTTTCAAAGTGATTCTTGCATCGTACTGAATAAAAAACTATTGACTTTGACTTATGGACGCCTGCAATACCAGAGACATCACAAACGCGTTGCCGACCCTTTAAAACTTTTAAAACGCCCTTTTTGAAGAACGCCGGTTCTTTTTTATGTAATCTCATGCTTAGAATACAATATAACACCCAGACAGAGAACAAACATCTACGTCCACCACACAAATATTTTTCCTCGGTGGGGAAATCGAACCTTACGGCGCAGAAGGCAGAGCTACTACCAACTGAGCTGAAAGGCCAGTCAAAGACCAGACAACTTTAGAGAGACCAAAGTGAGCTATCGGGACAACTTTAGAGAGATATCGGTGATTTCAAAAAAAACAATATTAATAATATTGGTAATTTTCTTTAAACAAATAACTATAACTCAATTAAAACTATTACAATACCTTCCATCGTGAAGTTTCCAGCTCTGATCCGGTCCATAAAGGCAGTGACTGGTTCCTTCTTGGACGCTGGCTGGAAGGGAGCTCGACCGCACAGCATACAGTACTACAAACATACAGACATAATTACATCTTATTGTTTATTTATAATATTTCGAAGATTTTTTTTCCTCAGATAATGAAAAAAGAAAAAAAAAATATTAATACTCAAAAGATTTATTGAACACATGGTAAGTGAGGTGTTAATTTTACAAACAGTGGTAAGTAGCACATGTGAGCCCCTTAAGGACACTACAATAGTAAGAGGTTGGCAGACCGAGGCATTTATTTGTCATAAAAGCACAAATAGATCTGTATGGATCAGAACCCGAAGTCGGAGTTTTGCTACCACATTTCGTTACCAAATGTTGTTTTCGTTTCGCCTTTTTGTCTCTCTCTATTGCATGGAGAAAATATGAGACGGCAAAAATGCGTTACGTAGTTGGAGTTGTTGTCTCATCTTTTCTCCATACAATAAACAGAGACAAATAGGCGAAACGAAAACAATATTTGGTAACGAAATGTTGTAAATGCACTGGGACTTCGGGTACTGAGTGTTGGGCAACGAAAGGGACGGATGAGAGAAGAGTGCATGCGACAGAGATGCGAATGTTGAGATGGATGTGCGGGGTAACACGAATGGATGAAATAAGAAACGAGTGAAGGAAGAGAATGGAGGAGGAAGACATGTTGTGCCGACCCCACATAAAGTGGGATTAGTGCAGGAAGAAGAAGAAGTTAAGTGATGTATATGTACTTACATAGATGACTCCGAGGCTCCATAGATCGCACTGCGGTCCGTATCCAGGCGCGGCTTGACTTCTGGCGCGGGACACCACTTCAGGCGCCGCGTACGGTAAACTGGAAATAATCACAAAAATATTAAAAATGCGAAAATTTGTACGGATCGATGGATGTTTGTTAGAACACCAGAACAGCTTAACGGATCTGAATGAAATTTGGCGCAAAAATGGGATACTCTTTATCTCGAAAGGAAATGAAATTGTTTATTGCATATGTATAGTTTTACATCAGTTTTGTAAATACATGTGCTCGTCAAACATGTAATAGGGAAAAGTATAATAATCTAAATATATAAAACTCTTACGTTACTGACTGACTGACAATCAACGCTCAACCTAAACCGTAAGTCCTAGGAGCTAGGAAGCATGAAACTTGGAGGGTATGTTTCTTTTATATCATAGGGGTGCACTAAAAAAGGAAATTGGAAAATGATTTCCCTAAGCGGAGAAAAAGAGGAAAAACTTTTAAAAGAAAAATGAACGGGGCGTAACGGCAAAGGGGCGAGCGAAGCCGCGGGTGTCCGCTAGTTATTCATAGGTTAAAATATAATTAAATACATTGTGTAATAATTGATTGTGGCTGTAAAGAGGCCCGTCACTTATCATGCAAAATTAAACACAGTTTTTTTTTTTAAGTTACAATTTTTGTAGTTGTTTGTTAGAAATTCTTTAAGATTGTAGACCCAAAGAGAATAGATTAATTAACAACCATCCGTAGGTGTAACGGACGCTCGTATATAACTAAGACTAACCTGAAGCATGGCGTCATCATGCGTTGCCTTTCATCACACTCGGGCGCGCGTCTCGCGAACCCAAAGTCGACCACCTTCACGCGAGCGTCGTTCAGCACTTTACTGGTCAGCAGAATGTTCTGGAAATAGTTATAAAGCACTCTTGTTACCTACCAAATAATAATGGATGCTAAGAAAAGATATTGTCAGAATTCTCGAATAAATAATTTTTGTGTTTTGTATTTTGATAAATATGTACACTAATTGGTAGGTACAGGTCGAACAGGACAACAGTCGAATGGTAGCCAAGAACCGGCTACAGGGCGCCTTGCAGCAAGATGGATGGACGACATAGTTAAAATAGCCAAGTCGCGGGAGGAAATTGGTTAGACTGGCACAAGATCGAGGTACATGCCACAAACTAAGGGAGGCCTATACCCAGCAGTGGATGAAGTCAGGCTGTGGATGACGGATGATGGATGATTTAGTGACATACCCAAGGCCGTCTTAAACTAAGCCGGGGCCCTTGGGCACACAAGTATTTGGGGCCCTTTTGGAAAGTGAAAAAAGCGAACTATAATGGCGTAGTATATGCCTTGTGATAAGCTTACTGATTTGTGAAAAAAGATGTGCCCGAAAAATATGTTTTGAGAATAAATATGTGAGAAATTGTCGGTCCTTCGGGGCCCCCTGAGAATGGGGGCCCTGGGCACGGGCCCCGTGTGCCCTTATGGTAAAGACGGTATTGGACATACCTCAGGTTTAAGATCTCTATGCACGACCTGCCTGTCGTGCATATGCTGCACCGCGATCGCTAGTTGCGACAGTAGCCTCCGCGCGGTGCTTTCGGGCAAGGGGCGCGCGCAGCCGCCCAATAACTCCCCTCCCCCGGCTAGCTCCGTCACTATGTACGTAAACGCCTGGGGAGGAATACTGTTATTACACATTGCACACTAATTACATGAGTGCCAAAATTGACAACGATTTTATTTTGTCTCAAAAGTTATGTGCGGAGCAGGGAAGGTTGTGGGTTCAAATCCCACTTGGCTCATTAACTTTTAGTAGAAAATAAATCTTCACACTCGTCTGATGCACCTGTTTTGTTAATCTTCTTTCATACATTCTCTCTACATGCTCAAACCATCTAAGCATAACTTTCTCTACTCTCATCACTACGTGTAGGCAATAAATATTGCACATCGGCTTTTCGGTAGAGCGTTATCTCTTTCTGACGCACACTACGCTCTATGAAGCCGAAACTGCCGATGTTCAATATTTGTTGCCTACTACTACTATTACGTATGATGATGATTGATGATGCGCCTTAATATAGCTTGCTAGACTGAGTTTCGTTTCAAACGAAATATAAAGTAGAGTAAGTAATACTAACCGAATCCCGAAAAACTTCGTGAAGTGTGATGATGTAGGGGCACCCTTGACATGTCTTGAGCAGTTCGATTTCTTGTTTAATGTCTGTCTTTTGAGCTGAGATTATCTGCAAACAAAACATTTTGTTAAACCTATAGTAAGTTTCAGCTAGGAGCCTTAGTTTCAGCTAGCCACTTCGCAAGTTTCTTGGCATTTTTTTAGGTCGCGAGGAACTGGGTCCTAGATTTCACACACTTCCGATTGGCACTCATTTGGATCAGTTGAGCTATCTTAGATTGTATGTAACGGTCTTTAGATAGCTCGGCTATTTCGGTTGACTATTTTGTAAATACCTTTCAAAGCTGTTAAGATAACAATTATGTAGTAAGCAAATAAATAAATAAATAAAATAAAAAACATGTTAATGTTAGTATGTTATATGCCTGTATGTTAATCCAGGTTATATTTTCTATATTTGTACCAAATTTCAACTAAATCGGTCCAGGGGTAAGGGCGAAATTTAGCCGAAAACATCCAATCTTTCGCATTTCTAGTTTTCACTAGAAGGATAACATAGTTTTCCGAATAGAACTAATAAATTGAACGAACCTTAACGGCGTATTCCTTGCCGGTCTGCTTGTGTATACACTTCCTGCAAACGGAGTAGGATCCATCGCCGAGGAGTGCTGAGCTGAGGTCCACCGAGTATTTCAAGAAGAACGGAGACTCCTGAAAAGAAATAACTACAATTAGTTTTAATGAAGTGAAAACTTTTCGACATAAATACATCTCTAAAATTGCTTCCATAGGAGACCCAATTCGAAAAAAACTAATGATATCAAAATTGGGGGATACAGTTTAGTGTTGCTGCTATATTATCCATCATCCCAATCCAAATTTCAATTACCTACACCACTGGATAGCTAAAGAATGAAAGAACTTATTACGCTAAGTAAGGACTGTAACACAACGCACGTGGCGGAGGGGGAAGCCCCGAAGTAACTAGACTTAACGTGTTTTAGACGGTTTGAAACCACCATTTCTACCAAGGAGACCTTGGCAGAACGCTTCTGTCTACATGGTTTAAAACCAACCCCAACCTTTGGCAGGCGCGCTTTTTTAGCAAGGTCGTTAAGAGGTCATGCGAAATTTGGTTTGAAACCGCTGCCTACACGGTTTAAAACTTCTCTTTCAAACCATCGTTTCAAACCGTGTAGCACAACAGGGTATTCACGTACAGTCGCGGTATGAAAATGTTCGTCACCTTAGAGTCGGTTTTCGCTCGCACCAGTGCCTTCATCATGAACACATTTTGACATAATTTGTGACGTTAACTTATCGGTGTATTCTGTCTATTCAGTTTCAAAAGGTAGTATGTGATCGTGATACGTTGAGCAAATCAAGTTGAAAATCGACGAACATTTTCATTCCGCCACTATACAACAAACAGCCGTGTTCATAACAGAGTCACACCCCATTTTTATACAAATTAAAATTATTGTTACCTTTGCGATCCATCCTCGCATTTTCTCTGTTTTAGGTGGCACAGTGGACTGCAACCAGAACTTATCCGATATGATATTCTCCGAAAACAATATGCTCGGAGCCACATACGAGTAACCTGAAATGAGACAAAATATACATTTAAATAAATACACATAGCCCCAAACTAAGCAACGTTTCTATTTATTTATTAAACAAAATCTACAGCCCTTAAAAGTAAAACAAAGAGTTCTTAATGCTAATCTTACTGCCAATTATTCTTAATGCCAATAACGGATTTTTGTAAATCAAATAAGTAAATAGACAGTCAAATCAAAAAAAAAGTAAAACAATTAACAAATTGAAAAAAATCACCAAGGTACCAAAAATGCATACCTAAGTTTCTAGTAAACTCTTAAGCCCCACAGGCTTTCTGCGTTCTTGTCTCTGTTGTTCTCTCTGAGACAGTGCTTGAGTCTGAGTCGAGCCTCAAGCATAAATTTCTGTCATTTTTCAATGAAAAACTATTTCCACTTATTTTTCTACTTTGAATTTGGGGACAAGTGATTATTTACATATTTTTTTTCATTTCATTTTCCACGCAAACACTTTTTTATCATCATCACGAGCCTGAAGAATTGTACAGCTGGACCTAGGTTCTCTTATACACATCCAGTTAGAAAGATTCTAAGCTCCATCCACAGACTTCTAGAATTTCGTCGGTCTAGTTTTCAATACACACTCTTCAAGCAAAACTAGCCCTATCCCAACTCACCTAGGAACAGTTTGTCGTGATGCTTGGGCGCTTGAGCGGGCGAGTCTGTCGGCGGCATCCTCGTGAACTCATCAGCAAAGTTGCACGTGTCAGCCGCATGAGACAACCCTGGGACGAAGGGGGCTTGGACCTCGCGTTTGGAGACTGCTTCCCAATCGAGGGTCTGGAAGTAAAGAATCTAGGTTAAAAACTGAGCAATATTTTTTTTCTATTTTTTGAGGGTAGATTCGACAACCTGCGTGAAGTTAAAGCATAGACAATTTCTAATTCTGACCAATCAGCTTCAAACCTTTTTTTAAGGCTTATTACAGCCGATTGGTGGATATCAAGAGAGCGATCTAACTCTATTTTAGGTCATAATGACTTGTTAAGATTTGGCCAAGGTTTTATTTTATTTACGTCATTCGTCCATAAACGATGGACATTCAAGTTTACAATTCTTAGGGTTTCAGGATTTGACTACCAAGTCACTCAACAGGTTTAGTTCGCACAGAAATCCACGGGGAAATTCAGATGTTCAGGACTGGCGAGTCTCCATTCTCCACATGATTATTCCACTTCATGTGATGATGAAGCCCACTAACATTCCCGCCTGAAAGCATTGACAGACAACCATACATTTATGTGAAAGACGAAACGTCGCGCCCGGTCATTTGTCACAAGAAGGTACAGGTTCAGTCCACTTGAATTTTAAAATTTATTCTCTAACCTGGGTTAGGTTAGCCGTCTTACCTGGAAAAATGAATGCTTTTTCAGTTCTGTAGCATCCTGATCTCCGCCTCCAAGTCGCTTTCTTGGATCTTTCACCAGAAGTCTGAAACAAATTGGGTCGTATTAGCTGATGAACCACTTTTGTGGCGGAGTTTGGACTGTCCTGCATGAAGCTCTAACTTGGATCGATGACTTATTCATTGCAAGGTGTTGATCTCGGACTGGCCAGAGTTCCAAATGTAATTACATTGGACAAGTAGAATGTCTGGAAAGATCCATGATATCGTACCAAGCAGTTAAAGGAGGATCCATGGAATCGTACCAAGCTGGTGAAGGAACATAATTTAGTACGGGTGTTACGAGATCTACACAAGAAGAATACATGTTGTGCCGACCTCAATTAGCGTGGGATAAGGGCAGGAAGATGGTACTACAACAACTTAATAATTTGGAACTTATAGCCTTTTCTAAATATACTTTGATAGTATTTTTAGTATTTCAAGATTCTCAGCTCCTAAAATCTCTCACAATAGTTTACGAGAGGATTTAAACTTAATCTTATTTATTTATTAATCTTAGAAAGATATTAACATCTTAGAAAGATAGTTTAACTAAACGTGTCTAAAGTAGTTCTTTCTTCTGGCACCTAGCACCTAGACTCACCTAGCTTTAAGACGTTTCAAAGTGATTCTTGGGATTGAAATGAATTCATGCGAATAAGTTTTGATTGAGTTTGAGTTTCTTCATTTCGTCGTGTCACCAGTTTGAACTAGAGTGGTGAACGATTTGAGTACCAAATTCCTTGTATTGCAAAGACAACGTACTCACTTCCTAATAAAGTCCTGGACCTCTGGACTGACATCAGGCGGCACGGGATAGCTGCATCGGACGATTCTCTTGGTGATCTCTTGCTGCGTGTTCTTCTCACCTTCCACCGTGAACGGAGACGCGCCGGTCAGCAGCTCGTAGGTCAGAACTCCGACTGACCACCAGTCTACTGCCTGGGAACAACGGAAATGAACGTTAGAACACTGACTTGCTTCATAGGACTGTGCAAGAGTTTTCTATTTTTAATTTTGTTTTGTAAAATTAACGCAGTATTCTCTGCCTTAAGGCTCGAACACACCTAGTTCGCTGGCGGTAGCGATCAGTGAAACGCTGTCAAATATCGCTGTCAGATTTAAGATTTGACAGCGATATTTGACAGCGTTTCACTGTTCGATACCGCCAGTGAACTAGGTGTGTTCGAGCCTTTAAACGCATCGACCGGGTGCGGAACACAATGCAGCGTTCGATGACTGGCATCGCCGACATTGGGAGCAAAACACCTAAGCTCAAATGGGAGTGGCCATGGCCATGTAAGCAGGATGCAACCCGAAAAGTAGGATCTCTCCTTGGGTGCCTGAGGACGGGGCCGGCCGAGAAGACGTTGGCGATATGATCTCGACGGCCAGAGGAAAGATTGGTGGGAGAACGACAGCAGTGGGACAATGTAGGTTAATAAAAAAAAATATCATACAAAAAAAGGTAGGAACCAAGGCCTGTTGTTCAAGACTTGGTCGCGAGGAACTGGCACCTATAGCTTTAAGACGTTGCAAAGAGAACCTTGTGGTACAACTGAATAAACATGTACGTATTGGTAGATGGACTCCAAGCATTGCGTTTAGGTCTGAAGACTTTCAAGGGCACAGTAGAAATTAAATTGACTGAAAACGTACGTAATGTCTTCGGATAGCAACGATCGAATAATGAGGAATAGTCATTATTTATTTTGACAGCGCTAATTACTTATAAGTGCTACTTAGATGTCAGATATTACTTAAAATTAGCCCTTTCATTGTTTGTCATAACTTAGAGAAAGAAAGAAAGAAATACCATTTATTCAACCACCACAATTACATACCTTAAAAACATTTTTAAATAAAAGCGGCCAAGTGCGAGTCGGACTCGCCCATGAAGGGTTCCGTAGGAACAAGTAACATTTTTTTTTTTTTTTTTTTATGTAACTAGCTGATGGAACAAGCATATGGCCCACCTGATGTAAAGTGGTAACCATCGCCTATAACAAAGCAATGCCTCGCAGGTCACGCACGTCAGGAACGCGCCCTACGATGCACTGCCCTGCGTCCATCAACTGGAGGCATACAGATATTCAGCCTCACGTGCCAGTAATTACACCGGCACCCACACCCTTCAAACTGAAACACAGCAATGCTGCTTCGCGGCAGAAATAGGCATGGTGGTAGTACTTCCCCGGACGAGCCCATCACAAAGAGCTCTACTACTACTCGATAATATAAAAGTTCTTGTTGTTCGTCGAAGGGTAAATTGCGGTTTACGATTTATGACGTATAAAAAAAAAACTACTGGCTTGATCTCGTTCAAACCAAATATCGTTGAAAGTTTGCATAGTAATGTACAACATATATTTTTTTTAGTTTTATCATTCTCTTATTTTAGAAGTTAGAGGGGGGGGGACCAACTTTTTTCCACTTTGGAAGTGTCTCTCGCGCAAACTATTCACTTTAGAAAAAAAACGATATTAGAAACCTTTACATCATTTTTGAAGACCTGTTCATAGATACCCCACACGTATGGGTTCGATGAAATTTTTTTTTTCGAGTTTTACTTTCAAGTATGGGGGGGGACCTCCAAAATTTATAGTTTTTTTTCTATTTTTGTGTAAAAACCTTAATGCGGTTCCCAGAATACATCTACTCACCAAGTTTCATCAGTCTAGCTCTTATGGTTTCGGAGAAAAATGGCTGTGACACGGCCGGACAGACAGACAGACAGACAGACATGACGAATCTATAAGGGTTCCGTTTTTGCCATTTGGCTACGGAACCCTAAAAACAGAAGAAGAGAAAGACAAGAAGCCAGTTGCATGTTAGGCCTTCCTACACTTTGAAGTCAATTCAGAGACTTATTTACTTGGGACATTTGCAAGGAACTGCTTAGCTAGGAGCCCAGGAGCGATATTCACCGATTCCAACGTTTTTTTTTTTTTTTTTTTTTATACTACTAAGTTGACAAACAAGCATACGGCCCACCTGATGGGAAGCGGTTACCGTAGCTTATGGACGCCTGCAATACCAGAGGCATCACAATTCACAAGCGCGTTGCCGACCCTTTAAAACTTTAAAAACGTTCCGTTCCTATGCAAAAGCTAGTACTATGGCTTCGCATACAGTAAGTGTGTCATAAGTGTCCCCTTTCACATTGTACTGTTTACACAATTCTTTATACTAATCCCTTGGTTTGTAGAGTATAGGAGATACCTCCATGTAGACTGAAGTAGGCCGCTAATGGGCATCAGTCTCTCACGTTAATTTTCAGAACGAACAACGTTTAATATTAATAACGAGCTGGTATGACCGAGCTTCGCTCGGGGTTAAAAAAAATAGTATTATTATTATTCGCCAATAGATGTCAGGAAGAGTCGATCTTTATTGGCTTATATTTAATTAACAACGCCATCTGCTGGAATAGCTTGCAGTTAGTTGCTCACAATCGCCAATAGATGGCAGGAACAGTCGTATATTGAGTTTATGTTTGATCATTGCAAAACAATAACTTCTCGTCATTTTCTAAAAATGAATCCTAGCTAGATCAATTTATCGCCCCCGAAAACCATTTGAAATTAAAGGTTCTCGAATAGCGGTCACGAACCAAAAGACGGAACACCCAATAGACCAAAGCCACAGGAATTATGTCCTAAGGTGGAGTTCTTTTAGATGAATGTTTCAAAGTCAAAGATGTACTTATTCAGTAGTATCACAAGGATCACTTTGAAACGTCTTAAAGCCAGGTGAGTCTAGGTGCCAGTTCCACGCGACCAAGCCTAGAAGAACAGGCAACAAACTACGGCTTGGTTCCTAACTTCCTACCATTTTTTTGTTTGATCCTGACTCCCTTCGCAATTGTCAAGGATTTTAGTTTTCATGAGATCCGAGACAATAAACTAGTAGAATTAGTAACACGAAAGCAATAAACTAAGTTTCATTTCCCAGTGCAAACACGTGTTATACAGTAGCACTTGGCTGGCGTGAAGTCAGCCGTTTCTGAGTCAATAGCCAATGACGGACGGAAGAATCACCAAACGCCTAACTTCAGGCCAGTCAAGTTATGCTCGTATAACTACAGTAAGGTATAGATCGATCATAAGACCTTCGATATGGCGAATGAGACGTAGTTGATAAGAATCAGCCAATGATGATCGCGCCGTATTGGACCGTGGCTGGCTTTGTTTCTTATTTAATTTATTCTGTGATGCGATAGAGAAAACCCTAATTCATCAGCTATTTTGTCAATTTGACTAAAATTTTTTTCGCCAAATTTTTATAATCCGCACTTGATGTGCGGGCTGGTTTTTCCGCAAGTAGGCCGCTGGCGGGCCCTTTTTGCGTGACCCTTGACACGTGTTGCTCGAACTTTTTTAGGTTCTACGACACGCCGGTTTCCTCACGATGTTTTCCTTCACCGTTTTGAGAGTACTGGCATAGTGCACATAATTTTTTCGACAGAAAAACTCATTGGTACACGACTGGATTTGAACCCACGACTTTCGGATCGGAAGGCGGGGCCGCTACCAATAGACCACCAGTGCTCTCGTCAATTTGACTAACAAAATGCATATAATTTAGTCGTAATCATCATAAGCCTGAACAAGTCCACACACAAACTACTTTCACCTTCAACAGATGAATGGACATTGAAATATTTAATAGGAGGAACCTTAAGATTGCGCAGCTGTATACAAACTTGGAACATAATTTATTGATGAGTACAACCGTTCTATAGGAAACATAAAAACACCCAGAGTGGCCAAGAAAGAACCAAGATCATCAACAACTTCGAAGAAATCCACTGTTGGACATATATTTTTTTTATGCAACTAACTAACGGAACAAGCGTATGACCCACCTGGTGTTAAGTGGTAACCATTGCCTAAAACAAGGCACTGTCTCAATGTCACGCACGTTAGGAACGTGCCCTACGATGCAATGCCCTGCGTCCACCAACTTGAGGCATACAGATGTTCAGCCTCACGTGCCAGTAATTTCACCGGCACACCCTTCAAACTAAAACACAACAATGCTGCTTCACGGCAGGGATAGCCATGGTGGTAGTACGCACCCCCACGAGACACACACAAAGAGCTCTATTACTACTAGACATGCCTATGTCCTACAGAAGAACGATTCTGAGCCTTCGCCATCTATCGTCTTCCCGTGATCTTTACCAATGATTCTTCAGTTTTGCGAAAATCTTACTCTTCGACTTCCGCCTATCCTACTCTTCGTCTTCCGTCTTCGGTTTCGTCTTCCATACTTTACTAGAGTTACTACTTAGTTAGATATACTTTCAAACTCGATTAAGCAACGAATCGGTGCGTACGTGAGTGCAAATTACAAAAGTAGGCCAAGTTCAAATAACTGACCTACTGAGAACCTATAGTAGCGAGATAGTTGCAGAGAATACATCGACTCAACTAGCTACTATTCGCGGCTTCGCTCGAGTTAACGGTCTAAGGTCACAGGTTTGATGTAGACAAAATTCTTGGAATGATAACATACCTTTACAAAAAAGTACTAAACGATCTAGTCTAGGTGAACTGGCACGTGAGGCTAAACATATGCCTCTAGTTGATGGACGAAGGGCACGTTATTAACGTGCGTGATCTACGAGGCAATACTATGTTAATAAGGCGATGATTACCACTTAACATCAAGCGACCCATATGCTTGTTCCCTCAGCTAGTTATATAAAAAAAAATTGGTTCGTATTTTATTATTTTCCCTAATAATTTGTTATTTCTTGAAAATTAGATGACATCAAATTCATATTCCTTGATCAAAACTGATACATTTGGACTGTAATGAGTACTTTGATCACATAATCTAAAAGTTGTGTTCAAAGAACTACACAATAAATTTTCCCGACAATTTCCACATCGCATACCGAACTTCCTCGAACCGTTCCGAGTGCTTACGAGCTCTTCCGATAATGGCCGAGTGGTTCCGAGCGAAACTGGCTTCCGTCACAGAAGGAGCAAGAGTGTTGAATTCAGAAGTCTCACTGAGAAGACTTTACACTTTATTCAGGGCTATAATAATGTAACAGCAGAAGTTTTTCCTAAGATTTTTTTGGACGAGTTCTGAGTATTGACGACTATGGGCACTTTTCTTGATTCCAATATTTTCATCGTTTTCTAGATAAATTATCTGGTTCTAGTACAAGAGATGGAGTTCGGAGATGATGCGATAAGTTACTTAAACCTCTTCTAGACTTCTTGGTCTAATTTAGCCTTCAAATAAGCGTATAGTAGGACGCTTTTTGGCAAGGTGGGGCGACGATCTGCGAAATGTAGCAAGCACTGGAGGAGAGCCGAAGACCGGGCTCAGTGGCGCGTCTTGGGAGAGACCTACGTCAGCGGTGGACTAATATTGGTCGAAGATGATGAAGTAAGTATGACATACCTCCGCAAATTAAAGGAAAGCTTATATCCAGCAGTAGGCTCATTTAGATGATGAAAATAATCAGACCACTTAGCCATCTTCTCAAAGTCAAATTGACAGTGTATTTATTCAATAGTATCACAAAGATCACTTTGATACGTCGCCGTCGTAAAGATAGGTGAGTCTAGGGCCCGTATTCCGAAACAGTGCTTAAGTCTGAGTCGAGCCTCAAGCACAGATTTTTGACACTTTTCAATTGAGAACTGTCATAAAATCTATGCTTGAGGCTCGACTCAGACTCAAGCGCTGTTTCGGAATACGGGCCTAGGTGCCAGTTCCACGCGACCAAGCCTAGAAGAACAGGCAACAAACTACAGCTTGGTTTCAACAGTTTTTTTGTATGATCCTTTTAAAAACAAGTTCTCGTGTCACAAATTTAAACTACAGGTGAAAGGATTTTAAGTGCACCTCAAAGAGGCTCCTTTCGTGCACTTCACACATGTTTTTCGATGTTTTTAGGTTAGACAACACCATTTACGAAGTAACCGTCGTACTAATCAAAGTCAAGGTCAAAATTTGTTTTTTAGTTGGATTACTTTGAAACGTCTTAAAGCTAGGTGAGTCTTGGTGCCAGTTCCACGCGACCAAGCCTAGATGAATTGTGAGTCTTAAACCACTACGATACGGTTGATTTTACATTGCCAGAGGTTTCGTAGTGGAACGCGTACGTCGCAAACCTTGACGACCGATATTAGCAGTGGCTTGGATTGTAAACAACTTTTTTTATTAAGGCCGCTTCCGGGCAAAGGGCATGCTTAACACCCGGACCAACATACTTAGATGACTGACAGCGATAAGACCGATGATTTCAATTTTTATTAGGTAACTCCGGAATCGGTTCTAATATCCCCATTACATGATAAAACTGGCAATCGACAGATCGTGGGTTCGATCCCCACCGAGAACAAATATTTGTGTGGTGAACATAGATGTTTGTTCTGTGTCTGGGTGTTATATTGTTCTATGTATGTATCAAATGTCTTTACAAAAAATGTATATCAGTATTATATCAGCTATCTAGTTCCCATTATACAAGCTCTGCTTAGTTTGGGGCTACAAAGTGTTGTGTGAATTTTCCACAATATTTATTTATTTATAAAAGACAGTTGTATTTTTCAAATTTTGCAAGCCAAAGGGATACTTTACTGATATGGAAACCAAATATGTAGCTCACATAGAACCTAGATATCTTTTTGTAAAACATACTTAGAATACAATATAACATCCAGACAGAGACCAAACATATATTTCTCGGTGGGGTTCGAAACCAGGCCCTGCAGCGCAGAAGGCAGAGCTACAGAGCTACTACCAAATGAGCTGTAAGGGCTGTCACCTAGAGGTCATTCAACGCATAAACTCCATTTATAAGTATTCTACAACCGGAAACGATCATCCAGGTGTGAATGTCACGTCATGCCATTTGTGCAATTTAATTTCAATAACTGACAATACATATACAAGATACAGGCCCGCAATGTTAAATTACAATAGCTTAGTCAAAAATTTCTCTATTCACAACGATTTCCCATCAATCTTACGCTCATACAAATAAGGTTGATTTTCGTATGATTGTTGTAATTCGAACCTTGAACGTGGTAACACCGAGGTTACAGAAGAAGGTTATATATAATCAACGAATCATAAAGTTAAGTCTTTAATAGCTTTAACACAAAGTTGAAAATTCCATGGCTGAAGCGTTTTATAGCATTTTGAACTCAATGTCTCACAATTTAAGGTTTGGATTAGTGTGATGGACAAGAGTGGTGTATGTAGGTCGTTGGTAGAGATTTTTGGCAAGGAGTCGCATGGCAACAGCTTTTTTCGTACGGCTACAAGCTGGTCTTGGAGAGACAGAGAGGGATGTACAATTAATCTATGGTATGAGTGAGAGGGATATACAATTACATGTATTATGACTTGCTATTCGCAAGTGATATTTTGGAATGACAATGTGGTTTACACGAATTTCTCTTTAATAATGCTAACTTTTATAGTAACTTACCTTTCCTATTTAATAAGGAATTTTTATTAAACTATAGCCCATAAAAATACGTCTAATAACTTTGAAAGCTCTCACAGTTTAGATGGTAATATCTCTGCCTTCTTCTTCTGCTTTGGTGGGCGTGGGTTCGATCCCTAGATGTTTGGGGCTAGATAAAATGTGTAGAATGACCACAATATTTATTTATTTTTATTTAAATGTAAAATCGGATATGCGTACAAAAGTGTAGCTAAATTCACCAAGTCAATCAAATCAAATTAAAATAGCATTATTAAGATTCGATTTAACTTTAGTTTACTTTTACAATATTTTATAAAATCTAGATATACGACTTGTCTGTTGGATTAGTTTTAGCGAAATGCCTCTTTCATTTTTTTTTTCTAACCTCAGCGGTTCTCGTTTATGTTTCCTTCTAAAATAACTTAGTACAAAATAACAAATATTTACTTAATCCATATTATAATTACTTGCTTTCAAAATGGCGGTAAACAGGGCAATGTATCCGTGTCGTTCAACGGCCTGCGCACACCTAGGTCGCTAACGATGGCGATGGCGAACGCTGTCAAATTTGACAGCGATATTTGACAGCGTTTCATTGATCGCCATCGCCAACGACCTAAGTGTGCGCAGGCCTTAACCCGGTTACCTTACTTACATCAATATACTTTGTGCGGCCAACGTTAAAATTACTTAGCGAAAACGAGTAAATTAAACTGGGACGAGCCAATTGTTGGCTAAACAATTTATCCCTGTATAAAAATCATGTTTTTTTATGCTTATATAATGGAGCTTTATATTAGCCTGTGTTTTGGTTAGAAAGAATCAGTGACACTATAAGAAGTAGAATTAGCCTGTAAAATTCAATTTTATAGTTTAATATAATTGTCTATTCTCTATATTATTTAATATTAATAATATTATAAACATTATGGACAATCCACACAACACTATCTAACCCCAAACTAAGCAGACCTTGTACTATGGGAACCAGATAGCTGATATAATAATCATATTCATTTTTTTAAATAGATACTTACAATACAATATAACAGCCCGATTATGTAATTAATTATTAGTTTAGATTTAGGCGCGGGCCACACGATGATCTTAGATGAATATTCTAGAGATGGATATTATAAGAATCCAGACATGGATATTCAGCCCTTAAAAGAATTGACATACATTACTTGACAGCAAACTGCACAAACAATGCCCTCATTCTGGCAGTGCACACCATTTCTCTGCCAAGCTCCAAGATTATAGAGCTAAGTATATTAGACAAATGCGAGTATACACGGTGTAAAATTACAGCTTCCGGAAACAGAAGTTAAATAAAAAAAACCCTAATAATAAGTTTAAGAGGAAAGAATGGAGACTTTTGGAGGAGGCCTATACCCGTCGAAGAGTCCTTAGTTAGTTTTTATAAAAATATATATATAACTTATTTAAAAATTAAGTATGTTAATTAGGGAACAAAGGCTTTTTTTTCATAATAATAAGTTTAGATGCTTGTGGCTCGATTTTAAGTCAAAAACATATGATAACTTGTAATTGTACATCACAGTTGATAACTTTGAACAAACAATACTGCTATTAAGTGGTAACCATTGCCTATAACAAAGCAATGCCTCGCAGGTCACGCACGTCAGGAACATGCCCTTCGATGTACTGTCCTGCGTCCATCAACTTGAGGCATACCGATGTTACATGCTCACGTGCCAGTAACTTTACCGGCACTCACAACCTTCAAACCGAAACACAGCAATGCTGCAAGCCACACACAAAAATCTCTGCAATTTCTAGAGCGGTCTTCTTACCTCTTGTGTGTTATGTATGCCGGGTACTATTATTTATTCTGTGCCCTACGGTTATTGCAGCAAAGTGTGGAAAGATGAGAAAAATTTGCATGACATTGTCGTTTCAAAGTACGTGGCGAAGAATACTGAAATCTGTAATAGCTAGGGACGAGTGTTGACAACAGTAGGCCTATCATGAGCTCTGTCTGGCTCTGTCTCTGGTTCTGGTTTTGAGTCTGTGTGAGTGCTCACCAGTGCATTATACTGTGTGTGGAATTTATTTAGTCAACACTCGCACAGAATCAAATCCAGAACCAGAGACAGAGCCATACAGAGCAAACGAATACTAGAGTGGAGCTGTTACATGGTGAGTCCATGTAACATAATAATTGCTATAAAATGAGTATACAACGGTATCTAGGTTTACGAGGATAGCAGCGCAGCGAGTTAAGGCTTTCGCAGAACATTTCGAGGTATTAATAGTAAGACTGACATAATAACCGAAGGTGGTGGGTATCCGTCGAATTTTCCTCGTGCAATAAACAAGGCCTCTGTTTCAACGAGGTCAAAATACACTATTTCGACTGTCTATATCTTCTAGAGATGGTGTCCTCATCTCAGCCCGGCATCACCCACTGCTGGGTATAGGCCTCCTTCATTTTCTGCCAGCCTCCTCTATCCAGAACGTCTCTTATCCAGGTGTTGCGAGCGACCTTTAAAAAAACGATAGGAACCAAGCCGTAGTTTGTTGCATGTTCTTCTAGGCTTGGTCGCGTGGAACTGGCACCTAAACACACCTAGCTTTAAGATGTTTCAAAGTGATCCTTGCGATTCTACTGAATAAATACACTTTTGATTTGATTCACACTCTACACCACCTACACAGCCAACCTCAAGTTATGTTATAGCCCCTTCCCACCGGTGTGTGATAACGCGCACGGAGGCGGATCAGCTCGCACGACACGCCATGGGAACGGTCTCGTGCGCCGAGGTGCGCGGTAGCACAGGAGCCCTTTCTGTGTGCGTTGCCGTGCGTCGTCGTCGGCTGTGCGTGATGATCTGCAGAACCACGCACCGTAGGAAGGCAGCATAAGATGATCTAAAATAACTTGAGGTTGGCTACAGGGCCTACAGGTGTAGGCAGGAGCAAAATGTTCTCATCTTCCATTCCCCTCTATCAGCCGTCATGTCTATGACTATCCAAAACTTCAAAACTAAATGATGAATATTAGAATGTAATTGCATGTAAAGATTAATCACACTCTTGCATAATCTTTCGAGAACTTTCGCTATTGTATCGATATCGATGCTAGATCGAACTTGTCGATAGAATTGTGCAACTACTCGTTTGGCATTCGGTTTTTTAGTGACCAGTCACGAAGTATTTTAACCATAAACAATTCATATTTTTGACTAATCAACGTGGTGTGCTCAACGCTTGCCCATTGGTGCTACTGCTATACTACTGTATAACCGGCATCTTATTTGGGGCAATAGTCATTCTCTCTCGCTTACACATATTGTCTATCTCTCACTCGCACTTGTGATGTGAGCGTCGTTTCAAATAGCGCGTGTTATACAGATTGGAGTTCTTTTTTGATGATCAAATATCTTCAAAAGACACGTTGTAAAAGTTCAGTAATTTTATAAGTTTCAACAGTTCAAAGTGCAAGAAGTTGTTATTAATTACGGTGTTTAGCATCTTATGTCAGTGAAGCTGTACTGTATCTCATACAAACCACTGATATAACGTCAAACAGCAAGTTCACGGCTGTCAGTGTCACAGTGGACCGCTCGCGGATACCGCTGTCCCACTGACCCCGTTCAACGCGCACGCGAATTTAAGGCATATTACATGTTAATACGGAATTAAACCGCCTGGCAGATGGCGGATGTTATGACATTTCGAAATATTACATTCTCAAATATAGAACAGACTGTTGAAGGAGAAATTTGAATCGTATGTATGGAACTTGAAGGTTGTTTTCACCGTTTTTGAGATTATGACGTTTTGGTAGTGAGATTGTGATGAAATTGTATTCTGCAGGAGATTATTAATTCAATTTGAATCTTATTCCTTTGGATAAAGTTATAATTTACGTTTGTTAGTTGGTAATACAATTTGCAGAGCTACTGTTTTTAATTTCGTTCCTTGTCCGATTTAGCGGTACTTTAATTTGTTTTAAACCGGATCTGCAATAATAGATTTACATAATAAATAAATATTATGGACAATCTACACAACACGATCTAGCCCCAAATAAGGCAGAGCTTGTACTATGGGAACCAGATAATACAATACAATTCAATTCAATAATTGAATTGAATTGAATTGTATTATCTGGTTACAAATATTTGTTCACCACACAAATATTTGTTCTCGGTGAGGAACGAACCCTTTCACCATGATTGCTCGAAAGAACCATTGATACGATAAAAATAATCTCTACATGAGGAAGTCTACAGCTGGGGTTCAATTCTAGACCAGTGACTTTTTTGTCACGGTAGATATATATGTATTTTTTGTTGAGGGTGCTTAGAAAATTAATTCACTCAGCTAAACAACACTAAAACGCAAGAATACTGAACAGATTCCTTATTTCACACCTTACTATAAAGACTGGTTGGCCTGGTCGGAAACCACTTTGAATAACATTTTCGGAAGGCTAATGATAGCTGGTTCAATCCCGAGTCCGATGTGCAACTTTTTGCATTGTAAATTTACTTAGACATACAAATCGAAGAAAATAGCAAAAGATAAGTGCCAGTGGTGATAAAACTGAACTCAAGAAAAAATAAAAAGATGGAAGAAATTAGAGAAATGTTTTTAAAACTACAGGCCGATATCAGCGAAACGAAAGCATCGCTAAGAGATATGGAACTAAATATAACAAAAAACATCAACAACACCCTAAACAAAGTTATCGGAAACATACAAATAAAAGTTCAAGATATTGAAGCGGTAAATGAGGCACAAGAGCGAAGACTAGACATAATAGAGAGAACCCAAAGACAGAGAAACCTAGTCATATTTGGAGTGGAAGACGATGAAATAAGCTACAGTGAACTAACACATAAAATACTACACATACTCAATAATATTATGATTGTTAACTGCACAATGCTAGAGTTAGAAGCGCTTAGACGACTTGGTATTAGAAAAGGAACAAATACCAGACCGATTGTTGTAACTTTGACAACACTGGGGAGAAAAATAGAGATCCAGAAACAATGGAGAACACTTATAAACACGAACTATTCCATAACGGAAGACTATCCACCAAAAATCTTAGAAATTAGAAAAACTCTGCTGGAAAAAGCTAAGATAGAAAAAGAAAACGGAAATAAAGTTATCATTAAATACGACAAACTCATCGTGCTTCCTCAAACACAGCAGAATATAGAACTTGACGGAACACGAAAGAAGAAAAGAGCTTTATCACAGACACCGCCTCAAATATATAAAAAAGAAATAGAAATAGGATCTACAATATCAACATCAACCATACAAGTACCAAAAACGAACAAAATATCATCCTACTGGTCCACCTCCCGCCCGACGATTGCAGCAGACGATTTCAATGGAAAACAACAGATTAATGAACAGCCCCTCCACTCCCCCCTCCCTCCCCCACCACGGCTGGTCACCGCGGGGGCTGCAGACCAAAACCCTCCAGATTATCTAAAGTACTCTAAATTTCCACTAAGAACTGACTAAATAAATAAGCCATACTTTTCATTTAAACACCTACAGAAAAAGGAGAAGAGTAAACACAATACATGGTATACAGGAAAAAAAAATCTGGAGGAGGCCTGTACTCGCATAGAGATCCATGAACTAATAAATATACCTATGCTATGAAATCTATTTATCAATCGAAGCTTATTATAAAAAAAATAAAATAAAAAAAAAAAACAAAGAAATTATATAAAATTTAAGATAGTTAATATTACTTTATAATAAATATTCTATAAAATTGTCTTAAAAAGCATGTTTTCTAATCATATTATTAGTGAACTAAATATAATTATTAACTTAATTTGTACCTATTTATTAAAAGAAAATGTAATATTTTAAACTTATTTATAAAATGTACACTGTTCAATGGATTAATAAAGGCTATAATAATAATAAGATATATATCACAAGAACTGTCAAATTCACTAAAGAAACTGACAGTTCTTGTGATATATTATTATGTATCTACCGTGACAAAAAAGTCACTGGTCTAGAATTGAGCCCCTGGACATAGGCATATAGGCCCGATAGATTTTAGAGAGGAGCAAAGTTGGCAAAATATTGACAAATAATGTAAGTTTTTTTTTCTGACTTAGAAGGTTATAAAATATAACTCATTGAAATGAAACCCTGGCCAGTACAGATAAGATCGTGAATAATTAGCATTGCACACATTTTAAAATTGTATATACATTTATTTATACTAAGGTCACACATACATAACACATTAGTTCACACATTTCACTGCATTCAGGAGCCTATTTCTCGGGCCGACCGAGATTTTCCATGTCCCCTGTATACCTACACATTGGCATTGCACAACCTCACACTTTTTCGACGTTTTCCGTATATCGTAGCTGTCGAGGCTTCTACGATGAGGTCGTCGATGAATTACTCAAGGAAATCATCAATTCTCTCTTCGAAAAGAAGCAATAAAATAAAATTGCAAAACGATCCGAGATGAGCCGAGAATTAGGCTCCAGGGGTCACGTTTTTTTGTGAGAAAAATCACGAATTCTGATTATTTTTGTTTCCGGAAACATAGACTATGAAAATAGCTTACAAAAAGAGGAGGTTATCAAATCGGTTGTTTAATGTTTTTTTTTTCAATTATTGGCTATCGCATAACTTCCTCATTTATGAGCCGATTTAAAAAATACTTTTTTAATCTATGTATGTATGAAATTTCTATGCGACCAATCTGGAAGTACCTATAACCTTCCAGATGGGTACCACAGAAATTTCATCTGACATCAGACTATGAAGTCAGTTCAAATTTTATAAACTTCACTTGTTAGTTTATGCGAGTCATTTAACGTTGGGTCAGTGACCTTTGCAGTGACCATAAAAGAACCTGTGGCCTCGCGCAATCCTTGCGCGTCCAAACAAAACAATAATTAGTACATTTTCCTCATTATTTGTTTTTAGAATCGGTATTTAGAACTCATTACATTTCTGTTCGATCAAAATCTTTGTTTATTACATAATGGCATTTCGTAGAAATAGAATAACTATTTTGGTAAAAAAAAACTGTATAAATAATTTAAAATAAGTACTTACCTATGTTTAAATGAGTAATGAAAGTCATGTGACTAGGAGAGTGATGAGTATGAATGTGGATGGATATGTGAGCGGAGGTAGACCAAAGAAAACATGGATGAACTGTGTGAAAGATGACATGGATAAGAGAGGAGTGAATGCAGACATGACGGCTGACAGAGAGGCGTGCAGGAGGAAGACATGTTGTGCCGAATTGCCGACCCCACATAGAGTGGGATAAGCTAGCGTAAGCAAAAGCGTGTTTGGTGCTCTGTGGGGATAAGGGAGATGAATTTATAAAAAATGTTTCATATTTAATAACTTAATTATAAAGTTTTTTTTATATTAATCCACAGTCTTTGTGCCGTCACATCTCAACATTATAAATAGAAAACAATTTTCAAAGATTATCTTAGATTACCAGCAATTAAAGAATGGCAATTTCCACACCACCATTACCGATACCTTGAAGCAATTTGTAATGGTCGTATTTCCCGTGAATTTCCGATAAAAAAGATGTTTTACAATCGGGACGATGGAATTTCCCTTCCATGCGGAATGAACAAATTTCCATTTTCATTCTTTGTACACGACTTGTCTTTTATAAAACCCATTCCGAAATGTTGGGGAGTTTTACGCGTAAAATACATGAAAAGTGACATTTCGTAAAAAGCAGATAGGATACACAAAGCCGAACCTGATTTGCTAACAAAGAAAATTTACGCCATAGGAATGCAAACATGCGGGCATACAAATCCCAGACCCTGTCACAAGGCAATAAAAATACAAGATTACTTTGAAAAGTCTTACGAACAGGTGAATTTGATGCAACCAAGAAGTGTCTTGTTGGTTACTGGAAAACTTTGTATAGTTTTGTCATTTTGTCAGTTGTAGTAAAATAGAAAGAATTTGCCTCACTTCGCATAGATGAACCCCGTTCTCCTTTCGACCGTACTAGGGTTTTTTTTTATTCTATGTTTATCTAAAAGTAGAACAGCACTGGTGGCCTAGTGGCAGCGGCCCCACCTTCCGATCGTGGGTAAACTCCAGTCATGTACCAAAGACCAGTAGTACCTATACCATCCTCACAGCACAGCACAGTCGGCCTAATTCAACAGGAAAGACATGGTCACTACGTTTGGAGCTGACTAATCGCGTAGGTACGAGTAATAGTACACTAATCTTCATTGACGAAACATTCTTAGTAATCGAAACCCTCGCGCCTCTTTTGAAAGAAATAAGCAACAAAAATGATTTTTTAATACCTATAATCTAAAAGTAACTGTGTCGCGGCGGGCGTGGGCGAAAGATCCTCTTCAGAAATGTTATTATTTTTAGACAGTACGTGTGTGTAGTGGCCAGACAGTTCATGGCGAATGACGATGTAGGGAAAATATTCAAACTCAAACTGAAACAGTCTAGTTATGACTGGCCTCAGCTCAGTTGGTAGCTCTGCCTTCTGCGCCGTAGGCCGCTCCCATCAGAAAACATGTTTGTGTGGTGAAGACAGATGCTTGTTCCCTGTCTGGGTGTTATATTGTATCCTAAGTATGTACTTACAAACCAAAAATGTATTTAAGTATTATATGTATCAGCTATCTGGTTCCCATATCTTAATTTAGGGCTAGATAGATATTGATAATAGGCATTGCAGAAATAATTTTTCAAAGAGAAAATCCTGTAACGTAACTATAATAATATGGTTATCGTATGAAAAAAACACGCATAGAAAATATATCATAGCAAGCTCATGTTTGATAAGTATGCCAGTCAACCCTACATTTGCGTACATGCCCTGTAATCGACGTCATGGGGCTTGTTTTTGTTTGTTTCGAGATGATTGAAGCAGTGAAGGTATGTTAGTAGTTCAACTCGGTACAGTTTTAGATTTGGACAGATCATAAAGTTTTTTATTGCTTTTAAACTAAATGACTGCAGTCTGATTTATTTCAGTTCTTTCAAAGTGATCTATGTAATTTTTTTATTGAGACAAATATTAGATACTAGCGGCCTGTCCCGGCTTCGCACGGGTGAATTTTTATTTTTTAAACACATCAATATAGCCAATTTTACTCAAGGTGAATGTAGCTTTCTAATGGTGAAAGAATTTTTGAAATCGGCACAGTAGTTTTTGAGTTTATTCATTACAAACATACACCTAAAAATACAAATATTTCCTCTTTATAATATTAGCATAGAAGTATTAATCGACCGACCAAAGAAAACAAGGACAGTAAAATACAATAGGCGGACTTATCGCTGACTGCGATCTCTTTCGTAAATATTGTTTAAAAAAATACGAAAATAAAATAATCACAGGAAGCATGAATAGTATATTATGCAACTAGTGAATAAAAGACGGATTTAAATCGAGGACCAAAGATGAATCACGAGCAAGTGCAGGAATCTAACGACTGAATCACGACCGTAGGGAGTGATTCATGATGATTGAATCACGAGCGTAGCGAGTGATTCAAGTGTTAGAATCCTAAACGACGCGAGTGATTCATGGCCCTCGATATAAATCCGTTTTATTCAAGAGTTGCATACTATACTTTATACCATGACTTCGAGAAAAAGAAAGATTTAAGCGAAAAAAGATTAAAAACTATGAACTTTGTTTATACTATTCTTATATGACATAAAACAAATAATTTTAGATTTTGATTTGATTTGTAAATAAAGAAGGATAAATTAATTAATGCAAGTTTTCTACTATACCTACTTCTCTTTCATGAACTCAACAACTCAATTGAACAACAAACAACTCAGCACATCTTTTTCATTCCTAGAATGCATTTTCAATCGATTTACTATTATCGAACTTTTTGCTGCATAACTTACTAAGAACAGTATTCAAAATAGCGCCAATTTACTTTTGTATGACAATGACAACAAAGAACACAAAACAGTTTTTAATCCAATGCTAAACTCCTTGTCAAAAATTTCGACCAATCAAATCGAGAGTATTTATGACGCAAGGAGGTTGTAAGGTATTGAGATGGACGTTGACCCTATTCGTGTGTTCCAAATTCAAACACCAAAACAGTGATTAAAAGAGCTTTTTATTCACTGTTTCCAGTGAATAAAATAAGCTTTTTAGAGGGGGTATGGTATAAAACATTTTACAGCATATTAATCTGACCCACATTTTCCCCTCATGGATACACAACAAAATAATTACACCTATCAATTATTCAGTCGATTACATACCGTGTAATGGATAGGGCCGGGGAGCTAATATTTGACATGCTGAGTTTAAGCATTAATTTGTAAATTCTAGCGATTTCACTAAAATCAACAAGGTTTTAAAGTAATTTATGATCACTATTACTTTTGAATTTTATATAATGTTGAAACAGGACCCGAAGGGTAAAAAAAAGGTTCCCTTTACATTAAACCAATGGATTCTGTTCTGTTGCTGATATAGATCAATCTTTGCAAATAAATGTTTTACTAAATATTAATGGAAATAGCAAATTTTCACTATTTTATATTTTTAAACGGATTTCCGTCAATAGTAAAAGATTTTCGACTGGTCATGCGCCTTCTTGTACAGCATGTTTAGACAGTGCATTACAATTTCTGTTGTGCAGTACAACCAAAGGATCACAGCTTTATGACAAGAAACTCGTCTAGGATCGACTGGTCATGCTAGGCGTTCTTGTACAGCAAGTTTAGACAGTACATTACAATTTCTGTTGTGCAGTACAACCAAAGGATCACGGCTTTATGCCAAGAAACTCGTCTAGGATCGACTGGTCATGCTAGGCGTTCTTGTACAGCAAGTTTAGACAGTACATTACAATTTCTGTTGTGCAGTACAACCAAAGGATCACGGCTTTATGCCAAGAAACTCGTCTAGGATCGACTGGTCATGCTAGGCGTTCTTGTACAGCAAGTTTAGACAGTACATTACAATTTCTGTTGTGCAGTTACAACCAAAGGATCACGACAAAGGCTCGAGGATCACAACAAGGCTTTATGCCAAGAAACTCGTCTAGGATCGACTGGTCATGCTAGGCGTTCTTGTACAGCAAGTTTGGACAGTACATTATAATTTCTGTTGTGCAGTACAACCAAAGGATCACGACAAAGGCTCGAGAATCACGGTAAAGTTTTATGCCCAGAAACTTACTGTCTAGGGTCGACTGATCATGCTAGCTAGGATTTCTCGTAAAGCAAGTTTAGACAGTACAGTACAGTTTCGATTGTACAGTAAAACAAAATGATTACGACCAGGCTATATGCCGAGAAACTCGTGGTGTACATGTACAGCAAGTTTAGACAGTACAGTACAGTTTCGAGTGCGCAGTACAACCAAAGGATCACGACAAAGGCTCGAGGATCGCAAGGCTTGCCACGGCAGCTAACTGTAACTAGGTCAGTTGGTCGAACCGCGGCCTCGGCGGTACCGGCGCCTCTTTAATACCGTTTCCAGTAATCTTGATCGCTCGCTTATGAGAGCGTGGAGACTTTTGGAAATTATAGGTGTAAATCAAATTAACGTTGTAATTGTTCAATATTTATAAATAACTAGCATTTCTAACATGCCCCAATTTCATCAAAATTATAGGTCTGAGGCGTAGATTATCAAATTAATGGACTAATTGTTAAATAGTATTAAATAACTTTCATCTTTTTTTTCTTATGCCAAACATCCAAATTCGTACTCGTATCCATTTCATCCACACCAGTACTAAATAGAATTAGAAGGAACAAAGGTATGAATAAGACTTTTCCTGCCTATTTATAACCAACTTCGATAAAAAAGGAGGTTCTCAATTCGGCTCAAAAATTATAAAGTTATGCGACAACAAGAATAACCAAATTTAATCTTCCTGCTTATTTATTTGAAGTCAATTATGTTGTCACCTGCCAGCATATTTATTTTGTCACACAAACTATAGGATACCATGCCAGAATCCCACAAACAAAACTCCTCAAGGGCAGACTACCGTTAGTGACCTTATCACTCACACACTTTGATTCTTCATCACACTTTTTGAAAGATATAAAATCACTAAACCAATTTTTCAAAAATCGCGAGCTACCACCGTCTTTTGTGCAATCCAATTGCACACAGTTTAGCCAAACGATAATTTTGCTCCTAATTTCGTACATTGTTTGCTCATGTACTCTGTCTGGGTGTTATATTGTATTCCAATTATGTATTTGCAAGAAAAAAATATCATAAGTACCATATCAGCTTAATTTGGGCCTAGCTAGATAGTGCTGTGAGGAGTGTCTACAATATTTATATTTAAAGTGGAAAAACGTGTTAAAATAAATAAGTGCAGTGATTTTAGTTTTAGTTTTCTGGTTGGTTTCCTTCACCATTTAACATAGCGCACGCACATACTATTTTAGACAAAAACACCTCAACGGTGCACGATCGGATTTGAGTCCACGACCTTAGGATTCCAAGGCCACTACCACTGGATCACCAGTGCTCCCTACTACAAATGAAAGATATTATATTAGTATACAAGCGGCCACCCGCGGCTTCGCTCGCCCCGTTCCTGTTATTTTTTCGGGATAAAAAGTGGATCCGTCTCCTGGATTTAAGCTACCTGCCTACCAATTTTCACCCAAATCCGTTCAGTCGTTCTAGAGTTCTTGTGAAACAAACATCCATCCATTCATCCATATTTACAAACTTTCGTGTTTATAATATTAGTGGGATTAGTATATTCAGTATACTGCAAACGGAACCCTCACGCACTTACTCGAGCGATTTTTTTTCAATGTCATTTACGATAAGCCCTAATGGGTAAATAATTACAAATCTGTTCGTACATTCAGGTCAGTAGGCTGCGATTAATAGGAGAGCTATACCCTATTTATACTATACTTATACTTACACATCTAGCCTATTTAGGTCGAAAGAAACGAAACCATTATGTTCTGTTAGTTTAAATTTCTGTCCTTCTGTTTTTATCGTTTTACACAACAATGATGGTGATAAATTAATTGTTACCAAAATTTTAATTAAATAAAAACAGGCCTTTGCATCTATTGTAGATGATATAAATAGCGTCAGAGGCAAATGGTGTTTACACAAGCCCTAACCGCGGGACGTTATAGTGCCAGCGGGACAGGATTTTAGATGGAGTATATACCCAGCACCTATACCATCCTGACAGATCAGTCGGCCTAATCCACAGGAAAGACATGGTCAATACGTGCGGAGCTGACGCGGATGTTTTCCTTCACCGTTTGAGAACACTAGCATTGTGTTCATAATTTTTTCGACAGGCAAACTCATTAGCACACGACTGGATTTCAACTCACGACCATAGGATCAGAAGGCGGGGCCGCTACCACTAGACCACTAGTGCTCTCTTTCCGAAGCCCTTATTTCCTACCGGTTTTAGTAAGCATATTTGTAAATTAGTTCAAAAATGATGGAGATAAATTAATTGTTACCAAATTTTTAATAACCATGACGAAAATACATGCGGTTACATTAAGTTCATAATGAGGAAACTTTCACACAGTTGAAAGGTAAATAATAATTGATCCAGCGAGCGAAGCGAGCCGAAACTCAAACAACTGTGACGAATCCGCATTTAATACTTGTCCAAGCATAACTTTGTAACCATTAATTCGATCTGCATGGATTTTGGTAGGAAAAGGTTTTTAAGATAACGGGTCCAAGAATGAGACGAGGGAATAACGAGAAGTGGAGTGTAATTATGTTATAGTATTCAAAACGATATCTATGAATATAAATCTGTGCCTCCTGTGACGAGTGATGTATCTCGAGTTGTACCCTTTTTAAGATTTTTACATAGAAATGATCAGAAAAAATTGTAGAATTTTTGGGTCTAACTCACGTTCTTCTATCTGCTATAGGTTCGGAGATAATTTGGTGCAAAGTGATATAAGTGACAGGATTTTGGCAAAAAAATTGTGAATATAGATATATGTCAAGTTGTAACCCCGTTAAGTAATGGCTCCACGCATTGTTTTTCGTGCTTCGTGGTATAAGAGCGATTATATTCATTTGCACAATTATTTTTTGAGGATATGTATCGTGAATTTTGATATAGGTAGAGTCATATCATTTTGAACCGATTTTTTTCAATACTGATTAGGGTACAATTCAACATGTACCTACAAATCCAAATCTAAATGTGTGTCTAACTAATGTGATAAGTGATATATCTCGACTTACATCATTCTACACAAATACATTTTTAACTGTGAGTTAATATAATATGAATAGTATCCAAACCTCAAACCAAATCATCATATTTTTATATATAAAAAGATGTGCTAAATGATACAAGTGCTCACATGACAAAGTGATGCGGGGTTGGAGATATAGATGGGTGTTTAAACGAATAGCAGTTAATTAAACAGACTGTTTAAGTTAAGCTGATAAACAAACTTACAAAGACAACCACTTTTCGTTTAGTGATTTTCACGAAATTTAACCTTATTTTTATCACAGTAACCAAGCATACTGGTTGCACAATCAAAAAGTTGATGACCAAACCAAATTACTGCTGATAAAAAGTTAAAAGTTTTGTTAGTTAAGAAAGCAGATAAGTTTAGAAGCAATTTACAAAAGTCGCTTATAAAAATAAGCTTAAGCATAAAGTTAGCAAAAGTTAAGACGTTATTCATGTATCTTTAGCGAAGATGCACAGGCGTTAGTGTCGCAGCAGCCTTGAGGGAATTTATTCACGTCTGAACTCGCCATAGATCGACGCATACAAGTGACAACTTTTGGACCTTCAATTTGACCATACATGACTAGGTACAATTACAATCTATTTAACATAAATTTCTAGTGGGTACGACAAAACGATTAAGTATGACCGTCATACTCACATGGAGGCTGACAAACACCAAGAGTTAGTTGAAAGAAAAATTGAGGGTAAGAAGAAGCACACAAGTATTATATTCACTTGCCAAGAGATTGGTACCAGCTAGTGCGGACAGCTGCAAAATTTACTGTTATCGAGATTACTCATGATATGTTTTTATGTTTCATTTTTTCTTAAACAATGCTATATTGTTACAAAAACCAATACAAATAATGAAAAGTTTCTGTGGTGCAATGTTTGATCTGTTTTGTATGTCAAAGAAAACATATCCCGTTTATCTTTTAAAAAATAATTCAAGAATGTTGAGTACATGAGAATAGATTGTTCTAAGCGGGATAAAGCTTGCGTTGCGATATGATAACAATAAATAAGTAAGTACTGAAAGCCTACCACTTCAAGATTATAATTTCAATCCAAAAGTAGAAGGATCTATTAGATTTACTGTGCTTTATTTATGAGTATTATGAGCGCTCTCATAAATAAAGCACAGAAGTCTGTGCCACAAGAATGATGTCAAAGACTCTGCTCCGGACAATGATGATGATTCTGAGTATGAGTAATTTTAAGATCTACTATAAGGAAAATCCAAAATGCAAAATGTTATATATAATATAGCTTTAGTCCATCTACTGATCAGTATATTTTTTAGGACATACGTACTTTTTTATTCTCTTTAATTTTTTCGACGATTTGCCCATCTTATAGATTAAAATTACTGCCTTTAATGTGTTTAAAGTGCAAGTGTGTGTTTTATAATTTTGTTATGATTGATTCTTTTTGATTTTTTAGGATTCACACAGTGGTTGTTATCTTATGTTTTGTACTGAGTAGGTTTACATTGCTTATTGTGATACCTGCGTAAAATTGATCTCTGCCATTTTTTAGTAGTCAAGTTCACAGCTTCTTGCATTCAAAAAGATCTCAATTTACTTCTGTTCATAATTTTGATATATCTGTGCCTTATTTACAAGTAAATTCATAATTTTGAAAAAGTTTTATAAACCTTAATTATTTTTCTAATACTTGTATTCATTTACACAATGAATTGGTATTTTAATGAAGGGTTTAACTTGACTTGTATCATTTAACACATCTATAAAAAGGCTAGAATTTTAGCTAACTGATACAATTCAAGTAAATTATCAAAATAAGGCACTGAGAAGTAAATCAATCTAATCTTTGGGGTAGTATTTTTATCATTTGTTTGAGCAACATTGTGTTTGAAACATATTCTGACGAGTTATTCAATTGTTTCACTTCTTGTATATCTGTTTACACAAAGACCACATTTTATTAATATTATAGGTGCAACATGATTTAACTGAACTTGTATCATTTAACACGTTATTTTCACATATTTATAAATGATTAAAGGTACATCTCACAGGTTTTTAATAAATTACTTCAAAACTATAATATTTACCCCGAAAATTAAAATGCACAATGAAAGTAAATATATTTATCTACAAAAGAAAGTACTTCAGTGTAACCTAGCCTACTTAGTCAATGAACTAGAATTTTTTAAACCTTGTTTTTGCTCTCCTGTAAAATGACAATTTTTGACTTGTATCACCTATCACAGGAGGCACAGAAATAAAGTCGTGTTAGTTACACTATTTATAACTCAAGAACGGCTGAACCGACTGAGCTGAAAATTGGTGAGGATCGAGGTAGCTTAGAACCGGGAGACAGACATAGGATATTTTTTATCCCGAAAAAGTAAAGGGAACGGGGCCGCGGGCGCCCGCTAGTTGATAATAAGAAAAATTGGTAATCTAATTTCGTGACCTCTCATTATAAAAGAGTTTCAACGACTTTGCAGTTCATTTAAGATTGGTCAAAGCTAGATCGCGGACATAGCGAGATCTCAGTTCATGGAGAACCACTAATAATGCCACGGATGAGGAAAATTAAGTACCTTTAATTAGGAATGAACATAGGCGGATGTTCCACTAACAAAATTCATTTTAAGTGACTTTATAAGTGACGTGTTGTGTGTTGTCCAGTCGAAAAAGGTGCCACCATAGACAAACAGTTAAACAAAAATCAAAGTCAGAAAATCTAAATCTAAAAAGTTTGTTCCTGAATCGCAAAACCAATAGCCTTGCGATTCAAGTGAATAAGCTAGACGACCAAGACTTGAAGAACGCAGAAAGATATCAGTAAACAGTGCAACGAAACAGCCGTTATTAGTTTATTTTTAGTCCAATAAGCTAAGATTGATTGCACCAGAGACTACATACAAACACATAATAAACACCAACTAACAACTGAGGTCATTAATACGCTTGCCAAGCAATGGTGACTACGGCAAAAAAAAACCCAAATAAGGGAGTCCTGAGGATTTATTGAGGCTAATAATGGACAACCACAAACCGGAAGACGAAACGTAGGACGCCCTCAGCCGACAGACTGGAAATATTTATAAAACGCCGGTGTATGCAGGAATCTCAAAATCATTCTTCTGAGATATGTATAAGGGAGTGAACTTTGCCTGGCTGATGATGATGAATGGAAAACGGAACCAGATGCAGCAAGATGGATGGACGACATAGTCAAAGTCGCGGGGCAGAAATGGTTTAGACTGGCACAGGATCGAGGTAGATGGCACAAACTAAGGGAGGCCTATACCCAGCAGTGGGTGAAGTCGGGCTGTGGATGATGATAATGATGAAAAGGTCATGCTGCGTTAAAATAAATAAATAAATAAATAATGCGGACAATTCACAGCACTATCTAGGCCCAAACTAAGCAGAGCTTATACTATGGGAACCAGATAGCTGATATATTACTTAAATACATTTTTTTGTAAATATATACATAGAATACAATATGACACCCAGACAGAGAACAAACATCTGTGTTCACCACACAAATATTTGTTCTCGGTGGGGATCGAACCCACGCCCCCCAGCGCAGAAAGCAGAGCTACAACCAACTAAGCTGTAAAGGCAGTCAAACATTTCATCTCACGCTGTCTGGAGTCGGCTCAACAGGTTTTCTTCCACTCTCTTTTATCATTCGTTCTCTTCTTACTCATGTCATCTTCACAGTCCATCCACCTCTTATTTTTAACTGACTTCCAATCAAAAAGGAGGAGTTTCTCAATTCGCCAGTTTTTTTTTTTTTTTTTAATGTTTGTTTCCGCATAACTTCGTCATTTGTGAGCCGATTTGAAATAGTACATTGTTACCTGAGTGTTGAAAGTCACGTTTTTTGAGTCCCGAGACGGGTTTGGCGCCAGAGCGTAGCGAGGGCGCCAATGGAGCTTGAGGGACTTAAAAGACTTTCACCCGAGGTAAACACTGTGCTTTTCATTACGAATACAAGGATTGTAAAAATAAAAACATGAAAGAAAAATTTGTGAAAATGAAGATTGAATTGCCGCCTTCCTGGTTTTTTTTTTCTTTTTCTCTGGCGGGCCTTCGGCTACGGCTCGCCAGAATTATTCAGCCATTATTTTCATTTTCATAATTTAAAAAATGGTAAATTGTTCGCTCAAATCTATGTTATTTTAAATAAATAGTTGATGCTATATATTAATCAAGTAATTTAGAAGATATATTATTTATTTAATACTATCTTTAAGTTATTTAACGTTAAATTTTACATTGCGCTCTAATTAGACTTTTTAAACTTCTTACCGTTGTAATGGGTTTCCAACCTACTTGCTGAATAAAAAGTTGGAATTTGGTTCACAACCTCCTTGCAGTTAGAAAGACTTTAGAAAGTTGGAACATGGTTGAATAAAATAGAACTTGTTTTTTTTTATAATTTGACAGCTGTCAGTAGAAAGCGATTCTCCCTAGGGCTGAAAGTTTTACTTTCAATTAGGCCCCTCAGGCAACTTCAGACCTACTTTCAGAGTATGAGTAATGAAAAATTATTTTTTTATTTGGAAGGTTATTTTTACGTCCAGATTGTCCCAAACAAATTTGATTAAAATCGGTTTAGCCGTTTGACAATGAAGTCGGTTTCTCAAGTTTTTTAAACTTATAATTATTCTACACTTATTCAGTTTAGAGCAGTAAGAACAGCTCCATCATAATTTTAGCTCGTTTGCACCCACTGCGGAGTATTGAACTTATTACACCACTCTTTCCAGTCTCTTAGCGATTCTCATCCACTCCTTCCCAGCACTCTGTCGTTTGAACACATTCAAACCCAAGAAGGAAATGAATGTGTGGGTCATCCCATCTATACACAATTTGACAGCCATAGCCATAACCATATGGAGCTCGTGGTAGCCCTGCAGCTTCAGCATAGATTAAAAAGACCAAAGCCGAGTGGCGACATTCTAAGAATAATCTACGTCTGGAATGAGTGCAATTTACATCTGTGCCTCCTGTGATGAGTGATTTATCTCGAGTTGTACCCTTTTTGAGATTTTTACATAGAAATGATCAGAAAAAAATGTAGAATTTTTGGGTCTAACTCACGTTCTTCTATCTGCTATAGGTTCGGAGATAATTTGGTGCAAAGTGATATAACTGACAGGATTTTGGCAAATAAATTGTGAATATAGATATATGTCAAGTTGTAACCCCGTTATGTAATGGCTCCACGCATTGTTTTTCGTGCTTCGTGGTATAAGAGCGATTATATTCAATTGCACAATTATTTTTTCAGTATATGTATCGTGAATTTCGATATAGGTAGAGTCATATCATTTTGAACCGATTTTTTTCAATACTGATTAGGGTACAATTCAACATGTACCTACAAATCCAAATCTAAATGTGTGTCTAAATAATGTGATAAGTGATATATCTCGACTAACATCATTCTACACAAATACATTTTTAACTGTGAGTTAATATAATATGAATAGTATCTAAACCTCAAACCAAAACATCATATTTTTATATATAAAAAGATGTGCTAAATGATACAAGTGCTCACATGACAAAGGGATGCGGGGTTGGACATATAGATGGGTGTTTAAACGAATAACAGTTAATTAAACAGACTGTTTAAGTTAAACTGATAAACAAACTTACAAAGACAACCACTTTTCGTTTAGTGATTTTCACGAATTAAACCTTATTTTTATCACAGTAACTGAGCATACTGGTTGAACAATCAAAAAGTTGATGACCAAACCAAATTACTGCTGATAAAAAGTTAAACGTTTTGTTAGTTAAAAAAGCAGATAAGTTTAGAAGCAATTTACAAAAGTCGCTTATAAAAATAAGCTTAAGCATAATGTTAGCAAAAAAGTTAAGCCGTTATTCATATAATTATCTTTAGCGAAGATGCACGGGCGTTAGTGTCGCAGCAGCCTTGAGGGAATTTATTCACGTCTGAACTCGCCATAGATCGACGCATACAAGTGACAACTTTTGGACCTTCAATTTGACCATACATCACTACAATTACAATCTATTTAACATACATTTCTAGTGGGTACGACAAATTTACGATTAAGTATGACCGTCATACTCACATGGAGGCTGACAAACACCAAGAGTTAGTTGAAAGAAAAATTGAGGGTAAGAAGAAGCACACAAGTATTATATTCACTTGCCAAGAGATTGGTACCAGCTAGTGCGGACAGCTGCAAAATTTACTGTTATCGAGATTACTCATGACATGTTTTTATGTTTCATTTTTTTTTAACAATGCTATATTGTTACAAAAACCAATACAGACAATGAAAAGTTTCTGTGGTGCAATGTTTGATCTGTTTTGTGTGTCAAAGAAAACATATCCCGTTTATCTTTTAAAAAATAATTCAAGAATGTTGAGTACATGAAAATAGATTATTTTAAGCGGGATAAAGCTTGCGATATGATAACAATAAATAAGTAAGTACCGAAAGCCTACCACTTCAAGATTATAATTTCAATCCAAAAGTAGAAGGATCTATTAGATTTACTGTGCTTTATTTATGAGTATTATGAGCGCTCTCATAAATAAAGCACAGAAGTCTGTGCCACAAGAATGATGTCAAAGACTCTGCTCCGGACAATGATGATGATTCTGAGTATGAGTAATTTTACTATAGGGATTTTGCTATTTTATGTCATTGTTAAAACTATGTTATAATATAGCTTTAGTCCATCTACTGATCAGTATATTTTTCAGGACATACGTACTTTTTTATTCTCTTTAATTTGCCCATCTTATAGATTAGAATTACTGCCTTTAATGTGTTTAAAGTGCAAGTGTGTGTTTTATAATTTTGTTATGATTGATTCTTTTTGATTTTTTAGGATTCACACAGTGGTTGTGATCTTATGTTTTGTACTGAGTAGGTTTACATTGCTTATTGTGATACCTGCGTAAAATTGATCTCTGCCATTTTTTAGTAGTCAAGTTCACAGCTTCTTGCATTCAAAAAGATCTCAATTTACTTCTGTTCATAATTTTGATATATTTGTGCCTTATTTACAAGTAAATTCATAATTTTGAAAAAGTTTTATAAACCTTAATTATTTTTCTAATACTTGTATTCATTTACACAATGAATTGGTATTTTAATGAAGGGTTTAACTTGACTTGTATCATTTAACACATCTATAAAAAGGCTAAAATTTTAGCTAACTGATACAATTCAAGTAAATTATCAAAATAAGGCACTGAGAAGTAAATCAATCGAATCTGTGGGGTAGTATTTTTATCATTTGTTTGAGCAACATTGTGTTTGAAACATATTCTGACGAGTTATTCAATTGTTTCACTTCTTGTATATCTGTTTACACAAAGACCACATTTTATTAATATTATAGGTGCAACATGATTTAACTGAACTTGTATCATTTAACACGTTATTTTCACATATTTATAAATGATTAAAGGTACATCTCACAGGTTTTTAATAAATTACTTCAAAACTATAATATTTACCCCGAAAATTAAAATGCACAATGAAAGTGAATATATTTATCTACAAAAGAAAGTACTTCAGTGTAACCTAGCCTACTTAGTCAATGAACTAGAATTTTTTAAACCTTGTTTTTGCTCTCCTGTAAAATGACAATTTTTGACTTGTATCACCTATCACAGGAGGCACAGATAAAGTCGTGTTAGTTACACTATTTATAACTCAAGAACGGCTGAACCGACTGAGCTGAAAATTGGTGAGGATCGAGGTAGCTTAGAACCGGGAGACAGACATAGGATATTTTTTATCCCGAAAAAGTAAAGGGAACGGGGCCGCGGGCGCCCGCTAGTTGATAATAAGAAAAATTGGTAATCTAATTTCGTGACCTCTCATTATAAAAGAGTTTCAACGACTTTGCAGTTCATTTAAGATTGGTCAAAGCTAGATCGCGGACATAGCGAGATCTCAGTTCATGGAGAACCACTAATAATGCCACGGATGAGGAAAATTAAGTACCTTTAATTAGGAATGAACATAGGCGGATGTTCCACTAACAAAATTCATTTTAAGTGACTTTATAAGTGACGTGTTGTGTGTTGTCCAGTCGAAAAAGGTGCCACCATAGACAAACAGTTAAACAAAAATCAAAGTCAGAAAATCTAAATCTAAAAAGTTTGTTCCTGAATCGCAAAACCAATAGCCTTGCGATTCAAGTGAATAAGCTAGACGACCAAGACTTGAAGAACGCAGAAAGATATCAGTAAACAGTGCAACGAAACAGCCGTTATTAGTTTATTTTTAGTCCAATAAGCTAAGATTGATTGCACCAGAGACTACATACAAACACATAATAAACACCAACTAACAACTGAGGTCATTAATACGCTTGCCAAGCAATGGTGACTACGGCAAAAAAAAACCCAAATAAGGGAGTCCTGAGGATTTATTGAGGCTAATAATGGACAACCACAAACCGGAAGACGAAACGTAGGACGCCCTCAGCCGACAGACTGGAAATATTTATAAAACGCCGGTGTATGCAGGAATCTCAAAATCATTCTTCTGAGATATGTATAAGGGAGTGAACTTTGCCTGGCTGATGATGATGAATGGAAAACGGAACCAGATAAGTTGGTGGCCCTGAGTACAGTGACCTTATCTACCCAATTAGCATACCCAAATCCAAAAAAACCTGTAAAACGGAATGAAATTGTGTCAAAAACAAAGCGTTATTCTCAGATAACCTAAATACTTGAGTCGCAATTCCAGCTTGAGTGTTCTACAGAAATAACAGTAGGAGGAGTAAGGCTCTTGCAGAGTGGAGGTTCCTAGACCTCCGTAAAAAAAGACCTTGGTAGACCAACAGCCCGGTGGGTGGGTGAAATCATTGCCGTTCAGGGAAACCCCTGGATGCAAAAGACCCAAAACAGACATGAGTGGCGTCTGAGGGAGGAGGCTTACCTATGTTCAGCAGTGGGCGAGCTGCCTATGATGATAATGATGAAGGCAAGCGAATTTTCAAAAGTAGAAAAGAAAGCCAAAATGAGAACGGCTGGCAAAAAACGGCACATCAACATTAACCTTTCCGCGATTTTTTCCGCCAATCTCGAGCGAGTTGCGCCACAAAATCACCCGTTTCACTTTTGCTCGCGCACTTTCACTGCTAACGGTGCGGCAAGCGGCGTGAATGACAAACAAATACCTACCTTAAACTCAATCAAATACAAACCATTATACATTGCGCTCACGTAGAACGGGATGGTAAAGCTAGCTTCTAGAAAAAGGAATATAGCATGTTTCCGAGAAAAGCCGAAAGATGCCGAGCGGAGCCGAACGCTGCGCACGAGTATAGAAGAATTCAACTACTATCACTGCGATGTGAAACACAGAAACTATAAGAGATACTGTGATACGCACGCGAGCGGAAAACAACGCTAAAAGCATTAAACTACACCTTATATTCCAAAGAAATAAATAACCAGCATCGTAGCAGTACTCAAGTCATTCCAACCAATGCATCATACCCAAGCTATAATGAACCGAAATCCAATAGTGTAGAGATGAGTTTACTTCAACAGTCCTGCGCGTGAGTTTGAAAGTTTACCCCCACTATATACCAGCTCAGGGTACCGTAACCGCTTGTGTCATCCGTTACAGTGAAACCGTTGTTACGTAGTGGTCCGCTATATTACGCCTCCGAGCAAAGATGCTATCCAAAGCGTTATTTATGAATGAATGACCCTTTTCGGCAGGTTGACCGGCGACCTCAGTTCACAAAATGAGGTCGCTTCAGTGTTTTCATAGCTAACAAAGAATACTATGAATATTTTGTATTTACTAACATATTTGAAAACAAAAATACATAAATGAAAGGAATTGGTGGAATTGTAAGAAACGACAAAAACATTGTTACCGTATGTATGACGGCTCTTTCACTCACACTAGCAAAGAATATGCTTGCATGGGTGGAAAGAGAATAAACCAACGAAAAAGTATACGACTCTAAAATAAATAAAGAGAACCTTGGTGATGTTAGTGTAGTTAATGAAATTATAAGCATTTTTGACTGACGATACTGATAAGCAATGTAACAAATAAATAACACGGGCCACGAAGACTGAAAGCACGAAGATATACAGAATATAAAACAAAATTGAGTAGGTCATGTCAGCTGATGATGACGAATGAATGATGAAATGGGACGCAAAATTATACAGTAGCATTATCATGAGAGGTCAAGACTATGTTCACAACAAACAAGGACCGAGCATTGAATTCAAATCAGTCTAGCGCGGAAGCGATGGTAATCTACATGACGATATATTATTATGCAAAGCCTAGATTTGAACTTAGCACAAGAAAGAATACTACGTATAATATAGTCTCAGCGGAGATAGTTATGATCATGGATTTTATTAGAACGGAAGCTCTAGACCTGGTTGATGAAGAAGATAAATTCCTAGCTGCAATTGTGTTGTTGTCTCGTTCATAAACTATTTGTGTAAGCGAGACAGCTATACAGGTGCAAGATCTCGTTAACAAGCGCCCGATATTAATCAGATTTGATTTTTAGATTTCTGAATCTGATCTATAGATTTGTCTGTCTTTGAATACGATATTTTTTGCAACGGTGAACTGAAAATATAAAAGACCGACATGACTTAGAAAATATAGCTCAGTAATATTTTACGTATAGTATTCGAGCGAAGCAGTCGGCAGTAGCTAACAGAACATAAAATACTAGTGCCAGACTGCGAGGCGAAGGTGACATTGGAATTCGTTGGAAATCATTTATCATCGCGTGCAGAATACCACAGTCTACAAGTTTTACAACCCTAGGAATAACTTATCTTCAACCTTACTGAGAAGTTCATCAAGACCAGCGATCACACGAACACTGAAATCCGTTATGGTATTTCTTTACAGCTTTCAATCCGGTTCAGATTTATTAGTTCGTTTAAAATGATGACTGTGGAAATGATAATGAGTTGATAGCTGTAAATTCCGATTATGTGGAAATATGGTATAGTTATAGTTAGTTTAAATTGCTTACAGTTATATTACCGTATCGTTTTCAATAATTATAACAAGTCCGAAATGAACCTCCTTTAATATATCTTTTAGTCCACGACATTCCTATATGATCAAGTTTAATTCAAATTGAATAATATTTGAGGAAATTTCCCACAGCTAATTTCTAACCTAAGAAGAGCGTGGGATTAGGAACAAGATAACCTATAAGCTATTTAAACTTCCGTTAAAGACCCACGCCAAGTTATATTCGCAAATAAACCGGGAGGGTATTCTATTTCTGGCTACTATTTATTTTCATTCAGCTCCTTACATTGTTTTAATTCTTCTATACTTATCTCTTTTATCTACAGGTTCATTTTATCAATTATTCTCCAGTCACAGACAATTGCACTTAATTCTCCTTCTATTCCATCTAAATCTTTGTAACTATTTCCCATACTACATAATTAAAACAATTACAGCCTTAAACAAACATTTGTCTTCAAAAGGTGATTAATCAAGACCATTTAAGTCCTAACACACCTGTACGGAAGTTATTTTTATGAAACAAGTCATATGTCCCAAAATGGGCAAAGTCCAGATTCAAATTGGCAATGACAAGAAACCGCGAAGGGTTTTACACGTTTACCCCAAAACAGATTCTTATACAAACAAAAATATACTTAAACAAAACGTGATAAAAGTTAAAATTGAAGCAACAATGTTGTACGAAAGTGGCCTCGCTACGGGGAAACCCGAGCTCGGCACGCGAGTCTCAGGACAGGTTCATTTATATATCCATCTCTTTCGCTCGTATCATGTTTCTGTAATATAAGAAAAGGACGGAGAGAGTACGATTAACGGAACTTATCAGTCTCTATTTATAATTACTGGTTCGAGCGATACCGGAGTAAACAGGACTGTTGATTTGTCACTTGTTTATAGCATTTTATAAGTACAATTTTAACTATGATAAGATGATGGATTATTTGTTTTTTATAACAAACATTCAAATAGCAAAAGCAATTTTATACTTCGTTACCTATTTCTAAACATCTATGATAACTATGATTTTATGTTACTAGTACATAAAAATTCAAAGCTAGTTAAACATCACAAGCAAAGTAATAAAACGTTAGATAATAAAATATATCGACAAACCTATATAATAACAGTATTACAGGTATTACAATATAACCAGTTGACTATATTGATATTGCCACCAATACCGACCAATCAGGTTTGACTAAAGTAGTCGGCAATGAACCGGAACTAAATACGGAACCAAAATCAACAGCTTAGCAAGGCTTAGAGACAAATAAAGAAAAAAAAGTAGTGAAAGTAACCAGAGACAATCGAAATTTAAAATAGGAACACGCTGACCTCATTTCGTGCGAGTCTTTGCGAGAGAGCGGATGCATGGTGGTTGTAGCGCTAAAATTAATCATTTTAAATTGGAATGTAGTTATAACAATATTCATTCATGCAATTTTTACACTATAAAGTGCTCCTATTGGATGTTATTATTTTTTATCTTTATTATTTCCGCGGTTGGTTTCCTAAGTCAATAAATAAATAACAGTCAGTACTCTACGTGGTTCCGCTCTGATAAATATATCATTATGCTTTCACTTCTCATAGAAAGGAATTCGCGAACCGTTCTTTGGAATTGAATTGGTAATAGTAGATAATAAACATGTTTTTGTAACTGTATAAATATTTTGTTCTGTGAGATGTTAAAACAAATACCGTATAATCGCGTGGATTTTGTTGACAAACTTAATTTGGCAGCGTATAAAAATATAGCGGTTCTTGTTATTTCGCATTGTGAGAAAGAGACGCTTATATATTTCGCTATTGAACACTTCCATCCGCGATGAAGGTGTCCGATAGAACAATACATTGAAAGAAGTAAACAAGTTAGTGCATTGTACTCAACATACCAAAATAACAGGTTATTTTAAAAAGACAGCGATCAACAATATCAAAGACAAATTAGAAATCAGGTCTGCCACCACAGTCCACACACTGCGGGTTTTCTGTAACTAACACGTGACATTGTCAAGGCCAATTGCACAAGCAATTAATAATTTTTAAATGAACTAGTATCGAAACCTCACAATATAGAAGATGTACCATTGGTAGACCATTGTCTATGAGGTTCCGGCAAAATATAGGACTTCTCCATCACCTCCCGTGGATGTCGTAAAAGCCGACTTAAGGCACACAATTTGGAAATGGGCAGCAGCATTTTCTAAATCTATAAATCTAACACTGCGGTCAGCAATCCGCCTGCCAAGCGTCGTGACTATGACATCCAAAGAGTGGAACTCGTTGCCGGCGTCTGTTTTTCCGAATATACCTATAGTAAGGACGTTAGGCAAAAAAGGGTTGAACAGGCATCTTCCAGGCCAGCGTGCTAAACCGTCGACCTTAAACACCAGGTTGGATTGCGGTCAAGTGTTAACCTATCTTCTTCTTCATCCATCCCATCCCACTTCATGTGAGATCGGCACAACATGTCTTCCTCCTCCATTCCTCTCTGTCAGCCGTCATTTCTGCCACTCCTCACTCCTCGCTTATCCATGTCATCTTTCACACAGTTCATCCATGTTTTCTTTGGTCTACCTCTGCATCATCCATGAATCCATCCACATCCATACTCATCATTCTCATAGTTACATGACTTTCATCCCTCCTCATATGGTGTAAAAAAATCGGTTGTCTGTAAAGTCGGTTTACTGACGATATAGTTGAACGTGACAATGGCATACAGCTGTCCACGCGGACGCATCGCTCACTCAAGTAGGAGAGAGACAGATGTCGAACGCTGCCGAACGCGGAGGCCGTGCGTGCCTCTTTGTCGCTCGTTCCGCCCTCTCGCTTGCACTTCAAGCCTTAAATGGAACGCCTCAGAGCGAGGTAACGCCGCATGAGTCATTTTTTTTCGTGCGTCGACGTCATAAATGTGAACAAACAATCCATTAACCCAGAACATAGGAAGTAAGACAAGACAGCGAAATTCATTCCTAGCGATGTTTACGTTCCTGTCAGAATAAAGATAATCTAAGAGAAAGCTACCATAATCCATTAGCGAATGATTTGTTCGTTGACTACGGTCCTTGTCATAATAAAGTTTGGAATATAAAGCTTATATTATATTTTGCTTCGTAAAATTGTACCGTAAAGGAGTACCTGTTATTTTATGTTTTGTGAACTTCTGTGGTAAAGGCTACGTGTCAAACGATCACTTTTGCAATAAACGGCGACCTCCGTTCACTTGAATTAAATAAATATTGTGGACAATTAAAAATGAAGACATATTACGAGAAAAGTATTAGATATATGGATGTAGATGGTGGTTATAGAAGAAGAGGTAGACGAAGAAAAGATGGATGGACTGTGTCAAAGATGACAGGATCAAGAAAGGAGTGAGCACTGAGATGACGAATGATAGAGGTGAGTGGAAGAAGAAAACCTGTTGTGCCGACCCCACTAAGCTTGGAATATGGGCAGGTAGATGATGATGATGGTGGTGGTAATATAAGAGGTAGACCAAAGAAAAGATGAATGAATGGTGTCAAAGATGACATGAGTAAGAAAGGAGTGAATACTGAGATGACGAATGACAGAGGTGAGTGAAAGAAGAAAACTTTATCAGTCATATATAGAATGTCCAAAAAATAAACAATAATCATCAGAACATCAATAATAAATTAAGCATTAGTTTTATTAAACATATTATGATGAAACTAGAGTCTCAAAGAATCATTTTCTTACGTATTTCATGCATTTTTTCAGAAAATTTGTTTCCTGTTTGAAGTATTTCATAATGGATATTTTCAGGTATTTTTTCAGAACTGTCACATGTTCCCCAAAAACTCATTTTTCAACGCCAACGAGGCGCCACGACACCGGTCGCCGTGACCTACATGCATGCCGGCCATTTTGAATATTCAGTGCGCGCGCGACGCTTTTGGTGGCACATTTCTCATGCTGGCTTATCTTTACTTGACGTTAGCAGATCAACTTAGTTATATAGAGCACTAGCAGCCCGTCCCGGCTTCGCACGGGGCAGACAATATTGTTGTACATTATTTTGTTCTATCGCTAATAGTTTCGGCAGCGCATTCGACGAAAGACATTTTAAGACTCATTTTTCTACACCTTCGGTGACATTGTTCAAATTTTACCAAGGATCCCTAACTTTTTTCAAAATGAAATGTAGCTTAGGTCAAATTGGAAGAATGTAGCATTCTATTGGTGAAAGAATTTTTTAAATCGGCCCAGTACTTTTTGAGCCTATTCATTACAAACATACAAACATCACACAAAAATAGGTACAAATCTTTCCCCTTTATAATATTAGTATAGATGGAGCACTGGTGGCCTAGTGTTAGCGACCCTATCTCCTGATCCTTAAATCGTGGTTTTGATTCTAATCAGAAACCATTGAGATTTTCTGCTCAAAAATGTATGTGCCAGCATTCCTAAACGGTAAAGGAAAACCTCGTGAGGAAACCCGCGGCTTAGTTAGGTCCGAACGTATTGACCATGTCTTTCCTGTGGATGAGGCCGACTAAGCTGTCAGGATATGTATATCAGGATAGTATAATATAACACCCAGATAGAAAAAAAAACTTGTTCCACCTATGTCAAGTTAAATAAGTACCTACTGATATTAATCTAAATGGGGTCGGAACTACAGGTATTGTAAGTAAGTAAGCAAATTGTTTTTTAACTATTTAAAGCAGAATATTTTTATAGAAACAAGTTTTCTAAAAAACCTTGGCTCGCACCGAGCGTATCAACAACGCTAAGCATACAGGAAGTGATATCAACTCTCATCAACAATTTAAAGGTTCCGATATCTTATCAAAAGTAATTATAATTATAGAAACAATAGAATTTACAGTAAGTTGTTTACTTTAAACAGGCATTTGCATCTATTGTAGATGATTTATATAGCGTCAGGAGCAACTGGTGATTACTCATTCCCCTACTTACGGGACGCTACAGTGCCTACGACGCAATGCTTTTTTATAGGCGATGGTTACCACTAAACATCACGTGGGCCATAATATGCGTGTTCTATCAGCTAGTTGTATAAAAAAATCGGTTGTCTGTAAAGTCGGTTTACTGACGATAGTTGAACGTGACAACGTCATACAGCTGTCCACGCGGACGCATCGCTCACTCAAGTAGGAGAGAGACAGATGTCAAACGCTGCCGAACGCGAAGGCCGATTGTGCCTCTTTGTCACTCGTTCCGCGCTCTCGCTTGCACTTCAAGCCTTAAATGGAACGCCTCAGAGCGAGGTAACACCGCATGAGTCATGTTTTTTCGTGCGTGCAGCCGGCTCCATCGAATTATAAGACGTTGTCACGTCAAAAAAACTACTGGACCTATTCGGTATTTCGGTTATAAAATATGATGTAAAACAAATAAATTAGAACACAATAACGTAGTTTCCAGCACTTATCGTGTTTTCCCATAGCCCACTCGAGTGAATCAACCTTGGTCTCACAATCGTTGCAATATTGTGCAAGGTGAAAATACATCTAACTATAAAACACTTCTAATTTTCCCATGCATTAGAGAATCGTTAGATAATCAAATTTTTGCAGAGTCATAGTAAATTACTATTTAAGGGGCTGACTACTGTCCATGGCATCACATTGCTACTTCTTCTTCTTCTTCTTCCTGCCCTTATCCCACTTTATGTGTGTGAATTTTTTTTATCAGCTATCTGGTTCCCATAGTAAAAGCTCTGCTTATTTTGGGGCTAGATAGTGTTGTGTATACAATTTTTTTTGGAACGTAAACCACCTTGCAAAAAAAAATTGTAACATCATTGAAGATCATCAAAGCTACAATTAAAACTACTAGTTAATATTAGTAATCAGTAGGTATAACAGGAATCCTCTAGAAAATCCAAATCCTCAAGGTTATTGAGTCGAAAAATAAACATTATCTATCCTATTAAACTCAAGGTACCTAGTACCTACTTAGAACCTTGAAGAAGTATTATTGGGGTCTAGTGAGGCCACAGTAGTTTTAAGATCCCCACAATAGATTTGTCATACTATCATCATGACAGGCAGATTTTAAAGCCATTATTGTTAAAACAAGAGCACAATATTCTTAAAATACATAATTTTAAAATTCAAATAGAACGCTTTTTTATCGCAAAGGAAGTAGGAAATAACTAAAAAAATCTACAATCTTATTAACATGTCAAGAAATTATAAGATAGATAAAAATCATAAGAAAATATGTGTTAAAAAGGGAGGCAATACTGTACACCACGTTATTACGATGCCAGTTAAGTCTCATGTACACTGTAGCAATTCCATTATTGGTTTTTGCTTTCTTGTTCTGGCACTGGATACTTGTAACGTGTCCTTGAGATTTTATAAGACGGATCCGACTAGGTTGGGTTAGGTTATGTTAGAACATAAAAATTACGCACAAGGCGAGCGAGCAGAACGAGCATGAAACTACAATAAAATCAAAGGCGTTATCCTTGTCAGAGCAATTACCCATCGCTAGATAGAAAGTAATCATTAGCCGCCGGCTGCCTCGCTCTGAGGCCGCACAAGTGGAGACGCTGCCACAACCTGAGGCACGCCACGACACGAGGCCAATTCGTTGCCGCGGGCTGAGGCATATTTTGTCGGTTTTTTTGGCGTGCTATTGATTTATTGAACTGCTACAGTGTACATGGGCCTTAACAATTTAATAGAGGAAAAAAGTGGATTCGTTTTAACGGGGTGTAAATTACCTGGTCGTACATTAACCGGACCCGTTAAAAATAGTGAGGAAGGAAAATTAAAAGCAAGGACAGACGAATATTAAAGCAAAGAACCTTGGCTTGTGTTTGACGAATTACAGAATCCACATTTTGACGGTTGTATAAATAAAATCCTTAGTGAGGCAGGTTATGTAAGACATGCCAAAGGTCTTCTAAGAGGTAATGAATAATGTACGACTTTAGAAACTCAATGGAATAAAGAATTGCATAACACAATTTACAAGACAAGATATCTATCTATCTATTTAGCCCGTATGCATATGCACCCACTGCTTGACTGGCCTCTCAGCTCGGTTAAAAATGAAATGAAATGAAATATTTATTTATTGACACAATAGAAGTAGGTACATTACAGGTATCAGCACGGTTACTTAATATTAATAATATCTTAGAGTAATGCACCTAGATTTTAATGTGGTGACGCACTACGAGCCAGACTAGAATATCTAAATGAATCCTTGCTAGATCGATTTATCACAACCGAAACCTCCTGTATACTAATTAATATAATACTAATTATTTTGGACAATCCACACAACACTATCCAGCCCCAAACTAAGCAGAGCTTGTACTATGGGAACCATTTATTGATTAATTTTTTTTTGTAAATACAAAGTTAGAATACAATATAACACCCAGACAGAGAACAAACATCGATATTACAAACACAAATATTTGTTCTGCGTATATTTTAAAAACAACAATATTATATTATACTAGCTGCCTGTCCCGGCTTCGCACGGGTGGACATTTATTTTTTAAACACATAAATATAGCCTATGTTACTCAAGGTGAACCTACGTCCAGCAGTGGAATGATATCAATTGATGATGATGATGAAAGAACATTCTATAACGTTTAGGAGCACTATTTTCTAGAACATTTTGTCCAAATCTAGAATTGAGAACCGTTTGCATGGGTATATTTGAGTATTCTAGATAATTCTGGATTACTAAGGTTTGGGTGGGAGCATTCCGGATGCTAACCGACTTTAAATTTGATTATTCCAGATCATTCTAGAGCGTCTATGTGCATTCTGTTCTCGTCAAAGTCGTGAATTTTCTGAAAAATCCCTAAGCGATAGAAAGGGATAGACATATATAAGTCCCTACGTGATAGAAAGGGATAGACATAGATTTCGAAACTTTTGCCCCTTAATTTACAATAACACCTAAATAATTGAATATAAACTATCCTATCTTTTAAGTTGATCCACAAAATTTGATCAAAATCCGTTCAGTAGTTTCGGAGTTTATCGCGTTCTAAATTAGGACAGGATTTTTTTTTTTATATAGATAGATTAACGAATCCTACGCATTTCGCTATTTCCCGATAAAACGCTATCACTATCAATCAGTGTAAACAATATACAAACATACTGTAGATACATTTACACTGTGATAGTACTCAAATTAGCACAACATTAGCCGTAAGCATGTAGGTCATGGGCTGAAGTGTGAAAGAGAACGATACACACAAAGTTCGTACGAGAGAACAGAACAAACGTACCCGCGCACAAGTCTGATACCTGTACAAATATGATAGTTGCCAAATATGTTATTACTGTATCATAAAATTAGCTTAAAAAACGTAAAAAGTATTTAGTGGTCATAACAAATACTGTTAAAAAACCTGAAAAATACACTTTATTTTGGCTTATGGCGTCAATTTATGTCAAAAGTGGCAACTCTTTAAATCTTCGTTTACTTTCACTAAGGTGACTTCCGAAAAACATTGTTATAGTGTTTCTTCCACACGTCTCTCTCTTTTGTATGGAAAATTGATGAGACAACAACTCGTTTCGATCGTTTCTACGTAACGTGTTTTTGCTGTCACATCTTTTCTCGATACAATAGAGAGACAAATAGGCGAAACAAAAACAACGACTTGCCCTCAGGTATGATTGCGCTCAAACGCAAAACTATTAACTTTTGCAAAAAGATTAAGGAATTATGTAAAAAATTGTGAAGGTCTAGTAGCGTGTGATTACTAAAACCATGTGATTATTGGGTCAGTGATATTGTTAGATCTATCAATGAATAACAAGATGTCCAAATATGGGTTGATGACAGAGATAGAGCCATCAGTCAGTCATGTAAAAATAATTTAGTATCATTCATTTCCATACCGGAAAACACGGAGCTGAATAATAATATTTCTTTTGGGACACGCCTCTCAGCTCAGTTGGTAGTAACACTGCCTTCTGCGTCGTAGGTTCGATCCCCACCGGGAACAAATATTTGTGTGGTGAACGCAGATGTTTGTTCTCTGTCTGGGTGTTATATTGTATTATTTATTTTATTTATTTATTTAAATTCACAAAACAGATTACAATCAAAAGGCACATAATCACAAAGTTCACTACATTCGTATAGATCTAGATTCGTAATCAAAACATGTGAATATGACATCATTAAATGTTGCATGCGTAAAATTTTATTTTCCCTAAAACTAGAAACAGCAACAAATATTAACTATTATTGTTAGATTTATAATATATCAACAGCAAACCGTAAACGCACCGCTTATACTTGTTAGCATTATTATTAAAAATATCTAAATCATTTTCCTTAAAATTAGCCAACTCGTTATATAGACGACACATACGTGGGATGGGACCGTGGAAAGAAACCTTGTTTCTGTACACTCTTATTGTAAGAGTAGCAGGATTACGTGATCTGTAACGTATATTTATATTAATCGATGCCAATAAACTAGGGCAATCTAAAGCTGAATGAAGAATTTTGTGAAGGTAGATTAGGTTGACGCAGTCTCTTCTAGTGGATAGGGAGTCGACTTTGAAGTACTTGCACCTATTTGTATAACCTGATAGAGAACGGCCTAATTTATGCCGGTAAGAAAGAGTTTTAAGACACCTATTTTGGATAGCTTCGATTCTTTGAGTGTGGTTGGCATAGAAAGGTGACCAAATTGGACTGCCGTATTCAAGAACTGATCGAATTAGGCTATTAAAGAGGTAAAGCAAGCTATCTGGTTTTTTGAACCCTTTGGTGGTTCTGGAGATGAATCCCAGAAGTTTAGAGCTTTTGCCTATGATATAGTCATAGTGACATCGGAAAGATCGGTATTCTATGTATGTATTTTAAAAAACATGTATGTAATCATTATTATCAGTTCTCTAGTTCCCATAGCATAAGCTCTGCTTAATTTGGGGTTTGATAGTGTTGTGTGGATTATCCACAATTTTTTTTATCTAACCTTCATTGTCCCACCTGCTGGGCAAAAGTCTCCCCCAAAACCTTCCACTCGTCCCGATCCTTAGCGGTCTCCCATCAACCTTTCCTCTGACCGTCGAGATCATCTCGCCAACGTCTTCTCGGCCGGCCCCGTCCTCCTCATATTTAATATTTATGATTTATATATTTCACCATGAAAGATGTTTGTAGACTTTCGATTGCACTAAATTTCAGCATTACTAGCAGCTCGTCCCGGCTTCGCACGGGGTAGACAATATTGTTGTACATTATTTTGTTCTATCGCTAATAGTTTCGGCAGCGCATTCGACGAAAGACATTTTAAGACTCATTTTTCTACACCTTCGGTTACATTGTTCAAATTTTACCAAGGATCCCTATTTTTTTTCAAAATGAAATGTAGTCTATGTCAAATTGGAAGAATGTAGCATTCTATTGGTGAAAGAATTTTTTAAATTGGCCCAGTACTTTTTGAGCCCATTCACAACATACAAACATACAAAAATAGGTACAAATCTTTCCTCCTTATAATATTAGTATAGATTTATGATTTATATATATTTCACAATAAAAGACGTCTATACACTTTCGATTGCACTAAATTTCAGCATTATTCAGCAACTTCCAATAGTTGAATGTTCTGATACACAGATAAACCATGATTCACAGACAATTGATAGATACGAATATAAAGCGTATCGAATGTAAGATAGACAAAGGGATAGAGAACACTGCCATAAAATTGATAATAGCACGTACGGATAAACATGAACGTGAACGATCTTTTCTTAATCGGTGATGGAACTAAAGATTTTATGAGAACTATCAATCGTAATACAAACAAACTTAGTAGATTAGAAAGAGACGTTACTACCAAGAATAATGAAACAGAACCTAAAAAGTTCGAAAACATGAGTGTCAAGTGCAGGAGAGAAGCCTCTTCGAGGCGTAGTTTAAAGGTTTCTACCCACTATTCCGTAGCATACCATGACCGTGCTAGAAAAATATTCTTTGTATTGTAATGTATAAACACTTGCCCCCTAGATCGTTCTATCACCGACCGACACCGTCGCGTGCCATGCACGGACCGTCAACTATTTGTCGAAGGGAAACGGGTTCAGAACGCTGTCGACCCGCTTCAGTGGGCGAAGTACAGCGTACCGGATTGCTTTCCGTGCCCGACACGTTCCTAGCACGGCCATGGTATGCTACGGGATAGTGGGTAGAAACCTTTAATCTTTTCACCACACTGGTTCAAATGAACTAGAGACACGACAAAGAGAGTATAAAGCTAGAAATGTACTACAACTGTATGTTACTATTGGTAGTACAAAAATAAACACAGCTTTAGTTACCAACTAGTTTACCAACTCAGTAAACTAAGGGACCTAGTTCTGATGACACAGCTGTGACGTAAAGTTCACGGCGCACTGTGACGTCATCAAAGGTCGTGTGACGCTGCGGTTCTGACGTAGTTTATTGAGAGAAATGTGTGACGTCATATAATGCGAAAGAGGGTAGATCGATTTGTCTGCCAATTACATTTCTTTTACTGGTCGACTTCAGTTCAACCGTGATCATGATGCATGCAACGGTGCCGAAATATCGAAAATCACAAAATTTTATTATGGTAAATATCCCGTTGTGTCATAAAAATAGAGATGGAACACGTTTAACTTAACAGCTTATCAGACGCTTAATATGTGGATTATTCCACCTATTCGAAATACTTATATCAGCGAAGTTTCACAGTTCTGTAAGATCCTGGTGGTTTGTACAAAAGATTATGCAGTAGAACTAGGCTAGGTACTCACAATATCATGCCCCTGGCTGCCACTCCTCACAACTTCAGGCGCCATGTATTCAATGGTCCCGCAGAAGCTGTATGCTCTGCTTTCTCCGCCGCAGAACTCCTTGGAGAGCCCAAAGTCGGTGAGGACTATGTGACCTTCCGCGTCCAGGAGAATGTTCTCGAGTTTGATGTCACGGTAGATGATGCCAAGCTGAAAGAAAAATTCCAAGATATTTAATGTGTTTCAGTAGATGATGCCAAGCTGGAAGTAACATTCTAAGATATTGAATGTACTTCAGTAGATGATGCCAAGCTGAAATAAATATTTAAGGTATTCCAAGGTAAGAACCAAGCCGTAGTTTGTTGTCTGTGCTTCTAGGCTTGAATCCGAGGATGAGTGTCCTTAGGACATGGAAACGGAAAATTTTGAAACCCTTTTTACGTTCGAGTATTTATAATGTTTTCTTGTTAGATTCGGAACAATTAATAGCGAACGTAATGATTCTAAGCTTTAATCTATTTCATTAAATACATGCCAGACAGTTAGCGTACTTGCAATAATAATTAATTTTATAGCAAAGGTGTATAACATCACATTAAACATTTGCATATAAATGAAAATTATATTATCTGGTACATGCATATTGTTTCTTACTATGGAATGTTGTATGTCTTCATTATCCATGCAGTTCAAAAACGGTAGAATCAAAGCCGTAGTTTGTTGCCTGTTCTTCTAGGCTTAGCCGCGTGGAACTGGCACCTAGACTCACCCAGCTTTAAGACGTTTTCAAAGTGATCCTTGTGATACTACTTAATAAATACATCTTTAACTTTGACTAGAGGCCTATGTCCAGCAGTGACCTTTTTCAAGTTGATGAAGGTACTAGCATTTTTTTATCGGGAATCGCATCTATCGTGATTTTGTGAATCTAAGGAAACTAACCACAGTATGGGTAGCAACATCATTACTCAGAGATGCTCCTCATGACCTGGTGCGTTCCCTTAAAGCACTTTGCAAGCTATAGTATTGTCAAAGGTAGAACATCAGTACTCAGGAGGTACTCCTCATGACCTGGTGCGTTCCCTTAAGGCACTTTACAAGCTATAGTATGGTTAGGTACCTTATGTAACTGCTCCAAGGCGAGGATTATTTCAGCTATGTATAACCTGACTTCGTGCTCGTTGAAGTGTTCTCTCTGGTACAGGTGTGTGAAGAGTTCTCCGCCGGCTACGTAATCTGTGGAAGAAAGGGACCAATCAGAACATGAGATCAAGACCCTAATTCTCGGGCCGACCGAGATTTTCAATGTCCCTTAAATACACATTGGCATTGCACAACCCCGCACTTTTTCTACGTTTTCCGTATATCGTAGCTGTCGAGGCTTCTACGATGAGGTCGTCGATGAGGGAATGAAGGAAATCATCCATTCTCTCTTCGAAAAGAAGCTATAAAATAAAATTGCAAAATGATCCGAGATGAGCCGAGAATTAGGCTCCAGGGTGCGAGAAGAGTTCTCCATCGGCTACCCAAAGCGAACAGACCAATCAGAACAAGAGTCAATCACGTCATTGGGGTCTCTTTTTGTCGTGTCTAGTTCTTTTGAAGCAATGTGGTGAAGATTTTAAGTGCGCCTTAAAGATTCTCCTTTGAAACATGCATATCGAACTTCTTAAGTGGGCGATCCATTGGCGAGCTAAAACCGACGAGCCTGCGAGCCAAAGGTATACCATAGGCAGTTAGGCACCTACAAGACCGCGGTCTATGGCAGGCTGCTCCATTGGCGGTTTATGGCAGGCTCGTCGGTTTTAGCTGGCCAATGGATCGCCCACTTTAGGTTTACGACACGCACTCTTCACCCATCGATAGTAGATAAAGTGCACAGAAAAACTCATTGGACCAGGGTGTCGGTTCTAAAGACACAAATCACTCAAGCGATCGTGTAAATCGATGTGAGTTGTCAATTTTTGTTTGAAAAATTTGAAAATGGAACGCGGATTCAGTGATCACTCGACGATCACTCAATCGAACCGTGTTGCTGGAATTGACGCCCAGATTTGATTCTACGACCATAGGATCGGAAGGCGGGCTCCCGCTACCACAAGACCATAGGTGCTCTTCTCCGAATACTTAAATAACTTCACGTGAATAAGGTAGCGCTAGCGTGCGATTCTCGTATAATATCAAACAAATGAGTTGCTCATAACTCATTACAACCTAGGTGTGCCCCGCAGTTAACTAGACTTTATAAATACTGTTACGTTGATGGATCCTCTATATATAATACATAAATCATACGATAATTTTTTCCTCAACCAAAGAGTAAATAGGTATCTTCTAGGTGAGCGCGCTACACCGTCGATCGCATCATCACTTAACATCAGGTGAGATTGCGGTCAAGCGTTATCCTATAAATTGTAAAAAAAAAAAAAAAAAACAAATTAGGAGAAGAGACATTAAATTTCAACAAAATATAATAATTTTGATCCCAAACTATCCGTTTATGTTTCACCTATTTTTTGGTATTTTTATTTCCTTCCTTCCTTTGTATAGTTAACCCCATAGCAACAACAGCTAACGGTACGAGATGACCACTATTATTATAGTTTTGATTTTTCAATTCGTTCAAATAAGTCTTTTCAAGGCAAAATATAGGAATCTCCAATGCGGAAACAATACTCACTATAACAAATTCTACAGTTTACAGTGCCTGCAACAACCTTGAAAACAAACCTGTGACAATACACCTAGATTATTGACTAAAGCAGCCGTTCGTTTTCAATGTTATTCCCACTGCAGTCGTGGTGCACGCAAACTACGAGCAAAGTATGGCATCCGCCCGCGGCTGCGCTTACGTGACACAGTCGGCTACATAACCTATTAGACACCCTACAAACCTACCCACCCAAGAGAAAAACTTGTTCTTCTTGCCCTTATCCCATTTTATGTGAGGACGGCACAACATGTTCTCTTCCATTCTCCTCTATAGGCCGTCATCTCTGTATATTATATCTCTACAAACCTCCCACAACACTACTTAAAATACTGAGAATATTTTTTCTCCTCATCGATAATATTTCTGACAAAAACGTTTCATTTATACGATAATATTTTCGGTTACAAAAAGCGTAAATTTAATATTACAACGTAAACAACGCCCAACTACGAAAACGTATCAGATATCCTTTCAATCCTCAGACCATTTTCCAACTATTGTGGACCAATACAGAATACAGAATTGTACTCCATTCAATATCCATCAACCAATGTAGACGCTTGGCGTAAACTACTCGCAATATTGAAATATCTTGCCAGTTTCACCTATAGTTCCACTTAGTTCAAATAGAATCAACGAATATTCACGAAATCTTTCTATCTCTATCTCTTCTATCAGCTGCACTTGTCACACAACGCGGATAGTGAACATGATCAGATCATGATCTAATCACGGAACACAGATCTGTAATGTGTGGGTTCGTAATGGCTAGCCTGCTGTAGCCAGGGTCGACCTAGCGGCAAGGATGCTTGTAGCAAACCCTGTTGGTGGTATTTAGGAAAAAACTACCACCAACAGAAAAATACCGCTAAAATTCTAGGCGGCTATCATAGACAGAGACTGGCAACTCCCAATTCTGGAACCAGCTATTTCCAGTTCATCAGCTTCGCTCTTTCAAATAATGGCCATTGTGACCATCCAATTGTTGTCATGCTGAATATAACAAGACGGTTTACAAAGACAAAGCCCTCATAGCATATTCCGCTGACATTCAGTAACTTGATCCTCATCCAAGTAACAAGCCCAACTTAGTAGCTCCTATCTAAGTACCGCACGTGCAATGCAACGAACAATGGATAACCGACAAATTAGAAAAGCGAGAGCAGATTTTAAACATCAACTCAACAAGAAAAGCTAGAGACTACTAACCCCGCCTACAGCGTAAAACGTTCTATTTCTTGTCATAGCATTACAAAAGATATAGAAATTACTATAACCGATGCAGCTAAACTACTCTTTACTGACAGAATAGAACAACAAGAAAACACGCTCAAGTATTTCAAACCAAGCAATGCCTTGCTTTAGTAGGAGGCGGTAGCTACCAGTTTTAATACAGTTATCAAGCAAGTCGAGCCATATAGCGGCGAAGAAACTAGGTCACCAGGACACACTAGCTCGAAGAATGTTTCAAGCCATCATGTGGACTTTAAACCTGTTCAAAAGATAAGATTTTCGCTTAAGCCGGGACCATTAGCTCTCATGAAACTGAGTAGAGAACCTCAGATAAAAATGCCACGAGCGATAATAACTGTGAGACAGTAAATCCGCTTCTGCTCTATAAGTTGAACCCCAACTTATCAGGCTAAGTGGCGCACGTGTATCGCAACGAACAATGGATTACCAACAAGCAACAAAAGGGAAAAAGCGCGAAATGCATCCGTCGGGCCAAGGTAAATGGCCATTTAGGTTATCGAACATTTTAATATCAAATTGTGTGGAAAACGTTTTATCATATAAGAAAATACACGCTTTACGCACTTAGATATAGGTCAGCGATGAAAGGTAAATTAAATGAATCGCATAAGGGATATGGATAAACATATAATACGTGGGAATGATAGCCCATTCATATCTTGCAGTTAGATAGATAGATAACTTTTTTATTTGGCTCAAAAAACACAACTAAAGAAAATGAAACCACAGAAAGAGAAGAACATTGAGTAAAGGTACGGCTACACAAGAAATCATAAGAAAAAATAAAACAGTTGGGACTAAGGGACACTCTTGAGTGTAGCAGTTATAGCAAGAGTGCCCCATTTCTGGAATAATCTTTCGGTGATCCAAAAAAAGGTGTGCATAGTTCTTGTTCAGGGAATAAATAAGCTACACACTCAAGAATACAGGTCAACGTTTTTGACTGTAATCACTGTTCAGAGCCATAAAATCTTCATGAATCGTGATATACGGTGGCAGGTGTAAATGTAAACTAAAATATAATTGTTTTTTAATGTTTAATTGGCGAAGGAGAGATGCCAAACTGTCTCTAGAGCATCCTAATTGGTCTGCGAGATTTTTGTGTCTGTTGTATTTTTGGTTTGAAGAAAAGTTTAGTTAGGTAGTAGTTCATTGCACCAAAGTAATAATTGGATTGACGCAAGATAAAGGATAGGACAGACTATTGTCAAAATACCTTAAATTTGGAACCACAGCTAAACGTTTTTATTATATGGATATCATAATAATTCTACCTCTATTAATTAACTGATAAACTAACTTGTATTAACAGAACACGACATGTTTAAACAACAAGAAAGTTCTAAAGCCAATAGCTTTGACAAAGACAAGGCTATGCTAACGAAAACCTATAGGTTTCCAACATTAATAGGACTTAAACGTTAGGTACGAGTATATCGGCTTGTTTTGCAGTTCTTCTTTTTGGTTGCCGATTTCATTTGTGGATCTTAAACAAAGACATTTACACAGTTATATTTTTTCTAATTTAAATAACGCTTCTAACTAAACAGGAATAAGACGCATGAAAAGAAAATATAATTATACACCTTAGGAGCTGAAAGTTCCCGAGTATAGGATGTTCAAGAATGTTATATACTGTGCTGGATTTTTCCGTAATTCCTTTGCACTATATATTCAAGAATGTTATAGAGTAAAGGAATTATGGAAAAATGTGAAGATGTTGAGTAGAGGAATGATAGAAAAATATTCAGTAAATGCACAGAAATTGTTCGTAAAATTGAAACGTAAATTAAATTTTGTAACCAAGCAATGAAGAGATACTTAATAAAGTGTCATGAAAGTATTTTCATTTAAAATAGGTCACACAATGAATTGCTCGTTGCGTTGCGGGCTACTGTTGAATTTTTAAATGGACTTTACTTCTTTTTATGAACACAATTTTGTTAATTAAAACCTGCTGCATTGTTCATATAATGTTATATTCATCAGTCATTCAGCCAGATAGGTTTTCAATCTTCTTGGTTTCCTGGTATGTTTTCAACGGTCTATTTAATTTGTCCAGTTTTTAAAACATATTTTTACATTGTACATTAGTATGTTTTAAATTATTGTTACTTGTTTTACCATTGTTAGTTTTAAGGTGTGCAATAATAAATTTTCTATTCTATTTTTAGTATTTGGTAATATCAAAACATGTCCTAGAGTTTAGTTTAGTAAATATCACTGCAATGGCTCGTGGCCAAAGTATTCAATCTGTTTGATCAGTCATCTTGCGTCAAATGAACCCCGGCTGATAAATGTTGTTAGATTCCGATGTCTTGAGGAACTTAACGTAAATAACTAAAGAAACATATTTTGCAGTTTAAAAATTGCATGACCTACGTATATTAGATTTAGTTGACGTTACGTCATGTATTGTTATGTTATTTTATAGGTATTTACTTATTAGTTAGTTGTTATTAGGTAGGTATGGGTCTTTTTCTTCTCCCTGCCCTTATCCCACTAGATGGATTCGTCAGCACATGTTTTTTTTTCTTCCATTCTCCTCCATCATTCGTCATCTGAGTACTCAACCCTTTCCTGGATGTATCATCTCTCACAGGTAGAGATGGGTTTTTGCCTGGACATTTATGGACGTATTGAGTAAATGCCGAGTAAACGTCCATTTACGCCCAGTAAACGTCCCAAAACAGGGCGGATATTATTTTTATTGTAAAATATCGCAAAATTCACAAATGCTAAGTTCAAATTACTAAAAAGGTTTTTTTAAGTTAATCTATAATCAACATCAGACTGAAGAAGTCCACTGCTGGACATAGGCCTCCCCTAAACATTTCCAGGAAGACTTCCTGCGATCTTAACAATGTCGTCAGGCCATCTGGTGGGTGGGCGCTATTACTTTTCGTCTTCCGGTTCGTAGTCGCCATTCGAGAACCTTTATTCCCCAACGGTTGTCGGTTCTTCGAGCTATATGACCTGCCCATTGCCACTTCAATTTACTAATTCTAAGAGCTATGTAGGTGACCTTGGTTCTTCTACGGATATCCTCATTTCTGAATCTATCACGTAGTGAAACTCCCAGCATAGCTTTCTCTATAGCTCGTTGCGCGACTTTGAGCTCGTGTACGAGGCCAATAGTTAGCGACCACGTCTCAGTTCCGTAAGTCATCACTGGCAACAAGCACTGATTAAAGACTTGCTCAGTTGGTAGTAGCTCTGCCTTCTGCGCCGCAGGTCGTGGGTTCGATCCCCACCGAGAACAAATATTTGTGTGGTGAACATAAATGTTTGTTCTCTGTCTGGGTGTTATATTGTATTCTAAGTATGTATTTACAAAAAAAAAATGTATTCAAGTATTATATCAGCTATCCGGTTCCCATATTACAAGCTCTGCTTAGTTTGGGGCTGGGTAGTGTTGTGTGAATTGTCCACAATATTTATTTATTTACTTTTGTCTTGAGGCTTTGCGTTACCTGCGTCGAGAAGATGTGCCGCAATTTCCCGACGCTGCCCATCTGAGTTGGATTCGTCGGCTGACCTCTTTGTCGAAGTTGGCTCTACCTAATTGGATCGTCTGACTCAAATTAACATGAGCATTAGACATAATTTTTGTCTTGCTCATGTTCATTTTTAGACCCAACTGTTGGGAAACAATATTGAGGTCTCTGAGCATTGTGCCTAAATCTTCTGCTTCTTCTTCTTGAAGACTGGAAGGCGTCGGCAAATCGAAGGTGAGTGATGAATTCACCATTGGTGTTAATGCCATACCTTGTCCAGGACACGAGCTTGAATAGTACATTGTTACCTGAGTGTTGAAAGTCACGTTTTTTGAGTCCCGAGACGGGTTTGGCGCCAGAGCGTAGCGAGGGCGCCAATGGAGCTTGAGGGACTTAAAAGACTTTCACCCGAGGTAAACACTGTGCTTTTCATTACGAATACAAGGAAAGTAAAAATAAAAACATGAAAGAAAAATTTGTGAAAATGAAGATTGAATTGCCGCCTTCCCGGTTTTTTTTTTTTTTCTCTGGCGGGCCTTCGGCTTCGTCTCGCCAGCATTATTCAGCCATTATTTTCATTCTCATAATTTAAAAAATGGTAAATTGTTTGCTCAAATCTATGTTATTTTAAATAAATAGTTGAAGCTATATATTATATCAAGTAATTTAGAAGATATATCATTTATTTAATACTATCTTTATGTTATTTAAATTTAAATTTTACATTGCGCTCTAATTAGACTTTTTAAACTTCTTACCGTTGTAATGGGTTTCCAACCTACTTGCTAAATAAAAAGTTGGAATTTGGTTCAACGACCTCCTTGCAGTTAGAAAGACTTTAGAAAGTTGGAACATGGTTGAATAAAATAGAACTTGTTTTTTTTATAATTTGACAGCTGTCAGTAGAAAGCGATTCTCCCTAGGGCTGAAAGTTTTACTTTCAGTTAGGCCCCTCAGGCAACTTCAGACCTACTTTCAGAGTATGAGTAATGAAAAATATCCTGCAGTGCCGAGGTGAACAGTTTCGGAGATATGACATCTCCCTGTCTCACCCCTTTTTGCATGTGGATTGGATTTGTACTCTGGTCCTGAAGTTGGATAGACATTGTGGCATTCCTGTAGATACATTTCAACACTTCGATACCGATAGTCAATTTGACCCCGCTGGCTGGAGCGACTGTAGCACTGCCCAGGTTTCGACTGAATCGAAGGCTTTCTCATAGTGCACAAACGCTAAGCAAAGTGGCCGATTATAGTCCTCAATCTTCTGTATAATCTGCCGTCGCGTGTGGATGTGGTCTATGGTGCTAAAGCGTTTCCGGAACCCGGCTTGTCCAACCATCGAGCGAGACGATTGGTAACTACTCTCGAAAACAGCTTATAGACGTGGCTAAGCAGAGAGATACCCTATAGTATAGACCTATAGTTCTTTATGAGGGTGTTATTACTCTTCTTGGAGAAGAGCACCACTACTCTTCTGCCCCTCACTTAAGGCGTCGTACCCTCGAGGATGACAGAATTAAAAAGCTTCTGAAGAACCTCAAGTATCGGCGTTCCGCCCGCTTTCAGAAGATCTGTCGTTATTCCGTCTTCCCCCGGTGCCTTGTTACTCTTAAGCAGCTTGAGAGCCGTTCGGATCTCGTATAGGCTGACGAAAGTAGCGACCTCCTAATTCAACTGAATAGCGGCTGTGCAAAAGCTTTTTGAAGATGGGAAGAGATATCACTTTTATGATATCAATAGGAAGAGAGTTCCAAATACGGATAGCTTGTACAGTGAATAAGTGCTTATAGAAAGAATAAGAGTGGACAGGAAGTTGTAGAGTTTCAGAAGACCGTAAGGTACGAGAGTTCAAAGATTTAGGTATTCAAAGCGTTGAGATTAGTTTAGCTTTTAGATAAGGGGGGCGGAGGGGTTAAACATGACACTGTACAAGAGGGAAAGAAGACGAGTACTCCTGCAAAAACGAATAGGCAACCACTTAAGCTTATTACAAAAATCGGAAACATGTTCATATTTGCGTAAATTAAATATGAACCTAATGGAAAAGAAAAGCATCAACTTCTACATCCAGAATATTTGAATTTGTCCCGACTTTATTATGATAGTACAGTATGGAGTTAAGTAAGAGAATTCAGCTGGGTTGGGCGGTATTTGGGAAACTTCGTCAGGTCTTCTAGTAACCCATCCCACAGTGCTCAGTGCAAAACGAAAGCCAGTGCGTCCTACCAGTTATAATAACACGTGGACACTGACGGGTCCATAAATTAAAAGTCGCCCAACAAGCTATGTATAAGTCTCTCTCAGGACAAGAGACAGGATCTTAGTCGCGATCCAGATCCTGTCTCTGAGAGAGACTCCGAGCATAGCCTTAACCATAGCTTGTTAAGCGACTTTGCGAGGTCATTCGATAGAGGACCAAAGTTGTCAACATAGCCCAAAGAACTAGCAAGCTCAAGTGGCAGTGGGCTGGTCATGATTCGAAGAACCGATAATGTGAAGACCACGTTCAGGCAAACGTAGTGTAGGATGCCTCAGATTAGATGGAGCGACGACTTATGCAGAGTGGCGGGCAGCAACTTGTAAAGAGCCAAACCGAACCCTGGGCTCAGTGGCGCGCCATGGGAGTGACCATGTCCAGCAGTGGACTTCAAAAGGTTGATGATGATTACGATAGTGACAGCGATTAGCAGGCACGAATTACGAATACCATGTGCGGTAAAATGTTGATTTAAATAATACCGACCGACTGTGATTCTGCTGATAATTCTGTAATTTGGCAACAACTACATTTTTTATTTTCGGTGAGATCATCCTTTTTGGTCAATTGCTATTTATTCTAATATTAAAATGGTTTAAACAGATACATCTTACGAATACTCAATGAAAAAGTCAGATTTTGACTAATTAGAGTTTCCGCCCTGATTTTGGACGTTTAAAAGGACGTTAATTCGTTTTTGCCCTATTTGTCCAGTTTATGGCCTTTTCGCCCAACTGGGTTTAAACCCTCTGCCCATCTCTACTCACAGGTGATTTAATATACATTTTATCGTTTCCGTCTGTGTGTAAAATTGTCATTTCATTTCATTATTTGAATGAACTTTTTCAAACAAACGTTTTAATTGTGATTTCAAAGACGGGAGTAGGTCAAGGTGATAGCAAATAGGCCCCTCGCCATTTCGTTTGGCAATCCTTGGTTGTATTTTCGTAAATTTCTACACGCGAATCACAATGATTGAAGTTTTGACACGGAATATTGTAAGGTTTTGTAATATTTCGTTTGTAAATTAAATCATCGGTAGGTTTGATACGGATGATGAGTTAACCTAAGTTTTCAATGGAAATTAGCTAATCGGTTAACTTTTCTTAAATATTTTTTAAGTTAATTAAAGATTTGATACTTACAACAATTTAATGAAATGAAATGTATTTATTCGCTTGAAGTATGGTCAATTTTGAAAAAATCTTCTTATTAATAATAATGTTGTACCACATACTTCGTCGGTAATATTAGTTATGTAGAAATAAAAAGTTTTTTTTATCTTTACTTCAGTGATACTACTTTTTAAACTTTCGCGATCATAACACATACTGAAACTATTACACGGGTATTTATCGCGTTAATTACCTTATTTTATTTATTTTCCCGACGTTTCGGCTATGTTGCAATAACCGTGGTCGCGGGCTGACTGGAGCATTGACATGAGTGCTACCGTGGCTGAGAAGTGGAGGCAGTATCACTAACTACCCTCACTTGATCTTCTTTTTTCGTAATGTCCGTGCACGCACTACGACACACAACACTAATAGTATCTACGCACTGTGGTAAGGTATCGCGACGCACACACCTACCAATGACGGGATTCCACGATTGTGAAAGTCTGTAACCATCTTCACGATTGAAATTAGGATACTTACTGATTTCAATCGCTTCACGTACCAGCCTTTTATGGTAGTGCCGTTCATTGGCTAGCACCTTGGGATCATGTAGTTCAATCCAGTGATTAGGGCCTGAATCCACAAGGTGCTCTGCTATAGCTGATTTTGTTACCTGGCGGTTTTTAACTGCAGCAATGTGTTCTTTTACCCGCTCTGCTATTGTGCGCTTAGTTTGGCCAATGTAGGCACGGCCACAACTGCAGTCCACCTTATACACACCAGGTATTTGCAACGGTATGCTGTCCTTTGGTGTCCGCAGCAGCTTCGCCATCTTCGTGAGGGGAGTAAAAACGACCTTGATGGAATACTTATTCAACACGTTTCCTACTCTGTCTGTTACTCCCTTCAAATACGGCAAATACACTGGCTGTCTGCTCACACCAACTGGCTTTCCTCTGCTCGTGCGTGTCTGGTTGCTTCTGTTTCCATTCCCATATCCATTGCGTTTCAGAACCTCCTGAACATGTGCCAACTCTTCGTCTAGATGTTCAGGGTCACAGAGGTTGTACGCTCTGTTAATAATAAAATAAGGTAATTAACGCGATAAATACCCGTGTAATAGTTTCAGTTCAGTGATACTATACTAGTTCGAAAACATATGTGAAGTGCACTAGAGAAGTCTCATTGAGGCAATCTTAAAAATCCTTTCACCACACTGGATCGAAAAAACAAGTGACACGATACAAAGAAGACTATAAAATGTGACCGAGATCAGAATGTATAAAGTTGGGAGCAGACAGAATCAGAGAGTATGTTAGAATGGAAACAAACGGGCTAGTTTTAATAATTGAAGACCCAGATGTATTAAAAGATAAGCGGCTGAATAACGGAGAAATGAAAGAAAGTAAGCGATTAAATTTGTTTTGAAATGAATGTAGCACCAGAATGTATTATCTTTACTTTGAAATTACCAAAACAACCGAAATTTTGTTAAGATAATTACAATACAAAATATTTACATTACTGCGAATATTACCGTTGAAAGTAAACATTCCATTGAAATTCCAAATAGAAAGATATAAGACTGGCAGCGACGCCCAGTGTTACCCGGGTATTCCAGAATGTTTAAGAACATTCTAGAGCGTTTAGAAGCAATATATTTTAGAACATTTTATCAAAATCTAGAATTTATAGAAAAGTTCTTACGTGATAGAAAAGGCTCGATATAGGAAAGTCTCTACGTGTTAGAAAAGGATAGACATAGATTTTTGCAACATTGTGTATTGATGCTGTTCCTATTCGTTGTAGCGTGATGTTATATAGCCTTCCTCGATAATGGACTATCCAACACAATAATATTTTTTCAATTCGGACCAGCAGTTTCCGACATTAGCGCGTTCAAACAAGTTCTTCAGGTTTATAATATTAGTAAGTATAGATAAGAACAGAGTAAAGAAATACATAAACTGAGTTAGTTATTGCCTTACTGCGACTAGTAGTTCCGATCTCGATAGCAATATCGAACAAACGGTGTAACTACGCGGAATCAATTTGTTATTCCGTTCCGATGCAACGGTCAAGGACGATATCTAAGTGGGGTATTACAATTTACGACCAAATCGAGTTGTTTAGGTTTGCGTAGAGTTATTTTGCGGAAATGTTAAAACTGCAACTGTATCTTTTTCACTAAACGTTCCGATGCAACGGTCAAGGACGATATCTAAGTGGGGTATTACAATTTACGACCAAATCGAGTTGTTTAGGTTTGCGTAGAGTTATTTTGCGGAAATGTTAAAACTGCAACTGTATCTTTTTCACTAAAGAAAGAAAACAACGATAAAAATAAGACTATAGCATGGAACAAAATTATTAAAAAGAATTTCTTGTTTTATGCCAAAATTTATTAACATGATACTTGGATGTTTGTGGCTCAATCACGTCCTAACCACTAGACTGATTTATAATAAACTTGGCACAAATATGGTTTATAACCTGGCTTACCATATAGGCTTTATCTCTAAATACAGGATCATCTACAGAGTAGATTTTACCAGGATTTAAAGGGAATGATAATTACTGCTACAAATCGAGCGAAGCCGCGGGCAGCGGCTGGTTACAATAAGTAAATCATGAATATAATGATTCTTATGCGACAAAAGAGGCAAGTCTTAAGCAGTTCCAAAGTGAACTCTGCAAACTGAATTTCTATACGTGACACACAGAAAACCTAACAACACTTCTTGAAAGACTAACAGTAATACATACATCACTGAAAACACTAAAGCAACAAGAGCCACTGAAAAATACGCTCATCAAAGAAATAATTGACGCGCTCTAAACAACATAACCTTAGCGTCTCACCTTGGAAACGGAGATTTCAGCAATGAAGTCGGTTTCAATGTCACAAGTACTTAGTTAAATATAAACATTATGCTGCAGATTGTGTGTTTTTGTGTGATAAAATTTGATTTAATACCTTTCGTTGATATTGCGTCTAAGATCATGTAGGTCAACATTTATAGCATTGACACTATTTATAACTATGCAGTTTTTATATATTTACAATATCATTTGTTTCTCTTGTTATCCTTATCTTCCTTCACATTTAGATCACAACATAATACCCACATTTAGAAGTAGTAGGTAGGTATTATGTGTGCAGTTTTCAAAACAATCAACCTAGGAAATCTACCATATCTGGGAATTTCAGTCAAGACCTAATTTCGATAAAAAAAACATATATATTTATTAAATCTTAATATTTAAAGCGATTTGGAAAAAATTGGTTATATAGCAAATAAATATAGGACAAATAAATTTATTAAACACAGATCAAAAGCATTGATTCATTTGAATCCATGTCATTTACGAGTACTCGGAAAACTGGCACACGACATAATTCTCAAGAACTCGATTCCGAGATCAGATACGTGCCAGTACCATGAAATTACCATAAAATGCCGCTGATAGAGTCATCTGAGGCATCACTGACGCTATACACTTTATAAACAAATATAATAGTTGAGCAAAGGTATGTGTGACTGTGAATGATGATATGAGTAAGAAAGGAGTGAGCACCGAGATGGCAAATGATAGAGATTTGAAGAAGGAACTTCACTTCGAGAAGGATACGGGGGCAGAAAGATGATGAGGAGAGCAATAGCCTTGAACCTTGAAGAATATTTAAAGCTTATGGTCTTACTCAGAATCTGCCAAAAGATATACAATACCTAAAGTAAGGCCATCTCTTACCTATTGGTAACGAAAAACAAGAGTCAAACTCAGAGCTAACTTTTAGCAATTATTATGTTTGCGAGTAGGACAAGAGTGACAGGCGACAAAATAATGTATGCAGTATTGATTTCCTAAAAAAACACTGAAGATTTCTTGAAATTTGGTTCCTATAATAACGGTTTAACGTCGCTTGAAAATCTTTGTAATCAATTAGAAACACGGAATCGTTCAGTTGCAAATGTCTAGCAATCACTCGTTTGGTCTCGACGTTGAGTGACTATGACTAACCAAAGCAACAAACTTCATGAATTTATCGAAACAGTGCCACAACCCACAATGGGTCTTTGATTTTAAAGCCGCAATTCACTTGTTTTTGGTCCACTACAGTTATAACGAGCAAGTGTCGACGTCCATTGGAGTGCCGTACTCGATACGGAATATCGATTCGGCATTCGAATGCATAATCGGATAGTTCCCTATCGGTGAAAGCTGATAGCTTGAGAGTCCATGTAAAGTGATTGGGATTCAGAGCGTTGACCTATTTTTGTTTCATACGTAAGAAAGACTACACCTTTGTTGTTGTAATTATATAATTTCATGGCAGCTTTTATCACTTCTCCTGATTTTGCATAAAACTGATAAAAAACGTGTCTTCTTATGAATACAATTGATACCATTGAAACTTGAATTAGGAAAAAGATAAACACAACAAAACGCAACGCAACTAAACAATATGGCTGTAGTAATTATTTAAGCATATTAGTGCATTAATAATAAAAAATTAACGCTTCCGTGATTTAATATAACCAACAAAACAGAAGATTCCAGCCACGTAGTAAAAACCAGTACCAATTCAGAAGCTTAAGTATCTATAAACTACAAAAGGAGGTAATTTTTATTGATCCGCAGAAGAATTGACACTTTCTCTTACCAAAAACACTAATTGTTTTTAGAAAGCTAAAGACTTTATGCTTTCTAGTCAGGACCTCAATACTGTTGGTTTGTTGCCACTGTAAGGTGATATGAAGGGCAAAAATATTGGATAGCCCTTTACAAAGGCAGATGATCGAAATAGAATATTATAGAATAAGGAAAATAAGATCTCACTAAAAGCCAACACGCATACTTTGCACCCTTCAAAGGCAAGACATTTTCAGAAAGAAAACAATAATACGATTCTTTTTAAGCCGTCTTAAGTATTATACAAAGTACAATACAAAATTTGAATAGAGTTAAACAGTTTTAAACACAGAAACATCTAAATCAATAGAGAAATGGGAATAGATGTCATTGTCGTTCATGAAATTTCAACCTTTGTTAATACATAATACAAGACACCTAATACGGATAAAACTTTCGCAATACATAACTGCCAAAAACGAGGCGAATTTCCCTAAATACTAACTATATTGTACTGCAAAACGCAAAAGTACCCGATTGAAAAGTTACAAACGAATTTGACACTTACCAAGAGAAAGATACGGTTGAAGTTGAACTTGTTAAAGAACTTGCAAAAGGCGAACTGTGCAATGTCTTTGATAATACTGTTGCAGGTGAGTTTGATTCTTCATGTAAAGGCGATAAGGTTGAAATTGAAGTCAACGAGATACTTGCGCAAGACATGCGTCGTCCCCTTGACCCGCTTGCGACTGAACTAGAATCGAATCCCGAATTGGGTTGTCAATTAGTCATGGGTATGATTTTTGATACGAAAATAGTCAGTTTTTTGGTATCTTTTATAAGTGCTCCGCGAAAGTTTGATAGTCGAACGCTCGCGATTTTGTGGGCATGGAGTAAACTTCATTCAACCCGAGCATAATCTCTTTCTTTCAAGAGCATCCCTTGACCTTGAAAACAATACGTTCCTTGTGTCATGTAGTTCAAATAAGTGACCTTGAGGTGAGCGCCTCTTAATAATGTCAGTCGGTATTTCTTCTAATACTGGTTTCATCAATATAAAATCCACCGAGTTGAACGCGCCTTCAAGCAGGCTCTTATGGCGTCCATACACCAATAAGAAAATATTTTGCGATCCCACAAACATACTTCCTTGCGTAAACACTTCAACATACAATTGATGTTTTGAACTTGATGTTGGTGCTATAGGTTTTATCAATTTATAAAAACCTACGTGAATAAGTATACAAAGATATATATGAAGTAGACCTATGCAGAAACCCATGGCTTACAAAGGAAAAAATAATACTTAAAGAAAGAATCGATGTAGTGAAAGTATTTAGCATTTTAATTGAAAAAAAAATTACACGTCTAGTGCAGAGAAAATTTACCCAAATGAGAGAAAAAAAAAAAAGAGTGACCATAAAATTAAATATATGGAATTTTAGCTATAAACAGTTTATTCAACAGTTCTAAAGTAAAACCTTTCAACGAATTGTTAAAGCAGTCAAAACGCAAACAAACAAAAAGTTTTCACTCGTGTTTTGAACCTAGCGAGTTGCGCAACAGTGGAAAGAGCCTGGGATTCTATTGATACTAAGAGGGAAGGAGTTACAAGGTCAATAAGACTTCAAGGGCAGGATTCAAGGGCAGGATACAACGACCCAAACATGGACGAAAAAGGTTCACAACCCACGCAATTCACAAAAGCACCATAACATTCTTACAAATCATTACTATCAGCCTGAAGCAGGCCACTCCTGGAAATAGGTCTCTATACAATTCCAGGAAGAACTATGGTGAGCCCTCTCCATTAAACAACTTAACAAAGTCTTAGTCAATCGGATGATCCAGAAGACGCCTAAGAAAGAGTCGATCGACGAAAGAGAGTAAGAAAAAGTAGTTCTCCAGACATAAGGACCAAAACAATGCCTTACAGGACCATTGCGCAACAGTTTAATGACCCCAAAACAATACACTCCAACATTGACATTCGAGATCACTTATTTGCTAGTATGTCTTTTAGGAAGAAGCAACGATAATACTTGCAATTTCTAACAAAAGAAAAGTTAATTTTACAAATTGGAGCATTCGTTTCGGAGCTATAAGGGCACATGGCCACAGACATCCAAATAAACAAACAGACAGACATACGCACTAAAGCCCCAGACTTATAAAACCCCTATTCTCGGTTGGGCTTAAAAATAATAACGCACAACAAACATGCACCAGGAGCGCAAGTAACAAAACAAACACACTAATTAGTAATATTAGGAAATTTTGTAAATTCTAGCGAAACAATTAAGATTTTACTTCTTTACAGGGTTAGAAATGGGTTAAGTAACACTGAAAAGACCCCTGAGTTCTTTGACATCCCAAGGGCAGAGCCGTAGACAAAGGGTCACATTGTAGAGCAATTGATTGGGCTTCTAAACCCCGAGTTTTGGGGAAAATACTGAGGGTATTTCATGAGCTTTGAAACGTTTCAACTTTCTTTTGATATTGATGTATATTTGTTTCGTGTTAAAGTAAAGGAAGAATGATCAAGTTATCGACCTTTCTTTAAGGAAGGAATTTGTTTGTTTGTAGGTAAAACAAAATGTCAACAAGATTTATGAAAATTACATTTGAACTAAATAATAACTAATTAATTGAAACCGTCTTAAATTAAATATTAAAGTCACTTGTTTCTTTGGATCCTGATAATATTTTATAAATTGTCACATATGTAAGTATTGTACGAAAATTTGAGCATATTATAACCAGATTTAGTAGAACCAAATAGTTTGTCACTCCATTCGACAGGTTGCAAGCCCATCGCCGCTAGCACTACCATTGAAGGAGACCACTCAAACCCAAGACCTTCGTCACAGATGGCGAGGTCACCACTGGTCTTCGCATTTATTGATTGATTGCAAAAACTTAATTAAAAAGGACAGGATACAGCAAAAAGAATCTTACTTACCGAGGATAAGGTGTAGTTTAGCGTCTGTTTGGAAGGCGTAGTGGAGTGTGACCAGGAACGGGCACGCCCGCACAGCCTCGAGGACCTGTTAAAATACAAATTAAAGATTAGCCATTCATCTATTTACATATTTTTTCCTTATTACTGGGAAATGGTTGATGACTGGAAAATTGAGGAGTAATAGGTTTGCGTGGTTAAAATAAACAGGAATGTTTGAAAATGTCGTGGAATTGATTGAGAATCAAACGAAAATTTTGATTTCACATTTGTATGGACATGGCAGCCGACTCAGGTACTCGTATGGGCATATTGGGCATGTTATGCGGTTTCTGGTACTGTACATAGATATGCACCGTCATATAAAATGTTTATTTGAATTTAGCTCAATTAAGTCCTTTAATAAACATCCTATGAATAAATTTTTTTATTGCATGTGGAAGATTAAACTTTAAAAGAGCATATTTACGGTTTCATTCCCATCTGCCGAAGTAATAGCATTGAATCTGTGCCTCAGCACTGTAATGGAGCTATTTTTACAATTAAATTGGTCCACATTCATAGTTATGAGCGCTCAAAAGTTTAAGCAGCTTGAAATGTATAAGGATTGCATCCCTGAGACGCACCAATGCATAATTGCGTTATCTATGTACAATAATTACTATTTAAAGCAAATAATCATTTGTCAACTTGTCATTCTGTTGTGATCTCATAGGAATATTCTATAAGATAAGCTAATCCATCCATTACAACTAATTAGAATATGAATTGATTAGCAATCAAAAGCTTCATCAAAGTCAATGTTTCATGAACCTGCCAGTTCAATGACAGAATGAGCGCGAACATAACAATCCATTAGCGCTCAACTATTCGCATGTTGATTCTAGGAAGCGAGACAAAAAATAAACGTGTTGTTTCCGCTCGTGTTGTGGCACATTGTGGTCAAGGGAGATAATATAATAATCAGCGATCTTTGTATTGCGAGCGCGTGTTATGTTATGATTATGAACGTTATCTTCCTATGTTTCAACTGACTTAAAAGGAATGGGGAAGTTTTCATTAGTCTTGTATTTTTTATGTATACTATTTGCGCAACGATTATGTCAGTTTAGGCGTTGTGTTTAGGGACTTTAAGAGTGCGCTCACGAAAAAAGCGCCCAAGAATAAATAGTTTTTTTTTTATGTATGTTAGTCTCTAATGTATTTATTAATATGGACCTAAGATGTTTCATATTTGTAATGTACACTTTTCTAGTTGACTGAAATAAATTATCATTATTATACTATATTAATTTTTATTATATAAGCAGAAACAGATATTGTTAATAATAGCTCTGTCCATGTGCCATTGCAATAGCCAAAAACTGTATCATGCATTGATGCATTAGATTGATGATTCGAACAGGAAATACTTGAATTGAAGGTTTTTGCGAATGATGTTAGCGAAGATAATGTATGAAAAGTTAATTTTAGAACAAGTAATAAACGCCTTAACAGAGATAAGAATATCATCAGAACATTGCAACTGCTGCATAGATTTCTATAACTAAAAACTGTAAGCTTTCCAATTATAAACTGAATTAAAATGCAACAGTCACTAATGGCTCAAACTTATAACACCCCTCTTTTTGATCAGGGGTTAGAAATTAGGAATGTAAGAGGAAGTTGGAAAGTAGCTCCAAGTGTCGGAAAACTTGAGGTTAAAGCAATCAGGCGAGTCTCTGTTCAAGGTAAGGACAGCCTTTTTATAACGCTTTTATTAGCTTCACCTGTATGTATGTATGTATGTATGTATGTATGTATGTATGTATGTATGTATGTATGTATGTAACCGACCCCTTTGAGCTCGATTTTGTCCTACTTTGAACGATCAGATTTGATTCAAACTTTGCACACCTGTCAAAGGTCGATGACAATGCAATAATATGAAAAAAAAAATAAAAAAAATGAAAAGAAATAAAAAAAATAAAAAAAAACCACACTTTGAACGATCAGATTTGATTCAAACTTTGCACACCTGTCAAAGGTCGATGACAATGCAATAATATGAAAAAAAAAATAAAAAAAAATGAAAAGAAATAAAAAAAATAAAAAAAAACCACACTTTGAACTATCAGATTTGATTCAAACTTTGCACACCTGTCAAAGGTCGATGAAAATGCAATAATATGAAAAAAAAAATGAAAAAAAAAAAAAGAACTAAAAAGTAAAAAATAAATTATAGTTTAAAAAACTAAAAAAAAACGCTTTTATAACAAATTGAACTAAAAAGTTAAAAATAAAACTGTAATAATCAATTGAAAATTTATATTATTGTACAAAAAGCGTGGGGGGCTTGATTTTGATTGTTGTAAATATTTTATCAATAGTTTATTATATCTGAAGTTATTATAAAAAGCACCCCACGCTTTTTGTACGATAATATAAATTTTCAATTGATTATTACAGTTTTATTTTTAACTTTTTAGTTCAATTTGTTATAAAAGCGTTTTTTTTTAGTTTTTTAAACTATAATTTATATCATTTAGTCTTGACCGTCAACTTTGGAATATTAGATTATTGAATAAATATTTAACCAATTTATTTCAGCAGATATTATCATCATTAGCTTGGAGATGTTCACTGTCTAGCACAAAATTCTCACATACGTTTCTAGGATGAAAAAAAAACGTTGACTTACCTGATTTTAAGCATCCTCTATAACATAGCCTTGCATCGCAGGTCATGCTTATTAGGAACGTGCCCTACACCCTGCCCTGTGTCCATCAATCACATAGGTGTTAAGTCTCATGTACCTGTAACTTCATCGGCAACTACAACCACACGAAATAGAGCAAAGGTTCTTTGCGGCAGAATTATGAACGGTGGTAGTACATCTCTGGACTAGCCTTTCATCTTTGTGAAAGGCTCATCAGAGGAAGTAGTAAGTTTTCCTACTACAAAAATTACAATATTATGGGGTAACTCACCTGTCTTTCCGTTCTCGTGTGTTCTGCAGTCTTTAGTTTTTGCACAATAGATGCCTTCTTCAATACTTTCATTGCATATAATTTACCTTCGTCCACTCCCAACCTTTTTCTAACTAGGAACACTTTGCCGTAAGCTGTAACAAAGAGAAACCCGTTGTTAGTAATAATCGTATCATTGTAGGCTAATGTAGGAAGCGTATTTTGTACACATAGAAACGGAACTTGTAAATTCCCTGTGATAAAAGGTGGAACTATGGTAACTGGAAGTATTTGGGGAAAGAATTTGCGCATCAGTGGGACGAAAAACCTGCCTAGAAAATTAAAAAAAATATTTTTGTGCCCAGTCTGAGATAATGTCTAAAATATGTTAATTATTCCGATATTCGACTAAATTAAATTGATGTTTTTCTGTTTTCTTTTAATTTTATGCGGTGTGCAATAAAGTATTTTCTATCTTCTATCTATCTATCTAAATTTATTGTGCTTTGAGATCGTCTATGTATTACCTTATATCTTGTATTAAGTATATGTTTACTCTAACTAGTATCATAACTCGTTTAATATGGTAATGAGTATCGGATGGATTTTGCTTTGTTTTTACTCCTATAACAGCTTTTTTCGGTATTTAGATGTGAGTTTCGGTTCTAGTTTTGCTATGTGCTAAATCGCGTTATTATAACGACTAAATGAACGAACAAGAAAATGCTATATCGGTGTTGTGTTACTCTCACGAAAGTAGGGCATCGCACACATAAGTACAATACAAGTTGTTTATTTTTATTTTGCAAAGATAACGAACCAGTATTTAGAAATATTGTGGCGGAGCAAGTTATTACTCGACGAGGATAAGCTAGATTTATAATAATTTTTTGAACATTATGCCATTATTTTCTGTAAAGTGATTTCTGTAATTAGTAATTACACGAGCTGGTATGACCGAGCTTCGCTCGGGGTTAAAAAAAATAGTATTATTATTCGCCAATAGATGTCAGGAAGAGTCGTATCTTCATATTTTCTCGTTTAAAGGTATAAGATTACATTAGGTAGGTAAGGTATTTTGGTATCACGTCTGGTATTTATACCAGATGCAAAAGTAATGACAGAAGCTACTTTTTAAAAGTAATCTGATGATCATTTTGTACACGAAGAAATGTAAAACCATCTTAGTGCAAACGAATGAACAAATTTACAATTTGTTTCACAATTTATGTGAAATCATAAGAAATCTTCGAAGAAATGCTATTTCGATCAAAACAGCTTTACAGAGGTTGTAGAATTTCTGAGAAAAATAAATAAAAATTATTATATCTTATATTTCAGCTGAAGATTAAGACGTGTCGAAAATAGAAAACCTACTTTCTGTAAGCGAAACTGAACTTTTAAGAGCACGGAATGTTCGCTCTAAATTGAGACTACTCTTAAACTAAAGCAAGGAACACTATTAAATAACCTAAGGAGTTAGATATAAAGCTTACATTCGCGATTCAAATACTAATAAAGACTTACAAAATGTAAAGCTACTTTCAACTTTAATCCTGTAACCACAAGATCGAATATCAATAGTAAGATATAATTCAATTTCTTTCCGCTTCAAACAGCGTTGTTATGGGAAATGATCGGGAAAGGATAACAATAGAAGTGAATAACAATGCACGATTAGGTAATGGAATGTAAAGGACATGAAATGTCAACGACATTAATACCTATGCATTCTGAGGTAAAAGCACAGCCCTAGCACTCCACAGTAACATACAAGTATACTACACACAGGTGAAGTTTGTACACGCGCAAATGTGTGAGTGCAGCAAGTAGGGCTGCCTTCTCAACAGAATTTTTAATAGCTGCTGCCACTCTGTTGTCAGTTTATGCAGGTTGTTTGCTGTTTTAGGGATGGCAGCGCAGCCTGGAATAGGAAGTGAGAGAGATTTCATTGCTGAGCCGACTAATCACAGCGTTTGTTGAGACAACGAACACGACAATGAAGCTTGGGAGAACTTGGTAAGGGCAAAAAGTATTCTTACAAATTATATGGTCAGTATGTCGTGAACTAGCAGCTGAACTGAAAGTTTAATATCAGTCAATAGATAGATAACTCTTTATTGATTACAATGACACACTAGGTAAGTAAGATACAGCTTTTAGCTTAAAAATAAACAGTCACAGTAATACAATGAGCCACCTCATCGCTAACAGCGATCTCTACCATAGAATGAACCTTTTCCAAAAGCTTTAGATTTTAGGCAAAGGCCCAATGACACAATAGATAGACAATAGGATAGGGTATTAAAAATAAGGCATGTATGTAACCAGCAGTGGGTGCAGATCAATAGGTACGCAATACGCATACTGCATAAGTTAGACCTCAAGGCGGTATCTGTTCCATCTATAATAGTTATAAATCCTTACTCACTAAATGAGTGTGAGTGTGTAATGCCAGACACTTTTTAGCGTCTCGCTAAATATCTCTTGCCTCGGTCGCTTTCATGTCAACATAAAATACAGATGGCAACAGACTTAGCGGTCTGCTAGGCTAAATGAGTATAGATAAATAAGAATAATGGGAAACTGTTATCGAATTAATGCATTGTCATCGGTCCTTGGTAGGTGTGCAAAGTTAGAAATTAATCAAACTTCTGGAAGTTGGTGAAAATTATGCTCAAAAATTCCATTACATACATACAACCCACACTAATAAAAGCGTGGTTAAAAATTATAGTAGTTATTGATTTATTAGATGATTTATATAGCGCCAGGGACAAGGTTCTTACTCATGCCTAACATATGAGTGTAGAACCATTATAAATATGAGCACAAGACACAAGGTGACATAGAAGAAACTAGAGAAACGAAGACAAACGAACTCGTATGTCCTCTACACACAGTAAGAATGTCAAGTACTTAGTAATAAGCAAGGTCGGATTTATTTTCGGCTGGAAACGATATTTCCGCGAACAATTCGCGCAAAATTTTCGAACAAGTAATGAAGTCATGCAAATATTTTTATTGGGGTTCACTGAAGTGAAGATGAAAAGAAATTCGGAAAAAAGATAATTATTGATTTATATCCAAAATATTTGAGCTTTGTGAAAACTTAATTTTTAATGCTTAACATATAAAATGTTTTAAATCAAAAAGAGTATGATTTAGTTTCGCAGAAATTATTCAACACACAACAAACACACATAACACACATTACAATGAGTCTGATTGAAACGTTCATACCATACAATATGTCAGAACCTGCAAATAGATCAAAATGTGCACCAGAGAGAATAATGTAGAAAAATATTAAGCTGTTCCTTCACCCCACAACCCACATTGCATCGACCTAGGTCGGGCGATGATCTTCCAAAACTGAGAAACAGTTCAATGCCATCTAGATACAGAGTAATGTCTGAGCTTTGTTTTTTACAACGATGAAATAATATTGGCAAATTAGTATAAAAATATTGTCAAGTTAACGTAGGCGGAGTTTATCGAGGTTGAGGTTACATAATTCAACAATATTAAGTTCTCATTATTGAAAGTCAATGTTATTTTCAGTAGAATCTAAAATAATCGGTTCCATAAAACCAAGCTTAGAAGCACATCATCATCATCAGCCTGATGAAGTCCACTGCTGGACATAGGCTCCCCTACACATTTCCAGGAAGAACGATTCCTGAGCTCTTTCCATCCATCGACTTTCCGCGATCTTAGCAATGTCGTCGGTCGACCTGGTGGGTAGGCGCCCTACGTTTCGTCTTCCGGTTCGTGGTCGCCGTTCGTGAACCCTTTGTTCCCCAACGTTTGTCGGTTCTTCGGGCTATATGACCATTCAACTTACTTATTCTAAGAGCTATGTCGGTGCCCTTGGTTCTTCTACGGATATCCTCATTTCTGGTTCGATAACGTAGTGAAACTCCCATCATAGCTCTCTCCATAGCACGTTGCGTGACTTTGAGCTTGTGCACGAGGCCAATAGTAAGCGACCACACAAAAAGCACATACATGAAACTTAATGCTTGGATTCTTCCTAGCAACTTGGTCGAAATCTAGGTTTTTAGTTTCTTTGTGTGTGATGAATTTAACAAAATAAATATGCTACGTAGTGTGGTGCCAAGACCGATTGTTCCCGGAAACACACGGCCCTATGTCTACTTCAGGCCGATGACGCTCATATAAACTTTCTATTGTCTAAGTAACCTTAGCTCATCTCATGCATGTCACACGCCACCAGCCACATAATCTGTGGCACCGGACGTGTCGGGTTACTGTTGTCAGTTGTCACACAGCTGTCAGTCGAGTGGTCATTGAGCTGGTCTGGATTAGCTTCCTGCGGGCTTTGTTCACCTGGGGGTGGGTTACGGATGTCTGCGTCTTTCTTTGGTGTAAGGGGTTAATAGCCTGTTGTTTATTAATCCTGAGATTGCATATTGTTTCTTTCATCTACTCTACTCACATAATAATTGACTTTTAAATTAGTCGTGTCACTGTTTGGCATCGCATCATCGGTAAGAAATGGCAATAGTTAAATATTTGTTTATATGTATTATGTCATCCTTATCATTTTCTAGTCCTTATCCCATTCATGTGGTCGGCACGGTTTTCGTTCTCCACTCTCCTCTATTAGCAGTCATTTCAATAGTCACCCCTTTCTTACCCATGTCATCCTTCTCACGATTCATCCATCTTTTCTTTGGCCTACCTCTACTTCTATACCGTAATGACAAACAATGACAGTGCTAACTTTAAGCAATGTCTCACACCTAAAGCCTCGCGCACAATTAAGCGTTCAGCGGTGGCGATCAGGGAAAGGCTGTTAATAATGACAGCGATATTTGATAGCATTTCACTGATCGTCGTCGCAGAACGTTCATTGTGGATGTTAGAGATACCGATCTCGTGTCTTGACTCAACATCTGACTTTAGTTTGTTTAAAAAAAAAAGGAGTGAAAGTAGAAAGTTTATAAGATCCGTGCTACAAGAGTTTGCAATTAGATAATGAAATTCGATAAACAGTTTTCCCAACTAAAATAATAGACACCTTGCAGATTTTCACAATTATCTGGATTAGGATTATCTAATTCTTGTAAAGGATATAGATAAACACAAAGCAACCAGCCTCCATCCACACAAATGAGAAATTTCATAATCGTACGCAAAACATAAATATTTTCTATTTGGAAATACTAAAATATTAGATAACACCTTGCAGAGTTTGCAGATTTTGATTATCTAATTCTTGAAAAGGTTGTAAATAAACACAAAGGAGCAAGCTTCTACATCTACACAAATGAGAAATTTCATAATCCGACGCAAAACTAAAATACTTTCTTTTCAGAAAGAAAACATCTTCAAAACTAGTATAAGGCTAACCGATTTGTAAAAAAATTAACAAAGCAGAACCTAAAACCAATAAAGAAAACTCTGCTAAAGATTATAATAAAATATTCAACAATGAAAAGCCTGCGAATGAGCAGTCCAATTTAAAATGTGAACTTACAATACTAGCAGATTGAAAAGAACGAGAATTTCTTTAAAGCAATCACATTGTTTACTGACCCGAATACGATATTGAAATTGCAAGATCTGATCTCGATAGCTTTATTAAGAGCGTTGCCAATTATTATATTAAAGAGGTCGCCACGTCAAGCAAATTGTACCTGAATTATTTATTACTTGATTTCAACCTACTTTTGGATAATATTTAGACAGATTCCTTATTAGCATTTCGTTTGATGTTACGGTTGTGGGCAATAAATATTGCACATCGGTTTTTTTGCTTAAGTAGAGTGGAATCTCTTTCTGACGCAAACAACGCTCTATGTAGCCGAAATTAGCCGATTGAAATGTATGAACCATCTTAGTTGTCATCGCGATATTACAAAAACATCGTGAGGAAACCGGTATGTCCCAGAACTTTAAAAGTTTGAAAACAAGTGTCAAGTGCACGAAAGGAGCAAGTCAAGAGTTCGAATAACACGATAAGAATAAGAAGTAAAGTTAGGCGTACCACAACGCAACACTATCTATCCCTAAATGAAGAAGAGCTTTTACTATGGGAACCAGATAGCTGATATGATCCATTTTTTGTTTGGAAATACATACTTTTAGAACACAATATAACGCCCAGACAGAGAAAAAACATCTGCGTTCACCACACAAATATTTGTTCTCGGTGGGGATCGAACCCACGACCAACGGTGCAGAAGGCAGATCTACTACCAACAGAGCTGAGAGGCCAGTCAATTCAGAGGTCTACACATCGCTTTAGAGCCTGGAGAAGAATCCTATCCAATTTCTCTTCCACCAATCAATTTCAAAGTTAGCTCGTTAACAGTTTATAGATTAGGTATCGCTCGCTCCATTGTTTAACATGTATGGCAGGTCAATACCCCACTGTTTATATACGAATTTGCATGTTATCACTCGCTGCTCGAGTTTCAACAAGACCGCCATAGTTCGTGACTGATTCTTTGTAGTTCTTTTTGGATACTGCTCTTGGAGTATTTTGCGATAAGCATTATTTTTCAAGAAACATTTCGTTTTTCAGAAACTTTAAAAGCCTGTGCATATCTAATAGCCCCTTCCCACTGGTGCGTGATATCACGCACCAGCCCGCACCAGCTCGCACGACACTCCAATCGATCTCCCGCGAGGACAAATATTTGTGTTGTGGACACAGATGATTGTTCTGTCTGGGTGTTATATTGCATTCTATTAGTATTCGACCGGTTTTGAGTAGTTGCAATCAAGGTTATGGATATCTCATCGATGAATCTTCTTCTTATCGTGTCACTGATTTTTTCGAACCAAGTGATTTTAAGTGCACCTTGAGGTGCACTTAAAGAGGCATCTTTCGTGCACTTGACACATATTTGCGAACCAAAATGAAATACCTCGTCGAAATGTTAGTATGCAAGATATTTACTTCCGTCGAGACAGAATCACAGGCAATTACTAGAACACACCGAACCTAACACTCTCAAACTTATAAGTCGGAAACTTGGTAGCGATACAAACTCGGGCAACCAATGAAGTTAGCGAAGAACTGCCACTTAACAAAGTACTGATAGTCACTTCACAGATCAGAGACTTGTACTGAGGAATTGCAAGTTTGCATCGGATCGACTCACGGAACAAAATCAAAAGAAACATTCGCTGTAGAATATGCACACACTGTAAGTAGACATACCGCCCAATAATAAAATAAAATATAATAAAAGTTGTGCCCCAAAATAAGCAGAGCTTGTGTGTGCAGTTGCTATGGGAATTAGAGAGCTGATATAATACTTAAATATTGTTTTTTAAAAACATACTAAGATTACAATATAATACCCAGACAGAGAACAAACATCTGTGTCACGAGTCACGACCTACGGCGCAGAAGGCAGAGCTACTACCAACTAGCCGGCTGGCTGGAGAGGCCAGACAATGTACGCAGACTATCAAAGAAACACGGAAATACGAATCGTTGACACCTTCGTTCAGTTTTAAGAGATGGCGGTTCTTCTACAAATTATCACTGATAGCTGTTTTCTTGGGCAGGTCTTCACGTCACTCTTGCATAGTCATAATTTGCAGTAGACAATTTGGCCGTTCAAAGAGCTGCCCTGTTATTTTTCTGTCTAAGATATCCTATTTGACAGGATTTCCACTTGTATTTAGGATGTTATGACGTGAATGCTGTATCATTCTTTCTATTTTCGTCTGTGACATTCTATACATAGAAGTTATTTTATTAGTAGCCTTGTAACATTACCGGCAGGCGCGTGTAAGTCTTCACTATACATAGTAGTCAACTTACAATTTGTATGTAGTACTTAGTCCAAAGTCTTATATCGATAGTGAGCTTTAGTGATATAATAAAGATATCGCTCTGTCGAAGACCTAATTTTCATATTATCGTGTATTCAACTTGATAGTCAGTCCATCGGGTGCAGTCCTACGTTTTGTCTTCCGGTTCGTGGTCGCCATTCTAGACCACCTTTACTCCTCGTTGTTGGTCTTGATACCATATCATACCTAAAACAGGTCACTGACTAAGCGGTGTGAGCAAGAACAAACCAGTAACACCACGCACAAACAAATTTTCTCATTAAAAGGTCTCATAAGTTAAGGATTTGATTTGGATTCTTAGACTTGTCTGAAAGTATTTAGACTTTGAAACTGGATCAAAATGCCAAAGGGCAACAGCAGCGACCCCAAGTAGGTCATAAGGTTAGGACTGCCCTTGAACCCTGGACCCTAGGACGCGACCTGAATTACCCTCAGGCCAGACACCTACCAAATTCCATCCCACTCGTCCTATTTTTCGCTGGCGGTTGGCATAATTGGGTTATCGCTCTTGTTAGTAAACGGGGCATTGCGTCTATTCTTAATGATTTATACAGCGTCATAGGCAACTAGCCGAACTAGTTCAGAATCAGACAGGTTCAGGAGGCAATATTTTATCCCGATATTTTAAAAGCAGACAAACATACATAAAATCTCGCATCTCTCCCATAAGGATAGGCAGAGATCACGGACAAAATTGACAGAACAAAAAGACAGAATGTAATTTCCAGTTGGTCGATCATTACTTTGGTATGATTTCTGGTAGATCAACAAATCATCTTATTGGCCAGATTGTGCTTATTTTACGCCTACCAAGCGTCGTGACTACGGCAAACCCCCTTAAATATATTGGAGGCCCGGGTCCAGTAGGACTTCTTTATTAGCTGATGATGATTAAATATGAAAGATGACATGGATAAGAGAGGAGTGAATGCAGAGATGACGGCTGACACCTCTGAATGGAGGAGGAAGAAATTTGCCAACCACACATACAGTGGGATAAAGGCAGGAAGAAGAAGAAGATCAAAGAAGTATGAAAAGAACTCTTGAGTGGTATAATCACACCAATAGCCGGAATTTAGGAAGAAAAACACATATTTGTATGAAAACGCAGTCTCCTAACCTTGTTGAGATTGACCCCAAGCGCCGAATATAGGGGTGAAAGTTCGCCGCCCTATCTTTTGTATGTGCGGGGTTGGTGTGAAGATCTGTCTGTGGGTGTGATTTCAACGTACGCGTAATACTATTGATTATAGCGGTTGAACCCAAAGTACTAAAAGTATAAAACCAAACAAGAGCAATAGAAAATTATTTGTTGCGCAAAATATAATAAAACTGTATTCTACACAGGAGATACTATGTTCATGCTACTTAAACTAGTATGTAAGTAAGGAAGCATTTCATTTCCAAGTAAGCCTTTGTGTCGTTTCGAAAAACAGATAACTACAAAATCCAAAAAACACGCCACACCTTCAGTTTGCACGCCCAGAAATACAATGCTATCAGCATTAAGTTCTCCTAGCACCACATAGTTTGTGTGAAAGTTTTTAAATAAACTTAAAAATAAATGTTTCTTTTTACAAAATGCAAATAAGTTTTTTTTTTACATAAAATCCCCAGCAGTAGAAAAAAATTCACACGCACGGAACTTAGAAACTCTTACCTACAATAAAAAGCTACATTTTTTTCCTCCGACTACATACATATTTTAAAAATTCTACATATCGTTCGTTACCATACCACTATACGCTCGCAAGGTAAACGTCCTAAGTCCCCGAACGAACATCTGTCCTCGATGGGTGAAAAAACGCAGCACCTGGCCTATGGCACCACAACTTTATACCGCGAGTGAAGCGTGTAAGATTATTTAGGGCTGATTCACGGAATAACTCTCTCCGTTGAATACAGAATATCACCTGATGGAAATTGAGGATCATTTTGACGATTATTTTAGTTTCAGGTCGCTTGAGAAGTGTAAGGAGAATAAAATATGATTATGTTAGTACGGTTGTAGGCAATAAATATTGCACATCGGCTTTGCTGCTTTCGTAGAGCGCTATCTCTTTCTGACGCACGCTGTCTCTATGAAGCCGAAATTAGCCGATGTGCAATATTTGTTTCCTACAACTGTAACTTTTAGATCATCCTATGTTATCGAGGACCTATAGTCAGTTTCCCATAGGATGGGGTAGTTTTAGTATGTGGTTTTTCGGTAATAAGTCCGCTTCGTAATAAGTTCAGCTTTGGGGCTGTACCAAGAAGAGCAACATCCAAATCATCCAACGATTCCAAAGTAAAGTACTCAGGGGAATAGTAAATGCACCCTGGTACATAAGAAACGACGATCTCCATCGGGACCTTAATATAGAGTTCGTCGATAAAACTATTCAAAAATACGCGGAAAGTCACGAACAAAGACTCCATCACCATGTTAACGTAGAGGCCATCCAGCTCCTCGACAATACAGACCTAGTAAGAAGACTCAAAAGGACCAAACCTTTTGAGTTAGTGTAGTGATAAATTTAATATTGTGTAGTGATAGTGCTACTTAAATGAACACATAAACAAAGTGTCACCTTAATTAATTAGAGACAGTAAGAAAAGTGCCAATGGACACATTCTTAGTACCTAATACTTATTTTATAAAACTAAGCTAAAGCAAAATTACTCATTAGCCTACTAGGCTAGATTGTAATATTAATTAGGGTACCGCATAGATGTAGTACACTAATTTAGTAAAAAAAAAAAAAAAAAAAAATTTTTTTGGTGAACTTATACATGTGAATAAAATATTAAAGTGAACGCTGAAAACTACAAAAGTAAAAACTGTGTCGCAGCTTTCAGCACCCAACCTTCGGCTAAAAGGAGACAGGCGTTCACAATTTTAATAAAGTGCAGGTAATTATTCCAAGAGAAAAAACTTAAAACAAAGTAACATAGTTTGTATTTTGGGATCTTTGAATGCCCAAGATGATTGGCTGTAGTTAGAGTGTGAATGGGCGAGACAGGCTGATACGGCAATGGAACGTTGCGGTAGGTCGGGTTCACGGAATCCGCACAGGTGGCGTGCGTCCACCTTCGAGGGTCAGAATCGATGTCACGCAATCATGTGCACCAAAATTAACGGCTGTCAAATAACGTCAAACTAGTTGCTATGACCACGTGAGTAAACTCTCACATGAACGAGAATTTATAGAAATCTTCTTCGTCGTTTCGATCATCCTCATCGTCGTCATCCTGACGAAAAAGAGCACTGGTGGTCTAGTGGTAGCGGCCCCGCCTTCTGATCCGAAGGTCGTGGTTTCAAATCCAGTCGTGTACCAATAAGTTTTTCTGTCGAAAAATTTATGTGCACTATGCCAGTACTCTCAAACGGTGAAGGATAACATCGTGAGGAAACCGACGTGTCGTAGAACCTAAAATAGTTCGAGCAACACGTGTCAAGGGTCACGCAAAAAGGGCCCACCAGCGGCCTACATGAGGAAAATCTAGCCCGCACATCAAGTGCGGATGATGAAAAATTGCCGAAAATTGCCAGCCTGACGAAGTCCACTGCTGGACATAAGCCTCCCCTACACATTTTCAGGAAGAACAATTCTGAGCCCTTTCCATCCATAGACTTCCCGCGATGGGTTGTCCCTTGATTGTCGCTTGCAAATAACTAGCGATCCAACCCCAAAAGATCTCGAAACAAATCTTATTTATTGGAGTTCATATGACACTGGTTTTATAAATACGAGCTGGTGTGCCCGAGCTTTGCTCGGTTTTTTAATAATATTTTTGTATACTAATTTTCATGAAAATTTCCGGAACTTTTGTGTCGAGTGTTTACGTAGAAGTTCAATAGATGGCGTTCTCCGTGACACTTATTCGTGATTTCGACTACTCGACAAGAGATGGCGCTAAATTTTTTTATTATTAAAATAACTTTTAACCCGGGTCTTTTCTGAAAATGAAACCTAGCTAGATCGATTTATCGCCCCCGAAAACCCCTGTATACTTAATTTCATGAAAATTGTTGGCTCAGTTTCCGAGATCCTAAATATATATATATATACAAGATTTTTTCGTTTAAAGGTATAAGATAAATCTTATTGGAATGTTTAAAAAGGTTCTTATTTATATGACACACTGCGTTTACTACTTCAAGGGATCAAATGCAGTTTGCTGATTATGGGGCCATGTAAGTCATTAGCCTTTGCTTTTTTACACCGGAAGTTTCTCTCCACTCCTTTCAGTTTCATTACCATCTGTCCTTTGAATACCATAGAGAATTTCCCCTCCCAGAAGTTTTAGGCCACTTTTTTGTGTGTTTTGTAGAAAAGGGGCGTGGAACGTTGACACGGCAGTATCACAGGCCACCCGTATGCGAGATAACGTTTACCCAAACTTAGGGCAGCCATAGCCATCTGTCTGGTTATGTTAGGGCTGTCATCCAGTCTACTTGAGGTTCTACTTCTTCTTAAATTTAAGAGCTTAGCTCTTGTCGGGGTTATGATGCAGTTTTCTCCAATTAAGTCTTTCGAATGCGGCCTCCTTGACGACATGACAGCGACTTTTTCTTTTATCTGGCTCATGTAACTTATTATTGGCCTTCCTCTTGCCCGTTTTCCTTCAACCTTTCCTTCAATGATGTTCTTTATGTAGGTTGGATAGAACAAACATTTTTACAACCGGAAATCATTTTTAAGTAATTCACTCTAATCCTATTCATTATGTATAACTTCATAATTATATTAATACATTCATTTAAATTAACCTTGCCACTATCTGGAATTATATTGTCAATAATAGTTTAGGCATCATTTAATATTTTGACATAATTGAATATTATTAAGGCCATGAATAAGTTTGTCTGCCAGTGTGCGTTATAATAAATAACTAGCAGTTGGTGACCGTTGGTATTTTTTTTTGGTAAACCGTGTTTCTTAGAAATTATATAATTCATTTGCAGTTGGCAACATTGTTCCGTTCAGGTATTTCAACATAAAACATTGAATATCAAACCACAAAAGACTACAACAAATTAGGGCATGAAAAGTTTAATTGGGGAACTCCCGAATAAGTTGCCAGCCCTATCAAGAGCTCAGTGTAATTATTTTATGTTACACTCGAATATACGCGGTAATGCATACCATAACTTTGTCTAATCTAAACCTTAGCAACACTTTATAACAAGGGAATAGGGTTCAAATTCCATTGTGGACTCCACCTGAAAGTACCGAGTTCTTATCTGTGAGTGTGACCATATTGAATCTATTTCTATCGGTTTGTTATTCCTGGAAGCTTAGATACAAGTATTCTATTCAAATGACGGTTTCACTTCCTATCACCCGATTCTATGAATATATTTTTGTTATGATTGTGTTTTCGTGTTATTTTCTACCCTTCTTGAAATTGGCACCTAGACTCACCTAGCTATAAGGCGTTTCAAAGTGGTCCTTGCGATTCTACTGAATAATCTTTTGATTTGATCTGTTTTGAAATTTACATATAGTTTTTGCAATTCGGTGAATCTAATTATGCTAGGGCTTTTGAGTTCTGGTTAAACAATTTTCTTCTGTAACATGATTACATTAAACATTGATTCTAAGTAGGTTATAATAACTTAATTCAGCTAAAGTTATGCTGGTATTTCGTAGGTAAGGGGAGTAATGACCTTGGAATTTTTGCCTCACTGTGCGGTACGGCAACGTCACAGATTAACTATTAGGTTCAAAACGGGGCGTGACTACTTCCTCAGTCTTACCGCAGCACGTGGGCTATAAAAAAAAACTAAGCATGAGATGGTATTTAATTCGGACGGACTTTATGTATACGGTCAAAGTCCTTAGACCGACGACCATGAATTAAGAATGTTATGCGAGTGAATGAAACGAAAGATGTATGTCAGGATCGTAGCAAGTGGAAATCCGTGAAGTCTGCCTACCCCCATAGGAAATAAGCATGATTTTATGTATGCATGGTAATGAAATCAAATGCTCCTCCTATATTCGGCTGATCCTTCAGACGTAATTTCACGTTAGGCAAAAGAGTATTAAAACGAACGATTAGTGTACTGCCTGCCGGCTATTCAACATAAGACGAGCAAAATCGTGATTACGACACACCCCCGTTATTACGGGGGAAGCCAACATCTACTAGACTAACTCAGGCTCGTAATGTCGAAAACCATAATCCGATCCTAGGACTAAGGTAAACGTCACAACACCGCAGTTCCGATTTGGCGTGTCTGTTGGGCCGTGTCGTTTATCAGCCGCACTGTGTAGCTGAGGCCTTAAATTCCAAATACTAATTAGACCCTCGACCATCGGTATGTTAGCTTGAATTCAAAGCACAAATATTTGCAGATGCCAACATGAAGGCTACAAATTATTTGTTAGGCTAGGCGCTACTAGAAATAGATACTACGTAACCATAGCATGCAGTGAATATAAATTGTTTGTAAAAAAAAACATGTTTGTTGCTTAAGAAATTAAGCGTTTAGCCAACTGTGATAATTTATTTTTAAAGAAGTAGTTTTTTGTCGAGCCTTAATAATTTATTCGTGTATAAGTGAGTCAAAAACAAGTCGAAAAAAACCTCATACCTACTATTATACAAAACATAATAAAGCTTTGCGTTATGAAAACATTTAAAACAACATGTTTATTAAAATTTCCATAAACAAATTAAAAAAAAAACTATCAGACAAGCAAATAAAAAACAATCGTTAGAAACAGGACGCGCAAACTAACCTACCACAAAATGGCACATTAATCTCCGTTGATAAAAAAACATGTTTTGTCGCAAATTTTCATAAGAAAACAATCGGAGATGTACCAGGCGAGCATAAAGGTCGAACAGTGTAAGGACGGGCGGGTAACGACCGGGCACGCGTTTCGGGGGTTCAACGACCGCCGCGAACGTCCTGGGACTGACGGCCTCTGCGGTGTCATGAGGCCCTGGTACCCAACGTGTGTTGGAGAAACTATTGCGTCGCTTTTATTTTGATGGCAGGTGTTTTGCAATTTATTTATACAGAAAAAAAAGCTTCAAGACTTCGATCCCGAGGCACGGTTTATTATCAGAGCACCATATACCAACTCAAGACTCTTTGAGGATGTCCGAGGAGGGTAGTCAGAGGTACGTACGTAGGGGCAGGGATATATTACATTTGGCACATACCCAGTTATTGTTCAATACGTGACAGCCTGACAGCTTGCAAGACAATCGCCACGGCTAGAACACCTACTGGTTTCTTCACGAGGTTTTCATTCACCGATTGAGCTTGGCTATTACGAGTACATAATATTATCTGTTTAGTTGAGTCGATATTTTAGTGCATGCTGTGGCATCCTCTAACCGGAGGGTTAACACATAGTTAAGACGTTTTGTTAGTTATTTTTTATTCTTTAGTTGGTATTCAAAACGTCCTTATAAATAATTAAAAGAATAATCAAGTCATCCAATACTAAGACCGTGAGTTCTAACCCGGTTTGGTGCTCCAATGGAATTTCCGTGCCACAATAGTCTGCGAGCGAGGGAAAGCGTGAGGAAACCAGAATAGGTCAGCGACTCGTCTTACTGAGAAAAGTTGTGATAACCGCTAACCAAATGAGAGATATCTTGGCCTTAGAAAAAACCACATGCTTTAGAATATAATCCCCATACACACACAGCGGAAATTGCCTCATACATAACCATCTCATAATGCCAGAATTTCTAAATTAATCGGGCGTCCATAAATTAATTGAGGCGATTTTTTATATTTTCAGTCCCTCCCTCCTCCCCTGGTAAGATGTCGTGAGATTTTATCCAACCCCCTCCCCCATCCCCCAATCTCACGTGAGATTTTTCAAAATGTGGGTTTCTTACGTAAACGCGTTGGATTGGCTATTGTGAAAAGAAAAAAAATGGTTTGTGCTTCTATTTACGACTAGTTAGGACTCCGTTCATCGAGTCTCATGTTCGGCTGACAGTGGCGCGAAAACAAAGGACGGGGGGCCTAAAACAAACTACTGACACGGGACTAAAATAGAATATTTTTTTGTTTCAATCAGAAAAAAAATTGCGTGATATTTGTCGAGACCCCCCCTCTCTCCAACGTAAGATTAGATGAGATTTGACTCGACCCCCTCTCCCCCATAAACATCTCACGTAATTTATGGACGCCCCCTAAATCAGCCTTGCCTCATACATAATCATCAAATGCTAGAATTTCTGGACCGTCGGTAAAATATCATCATGATCATCCTGGTCATATAGACCTTCACTATACATTTCCAGGAAGAAAGATTCTGAGCCCTCTCCATTCACACACTTCCCGCGATCCACAATGTCGTTGCTCCATCGGGTCGGAGAAAATCTAAAGGGGCTCAAATGAACATTTTACATAAAGGTTGACTGGAAGAGATCACTCATAGCGATTGCACCGCCTAGTGTACTTCGCTAGCTTTAGTGTTTTTGTTAAATGTGTAATGTCCTAATCTTGTGGTGCACAAAAGTGTCATATTTTACATAATTTTGGCATGACATGCTCACTTTTCCAGTTTTTCTTTTACCAGTTTTAAGCTTCAAAAAGCTTAAAATCCACATTAAAATGCAGTTTTGTGCAATTTTGAAGGGAACAATCGAAAAATTCAACCCTTGGCAAACAATGGTATTTTTATGGCCGCTTCACCCTTAGGGCGCAAAGAAAGAGACCATTAAATTTCGTCATAAATTCAATAACGGACTGTGAAACGGTCTGCCCGTCTAGACGAGGTGAGTTATAATTTTGTAGTTATGAAAAATTAACACTGCTTTATGGTAACTCTTAATTTTTAGTCTCATTAACACAAGGAAAAATTTTGTAGAGAAACAGTAAAGTAATATAAAAATACAGCTACAGAAAAACTTTCTTGAACGGCTACCCTGAACTTTTTCTACTCGTAGTACCGAAAAAACCTGCATAATACAAAAATACCATATTTTATTTGAAGCCCGGGGGATGTAGTTTTGGGGATATCGTTAACAATGAACGGATTTTTTTAATAAAATACAGACAGCGAGGAAATAAATAAGAAATTTTGTGGACAAAACAACACTATCTAGCCCCAAATTAAGCAGAGTTGTGAGAACCAGATGGCTGGATTATTTTGTAAATACATACATTAGAATACAATGTAAACACCTATACAGAGATCAAACATTGTTCGCCACACAAATATTTGTTCTCGGTGGGACTAACAGAGATTAAGAGTAGGTATGGAGCTACTGGTGTCACGGAAGACCAGCATTATAGTGGCGCTACTATAGCATTATTATTATTATTTTTTATACATCTAGCTGATGGAACAAGCATTTGACCCACCTGATGTTAAGTGGTAACCATCGCCTATAACAAAGCATTGTATCGTAGGTCACGCACGTCAGGAACGTGCCCTACGATGCACTGCCCTGCGTCCATCAACTAGAGTAGATGTTTAGCCTCACGTGCCAGTAATTTCACCGGCACCCACACCCTTCAAGCCGAAACACAGCAATGCTGCTTCACGGTAGAAATAGGCATGGTGGTAATACTTTCCCGGACGAGCCCTTCACAAAGAGCTCTACTACTACTAAACTAAAAACTACGTTGCAAAATAAATAACAATCGATTTGATTTGAGCTGACTTCGAAAACTAGAGTCTATATAAAAACTAAGACCGATAGCCTTCTGACGCGGTACGACATACGGGAATAGTTAAAATATTCCTTAATTCGTGCTAAATAATGCTAGATTAACATAACATGCAAATAAATGACGTAGATGTGATAATGAATAATACTCGTATACCCTACCTGGAAAGACGTCATGCATTCAAAATCACGAGATGAAATGTAATTTTAACGTCATACTAGAGCTCGCGCAGGATTACTCTGCGCGTGTCAGATGGCGGAAAACATAATATTTATTTTCGAGAAAACATGGCTGTATTTATTTTTTGTATTAATAAGTGTAAGTGGTCGAAATGTAGACCGTTCTAATTAATTAAATAAACAATAATAAAAGAAAAAGTTTTCCAAATTCGCATTCAATTAGGTACTTTATAACTAAACCTTTTTCTACACGTTGACTCCTTGCTCTAACTAAGAACCTGTATGCAGGCGCAGAGATCTCAGGGGTTTTGTAGCTACATTAAAAAAAATGTGAACGGGGAAATCGAACTTACATTGCAAGTTTAGTTTTGGGAGATTATCTAATTTTATAATTTAAGTTGGGGGAAAAAGGTCTGCATTTACGTCCCGCGATGGAAACGCGGACCGTCGAGAACATGAAGAGAGATGATGAGAGAGAGATATGAACGCGGACATTTCTAATTCTGAAGACCAAGTGAGGGTAGTTGCAACTGCAACTGCGACTGCCACCGGTTCTCGCCGGAAACTCCAATGAACTCCGGTCTGCCCGCGACCACGGCTGTTGTAACACGGTCGAAACTTCGGGAAATAATATAGGTAATCGCGATAAATACCCATTTCTTCCATATAAAAAAAGCGGCCAAGTGCGAGTCGGACTCGCTCATGAAGGGTTCCGTAGCAGTAAGTAATATAACATAGAGTTCTAGTAGTTCGTCGAAAGTTAAATTGCGGTTTACGATTTATGACGTATAAAAAAAAAACTACTGACTAGATCTCGTTCAAACCAAATATCGTTGGAAGTTTGCATAGTAATCAGTGAAAATCTTAATGCGGTTCACAGAATACATCTACTTGCCAAGTTTCGTCAGTCTAGCTTTTAAGGTTTCGGAGAAAAATGGCTGTGACATACGGACGGACGGACAGACAGACAGACAGACAGACAGACAGACATGACGAATCTATAAGGGTTCCGTTTTTGCCATTTGGCTACGGAACCCTAAAAAGATTGATGTATTGTATCATGCCTGTTATGATCGAAGTCGAGTCAACATTCACTTATCTTCACAACGTCACATGTCAACACGGCGTCATACCAACGTCAGTCTGACGTTCGAAACAAAACCTTTGATAGCCCAACAAATATTTTGCGCACTTCGTATTTGCATCCTATTTCGTATTTACTCGCAAGTCTTTAGTGTACTGACGATAATGGTAACAGAAAGATATTAATAAATTAACAATGTTTATTTCTTCGCTTTTCGGCTTCCTGGAGCGCTATCTCTTTCTGACACACACTACGCTCTATGAAGCCGAAATTAGCCGATGTGCAATATTTATTGCCTTGTTTGTTCGTACAATGAATCAGAATAAGAATAACGTATGGATGGATGTTTGTTACTCTTTCACGCAAAAACTACAGAATGGATTTTAACGAAACTTTACAGTAATATGTATAGCGAAGCCGCGGACGGCCGCTAGTAGTAGATAAAGATACCTACCCCTTATTTGTGACCCGTGTACTGTACAGGTCCAGAGAAGCCGTGTTACTATTATGTAGCATTCTAACGATGAAATAATTTAAAATAAATTATAGTTTAAAAAACTAAAAAAAAAACGCTTTTTTTATAACTAATTGAACTAAAAAGTTAAAAATAAAACTGTAATAATCAATTGAAAAATTTATATTATTGTACAAAAAAGCGTGGGGTGCTTTTTATAATAATTTCAGATATAATAAACTATTGATAAAATATTTACAACAATCAAAATCAACCCCCCACGCTTTTTGTACAATAATATAAATTTTTCAATTGATTATTACAGTTTTATTTTTTACTTTTTAGTTCAATTAGTTATAAAAGCGTTTTTTTTTTTAGTTTTTTAAACTATAATTTATTTTTAACTTTTTTTTTTTTTCTTTTTTTTTTTTTCATTTTTTTTTTTTCATATTATTGCATTGTCATCGACCTTTGACAGATGTGCAAAGTTTGAATCAAATCTGATCGTTCAAAGTAGGACAAAATCGAGCTCAAAGAGGACGGTTACATACATACAGGTGAAGCTAATAAAAGCGTTATAAAAATCGGTACGTAGTTTTTGAGTATCATCGTTACAAGCATTTTGTATGTTTGTCACGATTTAACTTCTCTTTCCCCTTTATAATATTAGCCTAGATAGCCAGAACTGATGTATCACCCATAGCCATAACTGATATCCTGTATGTATACTGACATACCATAAAAATTATGAACATAACAACGAAAAACACATAAATACCAATAAAAACTTATAACAAATCCGTCAAAATTTGTGTAGAAAGTCAGAAGGCCTATTACAAGCTCTGTCTGGCTGTCTTTGGCTCTGGTTTTGAGTCTGTGTGAGTGCTCACCAGTGTATTATACTGTGCGTGTTACGTTTTGACGTAGAATATATTTAGTCAACAGTGTTGACTAAATAAATTCTTGTTGACTTAACACTCAAACAGACTTAAAACCAGAGCCAGACAGAGCTTGTGGTAAGCCTACAGGACTGATCAATCACCCATAGCCAGAACTGATATCCTAAATACTGACCTACCATAAAAATAACTAACAAGACAAACATATAAACACCCAAACTTATAACAAATCCGTCCAAATAAAGGTCACAACACGTCATACATAATGATGTCTAGACTAGATTGTGTACTAACCAAGTAACGTAATCATATTCATACTACCCTAGCTAGACTAGTACTTACGTAAGTCTAGAATCTAGCATTTTTGCGATACAAGTATTGGATATTTTACAAAAGCTCAAGAGTATGAACATTTATTTTGAACAAAACTTCACAATTTCAACAGTAGTTTCAACACAATTTGTAAGTAGGTATACCTAAATAAATATTTTAGACAACTCACACAACACTATCTGACCCGAAACTGAGCAGAGCTTGTACTATGGGAACCATATAGCTGATATGCTACTTATATAACACCCAGACAGAGAACAAACATCGGCGATCACCACACAAATATTTGTTCTCGAAGGGATCCAACCCACGATCTACGACGCAGAGGTTCTACCAACTGAGCTGAGAGGCCAAGTATGCAATATTATATGCTCATTAACAACACTAGATTTAAGGTTTCAATTTGTATCCGAAAAAATACTTTGTATATGAACGATGAACGATCATCATGGCTGTCCGTGATAAATCAACATAATATTATACAGTCCATTAATAAACGTTTTATAAAACACAAAAATCTTTACTGTCTTTTACAGACCAAATGGTCCTTCGAGCCGGATTATTCATTGAAGATAAATATTGGATGTTATACATTTATCCTTTTATTCATAATAATCGGTAGGAACCAAGCCGTAGTTTGCTGCCTGTTTATCTATAACTAGCAGTTGGTGCCCGAGCTTCGCTCGGTATTTTTTGTTTGGTTAACTGTTGTTGTGAATTATATTTAAATACGAATTACTTACATACTGATTAAATATTAATATTTTTCGATCTTACCGACATAATAATAAACTCCACTACTCGTCAATAGATGGCGTTCTCTGTCCCACTAACTCATGACTTAATCAACAGATGGCGCTAGGAGTTATGATTTTATGATAAAGTTGATTATTTACTTTACGATTACGGGGACATTTTCTAAAAATGAATCCTAGCTAGATCGTTTTATCGTCCCCGAAAACCCCTGAATACTTAATTTCATGAAAATTGTTGGCTCAGTTTCCGAGATCCTAAATATATATTTAGATTAGATTTTCTCGTTTAAAGGTATAAGATAATCGGTAGGAAGTAGGAACCAAGCCGTAGTTTGCTGCCTGTTTATCTATACTTGGTCGCGTAGAACTAAAACCATCCATGTTCAGCCTCAAGTACCATTTCACCGGCCCCCACACCCTTCAAACCGAAACACACCACTAATAGCTTCTTACTAAAAGTAGCGAATTGAAAATTGAACCTCAAGGTACTTATACCTAATATGTATCTGTATCCTACAATACATCTGCATCGGAGTTCCTTTCTCGTAGAAAGTGACCGTGCGTGCCAGTGGTCACGTGCACCAGAGACACATCTTTACTGGTTCTTTATAGGGATTGCAATATGGATAAAATAGTAGGAACCAATCCGTAAGTTGGTTGCCTGTTCTTCTAGGCTTGGTCGTAAGAAACTGGCACCTAGACTGACCTAGGTTTGTGATGTCTATTCAAATAAAAAATAAATGATTTTTACTTTGACAAACCTTTACCTCGCCGTAAAAGTAAACTAAGATCTCGATATTTCGATGCTCGAGATGGAAGAAATGTTTAGAGCCATCCAAATGTGATTTCTGTTTTCACTTCGGTACAAAACCTTAGTCAGTCTGTCGCGGCAGTAAGAAATATGCTTACTACAGTAACATTAAGTTATTGACTAGATAACCAACAAGAGGTAGACCTAAGAAAAGATGGTCGGACTGTGTCAAAGATGAACTGAGCACTGAAAAGACTAATGATATAGGTGAGTGGAAGAAGAAAACCTGTTGTGCCGACCCCACTTAGTGTGGGATAAGGGCAGGAAGATGATGATGATGTCTAGAAAACTAACGGGTTTCTTGCCAAAATTCTAGCGTCAAGAATTATGCCACGGAACGCGTTGGTTAGGCTGGTCATGACAGGCCTGCAAGCCCGTGCAACAGTAATATTTCATACGCATGACAGAACATGCGCGAAAATGTTAATCCTAGGGGTGGCCAGCCTTCTGTGAAGTACTAGGCATTTCATAAAAACTGAGTAGTGGACAATAACCCGGTACGTAACGGGAATATCAAGGAAGTAACGTAATACGTATGAAAAATGCAATAGTCTTTAGCGGTCAAGCGTGGAAGGAGAATTTCAATAGGGATATTCTTTAAAGCAACAAAGTATTGAAGTTTACTCAATTATATCACATCAATATGGTACCTTAACAACATCACAATCTAGCCAAATAGTTTAGTAGTACTTTGTGTTGAGTATTGAAGTGGTACTTCACGGATTTTAAAAGTACCAAAAAGAAACGAATAAGCTAATAATAATAAGAAGAGCACGACTTTAATCCATAGACTAACTACGAAATAAGAATAAGCACGACTTTAATCCATAGACTAACTACGTAGGGGATACCGCCAGTCCTTTTTAACTGAATCATACCCTAATTCCGAATCACACCTAATGAAGAAAACAGGGATGAACTGTATGAAAGATGACATGGATAAGAGGAGTGAATACAGAGATGACGGCTGACAGAGGGGAATGGAGGAGGAAGACATATTATGCTGACCACACATAAAGTGGAAAAAGGGCAGGAAGAAGAAGTCATCCTAATGCCGAAAGAAGAGGGAGAAATTTCATCACTTTTATTCAAATCGTGATACTATTTACTAGTCCCATTCCTACCTGCTACTAACAAACGAATTGACAATTGCCCTGTTCCGAAGTCCAATAGTGCTTTCGCTGGCCGACACTACCATCATCTGGGGCCAATCTTTTATAACAAGTTAAACAAAAGAACCAGAATAAAACATCTAACTGTACACAAACTAAAACAAATTATAAGAGATTGGCTTCAGGACTACGACTATGCCGATGTCGAGAGACTTTTGTTGCCAGTCCAATAGCGTAAATGACACTAATTACATTATAAATAGTAGTAGCCAAGTATCAATCTGCTTGCCGAAACACGCGGGGAGACTTCTACCAAATCTGTGCCTCCACTACCTACTCAGTGATTGAATGTAACCAACCTGAGTAGGTATTTTATTTTATTTTATTTCCCATACCTACTATGTTCGTTCGTATACCTATAGGTTTAAATTAAAAATTCATGCATGTCATTCATAAGGCTATACTTATACTCTTCATGTATCTTCTTTCAGTTTCATATTATATTATTACAGTGGGTAGAGTATAGGTTCAGGACTCTTTGTTTAAATAATATATTCCTTGTGTTATAAAGTCCGACTAATTTTTAGGTCAGCTACTACCTGTTTTTCTGCAACACAGTGTAAACTAACGCAGGAAACAGTGGTACTACACTAAGTTACTGTCATGTAATATTGTTTGAAATAAAGATTTTGTATTTGTATTTGTATTTGGTAAATTTTTGGTCATAATGTTGTTATGACTGAAATTCGCAATAACACTTTTTACTCCGGTCCCTGTTCATATCCTGGTAATATTTCATCACTTTTATACCGTCAGTCATGAAATTATTTAGGTAAATAACTTTGAAATTAAAACAATTTACTTTGAAATGAATCACAGTAAGGCCTGGGCTAGACAGAAGAGACGTAAGACGCGCCCAGTCTCTTCTGTATGTTTTGCGTCGCGACGCTTCTATAATTTTTTGAATGAAAGTGACGCGGAAGAGACAAACGTTCGCGCCCCGTCTGCGTCTTACGTCTCTTCTGTCTGGCCCAGGCCTAAGACTTCATGGCACAGCCCTCTGTTAAAATTTCCTTCCCAGTATTGAAACCACTTTTTCGTGGAAAAATTCAGAGTTTTTATTTCATTGCATTATATAATGGCGTAAAAGGGCTGCTACGTTTTTTATTTGGCTGTTGACTTTGTTTTCCGTCGGAAAAGCTAATTCGGGAATATTCTACGGATACATTTCTTGGTGAATCATGCCTGCGTCGGAAAATGTAACCATTTTCGAAACGCAATAACTTAGATTGTAGCAGTAGAGCTCTTTGTGTGTGTCTCGTGGGAGTGCGTACTACCACCATGCCTATTTCTGCCGTGAAGCAGCATTGCTGTGTTTCGGTTTGAAGGGTGTGGGTGCCGGTGAAATGGCACGTGAGGCTGAATATCTGTATACCTCAAGTTGATGGGTAGGACAGTGCATCGTGGGGCATGTTCCTGACCTGCGTGACCTACGAGACTTTGGTCGCGTCTTAAAGCTAGGTGAGTCAAGGTGCCAGTTCCACGCGACCATGCCTAGAAGAACAAGCAACAAACTACGGCTTGGTTCCTAGTCCTACCGTTGTTTTGTACGATCCTTTTGCAAAACATCAAAAATAGCAGTTAAGTTCCAATGCAGTGCCACTACAACACTTAGTCATGCATCTTCATTATTAAAATAGGTACCTTTACAATGTAGCAGTAGCCAGTAGCCCCCTAGCAGTTATAAATTAATCTGAGTAAGACAGCTGACAGGGTCATTGACCCTATATCTCATGACGTGCGTTATGCCATGTGGACTGTGGCGTGAGCATGGTGTTAATGCATAATGCAGTTTTTTAATTACAATTATACTTTCTTTTATTATGTGGACAGAGAATTGTAAAGTCGTTGGTTTTCAAGCTTGGCGTACGCATAAATAGCGTAAATTTTAATGTAACTCGCATCATCATTTGACAGCAGGTGAGTGAGATTGCGGTCAAACGCAAATCTATAAAGTAGGTAAGGAGAAATAAGCATAATGTTATCACCATAATCAATATTCCAAGCTTCTGCTAATCTTGCCCCTGGCTGCAAATTCCGTTAGTGAAATAAGATTTTTTTAATAAATAAATAATTATTTAAATGTAACTTACCTCCTGTGCCAAGGACTTTCAGCAGGTCAAAATGTGATATGTCCACTTTCGACGCACCATTGAGGTTCACTGGAAAAGAAACAATATGTGAGAATGGTGACAAATTTAAAAAAATTAAAGTAAGAAATTTATTTCACAATAACTCCCAAAACTTAAGGGGCCAGCGGAGGGCAAATTTTCATACAAACGTAATACCAAAATGATTACTAATTTAAGCAGATTTTCACTATATTATTGTAATAATTGTACTTGTATTGTATTTATCTAGGTTCCTGGGCAGTTTTTATTTTAAATTACTTACCTCAAATGAAATTAACGCCAATCACATTTTACAATGAAAAAAAATGTGTAAAATGCGTTTGTATGAAAATTCGCCCTCCGCCGGCCCCTTAAATAAAATTGTGGACACAACACTCTACACAACATCTAGCCTCGAAATAAGCAGAGCTTGTACTATAGGAACCAGATAGCTGATATAATACTTTTAGATTTTTAATTTGTAAATACATACTTAGAATACAATATGTATAACACTCAGACAGAGAACAAACATCTGTTTTCACCATACAAATATTTGTTCTCGTTGGAGATCGATCCCACGTCCGCAGAAGGCAGAGCTACTACCAACTGAGCTGAGAGCTCCACTCCACCAGCCTACAAAAAAATAATAAAGAATTCGATTTATTCAGGTTTACTACACGGATGAATATTTGAAACATCTTAATGCTAGGCTAGTCTAGGGTGCCAGTTCCAATAGTACAAAGATTATGTATAAAATTTTTGAGTGTTGTTTGAGAACAAAGATTTGTCTGATACAATATAAATGTTTGTTTTGCATTTGGGTGTTATTATTAAATGATGTATGTTAACACCTATTAAGGAAAACAAATAAGTATTCAGGTGTCTGATTTCCATAGTACAAGTTGCTTAGTTTGGGACTAAAATACCTATTCCGAAGTGAGATATTTATTTATTAAGTGCCCTTCGAGTCCCACTGCTGGGCAAATGCCTGACCATATCAACAAATCAATATTGTCTAGGGATATTCAACATCTTGTTGATTTTCACAAAAACTGAAAATAATTTCTTTTGAAGCTAGATAAATTTACGATTTTCGATAAATAACTTCAGTGATTTTATATCTTTAAAAGGGTTAAAAAGTGCGAACGAGAAGTACATCGACAGCTGTCGCCTTAAGTACTACCTTGCCTACGCACATACCTGAAATTATTGTAATTTTAATTGTTAACTAATATTATAAAGCTGAAGAGTTTGTTCGGTTGAAAGCGCTAATCTCTGGAACTTTTGGTTGAAAATTTGAAAAATTATTTTTGTGTTAGATAGTCCATTTATCGAGGAAGGCTATATAACATCACGCTACGACTAATAGGGACAGCATCAATGCAAAATGTTGCAAAAATCTATAGCTATCCTTTTCGACCAAGATTTTGACAAAAAGTTCTAGAATAGAATGCTCTTACACGTTCTAGAATGTTCTTTAACATTCTGGAGTGCCCGGACAACGCCGGGTGTTGCTGCTAGTAGTAAATAAATTTAATATAATAAAAACATGAATTTATGGTGTTCGTGTTATAAAATACAGCAAATTTTTAGCGTATAAAACAGATAGCCATTATGTAATGTTTGGCCTTATGAACGCGGAAGAACTTTGTTTATGCTATAAATAGTGTAGATATTTCCGTTTTTGTACATTATTTACTACAAATATAATATAGTAATCAAAAATATGTATAGTATCAACATCTTTAAATCGTCGTCGTAAAGATAGATGAACAGTGTAAAAGATGACATGGATAAGAAAGAAGTAAATACAGAGATGACGGCTGACAGAGGAGAATGGAGAAGGAAGACATGTTGTGCCGACCCCACATAAAGTGGGATAAGGGTAAGAAGAAGTAGTTTTATTTTATATATCTTATAGCCCCTTCCCACCGGTGCATGATATCGCGCACCAGCCCGCACCAGCTCGCACGACACACCATGGGAACGGTCTCGTGCGCCGAGGTGCGCGGTAGCACAGGAGCCCTTTGTGTATGCGTTGCCGTGCGTCGTCGTGCGCGGTGCGTGATGATCTGCAGAACCACGCACCGTAGGAAGGCAGCATTAGAATATCTTCATATTTTCAGATATAAAAGAAAGCTAGAATACTACATTGATAAGGGTCACACTTTGTTGCTATAAAAGAACGATAAAATTATCGATATTTTATAAAAAACTACAACTGATAATACTTTGCATAGGCATGATAAACATGTTGCAATGATATTTTGCCACCTTTCAAAGTCAGGAGTTCATCGACCCAAGCAGGTGCTGTTTTGAAAATTATCTTTGAAAAACAAATCTACTAATAAAGACATCATCAGCCTTAAGAAGAGCACTGCTGGACATAGGGAACCCAAAACCTTTCCAGAAAGAACGAGGCTGAGCTTACTCCATCCACCGACTTCCCGTGATCTTAACCACCATCCAGAAAAAACAGATCGCCAGGAATCGTCTATCGTCGCTTTAGGGGTGCGCTAACGAAAAAATCCCCTAAGATTTGAACATTTGATTAGTAATTTTATTTTATTGGTATGTTAGTCTCTAAGGTATTTATTACTATGGACCCAAAGTGTTTCATTTTTGTAATGTTTGCATTTTATGTTGTCTGAAATAAACGAAATTATTATTATTAACAATGTCATCGGTCCATTGGGTGGGCATCCTAGTTTTAGTCATTCAGTTCCTGGTTCCGATTATCTATTGCGCACGAAAGGAGCCTCTTTGAGGTTCACTTAAATCCTTTCACCACACTGGTACGAAAGAAATATTGACACGACAAGGTGAAGATGTGTGCGCTATCTTAAAACGGTGAAGGAAAACATAGTAAGGAAACCCACGGCTTAGACGCTACCAACGCAAACGGCTATTACCTACTATTTTGATCTAGCATTTTTCTAAACATTTTTACCATAAAAAATTACATATTATAAAAAAAAAAAATATGGACAATCCACACAACACTATTAAGCCCCAAATTAAGCAGAGCTTGTACTATGGGAACCAGATAGCTGATTAAAATACCTACTTAAACATTTTTTTTTGTAAATACATTATTAGAAAGAATACAATATTACACCCAGACAGAGAACAAACATCTGCGTTCACCACACAAATATTTGTTCTCGGTGGGGATCGAACCAACGACCTACGGCGCAGAAGGCAAAGCTGCTAGCTGCTACCGAGCTGACAGGCCAGTCTTAATACAAAAGTCAATAAACCAGTTTTTGTTTATTAATTTTATAGTGTTTACTACACTTAACCCGCTCGGCTCTTAACTTTTGGGACATTATAAACCTTATACCCAAGAAATAAATTGGCAGAGCCTCCTACCAACTCCGCTAAATGCCTGCAATAGTTTGATACTGAGTACACCTAGATACAGAAACCCAGACATTAAACAGTTTGACACAGAAAGTCAACAGTGCATTGAACTACTGCCTATTTGCTAGAAAGGTCATGTCCAATACCTAAACATCTGGTATGAGACTTACTAGATTGTTGACAGAGTTGCCTAGAATAGATCCAGTGGGGTAAAACATTATAAAACAAAAAAAACATAGATGTTTATTTAATTTATTTTTATAATATATCCTACAGTTTTCTCCAACTTTATATAACTGGCCGGCAATAAAGACCACTGTAAAATTCTATTACAGCTATTTCAGTGTACATTTATACTTTGTTTGCCCATAGTTGTGTAAATTCAGTTTGTATTGGAATCGAACAACCTTAAGTATTCACAATTTATGAACCCTAAAAAAATGGCTTGGCTCACCATATCATTTGGCAATAACCTATGATTGAGAGGAAAATTGTCTTCTAAAATAACAACAGGAAACAAACCGAAATTATAAATAATGTTATTTTTGGCATGTACATGTACAACCACTGATGATTTAACAGGAATAACCTGTAGATGAGACAGCCTGTCAATAGATTAAATTTAAATTGTATGGATTGCAGATTTAAATGTCAGTACTACCAAGATTTATATGTCAATAACTTTTTAACAAGTCAAAACTCAAATCAAAAGTATATTTATTCAATAGAATAGCAAGGATCACTTTGAAACGTCTTAAAAAGTACCTGAAAATATACTTATATAACTATCCAATTTATGATGAGTAAAACTATTTACAATCTAAATGAATTTCTAACAAAAAACTACAAAAATTTCAAATAAAAAAAACAATGTTTAATTTTGCATGATAGGTGACAGGCCTCTTTTTCTATCATATTCATATTATATTTTTTAACCTAATAAAATGTATTATGCTTATTACTATTAAATGTTTGACAAGCATCTGTATGTGTTGCCCTCTTTTCAGTACCTACTACCTAAACTTATGTAAAACTATACTTGTGCAACAAACAATTTCATTTCAATCAACGGGGAAAACCAGAAAAAGAAAACACCAAAAAAATAAAGGAGAGGAAGCATTCAGAGGCCTTTATAATTCCATATTCAATTATCATTGTATAACAGAAACAATTAATTTTTCCTTAGTTTTATCAGTAAAATTGAGACCTTGAGCAAATACTTTGGGGGCAAGTTACTTGGACACCATCTAGTGATAGTGTTATCAATGCTACAAAAACCACAGATAAAAAACACCCGTTCCCACAAGTGTAACCAACTACTTTATTAGGATAGCATTCAATAAATAAATATTGTGAACAACTTAACACTATCAAGCCCCCAAATTAAGCAGAGCTTGTACTTAGTATAGGAACCAGATAGCTGGTATAATACTTATATGTATAAATATATTTTTTAATTACAATATAACATTCAGACAGAGACCAATTATCTGTGTTCAGCACACAAATATTTGTTCTTGGTGGGGGTCAAACCAACAACCTATGGCGCAGGAGGCAGAGCTACTATCAACTGAGCTGAGAGGCCAGTCAAGTTATGGAATATGGTTATAGCCACAAAAAAACTGAAAATCTAAATATGCCATCTAGTCTTTTAACTGACTGTACTTTTATTGTGATTTATTCATTTACAGCATCTAAGAGTTTCTTAATACCTACTGTTTTAAGTTAAAATACTTTGCTGTGTAAGTATTAAAAAATTTACTACTAACCTTACTTAAGAAAACTGTCCTAAGATAAACAGTCCTTTAACTAATGCCATCTCTTACCACTGGGTAATGCTAATGACAAACAGCGACAGGGCTTCAAGCAATTGTTAAAGTTAAGTAACACTTATAAGTATGGCTAACTGCCTGCTTCGAGTACTACAATACTTTGGCCACAATGCACGCAGAGGTGCAAATAACCTCGAAAGGCTCATTCTAACTTGCAAGATATAGGGAAAATGACCAAGAGGACGAAGCCCAAAGAGATGGTTGGACCAGGTGTCAGACAACCCGGATATACCCCTTCACGTCGCACTCCACCAAGCCGAACAAAAGGGCATGTAGAGGGAAAACGTATGAAAGGTTCACGAAGCCCAAACAGGTGGTTGGACTAGGTGTCAGACAACCCGGATATACCCCTTCACGTCGCACTCCACCAAGCCGAACAAAAGGGCATGTAGAGGGAAAACGTATGAAAGGTTCACGAAGCCCAAACAGGTGGTTGGACTAGGTGTCAGACAACCTGTATATACCCCTTCACGTCGCACTCCACCAAGCCGAAGAAAAGGGCATGTGGAGGGAAACCGTATAAAAGGTTCCTGCAAGAAGACACAATCCTCAGCAGTGTGGGACCGACGGAGGAGAGAAGTATGTGTGTATGAAAAATTCTTAATTCAATTGCATTACAGAGATCACTTTGAAATGTCTTAAAGGTAGGTGAGTCTAGGTACCAGTTTGACATAACCCAGCATAGAAGAACCGGCAACAAACTATGGCTTCGTTCCTATCATTTTATGTCTGATGCTTGTACCATGGAACTCCTAACACCACTGATCACAGAAAGCATTTTATTCTTCGTCCTGGCCTTATCCCTATAAGTGGGGTTGCTGCTAGGGGTACTGAAGAAGCGAGGTCCAAGACAGGGCTCAGGGAAGTGATTGAGTCTTGTCTCTCCACATCCACATCTGAGTCACCATTGGGTGAACTAGAACATTGCTGCCACCAACCCAAAGTCCTACTCCGCTATTTCAAGGAGTTGTGCTGGCTGGGGTGAGGTTTAGCAGGGGGACAATGCACAATACACCCCATCGCGGGACGTCAGTGCAGATCTTATTCCTCCAACAAAATTAGAATTAGAAGTGGGGTTGGCACAACATGCCTTTTTCTTCCATTCTCCTTTGGCATAAATATCATCTCTTCCACAATCCATCCATTTTTTTTAGTCCTACCTCTATTTTTTATCCATCTTTATTCATGCCTAATACTATTTTCGTCACATGACATTCTTCTCTCCTCATATCAGGTCTCTCTCAGGTACTTCTCATTTTCTCAGTTACTGGAGCTACTTTGAAACTTCCACTGATGGACTGATTATGTGGTGGCTGTTACCTGACACTCCCAGGATTGGGAAGTAGAGTAGGTAATCAACTTTACCGACATGGTGAGCAAAAAACTTTATATATTTGGATATTTAGTGTGTGTTTTCAAAATTAGTGAATATATAAACTAATTTAGAAAACACAGAAGTTAGATTGAGAGATTGTATAACTTTCAAACACAAATAAAAACACTGAAATACCTACAGAGATAATCAAGGAAATAAAATAAACTTGTTTGTGACTAAAGTCTGATTATGTGATTACCAACCTTTTTGTCTTTTCCTAATTTTACTAGCCTCCACCAGGTTCCAGTCTACGGAGTCCCTGGCCGGAGGTGGGACCGTTGTACCACCAATCAGCTCCACAGAACTAGTCCGCATGTTGCTGGGTCCGGGCACTGCCAGCGATTCCAAGTTATTCCGATAACTGTAGTCCACGGGCACACATTCTATTATCTCCACACTCTTGTCCGTACTGGTCGTCTTCAGCATCTCATCCATCAGCGGTTCCATCCTTGGCTTCTTCGGCGGGAGCTTTTTGGGCTTCGTGTGGCTGTGGTGCCTCCGCTTCAGCATCACGGAGCGGGAGGAGTGGCGCGAGCTGGTCGGCGAGCCACACCGGCAGTCGCCTTCCTCCTCGTCGCTACCTTCGTAGTACCCTGACTCGTGCTCAGGCTTCTTATCAGGCACGCTCATTTCAGGAGCCATGGTTCAGACATCCACGACAACCATAGGAAACGATCCACGCGGCACTCGGTTAAACCACACGCGCGAACATCAAGAACACAGCACCGAGGTCACTCGCACCGTAACGGCCGTCGCGTCCGCGATAAATTATTTTCTAACTATTCCACAACTTTCAGCGAAAGTACAGAGCGACACGTAAAGCAAAATTCGCGACCACTTGCGGACTGTGCGCTCACGCGACTGTCGCCAGACGGCGCCACCGTCGTGACGTAACGTAGCCCGACCGATTTCGGATGTCAAGTCCTGTCAAGTCAACAAACAAACTGTCACTTCACTTCAATCAAACGTGAGGGGAGAGTTTGACCTGCGGCTACTTTCACTCCGCTGAAATGTCAAACTTTGTTTTATTTATTTCTCTTTGTTTTTCAGGATAATTGCACAATCACAGAAACTTCGTAATCCAATTCGCTGAAGGTTTCTATTTCACTACAATCCAGGTACTTCCAAATACTTAGCTCAATAATCGTATTTAAATTCCAGTGAGCGCCGTTCAGTTATCTCATCTTGTATCAGTTTGTTGTGTTTACATTACAAACATATATGAAAACTCTTTTTTACACAACATCATACCTATTAACATACTATAAATAACATTAAATTCACGCGCGAACGGGACGGCTCATTGGACGAGCTATCGTACGTACGTTACTGAACTGAATTTAGTTAGAAAGAAACGCAACGCAAAAAATAGAAACCGTGCGACGGGTGCGAACATTGATGCTTCCCTCCCTTCTCCCACCACACCGCCGCACCGACCGGCAACCAAACCAACCAATGACAACACGAGGCCACATAGTGCTTGCTTGCAAGAACTGCAGTCAAATCGATTATAATCGATTCCAGCATCGCTAGGAACACGATTACTGTAGAATGTTTTCCTGAACAAAAATCTTAGGCAGAGATTTCGGCATTCAAATTAATTAGGCAGGTAGGTAGGTACTGTATTTGTGTGTTTTTAAATTGTATTGATTTTAATGCCTATTAAATTATGTGTCGTCAAGTGCTGTTCAACCAGTGGTTGACTGCAGAGTAGGCTAGGATTATGTTTTAATTTAGGCCAACAGAAAAGTTTTTTGCAGTAATTGTCGTAGGAAGTGGGTTCGATTTCCACCGAGAACAAATATTTGTGTGGTGAACACAGATGTTTGTTGTCCGTCTGGGTGATATATTGCATTCTAAGTATACAAAAAATAAGTGTTTTTACAAAAAAAAGCAGGTATCTGGTTCCCATAGCACAAGCTCTGCTTAATTTGGGGCTAGATATATGGGGTGGATTGCTCACAATATTGATTTTGTTTATTATTATTTATCTATATGTGTAAGTATACTTTTTCTTCATAACGTGTCACTGGTTCTTTCACACCAAACTTGGTGAAAGGATTTTAAGTATTGTAAGTACTTATACATATACCACTATTGTGATTTTTGTATTATTTATAAGTGTAGCTACTTTTTAGGTGAGTTTTAAAGCAAATTAGGCCTAAATTATACCGATAGTAGGTTAGTAGGGATCTTAAACATGTTTAGATCACTCACTAAGAAGTAGGTAACTTCTAAAAGTGATTTTTACGTCACACACTCGGAAAGTGTTAGAAGTAACTAGTCTGAAGTTAGCCGTTTGACCCATCTTCCATTCGCCATTGGCCATTTTTGTACAAACGACTAAGTTCAGACCCGCCAATTTACACCAGTCAAACCGTAGTGTCCTGATAAAAAGAGCCCAAGTAAAAACGAAACAAAATTGTTCCTGTGCCGATTTTAATTTTTGACACGCTTTTATTAGCTCCACTTGTAATTTACATATTAAAATATGTATCTATCCTACCGAGTTTAGTTTAGTAAGTACCTATTTAGTGTAGATTAATATTCTGTTCGAGGTTTTGCAATCACCCGAAAAACCAATCAAATGACTGATGTGTCTAAGTACCTTTGTACTTATCTGCCTCCAATTGAATGCCAGTTCAATTATTATGATTAGTTAACGTTTCAGAACACGGAAGGTTTTTGAAGACGCGGAAGCATGACCTTCACATACGGCAGAATTGAACTATAATCACGTTCGAACGCTTTGTTTTGAAACGTTCATCGCGATAAAACATCTATCTGTAATGTTTGCGATAAGTGATTTTCAAATCAATCGTACGTCAAATGATACGATTACTTTTATCGCTCGTTTAAGGAATTGTTCTCTTTAAGGTGACTGGTATGATCTTAATAATGACTTCAGCTTAATTATTATGTATCATTGGCCTGGAATGGGATCATTTTCATCAACCTATGGCAGTCCACTGCTAGAGATAGGTCTCTCCTATGGCGCACCATTGAGCCCGATTTTTGGCTCTTCCCATCCAGTTGCTTCCCGCCACCCTGCGCAAGTCGTCGCTCTATCTAGTCTAAGGTCGTCCTAAACTAAGTTTACCTAAAAGGGGTCTCCACTCCAGAACTCGTTTATCAATCCAAGAATAGGATAATGTACTTTACTTACTAATGATGACCAAAACATTTATTTGTCTGAGAACTTTTGTTTTTCAAACTATCATTACCACTAAGTAGGTAGGTACTTACCGTACAACAGGTACCTACCGTAAGTTTCTTGCCTGTTTTTCTAGGCTTGGTCGCATGGAACTGGCGCCTGCTTTAAAACGTTTCAAAATGATCCTTGTGATTAAACTGCTTAAAAGTCACATTGGTTTGAAATAAAATAAATATTAGCCTGAAGTAATAGTAACAGACGTCACACACATCGTCGTTGGCTGACATACAATATTCATTAAAACAAATCAAGACCACAGCTCATGAGTAGGTATCCCGATTCGTTCTTTTATATTTGCAGTCCTTGCGTTGGGCTGAATTATGTATGTTTTAACTTGAAAAATGTTTTTAACAATGTATTCTTTTCCTCTCTGAGTAGGTACATTAAACTGAGCATGATCTTTTAATCCTTCCAAAGTGTCTATTGTAGAAGATAATCAGCGTTGGTTCGCGAGATAACATAGTAATATTCTTGTAACTAGACTGTTTGTGCTGTTAAGTAATTAAATTACCAACAATAATGTTTCTTGAAGTGACTTATAGCGTATAAATCATAGTCATTTTCTTGTCCTTGTCCCACATCATATGAGGTCGGCACAACAGGTTTTCGGTCTCCACTCTCCTCTTTTAGCCAGTCATTTCAGCAGTCACTCCATTCTTACCCATGTCTTCCTTCACACAATCCATCCATCTTTTATTTGGCCTACCTCTACTTCTATACCCAACCACATTCATACCTAGCACTATTCTCGTTACATGATGACATGCTCGTACCATGCTAACTTATTGCTTCTCATCTTTTCACCCACTGGCGCCACTTTCAAACTGCCTCTAATATACTGATTCCTTATAATATAGCATACCTAGACTCACCTAGCTTTAATATACGAGAAAGTAAAAACCGCGACTTCTCGCTTCAATGCTATACTTTTCATTATTCTCAGCTCTTAACTCACTGCGGAACTAACATGTTATATAACTTACAATGGGTAGGCAATAGGAGGTACCTAATTCACATTTGAAGAGTCTAACGTTCTAAGAAATAAATAATAGGTTTTCAATCAGAGATGATTTGGTACTCGATCGTGGCGTGTTTTTTCAACATAATCTCAAAACAGACAGATTAGAAAATATAAATAACTTTCGTATTATAATGATTCGTCGGTATTTAGGTACCTTACCTGTAAAATACCTTATTTTCTGTTAAAATACATCGTCAACAACAAAGAACTAAGCATCTAACCTAGAGAGCACTTATCAAGTAAGTAGGCTAACCTAACAGTAAAAGTCCGTACACTAACGATTTGGCGACCCCAATACCTTATCTATTCAACAAAAGCTATCGTAATTATAATTAATTTACTTAAGTGTGCCATAACTCTGGACTAAGTACGATCTTCTAATCATAATAATGGAACGTAGTATTAGCTTATGAGCTACTTTAGCCAAAGCTTACGTACATACTTTTTAACGAAGAGCCATACTTATAAACGCAGTTTAAATTTAATCATTCCATAATGTAGCCTTGTCACTGTTTGTCATTACCCAGTGGTAAGAGATGGCAATAGTGTATCTTTTGACATATTTTTATATGTCAGGTCATAAGTAGGCAAGGCACTGTTATTATCATATTTTAAATTTACACTCAACAAATTTCCTCCCACTCCAGCTCGCAAAACTCAGAAAACCTACATATTGTTGAGCCATGGCCAAATTATGCAATTGCTTTGAACGTGGAAAGCATAGTTCTTACAATTTGACGTTGTCGACTGTTTAATTTCTGAATTTGGTTTTTATTCCAAGTTATTCATAGTTCTGTGATACGTGGTACTTTGTGTGGTGAGTAGGTAAATGTGACCTTGGCCTAGATAGAAGAGTTCGGAGAGTACCTACTTTAAGGCCTGCGCACCATTTAAGCGATGGCGATCAGCTGAAACGCTGTCAAACCTAGATGTGCGCAGGCCATAGCATACCAATAACTGCTGTAGTAACACTAATGAAGCTGGCATATTTTTACAATTTAGGTCTTACTGTCAGTATGACAGTTGCAATGTGTAATAACTTCAACTCGTACATAGACAATAATGATAATAATATAACATGGTTTTCTAATATGTTTTTCGTTCGTAGTATATCGTCTGATTACTAATAAGGTATGTGTAGGAAGTATGACGTGTATTTGAATAGTTACGTCCAGTCTGTTTTATTATAACTTGATACTTACCATCTCCAATTTCATGCCGAATGGTGTTCGTATTTACGATAACAGTTGCTTCCTTTTGAGCGGAATCGTCTTCAGCAGTCTCCATCTTTTCGTCGTTGACTTCTGCCGTTTCATTTCCTTTAGCTTCATTTTCAAATGACTCATCAATCTTATTCTTAATGAAGAAATCGAAATCAATAGCAGCTCGTTTCATAGTAGGCGTGTATGGTGTGTTTGAGCCTATTTCATACTGTAGCATTCGAGCTGGTGACATGAGCTCCACAACGGGAGATGGCTTTACAAACATGTCGCTATCATGATTCTTAGCTAGCGAAAGCTTTAATAGCGTTGGTTTTTTAAGGGTACTATCTATAATCTTCTTCTCCTCCGGTATTGGAGTGTTTACAAGTGGTGGAGATTTTTCCAGCGGCGATTGTATGTCCGGTGTCTGAAGCGGCGTTGGTATTTCCGGGGTTTGAAGCGACGTTGACGTTTCCAGTACCGGAGTATCTAATGTAACTGCATCTACTGAGCTGTCTCTTTCGCCTATTGTAACATTCTCGCCGATAGTCGGAAAGTTGTCTAAGGTCATACGGAATGTATCTTCAGGTAACTCGAGCTCTAAGTTCTCAGCAATATACAACTGATTTGAGCCTGCCGACGCGGTTGATACGCTTGACTTAATTTTAGCTGCATTTTCACTATCTATCGTTGTCGTTTCCATTTTTATTTCAGTTCAAAAGGTATGGTAAATACCGTAGGTTTACCTAGCCTTTGCACTAAGTGGAATCGTCGTATTACAAATCATTCATCCGCTGTCTACAATAATGGCCTTGAAAATAATCTGGCCAATCGATAAGCACAAGAATTCACATCACTGGCACTCACACATGCGCAATATTGTCCGCTCCCTGTGTGCTATGCATGAGCTGTCAAACTAGTTTCGCGGCTACCTTTTACTCTTTTATTTCACAAAAGTCCAATTAGAAAACAAATAATGCACTATTTACGCTTCAATTCTCATAGGAATGCCTTTGCAACACATGCTTAATGTTAATTTACCACAAAAACATGTTTATCACAGCACAAGTCCGGCTAAAAATAGACTATCAATCGTCATTTGCTCACTGACTTGCCCGCCTTTTTTCTCACACAATAACAGTAATAGCGTCGCAATTAATGTTTGTAGTTCACTACTTGGTAATATTGCGTAGGTGTCGTGTACATTGAGAGTAATTTTAGTTATTTCGCGCTTTATCAACGTAATAAATACGGTGTGACAGCGCGCTCTTGAACACAACTACATAGCGTAGAAATGTCAACAAACAAGAGGCGCCGAGAACGCGTTGTATCAAATTGCGCGGGAGATTATGCATTTTCAACATCAAACAAGATTTATAACTAACACCATTTTGTGCTTAACTACCTATTTTAACTATTAGGATCATGAGTTTGGCTATCGGCATGTTATGAATATTGAAATAAGATAAGAAGTTTCTACTTAGGTAAGTTTTTATTTATGGCTGTTGTCACCGTGTGCGTGTGGTGTTAAAATCTTTAGGGACGCGTAAACATTAGTTTATAATATTATATGATTGATGAACATTGAAAGGACACTGCTAAGTAGGTACTTCAACCTTGCTTCAACTTACCTACATTATAATAAACTCATATGAACCTAATTGTTTCAGAATACTCACCCATTTGATAAAATATTGATTTAGACCGCAACAGGTAGGTTCTACTAGTTTTGTATTCCTTTCAAAGGGCATGACACAAATAGGCGTAGCAAATAAAAAATCTCCACATGCTTTGTAAACAAATTACAGTCGAATTAAAAATACGGTAGGTAGATATAAATAAAGCGGTTATTGCAAAATAGTAATGTAGATCAAATTAATCGATTTAGTAATAGTTTATCATCGCTACTAGAATCGAATCGCCACATCTATCATGTGGTGCATCACTCGATCAGTTCGACATTTGTGGCTAGCTTCACCATGCTAGGAATTGGTGCGTTCGCTACTAATTATGCGTTCTAACCATTTATAATGTTTTATTTTGTTATTCCCAAGGCCGAGCAAAGTAAGGTCGGCGGCATCTTCACGAGTAAAGATAAATACTTATTATGTATTTTTGACGCAAAATTATATTGGTAAATCACATATCGTTTTCGAGATGTAAACAAAAACTTCTTTCTTTGTGCCGTATCTAGAGCTTACCTTCAAGCTCCGCTTCAAGGGATGGGGACTTTTATTATGTAGGTAGGTATAGCAATCAAATTTATTTACCGAAGTAGGTAAAAGTATCTAAGTTATTAGGAACAAAACCTGTTGTGCCGATCCCACTTAGTGTGGGATAAGGGCAGGAAGATGATGATGATGATGGTAGGTAAAGTATCTCCTATTATATCAGTTTTAGCTGCTACAAAAAGTAAGTTATGCACGAAAATAAAAGATTAATTAAACATTGAATACAGTTTAATTAACATAGGTAGCTATGATTACCTAAATATATCAAAGTATAATCTATGTTACATAATACAAATTATTTAACTTTTCTTCTCTTCCCGCCGCCACCGTTTGAGTTCCCGCCTTTTCGTTTTCCAGCCGCCATCTTGTTTTGAGGTTTGAATTTTCCTTTGCCTACCTTTTTGTTTCCCAAAATCTTTTTATTGTACCCCTTGATCCAGTTATTCCTGTTTTCTTCCCAAGCCATTTGTTTTTGGCTAGAATTATCTTTGTTCGAGACGGCTTGACTTGAGCCCTGCCGCTTCTCCGTCGCTGTTTCTTCTAGAAGTGTCGAGAATTGTTCCGCAGACGCGAAGAGAGATCCTAGGTCGTCTTCGCCTGGAATTAAACATTTTAATTACTCTTTATTATTCGTGATCTCTGCCTATTCCCATGGGAATGAGGCGTGATTTTATGTATGTATGTATATTCTCAGTATACTGATACGACAACCGTTGAGGAATAAAGTTTCTTGAATGGTGACCACGCAACGTACGACGCACACCCACTCGATAGGCAGAACATTAATAAAATCGTCTTTTTTTTACATTATATACTTCATCCTTTGGCTACAATCCCACCTGATGGTAAGGAACGATGTAGCCGATGATAAAGTAGGATGGTCTAGTAGACACCTATTCACTCTTGCCTTGAAGAGGCCCAGATTGTAGTGGTAAGGAAAAACAGCCGACGGCAAAGAGTTCCATTCCCTGGAGGTTCGCATAATTAAGGTGGAGCCAAAACGCGAATGGGTGATATGCTATGCAAATTTTTATCATCCGCACTTGATGTGCGGCTGGTTTTTCCGCAAGTAGGCCGCTGGTGGGCCATTTTTGCGTGACCCTTGACACGTGTTGCTCGAACATTTTTAGGTTCTACGACACGCCGGTTTCCTCACGATGTTTTCCTTCACCGTTTTGAGAGTACTGGCATAGTGCACATAATTTTTTCGACAGACAAACTCATTGGTACACGACTGGATTTGAACCCACGACCTTCGGATCGGAAGGCGGGGCCGCTACCACTAGACCACCAATGCTCTTGGGTTATATGCTAACCAGATATGGATACTTTCACCGTTTGTGAGAACTAGGGTAGATCACAATATAAAAAGTTTATTACCCTTAATTTGAATGCCTCTCTTTCCTTTCCCTTTCTTGGGCACATCCATATCGTCGTTCAAGTCATCATCACTGCCTTCAAGGAATAATTCTGAAAATATAACAGAATTTGTATATTTTTGTATGAGGCTTGGGATAAAATTAAAAGTGTTTGGGGGTAGCTTTTTCCCAGCAGTGGGACGATAAAGGCTAGAGCCGAAAACTAGGTCCCACCGACGATAATAAATCAATAAACATTATTTGTGGACAATGCACACAACACTATGTAGCCCCAAACTAAGACAGAGCTTGTATGATTTTAAGCAGAGAAAACGAGATATAATACTTGAATATTTTTATACTTAGGCCCTATTCAAAAACAGTGCTCGAGTCTGAGTTAACCCGCAAGCACTCTCAAGCATAGATTTTTGACAGTTCTGCATTGGAAAATGACAAAAACCTATGCTTGAGCTTGACTTCGACTCAAGCACTGTTTGAATATAAGCCTTAATATCACCCAGACAGAAAGCATTTTAAGTGTGCCTCAGAGAGGCTTTTTTCATGCACTCGACACATGTTCTCGAACTTTTTAGATTCTACGACATGCTTGTTTACTCACGATGTTTTCCCTCACCGTTTGAGAGTACTAGCTTACCGTCATCATCTTCACCAGATAAGGCTGGTTCATCTTCATCACCAGACATATCCAGTCCACCATCGCTACCTGTGCATAAGAAACAAAGTTTTATAATTATATAGTAGAATAGTTAGTTTTACTGGCAACACAATTCTTAGCCTATTTCTGCCGTGAAGCAGCATTGCTGTGTTTCAGTTTGTAGGGTGTGGGTGCCGGTGACATTACTGGCACGTGAGGCTGAATATCTGTATGCCTCCAGTTGATGGACGCAGGGCAGTGCATCGTAGGGCACGTTCCTGACGTGCATGACCTACGAGGCTATGCTTTGCTGTAGGCAATGGTTACCACTTAACATCAGGTGGGCCATATGCTTGTTCCTTCAGCTAGTTGTATTAAAATAAAAACCTACAACAAAATATGACATGTCCAACAATCTATGTATATTAAGAAAGTTACTTAAGGACGTACAACGTAGTTTATACATATTTAATTTACCCATTTTTAAAGTCTCTGCCTGAAAACCAGCGCTGCTTGGCATGGTAGATAATGCCTTGTCAGGCAGAAAAAAGCTGAGTCGGGGTCTATTTGGCATATTTTTTCTACCCTTATTTATTATTAATCTATGTATGTCAAGAGCACTGGTGGTCTAGAGGTAGCGGCCCCGCCTTCTGATCCTATGGTCGCGGGTTCAACTCCTGTCGTGTACCAATGAGTCTATCGAAAAATTTATGTAAATAATACTAGTGCTCTCAAACAGTGAAGGAAAACATCGTGAGGAAACCCGCGGCTTAGTCAGCTCCGCACGTATTGACCATGTCTTTCCTGTGGACTAGACCGACTGAGCTGTCAGGATGGTATAGGTGCTGGGCAAGCCTATTCCATCTAAAATCCTGTCCCAGGCACTATAGCGTCCCGCAAGTAGGGCTTGTGTAATCACCAGTTGCCCCTGACGGTATATAAATCATCTACAATAGGTGCAAAAGCCTGTTTACTTCACTTTTATGTATGTCAAATAAATGTCTTTCTTTTACATACCGTCATCACCAATAGCATCAGCGTCGTCATCATCATCATCATCATCATCATCATCGCTGCCCATGTCGATATCGGCATCATCATCATCTTTGTCTTTTTTAGTGCGCTTCATATTTTCTTTAGTCTTCGCTATATCAGCGAAGAAATCTATCTCTTCGTCTGATGCTCCTGAAAATGAATATAAATAGAATTGAAAACTCAGAACTATAATCCCTATTACTAACTCGAGTGCAACACGTAACTTTTCATCCCACCTCAGCGAGGAAATGACTAAAGGCGAAAAAGAAAATGGCGTGCGTAAAGCTGGGAACAAATTATCGGACGCGGCTGACAGCCGCGACTGATAAGTGTGCACAGTCAAAAACATCCAGCGAGCCAGATTTCTGTCGGACGTCCGAACGCTCAAGGTTACGTCCGCGGCTTACATCCGATAGTTTGCACAATTCAGTGTATATTCATTAACTAGATATCTATCAGTCGCTTTAATTAATTATTAACTAAATAAGCGGCTGTCAGCCGCGTTCGATAATTTTTTCCCAGCTTAAAGCAAACTACGTAGGGGACGTACTGACGTGCGTGACCTACGAGGCAATACTTTGTTATAGGCGATGGTTACCACTTAATATCAGGTGGGCCATAAGCCTGTTCCATCAGCTAATTACATAAAAAAAGCAGCCAAGTGCGAGTCGGACTCGCCCATGAAGGGTTCCGTAGCACGACGAACTACAAAAACCTTTATATTATGTTACTTGATGTAACATAATAAGGTTCTTGTAGTTCGTCGAAAGGTAAATAGCGGTTTACGGTTTATGACGTATAAAAAAAAAACTACTGACTAGATTTCGTTCAAACCAAAAATCGTTGGAAGTTTGCATAGTAATGTACAACATATATTTTTTTTAGTTTTATCATTCTCTTACTTTAGAAGTTAGAGGGGGGGGGACCAACTTTTTTCCACTTTGGAAGTGTCTCTCGCGCAAACTATTCAGTTTAGAAAAAAACTATATTAGAAACCTCAACATCATTTTTGAAGACCTATTCATAGATACCCCACACGTATGGGTTCGATGAAAAAAAAATTTTTGAGTTTCAGTTTCAAGTATGGGGACCCCCCAAATTTATAGTTTTTTTTTTATTTTTATGTAAAAAACTTAATGCGGTTCACAGAATACATCTACTCGCCAAGTTTCATCAGTCTAGCTCTTACGGTTTCGGAGAAAAATGGCTGTGACATACGGACGGACAGACAGACAGACAGACAGACAGACAGACATGACGAATCTATAAGGGTTCCGTTTTTGCCATTTGGCTACGGAACCCTAAAAAGGTAACATACCAAGAAGGTTCAGAGTCTAGATTTTTAACAAATTAAACAAGGTTGTATAATAAAGTCGGCACCATGGAGGTACAAGTAAATAGGTTTAATGATGTTTTGAAATCACGAACTAAGGCACGATTCAGAAACAGTACTTGAGTCTGAGTCGAGCCTCAAAAATTGAATTTTGAATTTTTTGATTTGCAAAGATTTTCCAATCTGTCAAAAAATGTATGCTTGAGGCACGACGCAGACGGCACTATTTCTAATACGATGTTCTAAATTCAATTTTTTTCCTCCAGCGGATAAAAACGGCTTTTTCATTCAGATATCGAAGAGCAAATATACACTTTCCGAGATGGGGGGAGGGGGATTATTTTTTCACTGGCTTCACTTTTGTGTTAGTTTTAAGATTATCTCAAATACAATTAATTAATTGTTTATGATTGAATGAAATGAATGATGAAAAAAATTATTACCATCGTCGCGTGTCCCCGTGACCTTGTCCAGATACTTGTTGAAGTCGTCTGAGGTGACAGAATCCGCATCGCTATCGTCCTCATCGTCTGAAGCCTTCTCGGTAGCTTCACGACGCTTCCGCAAATAACTGTAAAGTCATCAAGTACAGTGTGAATAACAGGCATTTGACTGGCCTCTCAGCTCAGTTGGTATAACTAGCGGCACATAACTTTAGCGCTGAGCGATACGCGGAAGAGATAGCTGCGCAAGCGTCGTAGTGTGCCATGTCGCGCACACTGGATGTGTGGATGTGTGCAGAGTGTCCTATTGGTACAGAGAGCGGAGTGCGACTGGAGAGCCAATCAGCGCTACGCACGCCCGCCCTTCATCCCGTTAGCCCCCCTCAGGTACCTTATTTTTGACTTCTGCGCAATAACGGTCAGCGCTAGAGTTATGTGCCGCTTCCTATACGAGTGTGAATAACAGGCATTTGACTGGCCTCCCAGCTCAGAAGCTCTGCCTTCTGCGCCGTAGGTCGTGGGTTCAATGCTATTATTTTAGATTATTTTTGATTTGTAAAAGGATCATTAAAACAGTACGAACAGAGCCGTAGTTTGTTGCCTGTTCTTCTAGGCTTGGTCGCGTGGAACTGGCTACCCGTGCGAAGCCGGGACAGGCCGCTAGTTTATTATAATTTTTCAGGTATGTATAAGAAGTAACTGTCGAAGTTATGAAGAAGAAAGAGTTGAAGTTTGTTGTATTTAGATTAATCAAGCGTACAACCAAATTTGATGACCACTTGCTTAAAAAAAATGATAAAACGCGTCGGAAAAAGCACTTGGTTGTGAGAATTTGGAATGAGGTATACTAGGTACCAGAATATTTCGTCAGCGCGATTCAGGATCCGTACAATTTTACCAGCGCCATCTAGTTCGGAATAACTCAAACTTATCTTTGAATGTACTAATGTCTAAGCAGACCAATAGGAACATTTTAGGTGAAAAAAGCGGCCAAGTGCAAGTCGGCCTCGCCCATGAAGGGTTCCGTAGCAGCAAGTAACATAATATAAAAGTTATTGTAGTCCGTCGAAAGGTAAATTGTGGTTTACGATTTCAGACGTGCGTGGCGTGACCTACGAAGCAATGCTTTAATAGACAATGGCAATAGCACTTAACATCTATACAGGGTTATTCATTATTAGCTGCAAATACTTAGGAATTAGGTTCAACAAATAAAATTAAAAATATTTATGTAATGATTTTTTTTAAATTTTGAATTAAGTTTTTGTATCAATTTTTTTTTTTTATTAATTTCTTTTCGGCTATTGCATAATGATTGCCATGGAGAACAGGACGATGACCCACCCAGGCGGTGACTGAACGCAGAGTGTCACTCACGGCGCGCGGGCGCGGATCAAAGGTCAAAATAGGTCAGGCGCCAATGATTTCTTTATCGATTTTCTCGGGATTTTCATAACAAATCTTAAAAAAAATCATTTCATAAATATTTTTTATTTTATTTGTTGAACCTAATTCCTGAGTATTTGCAGCTAATAATGAATAACCCTGTATATGGTGTTAAAACTAGCAGCTTTTAGAAATTATTATTTATCTAGCGGATAAATAAATAAAATGAATAAATATTGTGGACAATCCACACAACACTATCTAGCCCCAAACTAAGCAGAGCTTGTGCTATGGGAACCAGAAAGCTGTTATAATACATTTTTTTAAATACATACTTACAAGAATGCAATATAACACCCAGACAGAGAACAGACATCTGTGTTCACTACACAAATATTTGTTCTCGGTGGGAATCAAACCCACGACATACGGCGCATTAGGCAGAGCTACTACCAACTGAGCTGAGAGGCCAGTCAAACATTCAGATGTTAGCTGCATAAAAAACGGATTTGAATAATATACTTACTTATATAAAAACATCTCGTCTACTGGTATCTTTGAGGCGTCTTCGTTCAAGTATGATGTAGAATTCACAGGAAGACTCTTCATTCCTATAAAATACAAAAATAACCGTATTATAAATAAATAAATAAATATTTTAAACAATCTACACAACACTATCAAGCCCCAAACTAAGCTGAGCTTGTACTATTTTATTTATTTTTATTTAATTCTTTATTGCACCAAAAATACGTGACAATAGGAGAGCTTAACGCTAGACAGCATTTTCTACCAGCCAACCTTGACAGGTTAGAAACCAAGAGGTTGGCGTGCATAAAATGTAGTGGAAAACAGTTTTGTTAAACCTACTTAACATACCTACTCGCTATAAACTACGTACAACATATAAAAAATAATTATAAATCCCTACCTATATAAAATACTATGGGAACCAGATAGCTGATATGATACATATATAATTTTTTTATTTTTTTTGTATAGAATACTTAGAATACAATAAAACACCCAGACAGAGAACAAACATATTCTGTGTTCACCACACAAATATTTGTTCTCGGTGGGGATCGAACCCACGACCTACGGCTCAGAAGGCAGAGCTACTACCAACTGAGCTGAGAGGCATTATGTATTTATATACCGCGATACTTTGATTTGAGACATTACACTACAATATGAATAGCTTTAAAAAATTCGAGTAAGCTCTTCTCTCTAATCTTTTCCATGAAAAAAAAATCAAGCCCAATACCCAGAGTCCCAGTTTTGCTACCACATTTCGTCTACGAAATGTTGTTTTCGTTTCGACTATTTGTCTCTCTCTATTGTATGGAGAAAAGATGAGACAGCAAAATTATGTGACGTAGAAACGAGTTTTTGTCTCATCAATTTTCCATACAATAGACAGAGACACGTAAGCAAAACGAAAACAACATTTGGTAACGAAATGTTCTGGTCATTGTTTTACTTCCTTCTTGATTTTGCTGCTAGGCTGATGTTACCTTTAACAGTATAGTTCTTTCTCGTCGCAAACTTGGGATGCGAACCCCGGACCTTCTTAACGCCATCCACTTCTTCGAAGTCAGCTCGCTTCTTGGGATTCTTGAAGACGAAGCGATCCAGGAAACGGATGCATGAGAAATCTTTGAGCGGATCGCCTGAATATTGGATTACTTCGTCTGGGGGAGAAAACAGTCAATATGATAGACTTTATTGCACTTATACAAGTAATAAGTAAAAAAATATATGGACAATATACTCGTATTACATTAAATTAAATTAAAAATTTGTTTATTCAGATGTCAAAAGATCCATTCTTAAAACTAACACAACACATACAATAGCAAATCAAAAAATAATAAAATAAACAGAGAACATTACAGTAGGAGTTCTCACGAATGGTTACCTAGTTAATGTAATAAACTTGACTGGCATTCACCACTATCAACACTATCTAGCCCCAGACTAAGCAGAGCTTGGATTATGGGACCCAGATAGCTGATATAATACTTAAATATTTTTGACGTGACAACGTCTTATAATTCGATGGAGCCGACTGCACGCATGAAAAAACATGACTCATGCGGCGTTACCTCGCTCTGAGGCCGTTCTATTTAAGGCTTGAAGTGCAAGCGAGAGCGCGGAACGAGCGACAAAGAGGCACGCACGGCCTCCGCGTTCGGCAGCGTTCGACATCTGTCTCTCTCCTACTTCGAGTCGAGTGAGCGATGCGTCCGCGTGGACAGCTGTATGACGTTGTCACGTTCAACTATCGTCAGTTAACCGACTTTACAGACAATCGATTTTTTTGCCAAGAAATAACTTACTTTTTAGTATTTTGCTAGCGAACAGCTTGACTGTAGGATGGAAGTGGTTGGCGATGACTGCAAGTTCTATGTACGCCGAAAATTGTGCGCCGGCGAACGCGGGGTTACGCGCCTTCGGATTGTATTCTGTTAATTCCTGGAAAAATAGAAATAGATACTTCTTCTTCTTATCGTGTCACTGATTTTTTCGAACCAAGTGTGGTGAAAGGATTTTGAGTGCGCCTCAAAGAGGCTCCTTTCGTGCTCTTGACACATTTTTTCGAACTTTTTAGGTTCTACAACATGCCGGTGTCCTCACGATGTTTTCCTTCACCGTTTGAGAGTACTGGCATAGTACACATACATTTTTCGACAGAAAAACTCATTGGTACACGACTGGGTTTCAACCTCACGACCTAAGGATCGGAAGGCGGGGTCGCTACCACTAGGCCACCAGCAATCTGTAATACTCTCAAAACGGTGAAGGAAAACATCGTGAGGAAACCGGCGTGTTGTAGAACCTAAAAAAGTTCGAGCAACACGTGTCAAGGGTCACGCAAAAAGGGCCCACCAGCGGCCTACTTGCGGAAAAACCGGCCCGCACATCAAGTGCGCATGATAAACTTGCCAAACTTACGACATGACAGCTACATAAAGAACATCATTGAAGGAAAGGTTGAAGGGAAACGGGGAAGAGGAAGGCCAAGAAATAGTTCAATAAAAAATATTTTTCTCACCCGATTCATATTAACAGTTTTCGTCATCTGTATCTTAGCTTCTAGAATCTTATCCTTATCATCTTCTTCGTTTTCCTGCTTCACTCTCGCGTGGTACCAGCCCGTGGTGCCGTTAGCTTTCCTTTTCTTGGCCTTTATATTGCCTTCTCCATCTATTTTTAGATCTACGTAGTTTTCTTCTTCGTCTGAAAAATTAGACAAAATATTTTTTTTAGATAGATAGAAAATACTTTATTTCTCACAAATACATAAGAACTAAATATAGAAGAATTGATAAGTTTTTAATGGTACATAAAAACTTAACAACTATTTGTAAAAACAATAGGCGGTCTTATCGCTAAGCAGCGATCTCTACCAGACAACCATTTTATAGACTACTTGTTGATAATTAAGACGTTTCAAAGTGATTCTTGCAATCCTTCTGAATAAAAACACTTTTGATTTTTGATTTTGATGGAATGTATGGCCCAACTGATGTTAAGTGGTAACCATCGCCTATAACACTCACACACTTTTGACTGGCCTCTCAGCTCAGTTGGTAGTAGCTCTGCCTTCTGCGCCGTAGGTCATAGGTTCGATCCCCACCGAGAATAAATATTTGTGTTGTGAACATAGATGTTTGTTCTCTGTCTAGGTGTTAATTGTATTCTGATTGTGTTTTTTGCATATTAAAAATGTATTACTTTAACTACACAAAGAAACTAACAATTAAACAAATATTAACAAAATGTACAAAATACAAAAAAACATGTTTTTAACAAAAAAAATAAAGTATGAAGTAATATATCAGCTATTTGGTTCCCATAGTCCAAGCATTGCTTAGTTTGGGGTTCCATAGTATTGTTTGGATTGTTTACAATATTTATGTATTTATTCATTCGTTTATTCTAGATTTAAAAAACTTACCCATCAACAAATCCTTCTTATCTCCTTTCAACAGATCTACTTTCGGCTTAATTGCCTCTTTTTCTTCAACTTCTCGTGAGTCTCCTTTCGAGCCTTCTTTTTCAGATTCTTCTTCGCCAGAGTCTTCTTTAGATTCCGTTGTTGTATCAAGAGTTTTATTATTTTCTTCTTCGTCTTTCACCTCTTCTGATGCTTCTGGTTTTAATTCCTATAAAATATAATAGTATAAGTTTAAAAAAATTGAAAAAACTACTTCTTGGCCAAAGTTCTATGACACCAATTTGAAAGTAATACTTTTCAGGTAAAAGAAGATATTTTTAAATAGGCTCATGAATTACGAAACAAAGCGTTAACAAATATTATAAAACAAAATTTTCTCAATAAAAACTCATTATATGAGTTACTCATGATGATGATAATGACTACTTAAACTAGGTTTTTATCTGTGGAAACTTTTAATTGGCCTTTAGTTACTATTTTTTTATTTAATGTATGTACGTAGCTGTAGTTTTCTTAAAATTACAAAAATAAATATTAAATAAAACAAAAACGTACCTCTTTAACATCCCATTTTAGTTTAACAGCCTCTTGCTTATCTCCATCTTTCAATACTTGAGATATCAAAAACAGTATCCCACAGCAATGCTCGGGCGGTAAGTAAAAACAGAGTTGCAATAATCTCTTCACAAATGCAATATTTCTATTGATGTTTGTGTCTCGTTTTAACGACTTGTATATGAGAGAGAAGAGTAGAGCCGAATGGGATGTGTTGAATATATCTATGTTCAATAGTTTTCGATACAGGGCTGTGTAAAAACTGAAACAAAAATATAAAAAAATAAATCAATAAAAAAACCTGCCGGTCTATTCTTGAACGCGATTCCGATCCCAATCTTAAGTTTTGACGGAATTTTGACAGAAAACCCATAGGATTTCTGCCAAAATTCGGTCAAAACTTAAGTAACTTTCTGCTCGTAATAATATAGTAATTCAAGCTCGAGCTTTTTGTGTAGCTCGTCCGCAGAATTACTACCACCATGCCTATTCCTGCCGTGAAGCAGCATCGCTGTGTTTCGGTTTGAAGGGTGTGGGTGCCGGTGACATTACTGGCACGTGAGGCTGAACATCTGTATGCCTCCAGTTGATGGACGCAGGGCAGTGCATTGTAGGGCACGTTCCTGACGTGCGTGACCTACGAGGCAATGCTTTGTTATATGCGATGGTTACCGCTTAACATCAGGTTGGCCATATGCTTGTTGCAGCTAGTTGTATAAAAAAAAAGTCTCAACGCCAAGAGGAAGAAAAAACGTCTAGAATTATTTTTTTTTATCCCACCAGCTCTGAAAGTGTGTTTTTGCTGTTTAATTTCTGACTGGAAAAGCAGTTTTTATCCGCTAGAGAATAAAGTAAATTTGAATTTAGAATATCGTGTTCAATAAGTTTGTGAATACACAACCTATTTACTTCTACCTCCATGGTGCCGAACTTATCATACAACCTTTTTTATTTTGTTAAAAACTCGCAGTCGTAACCTTCTTGGTGTATTTGTGAAAATCAGAATTGAGCACGCGGTTAATAAGCAGCTTTGCACTCTTGTATAACAAATAACTATTATCACATTAGATACTAACCGGTCCGAGGTCCCCTGGGCCCCGCTGATATGGAAGAGCAGCGCTAAGGCATGCACTGCGACGTTCAGACTGGTGAGATGCACGAGCTTGTAGATAGCGTCAATATGTGCATCGGTGTCTGTGAGACGTTCCTTGTCAGCGAATGGGTAGGCACGTTTTACGCCGGTAAGGATAGCTGACATTAGACGGGAGTCTATCTCGCCCTAGAAGATTAAATCTATATTTTATTTATATTTATTGGAGGACCAACAGCTTTATAACTAAAGATTAAACAAAAAAAAAGCGGCCAAATACGAGTCAGACCCGCCCATGAAGGATTCCGTAGCAACAAGTAACATATCATATAAAAGTTCTTCGAAAGGTAAATTGCGGTTTATGATTTATGACGTATAAAAAAAACTACTTGCTAGATCTCGTTCAAACCAAATTTCAATGGAAGTTTGCATAGTAACATCTGTGTATTTAAATGGTTTTATAATATATCATGCATTAGATTTTCCCAAAGCTTCCAAAAAAATAAATATGAAAAATCCTTACCTTTTTTATAGAAGCTTTGAAGAATGAGAAGTATATTCTGATTAAGTTCTCAGCTATTTTCGTGTCATCCTTCCCCAAGAAGAACTGATTGAGAAAGCACACGCCGTAATACTGAGCACGGGGGGATATATTTTTTCTGAAATAAGGGAAATACTATGAAAATATCAGGAGCTAGCGACCCGCCCCGGCTTCACACGGGTGGAAAACATCAAAGGCTGCAACTTCACAATTTTCGCCTCCTTTTCTCTAAATAACACCAATGCGAAGCCGGGGCGAGTTGCTAGTAATAAATATAGCTTACTGACTGTCTGCATTCTAACAAGGAATGAACTTTTGAAGTCACCATCATCATTATCAGCCTGAAGTAGTCCACTGCTGGACATAGGCCTCCCCTACACATTTCCAGGAAGAACGACTCTGAGCTCTTTCCATCCAACAACTTCCCGCGATCTTAACAATGTCTTCGGTCCATCTGGTGTTTGTCCGCCCAACGCTTCGTCTTCCGGTTCGTGGTCGCCATTCGAGAACCTTTATTTCCTAACGGTTGTCGGTTCTTCGAGCTATATGACCTGCCCATTGCCACTTCAACTTACTAACTCTACGAGCTATGTCGGTGACCTTGGTTCTTCTACGGATATCCTCATTTCTGATTCTGTCACGTAGTGACACTCCCAGCATAGCTGCTGGGAGTTTAAAACAATAAATAAAAATAAATAATACGGACACAGCACTATCTAGCCCCAAACTAAGCAGAGCTTGTACTATGGGAACCAGATAGCTGTAAATACATACATAGAATACAATAACACCCAGACAGAGATCAAACATCTGTGTTCACCATACTAATATTTGTTCTCGGTGGGGATCGAACCCACGCCCTCCAGCCCAGAAGGCAGAGCTACTACCAACTGAGCTGTGAAGGCAGTCAAAGCTTTTTAATGTTAGTATTGATTAGTGTTACCTGAACAGCATTTTCTCAATCTCAGCTAGTACAACGGCCTTCATGTTTGGATGGTTGTACAACACTTGGCAGAGGTTGTACACCACTTTGGACGCCACCGCTTGACTGGGGTCACCGAGTTTGTTGATTATATTCGTTAAAAGCATCTGGAAATCCGTTACAATCTCTTTATACAGGGTGTGGCGTAATGAATGGATACTAGGGTATCTACGGGTAGAGACCATTGTGCCAGTTCAGAAAAATATTAGATAATGCTCAGTAAAAGTCCCTCAGTTTCCAATGTTAGTTAGACATTTTAGAATTTCAAAAATGTTGAATATTTCAAATACTCTAGTATCCATTCATTACGTGACACCCTGTATAAAAAAGAAAGTTGTGTTAGTTAACTATTTATAACTAATGAACGGCTGAACTGATTCGGCTGAAAATTGGTGGGGAAGTAGCTTAGAACCTGGAGACGGACACAGGTTCCTTTTATCCCAAAACAGTAACGGGAACTGCGGGCAGCCGCTAGTTTAAAAAATAAATAAAAAATAAGTTGTAAATAAATAATTATAAATAGTGTGTCTAACACGCCTTGTTTTAAATAAATAAATAAATAAATATTGTGGACAATTCACACAACACTACCCAGTCCCAAACTAAGCAGAGCTTGTAATATGGGAACCAGATAGCTGATATAATACTTGAATACATTTTTTTTTTGTAAATACATAGTTAGAATACAATATAACACCCAGACAGAGAACAAACATTTATGTTCACCACACAAATATTTGTTCTCGGTGGGGATCGAACCCACGACCTACGGCGCAGAAGGCAGAGATACTACCAACTGAGTTAGAGGCCAGTCAGTTTTATATTACGAGTATGTATACACCACTATTTTGTAACTAACAAAAAAAAATAGGGTAATGTAGTAGGGGTAGAACATTATGAATGTGCAATCAAAATTTTTAGTTTCAATAAATGACAAAGTTATTATAAATATTAAATGTAAAAATTTTCAGAAATCCTGCATAAAATTATGGACATATTAGTTACGTAGTACTAGAAAAAAAAAATACGCTGTTCAGTTCCGCTTGGTATTTAGCGTTTATGAATGAAATGATTTTTGCTTGTTGAATCATTTCTCAATATTTGACTAAAAATTGTGGTTATTTAAAGATATTTTTTTTATGACTTCATTTTTTTTTCGTGGATGTGTTCAGTATTAGCAGCCAATAACGGCATTTTTAGGGTTCCGTAGCCAAATGGCAAAAACGGAACCCTTATAGATTCGTCATGTCTGTCTGTCTGTCTGTCTGTCTGTCCGTCCGTATGTCACAGCCATTTTTCTCCGAAACCGTAAGAGCTAGACTGATGAAACTTGGCGAGTAGATGTATTCTGTGAACCGCATTAAGATTTTTACACAAAAATAAAAAAAAAACTATAAAATTCGGGGGTCCCCGTACTTAAAACTGAAACTCAAAATATTTTTTTTCATCGAACCCATACGTGTGGGGTATCTATGAATAGGTCTTCAAAAATGATGATGAGGTTTTTAATACCGTTTTTTTCTAAACTGAATAGTTTGCGCGAGAGACACTTCCAAAGTGGAAAAAAGTTGGTCCCCCCCCCTCTAACTTCTAAAGTAAGAGAATGATAAAACTAAAAAAAATATATGTTGTACATTACTATGCAAACTTTCAACGATTTTTGGTTTGAACGAAATCTAGTCAGTAGTTTTTTTTTTATACGTCATAAACCGTAAACCACAATTTACCTTTCGACGAACTACAAGAACCTTATTATGGGACGCGCTTGTCGTATTCACAATTGTTGGTGAAGTTTAAACTTCTTACCCTAAAGGCAAGGCGTACATATCTGGAATCAACAGTTCTGTACGATATTGTTCACAATCATTTTGACGCTATTAGTCTAACAAGTAAGCTATGCTACGCTGTGCCCCGGACTGTTCATAGGCGTGAAGTTCGTGCGGGTACCCTTTTTGCCATGAATACTTGTCGGACTAATTCCGGACTACGTTGCCCCGTGCGTCGAATGGTTGAGTCGTATAATTCTACTTTTATAAATATTGACATTTTCGCATGCTCAAAATGGAATTATAAGAAGTGTGTAATCCAACATTTAATTTTGTCCAATTTTAATGCTAATTCTGTACCTATATAATGTAATACCTAATTCAATTTCAATTCTTTATTTCAATGTATTCTATATTTCTAATGCCTCAAGTGGCACAATTATAATAAATTCAATCAATTTAACTTGAGGATAACGCAGTGGGCTGCAATATTATTAGTCAAGTAAGTAGGTAGAATAATACCTACTCTTAAGCTAATTTAGTTTATTTTTATGTTGTAGCTGTTTGTTGTCCCTGAATAAATAAAATAAAATAAAAAATTATGTTACATCAAGTAACATAATATAAAGGTTCTTGTAGTTCGTCGTGCTACGGAACCCTTCATGGGCGAGTCCGACTCGCAGTTGGCTGCTTTTTTTCTACTTTTTTTTTTGGTTATTACAAAATAGTGGTGTATTAGATAGATAAAACAGTGAAAATGTAAAACTGGCGACAGCGGTTCCCACTCTAACGGCGCATGATCGCCTTTCTACTCTTTTCTGCATTCTGTGGTGGTGTGGTGTGTGTGTGTGTAAGTACCTTTTCCCGTTCAGGGTGATGCATCAATAGATACGCCATTGATGTGACTGCCTTCTCTTTGTTGGCGTCTACGGAGTCATGTGCAAACTTGTTCAGAGCTTCCACATACGCTGAAACAAAGGGTCCGGTGAATGTACGGCCAGTTAATGTACACCCAGTTAAAACAAATCCACTTGATCCACTGTGAAATCGTAAAGGCGTACACTGTCGCAGGTATTTCGATTATTACTTTTTTTATCAAGCGATGGACAATTGTCCTTATGGGCCCCTTTGAGGGTATTGAAAAAAAAACATTTTGTGCCACGGCACACTCGCTTTGCTCGCTCGCCTTGTTTGTTTGAATTTTTATGTTCTAACATAGCCTAACCTAACCAAGTCGGATCCGCTCTATAAAGTATCAAATACAAGTATAGCTAAGTTTCCAGTGTCAGAACAAAAAAGCTAATATCCATGTTTGAATTGCTCCAGTGTACCTTTAGTACATTGGAGCAATTCAAACAACGCGGAGTGCGACTGGAGAGCCAATCAGCGATACGCACGCCCGCCCTTCATCCCGCTAGCCCCCCTCAAGTACCGTATTTTTGACTTCTGCGCAATAACGGTCAGCGCTAAAGTTATGTGCCGTTACCTATAGTAACTTACTTCCATACAGCTCCTTTAGTTGATCTTCATAGTACCACAATTTGAGGATATTCCTCCTCGCCTGCTTGTTACCGGATGCCATGGTATCTACATGCCCTAATGGATGCTGTGTGAAGGTACGCAACTTCACATCCGGGATGAGTAGATCTGATATTAGTAGCTCTGATAATGCATCTGAGGGAAAAATAATTCAATTATTAGTATAGATTTTTAAAATGTCGCAAAAGCGCGAGCGGGATTTGACGCCATGAGCGGGAAGGCCGCGGGTTCAAATCCTGCTCGGCTCTTAGCTTTTGGGACATTATAAAAAATCTTTGTGATTTCCATAAGTGTAGTAAACACTATATAATCAATAAAAAAATATTAGTATAGTCCGTCCAAGCTAACTCTGCCAATTAATTTCACTGGTGTCCCCAAAAAGATTTGTACATGATATTATTTTTGATGAGCTGAGTTGCTAGATAGTATCAAAATCGTTTGATCCTATGCCTTCTGATTTTTGTCCATTAGATTATTTAGTGGTTTTATGGGCGATCGCTTCCACTTAACATCAGGTGGACCATCTGGCAGCTCTGTATCAAATCCTCACTGCATCATGAAAATTCCATTCTTTATGAATGGGCATCATAGTCACGGTCGGCAGACAAGTGACTGCAGTTTTGGTGTTATATTAATTTTACTATATTTTGACGGGACAACGTCTTATAATTCGATGGAGCCGGCTGCACGCACGAACAAACATGACTCATGCTGCGTTACCTCGCTCTGAGGCGTTCGGTTTAAAGCTTGAAGTGCAAGCGAGAGCGCGGAACGAGCGACAAAGAGGCACGCACGGTCTCCGCGCTCGGCAGCGTTCGACAAGTCTCTCTCCTACTTGAGTGAGCGATGCGTCCGCGTGGACAGCTGTATGACGTTGTCACGTTCAACTATCGTCAGTAAACCGACTTTACAGATAACCGATTTTTTTCTTACGATATCCACGGGAAGTATAACTGAAATGCTAAGTTATTCTTAAAAACTCGCCTATGACTGTTATTCCATCTTTCTTCTTAGCTGGTTTTACTTGGCTGACGAGGTTTCTCAATGCTGATAAATTGTAGATAGGGTTATCCTGAAACGAGACAACATGGATCAGTACTTCTATCTCTCTCTTTCTCCTTTTCCTATTGGCGCATCTTTGGGTCACCTACGTGTAGCAGTAAACTAATATAGTATGATGATGATGATTACTTTTATAGTCACCAAGTACCAAGAACTGTGCCTCCATTTTGAAATTAGCTTACTGTCATTCAATTTATGTCCCCTTTTTGAGTAGGGTTTGCTAGTCGAGACATCTTAACACACCTGTTAGGAGCGCTTATTGTGACTCCATACAAAAATATGCTCAAAAAGTGGGTCTTGTTTCTCTACATCCACATCTGTGTCACCATCAGTAGGCTTACCACAAGCTCTGTCTGGCTCTGGTTTTGAGTCTGTCTGAACGTCACACACACAGTACAATACACTGGTGAACACTCACATAGACTCAAAATCAGAGCCAGACAGAGCTTGTGGTAGGCCTACTGATCGACTGGAACATTGTTGTCATCAACCCAAGCTCCTACTCTGCTACTTTAAGGAGTGGAGCTGGCAGGGGTGAAGTTAGTAGGAGGATAATGCACAATACGCTCCATTGCGGGACGTCAGGGCAGACCTTATTCCTTCCACTCAAATTAGTATTGGAATTAGATTCTCCACCCACCAACTACCCACAACCTTAACTGTCTCATTGCTCTTACCTGAATTAAAATAGTGGCAGCAGCAACTCTGTCTCCGATAGCACCTTTGTTTAAAAGAGTTCGGGCCCATTGATGGTCGGAAGAACCACTTCTAGTTGACTCTGAAAAAAATTGACATATTTGTTGTTGTTTTACAGAGAGCACTGGTGGTATAGCGGCAGCGGCCCCACCTTCCGATCTTAAGGTTGTGGGTTCAAATCCAGTTGTTTACCGATGAGTTATTCTGTCGAAACATTTATGTGCACTATGCCAGTACTCTCCAACGGTGAAGGAAAACATTGTGAGGAAACCGGCGTGTCAAACTAAGCAGAGCTTGTATATTATTTTGTATATACATACTTAGAATACAATATAACACCCAGACAGAGAACAAACATCTGTGATCACCTAACAAATATTGGTTCTCAGTGGGGATCTAACCCACGACCTACTGCGTAGAAGGCAGATCTTCTACCAACTGAGCTGAGAGGCCAGTCAGTCATGGAACTCACTTGTTTCATAAGCTAATGTATCTCCATGTAATGCGCTGCTCGCTTCTTTCCTGAACTCTTCTAGCTGTTCCTGCGTTAATGCTTTTTCATCAGAAGTTGGTTCGTTTGGTAACTAAAAAGTTGAAAATCATCATTAAAACTGTACTGAAAATAAGAAGGGTTCTTGTGGTTTTGATTTGTTGTTTTGTTATACAAATATGAAATTCAGTACATCTGGGAGAAGATAGGAGAACTATGTCTGTATTTTTTTTTTATTTTCGATTATCCCACTGGCTATTAGTACATTTTTTGGGAGATTTTGGTCATTATTATTTGTACTTCAGTTGCCCTGAGGAGAATTGTAAACTAGATTTTAATAATAAGGCCTGGAGATTGTGTTACAGACTGTTATGGCTTTCAATAACCCCAAAATAACACTGTAATTTACAAAGAATAAAAATGAACTGTAGCTTGGAGATTAGTCGGTACACCAGAACTGCTTAATCTACAGGAGCACAAAATAGAGGTGTTTAGTTTACCTGATCATACCACTTTTTCTTTTCTTCATATTCTAAGGTTTCGGCAAAATGTTTTGCAATACCCTGTGATTTTTTTACATCCGCGTTTTTGTCATCTTTGCCGTAGTTTGTGTACGCTTCGTCAATTAATATGTTTTCCTCAAACCTCTTGTGCTTCATTTTATTCGATTTTCAATTTTCACCTTTTCACTTCACACACTGAAATAAACAAACACACGTGTTGTTTGGTACTGCTGCACTGCACTGCTCTGTATGTCAAAGTCAAGTTAAATCAGCTGTCTGTATGACAACCTGAGTCAAACGACATTGACAAACTAAAAACAAAAAGTACAGTCCAGCATTGGCTAAAAGTTAGGTATTCGTGGCAAAAATAACAGGAGTGTCAAACAAATTGGAATCCAGTTCAGTTTGCTAGTCGAATACATAACTTAACCCGTTGCAATAGAGACTATTTTAAAATCACTAGATTTGCGTTTTCAACGATTTGTCATTCCTCCTGTCAAAAGTCGAAAGCAAAGCAGGTATTAAAAAAACAGAAATTATTGGTTTCTTGGTGTGGGGCTAGGGTGTAGAATTTATTTTTGTGTAAGAAAACCCTACTATTCTCTATCTAATTAAACCATATAATCAATCATGGATGAAAAAGGAAGGAAAGTGATAGTTTGCGATAACGGTACCGGCGTAAGTTTATCGAAATTTTATGTGTAAAGTTTTGTATTGATAAGGTGTCCGCAGTTCACTGATTCATCATTTTCCCCGTGTCTTAACATAGTTTGTCAAATGCGGATATGCTGGAAGCAACTTCCCGGCTCACATATTCCCGTCCATGGTCGGTAGGCCCATCATCAGGGCTGAAAACAAAATTGGCGATATTGATGTCAAGGTATGTAGAATTATCTAAAAGTTTCATTAGCTGCTCAGGGAAACTTATTTTCCTTATGATATACATTATAAATGTCAGTAAACTGATACATACTGTACATATTACAGTTTATTAATTTTGGGTCAAATATTAAAGACTTTCTACAACTTTAAAACTCAATTGCGATGTGCTGTTTTTTTAACACTTATCTAAAATCCTGCCCTAGATGCTATCCTAGATGCTATCTAGCATCTATGCTATCTGAAGGTTGTTTTACAATCTCGGCAGCACTCCTCGTCCTAATACATTCTATAAACATTTATACAACACTTGGCAGCAGTGTCACCCGCAGGGAGCACAATTGTTTGCAAAAAAAAACAACAGTGAAATGCAGGAGTGTTTTTTAACCACTTAAGCGTCTCGTGGCACCTACGTACTACAACTAGCTGATGGAACAAGCATATGGCCCACCTGATGTTAAGTGATAACCATCCCCTATAACAAAGCATTGCCTCGTAGGTCATGCACGTCAAGAATGTGAATGTCCATCAACACATAAAGTTTTGGATGGAAAAACTCATTGGTGCACAATTGGATTTGAACCCACCACCTTAGGATCGGAAAACGAGGCCGCTACCACTAAACCACCAGTGCTCTTATAAGTAGTATTATTTATAAGTGTGATATATATATTTTTTTGTTCTATTTTTTATCTGCAGTCAGTCCTCCGATAGATGACTATGATATATGTATAAATATATTTTGATTACAGGATATTACAATCGGTGTAAGTTTTTATTTTTTGTCTGCCAGCATGTAGTTTTTTTAATAACTGCTAGACTTCCATGACAATTTTATACATGACTCATTATTTGCTGTTTTTTTTTCATTTCGTTTGTTGTGAGAGACTAACAACTAACTTTTATCTTCACTTAAGTGTAGGTCAATGAAATGATTATATGATTAAACCATAGCTAAAATCCAATATTTCTTTTTTATTTATTGAACCATTGCAGAGTTACAGTAATATAAAATTGGTAGAGTCTGTTCAGAAAGAGAACCGTTGTGGAATTGGAGAGCGCTGCTGCTCTCCAATTCCACGACGACTGCTGCTGCTTTATTTAATTTTTATGATGCAAAATGCAGACAGAAAGAAAGGGATGAGCTGCCATATAAAAATCGAAATGTTAGTTCACAATTTGGCCACGACGGTTATCTTTCTGAACAGACTCTATGTCCATTTATCAGAATAAAATCTTATATCATTTAAGAGTAATCAATATAAGTTAAGAGTAAATTTCTTGTTATGGATTGAATCACAACAAGGCACAGTCTTAAGTAGGTAGTCAAAGGCACGTCCAAAATCCGCTATCTATTATGTATAGGTACTATAGCTGCCCTGAAGCACTGAACAGAAATAAGCATTGCCAAGGCACTGCCTTTGGATCCAGAATCTTTTTAGAACAGAAAGTGCATCTGGTCCTAGGCGCTTGTCCCACCGCCGACAATGAGCGATAAGCGAGTACCTATAGAATAGATAAACCAGTCTAAAGGTTCCCGCACATTATGCCGGGTCGCAGCGCAAAAATCCGTTTAAATCGCTTGCATGTACAATTGTACAGTACGATACAGCTCAAGTTATCTAAAAACAAGGGAAAATGATGCTCACTGCAAAGACATAAGAGCTAGCAGTGTGTAGTCTGATGCGTATCCTTGTGTACATATTTTATATGAACTATCGCTCACTATGCCTGGGTGCAGCGGGCCGCGTAATCCGCCGCGGATTTCAGTTGGTGCGATGCGGCAGCAAGCAGGTATTGCACACGTAGTAAACTCAAAATCTGTCATGCGCACCCGGCCCGCTGCGGCCCGGATCCGCGGCGGATTATACAAGCCCGGCATAGTGTGCGATAGTTCATTAAAATACCATGCAAGCTATTTGAACGGATTTTTGCGCTGCGACCCGCCCCGATGCGGCCCGGCATAATGTGATGTGCGCGAACCTTAAAAATGCAGGTGGAGGGGCACCTCGTTTTATTGACGTTGGCTCACAGCAAAGTACTTCAAAATTATCCTTGTAATCGAAGTGATAAAGAACATTTTACTTTGACTGACTGAAGTAGTGGGACGTGCAGTTTAAGGCACTTGTCCCACCGCCGGCGATAAGCGAGAAGCGAGTGTTTATCGATTTGTCGCTGGTTAGTATAAATAAACACTCGCTTCTCGCTTGTCGCCGGCGGTGTGACAAGTGCCTAAGATTGCACGATCTCTAATCGTCGAGCGAGTTTTATTACTAAGTTTCCCTTCTTTCAAAAACACTTCACTTCATACGTGAAAATGGCATCAACACATCTACAACGATTTAGATAGCTTATTTGTTTTATGATTGGTTTCTAGGCACTGTTTAAATACCAAAGAGATTGGGTTAGAATGAGATAGCATATTATTATTAGCCAATGGCACAACTGTTTTTTCATGAGTGCTTCTTGCAATATTAGATTGTACAGAAGGATACAGCTCAAGTTACATAAAAACAAAGAAAAATGACGCTTACCACAAGGACATAAGAGCGAGCAGTGTATAGTCTGATGTGTATCCTTGTGTACCTAGACAAACTATAGTCACATCACATCACACTGTTTAAAAATAAGCTTATTGTTACAAATTATGTAGGTAAGTATGTAAATAACATACCAGCATATTTGTTTTTGATGTTTTGTTTTGTGAATGTTTTTTTCAGATGTTACTTACTTTTGCTTAGAATTAATTTGACTAATCGTTTTTTAGGTCACTGTACAGACGGATACATATCAGGTTCCACATCCTATTTCTAATCAATATGTTACAATACAGACAATCGTAGGAGAGAAACTACGCATTAGTGGGGCGATTGAAATAACAACAACTTATCGTTCTCTCTCTCACGAATTACAGCGTTTAACTTAAAACAGTTTGAAGTCCAAACTGTTTAATCAATACACAGCGCCAAAGAAAAACGACGCTTACAGCGCTTACTACATGAGATAAATACGAGCACTGTATACCCTGATGAGTACTCGTGTGTACAAAAACATTAAGCTAAATCATTTGTATATTTTGTATCAAACATTACACGGTGAAAGTTACTGTACTATTTCTGATGATGTTTTCAGGATTTGATGGTGGGGGATGAGGCCTCCCAACTTAGGTCCATGCTTGAAGTCAGTTACCCAATGGAGAATGGGGTAAGTTGCTCGCACATTTTAAAAGATATAGAACAAGGAGCTTAAGTTTGCTGTAAGATAACTATTTTTAGGGTTGTCACCCCACCTAGTGGGACCCCGCCTAGTGGGATAGAAAGAAAGAAAGAAAAAAGAAGATATATTTATTTAACATAACATACACAGAACGGAACACTGACAAACATAATACTAAAACATAATATAATAACAATACATAATAATGAATAGGCACAAAAAAGAATGAAAATAAAATAAAATACAATCGAACACAAATAATAAAGTAGGTAGGTAGGTTAGTTACATAATACATACCCACTCCACTACCTGCACTGTAGGTATGTTCCGTGCTTAGATGTCATGCCAAATAGGCCCTGACTCAGCTTTTGCTACTTAGCGGCATAGGTATGAATGAACCTACCCCGCCACTGGTTTTCAGGCAGAGCCTAGGTGACACCACTGGGCAGACAAAAACAATTAAGAAATAACATTAACGCAGTATACTTATAAAAAAGAAAAGAAAATTAAAAATACAATAAAAGAAAAGAATTACAAACAAAATTGAAACAGAATTTAGGCAGAATCATAGATTAAGGATTATTACAAATATTACAATACACAAAATAGGAAGCAGAGAGAAAATAATGAGAGTGTCAAGCTAGCAACCTAGCAGCGTTGGTCCGCAGCGCCATCTATGTGAAATAGAAAAAACTCAGTCGAAAGGGTCGGTAAAAATCAAAACAGAGCAATGCAAGCTAAAGGATAAAGGGCAGAAAGAAGAAGAAGAAGATAGATTAATACAGCAGCTCATGATTTCTGTCCCACAGGTTGTCCGTAACTGGGAGGACATGTGTCATGTGTGGGACTACACGTTCGGGCCGAGCAAGATGAACGTAGACCCTAAGGACACCAAGATTCTGCTCACAGAGCCACCTATGAACCCCACTAAGAACAGGGAGAAGATGATTGAGGTAAGAACATTGTTGGGCCACTGTTAATAGGTAACCCTGTATACAGGGTGGTTTTTTGAGAAGGGTGGTGATTGCGAAGTCTGAAACCACGAGAGTTAAAGAAAACTCTCAAGGTTTCGGACTTGGCCATCACCGCCCTTCTCAAAAAACCTCCCTGTATACAGGGTTATTCATTATTAGCTGCAAATACTCAGGAATTAGGTTCAACAAATAGAATAAAAAATATTTATGAAATTATTTTTTTTGAATTTGATCAAAAAATTTTTCAAGTTTTTGTATCAAAATTTTATTTTTATTAATTTCTTTACGGCTTGTGCATAATGATTGCCATGGAGAACAGGACGATGACCCACCCAGGCGGTGACTGAACGCAGAGTGACGCTCGCGGCGCGCGGGCGCGGATCAAAGGTCAAAATAGGTCAGGCGCCAATGATTCCTTTATCGATTTTCTCGGGATTTTCATAACAAAACTTTAAAAAAAACATTTCATAAATATTTTTTATTTTATTAGTTGAACCTAATTCCTGAGTATTTGCAGCTAATAATGAATAACCCTGTATATGCAGCGCTGTAGCATGCCTGTACATGCAGCGTTGCTGGTAAGAGGGTGGTGTTGCTTGCTTTATTCACTCACTTCACTTCAAACGTCTTAAAGCTAGGTGAGTCAGATGGGCCATATGCTTCTTCCGCTAGTTGTATAAAAAAGCAGCCAAGTGCGAGTCGGGCTGGCCCATGAAGGGTTCCGTAGCGTCAAGTAACATAATATAATGGTTCTTGTAGTTCGTCGAAAAGTAAATTGCAGTTTACGATTTATGACGTATAAAAAAAAACTACTGACTAGATCTCGTTCAAACCAAATATCGTTGAAAGTTTACATAGTAATGTACAACATATATTTTTTTTAGTTTTATCATTCTCTTATTTTAGAAGTTAGAGGGGGGGGGGGGGACCAACTTTTTTCCACTTTGGAAGTGTCTCTCGCGCAAACTATTCAGTTTAGAAAAAAACGATATAAGAAACCTCAACATCATTTTTGAAGACCTATTCATAGATACCCCACACGTATGGGTTCGATGATTTTTTTAGTTTCAGTTTCAAGTATGGGGACCCCCAAAATTTTTATTTTTTTTCTATTTTTGTGTAAAAATCTTAATGCGGTTCACAGAATACATCTACTCGCCAAGTTTCATCAGTCTAGCTCTTATGGTTTCGGAGAAAAATGGCTGTGACACGGTCGGACAGACAGACAGACAGACAGACAGACAGACAGACAGACAGACAGACAGACATGACGAATCTATAAGGGTTCCGTTTTTGCCATTTGGCTACGGAACCCTAAAAAAAGGCAACACAAAACTCTAAAAGCTAAGGGTGTTATTAATAATCCTGGCGTAGCGTTGGACTAGTTAATCCGTGTTTTGTCACATTTGCTCGAGTTGACAATTGCATGTCAATGCAAGAGACAAAACACGGATTAACTAGTCCAACGCTACGCCAGGATTATTAATAACACCCTCAAAGTTTAAAAACAGCGCACGTTACGCTGCAAAGTACGGTTGTAGGCAATAAATATTGCACATTGGCTTTTCTGCTTTCGTAGAGCGCTATCTCTTTCTGACGCCCACTACGCTCTATGAAGCCGAAATTAGCCGATTTTTAATATATTTTACTGCTATCAGTAGATATTCTTGTAAAAGGATCATATAAAAAAAACTATTGGAACCAAGCCGTAGTTTGTTGCCTGTTCTTCTAGGCTTGGTCCCGTGGAACTGGCACCTAGGCTCACCTAACTTTAGGACGTTATAAAGTGATCCTTGCGATTCAACTGAAAAAATACACTTTTGACACTTTTGTTGCCTACTACTTAAATAATTTTTTTTGCAGGTGATGTTCGAGAAATATGGATTTGATAGCGCGTACATCGCCATCCAAGCTGTTCTGACGCTGTACGCACAAGGACTCATCTCCGGGGTGGTGGTAGACTCAGGTAATACACCTAAAATGCTTAACCTATAAACAATGGATGTACGTTATAGTCTTCTTAAATTTAAGCAGCCCTACTTATAAACGCAATTTAATCATTGCTTAAAGTTAGCCCTGTCATTGTTTATCTTTTGACATCTATCTATATACAGGGTGGAATTTTGTAATGCCACCTGGAGGGAAAGTACTCTTAATACTGCAGATAGAAAATTTTACTCAAAGGAAACATTCCTTTATTTTTGAATAGAAAACAAACTGCATTCAAAGATTTTCGAAAATTCTCTTCTCTCACACCCGGGAATCGAACCGGCTAAAATCTGAAAAAATTATACCCTGTACTTTTATTGCATCGATTGTTAGGGTCAATTATCAGGATGAAATCTCTCTAACAAACATGATAATTTAAATGAAAGGAAAAATCTTTGAATGCAGTTTGCTTTTTTGTCAACATTGAGGTCTTAGCTCAAAGTGTTAACAGTTGGAATAAAAGTGTATTATGTGATTTTCTGATTTGATCGAAAAGGTTTCTGATGGATTTGAAAACAAAAGACCATCTTTTTGCTTTCAAAGCCAAGTAGGGCCGACTTGACTTTGACTGACTCGACTGGACGGAAAAGTATTTTTCATTACTCATACTCTGAAAGTAGGCCTGAAGTTGCCTGAGGGGCCTAATTGAAAGTAAAACTTTCAGCCCTAGGGAGAATCGCTTTCTACTGACAGCTGTCAAATTATAAAAAAAAACAAGTTCTATTTTATTCAACCATGTTCCAACTTTCTAAAGTCTTTCTAACTGCAAGGAGGTCGTTGAACCAAATTCCAACTTTTTATTCAGCAAGTAGGTTGGAAACCCATTACAACAGTAAGAAGTTTAAAAAGTCTAATAAGATAGCGCAATGTAAAATTTAAATTTAAATAACATAACGATAGTATTAAATAAATAATATATCTTCTAAATTACTTGATTAATATATAGCTTCAACTATTTATTTAAAATAACATAGATTTGACATTTACCATTTTTTAAATTATGAGAATGAAAATAATGGCTGAATAATGCTGGCGAGCCGAAGCCGAAGGCCCGCCAGAGAAAAAGAAAAAAAAAAACTGGGAAGGCGGCAATTCAATCTTCATTTTCACAAATTTTTCTTTCATGTTTTTATTTTTACTTTCCTTGTATTCGTAATGAAAAGCACAGTGTTTACCTCGGGTGAAAGTCTTTTAAGTCCCTCAAGCTCCATTGGCGCCCTCGCTAACGCTCTGGCGCCAAACCCGTCTCGGGACTCAAAAAACGTGACTTTCAACACTCAGGTAACAATGTACTATTATCTATGTAATATACATATTATCATTCTCATTAAACTACTCAACACTGGCAAAATTGATCCGAGATGCCATTCATTAAGAAGAAGAAGAAGTATAACTTTCTTCTCCTTTACTCGCTCTTAGACCTCTTTGTTCGCTATAGTAGTTTTTCCAAAAAAATATATTTCAGGTGATGGCGTGACCCACATCTGTCCAGTTTACGAGGAGTTTGCGCTGCCCCATCTAACCAGAAGGTTGGATATCGCCGGTCGGGACATCACCAGATATTTGATCAAGGTACCATACCATCAGACCTCTCAGCTCAGTTGGTCAGCTCTGCCTTCTGCGCCGTAAATCGTGGGTTCGATCCCCACCGAGAACAAATATTTGTGAGGTGAACGTAGCTGTTTGTTCTCTGTCTGGATGGCAAGTTTTATCATGCACACTTGATGTGCGGGCAGGTTTTTTCCGCAAGTAGGCCGCTGGTGGGCCCTTTTTGCGTGACCCTTGACACGTGTTGCTCGAACTTTTTGAGGTTCTACAACACGCCGGTTTCCTCACGATTTTTTCCTTCACCGTTTTGAGAGTACTGGCATAGTGCACATAAATTTTTCGACAGAAAAACTCATTGGTACACGAGTGGATTTGAACCCACGACCTTCGGATCGGAAGGCGGGGCCACTACCACTAGACCACCAGTGCTCTACTCTGTCTGGATGATAAATTGTATTAAAAATTAAGTCGGATAAACACTGATTTCCATCCTATTTTTTATTCAATTTTCGTGTATTTTAGCCTGATTTTTGAATGTTTCCAGTTGCTTCTCCTGCGAGGATATGCTTTCAATCATTCCGCTGATTTCGAGACTGTTCGCATGATGAAGGAGAAGCTTTGCTACATTGGATATAACATCGAACAGGAGCAGAAACTGGCCTGGGAGACCACGGTCTTAGTGGAACCTTATGTGGTAAGAACTGTACGGTCTTATTAGAACTGGGATATTCAATTCAATTCATTTATTCATTAACAGTTAATTTATCGTTTTTGAAATAATCTAAAAGCTAAACCCTGTGAATAAACTTTTACTTCATAACACAAAAATAATATAAAATATAATTATAAGTTTAAAAAACTTGAGAAACCGACTTCATTGTCAAACGGCTAAACCGATTTTAATCAAATTTGTTTGGGACAATCTGGACGTAAGCATAACCTTCCAAATAAAACAACAATTTTCTAAATCGGTTCATAAATGATGGAGGCATGCAGTTACAAACATTAAAAAAATTATTTAAAAAAAAATGGCAACACCGATTTTAATAAAATTAAAATGGGACCAATCTGGAAGCAGTACCTTTCAGATAAAAAAATAATTTTTCAAATCGGCTCACAAATGACGAAGTTATGCGGTAACAAACATAAAAAAAAAAAAAAAAAAAAAATACAACCGAATTGAGAACCTCCTCCTTTTTGATTGGAAGTCGGTTAAAAATATAACGATAAAAGAAAAAAGAATAATTATTGCATGTTTCAATAACCTTGATGGATTTGTATACTTATGTTTTTAACGCTACTGATCTATTGTAGAAAAAAACAAATCCTTATTTCTCTCGTTCACGCCATCACGGCTGGACTAATTTGAAAAAAAAAGACATAGGATACTTTTTCTCCCGAAAAAGTAACGGGAACGGAGCGAGCGAAGCCGCGGGCGGCCGCTAGTTACTAATATGAAATGAAATGAAATTGAAATGAAATTTATTTTGCCACACGTCAGTTACATAGTATTTATGAGTGAATTTAATCTATGCTTTTGGTAACTATAATAATACCTAGTAGATATACTTAATTGGTAGCATTATACTAGATAGGTAGCTAAAATAGGTGTAGGTAAGAGTTGACATGTAATATTGATTTCCTCTTTATGCTATTAGTATGTTTGTTGTCAGTTGCCCGACGGTCGCGTGATCAAGGTGGGCGGCGAGAGATTCGAGGCTCCGGAGGCTCTGTTCCAGCCGCATCTCATCAACGTGGAGGGGCAGGGGATCGCTGAACTGGTCTTCAATACTATACAGGTAACACACCTTTATTATAGGATCTATTTCTTTTTCTCTTGCAATAATCGGCCAGATAATTTCTTTCAAGGTGCAACAAAATGAAATCGCTAGACGCACCGAGAACGCCTGGAAGAGTTACTGGTCGATGAAACATCTCATGAAAGGTGAATTGCCACTATGCCTTAAACGCAGACTCATGGACATGTGCATTCTCCCGATACTCACGTACGGTGCGCAGACTTGGGCACTGACAGCTCAAGAGAGATACCAACTCGAGGTTTGCCAACGAGCCATGGAGCGCAGCATATTAGGTGTCAAACTTACAGACCGCATACAGAACACCATACTGCGCTCCAAAACAAAAATAGTCGATGTAACCATGAAAGCGGCGAACCTTAAATGGGATTGGGCAGGGCATGTGGCTCGTATGCCGGACATTCTTTGGGCCAAAATATTAACCGATTGGGTCCCACAAGGTCGGCGTCGTAGAGGAAGACCCCGGAGAAGATGGCGGGACGATCTCGATTCTCATATGGACGACTGGCGCAGAGTAGCCAAAGATCGAGAGGTGTGGAAGAAGGGGAGGGAGGCCTTTGCCCTGCAGTGGGACGACCCAGGCTAAAAAAAAAAAAAAAAAGTTCCACTGTGGGACAAATACTTGTTTGATTTTCGAGATGGATGCATTGTAGTTCACTGTTATGCGTATTATCATCATTTATCTGTTTTTATCCCAAGATGTTTTGAGTCGGCACAACAGATTTTCTTCCACCTCTATCATTCGTCAACTCAGTGTTCACTCCCTTTTTAACACGTTTTATTACTTAGGAAACCAACATGTCGTTTCTAAGAAATCCTTTTTAGGTTCTTTTTGCTAAATAAAAAAGTGTCAGAAATAAAAGGAAGTATATGAATTTTAACATTTTTGATACAAAACTAACAAATTATTTATCAAATGCTCAAAATGAGAAGACAAATCTATGAATGCGTATCATTTATCAATTTTAGAAGTTAGAGGGGGGGACCAACATTTTACCACTTTGGAAGTGTCTCTCGCGCAAACTATTCAGTTTAGAATAAAACTATATTAGAAACCTCAACATCATTTTTGAAGACCTATTCATAGATACCCCACACGTATGGTTTGATAAAAAAAATTTTTTGAGTTTCAGTTCAAGTATGGGGGCCCCCCAAATTTTTTGTTTTTTTTTCTTCTTTGCTATTAAAATCTTAATGCTGTTCACAGAATACACTCGCCAAGTTTCATCAGTTTAGCTCTTATAGTTTCGGAGAAAAATGGCTGTGACATACGGATGGACAGACAGACAGATAGACATGACGAATGTATAAGGGTTCCGTTGTTGCCATTTGGCTAAGGAACCTTAAAAAGCAGTAAAAGTTACGTTAATGTGTCACAATATTCCTCTCTTGATAATGATTTGTTTGTGTTATTCCAGGCCGCTGACATAGACATGCGTAACGAGCTCTACAAGCACATAGTGCTCTCCGGGGGGTCTACCATGTACCCAGGCCTGCCGTCGCGCCTCGAGCGAGAGATCAAGCAGCTCTACCTCGAGCGAGTGCTCAAGAACGACTGCGACAAACTAGCCGTGAGTGAACATATACACTCTCTTTTACGTTATGGTCAGCTTGTCTGGGGGTATAGGCACCAGTCTCTCGCAAAACAGGTTCACTTTTGAAATGAAATGAAATGAAATTAAATTTTATTGGATATTAACAAACATTACAGTAACATTATTATACAGTTAGGTTACAGCTTATAAAGTAAATTTCTTGGTGGGATAGCATTGGTACTTGGTACCCGTCGATCGCGTCATCACTTAACATCAGGTGAGATTGCGGTCAAGCGTTAACATCAGGTGAGATTGCGGTCAAGCGTTAGCCTATAAATTGTAAAAAAAAGGTTAAAATATTTTTTCTATAGCTTCAACTCTGTTATAAACAGGTGACCGAAGGTAGATAGGCCAGTCGCGAATAAACTTCACACGGTGTGCACGTAACAGTGATTTTCTTCAACATAATATCCCGCAAGCTAAACTGAACCTTAGGCACATCAACACTAACATTCTCAAATGCTTTGTCAGAAATTCAAAATCCGCATCGAAGACCCTCCGCGTCGCAAAGACATGGTGTTCATCGGCGGCGCAGTGTTGGCAGAGGTCTGCAAGAACAGAGACAACTTCTGGCTCTCGCGCCAGGAGTATCAGGAACAGGTGAAAACTTGCCTCTTTTTTCAAGATACTAGATTTTTTAAATATTTTTTGTTGATTTTATAGTGACCCGCGGGCTGGTGTCTGGCGCAGCGCGTTAGCATTGCTATTTAGCGTGGCAATGCTGCCAGCGTCTTGGGAACGCTTCCGTCTGCCACGGAACAACCTGTTTACAATCCGCATGACTATATCATATCGGTCCGCTTCTACTATATTGCAACACCCTTACAGGGTAAATTATGTATTATTCAAAACTAGTTTTAAGATCTGACACTGTTAAATTTACATGCTTATGGCAATAAACGTAATACATCGTTTGTAACGGTCTACTGATAGCTCAACTGTTTCTTGTGTACATTTTGTATAATTTGTATAATTGCAAGATTTTTTATCATTTTATTCCTTATTTTTTCCAGGGTTTGGGCTGTCTGAGGAAACTAGGACCAAGGGCCAGTTAGATACCCTTAAGGACAACACTTGACAATTAGAACTATTTTAGTCCTTATCTGTAGGTCACGCACGTCAAGAACGTGCCCTATGCACTGCCCTGCGTCCATCAACTTAGAGGCATACAGATGACTTGACATTAGAACTATTTTAGTCCTTATCTATTAATACATAAGAGTCAGTTTGTAATGAAGATGTATAGAAATATGTTATTCTAGCCTAAGTTACGCGAAATTAATTAAAAATGTATTACCCTTATTTATAGGTACAGCCAACGTCAAAAGAAGTTTGGCATTTCTGGTTTGTAAACTTTGAATATTTCTTTGAAGTTTTTAACTTTATTTCCGCTTTGAACCAGCACTAATTTGCAAACTCGAAGTTGGCACACCTTTGTGTAAAATCCGGAGAAAAAGGAAATTTCATTACAAAAATCGCCAATCTACTTTTGGTGTTGACTGTACTAGGTAATTTGGTACCTTTGTATTATAGTTACACGAGCGAGTCAGTCAGTGAAGAAAAATCAATAATTTGTTTATTCAGTAGTATCACAAGGATCACTTTGAAACGTCTTAAAGCTAGGTGAGTCTAGGTGCCAGTTCCACGCGACCAAGCCTAGAAGAACAGGCAACAAACTACGGCTCGACTCTACCGTTTTTGACGTGACAACGTCTTATAATTCGATAGAGCCGGCTGCACGCACGAAAAAACATGACTCATGCGGCGTTACCTCGCTCTAAGCCGTTCCATTCAAGGCTTGAAGTGCAAGCGAGAGCGCGGAACGAGCGACAAAGAGGCACGCACGGCCTCCGCGTTCGGTAGCGTTTGACATCTGTCTCTCTCCTACTTGAGTGAGCGATGCGTCCGCGTGGACAGCTGTATGACGTTGTCACGTTCAACTATCGTCAGTAAACCGACTTTACAGACAACTGATTTTTTTGTATGATTTTTTCCCAAATAAAAATAGCAGTGAAGTTTTAGTGTAGTGCCCCTCCAGAAGCAGTAGTATTTAACTTAATGCTCAAAGGGTTTAAAGAAAAGACATACATGATTTTGATCTTGGTAGATATTCCTTCGAGTACCCAATCTAGATTCTTTGGGTATCTCTCAGGGGGTAGACAGAGGAACTTCTAACACGTCTAATTTTGCATTTTTAAATTATAGGCGATTGCTACTAACTTGTGAAATAACTAACTTAAAAAATGAAAAATAAATGAACTTGATAAAGAACTAGGTAACAGATAAATAACCAGTAAAAATCTACTTAATTTGACTGAGAATGGTATTATTTTGAGTTTATAATATATAATATAAATTATTGCATTCCATTGGTAATTGATTTTGTATGTTTAACTTGACAGTAGCCTTTTTAATTTCAATATAATTTAAATAACCAAAAATAATCTTATTCAAGGATGGTGTAGTATTATTTTTACATACTTAATTATTTAATAAATTTTATAACTCATATTTAATTGTATTTTTATTGTTTTTTCTAAAAAAACCGAAACCGTCATGTCGTAGGACCAAAAAGTTCGAAAAATATGTGTCGAGTGCATAAAAGAAGCCTCTTTGAGGCGCACTTAAAATTTGTTCACCACATTGAGTCGCACGAAGCAGTGAGACGAAAAGAATTGTTATTTGTAGGTACAACTTACTTAAGGATGGAAAAAGCATATGGCGCATCTAAAAATGATAACCGTCTCCTGTTATAGGCGATGCTATAAGCATAGTCTCGTAGGTCACACACGTCAAGAACGTGCCCTATTCACCGCCCTGCGTCCATCAACTTGAGGCAAACAGATGTTCAGCTTCACGTGCCAGTCTTTCTTAGGCAAAGTGTGCACAGACACCTCTAGAAACAAGTAGGTACCTACGTACCTAGGTAAGAAAGAAGATAGGCAACCCAGATACAGTGTCCATTCTTATTCGTAGTTGTTACATGTTATGTACTATTAGGTCTAGGTATACTACAATAAAACAACAAAAGAATTTCATAAATGTTTATTTAAAAATGCAAAATACTAGTTTCATTACAAATAGCACATCAAATATTTAAAATCTATTTAATACCAAGTTCATAAGAATAAAAGCAAAACTCATAAGAATCATTATCATTTCAAGAAACTAAAATTATCTTTCGTTCGCCCATCGTTGTATAAACCTAACCATATTGAACGCAGTAGAACGGCCATGTGGCCGGAAAAGTGTCGCCAAAAACCATGAGCATAATGCTCCTTTCTCCATACAAATTCAACAGTTTATTCGGGAGTCGTAAAGTGAAACATGTCTTGCAGCAGCGCAAGAATTACTTTCCGAACAAGTTAAGCGACAATATAAAACATAGAAATACTTTCTTAACATCTTCCTCCCTTCTTTTTTCTTAGAATTATCATATTTTAAATATAATAGTGGAAATGTAAAACTGGCGACATCGGCTCCCATACAAACGGCGCATGATCGCATTTCTACTGTATTCTGTATTCTGTGAGCCCAGTCATAGCTAACGTGGGGACGTGCTAAAATGCCTCAGTTCACTTTTGAGAACTTAAAATATAACCACTGTAACAGTACCCGAAGTCCGAGTTTTGCCACCACATTTCGTTACCAAATGTTGTTTTCGTTTTGCCTACGTGTCTCTGTCTTTTGTATGAAGAAAAGATGAGACAGCAAAAATACGTGATGTAGTAAGAGTGGTTGTCTCATCATTTTTCCATGCAAAAGAGAGAGACACGTAGGCGAAACGAAAACAACATTTGGTAACGAAATGTTGTAAATGCACTGGGACTTTGGGTACAGTAACGTTTAAAAGGAGTGTCTTTCCAGCAATAAATAGGTTTTTTTTTTCAATATGGATGTATAGATCTTAGTTATAATCATTTTTCTCACCCTTGACAAATATCCCTACATTTTTATGGATGTTTCTATAAACTGGATAATAGTAAACTTTACTCATCATCAGCCTTTCCATCCACCGACTTCCCGATCTTAACAATGTCGTCGGTCCATCGTGTGGGTGGGCGTCCTACGTTTCGTAATTTAACTAAACTCTAATTACATCGCTAAAGCTATATAAAAGTCAGTCAATATCACAAATTAAAATAACGTAAAAAAGTGTTGAGATAAATAGTATTTAATATCTAATAATTAAAGCGAATAATAATAGTAATTTACTAAAAAAAACACCATATAGGCATCATCTTATAATAAGGCCATAGTACACCAACACATTGACCAGCAGTCTTTTTAATCGAGCACTAGTTCTTTCAAACCAAGTGTGGTGAAAGGATTGTGCGCCTCAAATAGGCTCTTTTCGTGCACATAACATCATGTTTTTGAACTTAATGTCCAATATTTTTCAATAGGTATCCTTTGGTAAGAATTTATATACTTTTCGTAGTTTATAAATTCCGTGTTGATTTAAGATCGATACCTTTTGTTGCAATCAAATAACCTAGTAGCATCTGTCAGTTTCGAGATTATTTTGAGATTCAATTGCAAAAAAAAAATATTGAAAGTTGAAATTGAAAGTTGTTTCAATTCGTTTTTGATGGCAATTGAAACTCAAAATTATACCATACAAATAAAGATAAGATAAACATTTATCTTAGGAGGAACAATTTGGCAAGGAACGATTGCAACAAGACTGAATGTTGACGTAATAAACATGAGATAGCGACTTCGCTTTGTAAAACTAGTATGGCAACAAATAGTTAGTGGTCGAAGATTGTTAGCAACAAGATTATGTGATCGCTGTTCCTTGTTTTTATCAAACTTTTGATTGTAACAGAATTACATAATCGCCCAGCTGATAAAATACTGATTATCTTTTGACCTTTTGACAGATTTTGATGGCAGTCGCTATTTTCATATGTTACCGCTATTTTTATTGTGACCGCTAAAAAGACCGATTCATTTCATCTATTTAACCGTCCGTTATAATAATTTATCTGATAACCACTGGTTAATGTGTTGGTGGATATGTCAAACGTCACAAGTTTTATAAAAAAATGCAATTCTTATTTCTATTCAGCATTAATTACATTTTGACACTCAATTTACACCAAATGTGATAAATATTCAAAATTTTACTTACTTTTACTTATAAATACAAGTCAAATTGACAGAATTTAAGTAAACTTAAATATAATGCTCGTGTTCCGAAATCGAGACTCAAGGGTTATTTTACCTCCCCACCGAAAAGAGGGGTGTTTTAAGTTTGACGGCGTCACGGCTCAGTTGGTAGTAACCCTGCCTTCTGCGCCGTAGGCCGTGGGTTCGATCCCCACCGAGAACAAATATTTGTGTGGTGAACACGGATGTTTGTTCTCTGTCTGGGTGTTGTATTGTATTATAAGCATCTATAAAACAAAATATAATTATGCCTTCAATTCGTTATTTTTTTCCATGCCAAGTTACCTGGAAGAGACCGCTCTCAGCGATAAGGTCATAGTTTTGTCTACTTTTATTATAAATATTTGTCCTCGGTGGGGATCAAACCCACGGCCTACGGCGCAGAAGTTAGAGCTACTACCAACTGAGCTGAGAGGCCAGTCAATTTTGGAACACAGGCCTAAAAGTCTGGCTACACTAAACTATCTAATATCTGTCAGTTTTAAACTGACCTAAATGAATTTATAATAATTAATCTACACTATAAAGTTTACATAATATTTAGGGCAATTCAGGGGTTTGCTAATCGACCGTCAAAATATTTGACAGATGATTAACTCCAAAAGCATAAAAAAAAACAGATAAACCAGCCTTAGTATTTAAGTAATTGAGTTAATTTAATTGATGACTTAATTAAATATTTAATTAAAATGAAACTAAATTTAAAAAAATCTACGAATTAAAAAAAATACACAAAAAAATAAATGCAGTAAAATAGGTTTCGAGATTATAAGAAAAATAGAAAACTCCTCAAGATCCTTACCAATAATGGGTTAATCAGAGCCAAGTCCTAACATATACTTACATTAATAAATGCAACGCTGGTCACTTTATAATAATGTAGACTATCTTAATCTAATCATAGAGGTCGAACTGAAGTCAAGTCAAATTTCTAAGTCAAAGTGAAAGTGGAATTTTTTATTTAAGGCCATGACCACCATTAAATAACTTCTCGCTCGCAAAGTTTGACCTTTTGAAAGATTTCAAATCACAAACTAGTTGATGAACAATCGCGAGTAACTATTTTGTGTGCAATCCAATTTCATTTTCATAAAAAAATACTTTGAAACGTATTTGAAATCACATTCAGACACCACAACACATAGTGCACAAATACAGTTGAACTAGTCAAATAATAATCACAATAAAATGTCAACGAATAAAATCAAATTCTATTAATCTAATTGCACACAGTTTAGGCAAAAAATATTTTCCTACTAAGAAGTATGCTGTTTTGGGTTTCGTATAAAAAGTAAACTTTTTAGTTAGTTAACGGGTTATGATCCAATTTTTATTTTGCTAAACAATTATTGCATATAATTATTGCAAAATAGTTTCTCCAGATTTTTATACTCACAAGACGCGATTGGGGTATTCTGCGATCTTTCCAAAGCTTTTGACTGTGTAAATCATGCTACATTAATATCTAAACTTAAACATTACGGCATTCTAAATCGCTCCATTGACCTAATACAATCGTACTTGACTGATAGAGTCCTTAAAGTTGATGTGAGCGGTGAGAGATCTTCTGGGTCAGTTATTGACATGGGGGTGCCACAAGGTTCGATATTAGGTCCTTTCTTGTTTCTAGTGTACGTAAATGACCTCCCTTTTTTTGTTAAAAAACTATGTGAAATAGTACTATTTGCTGACGATACCTCATTAATTTTTAAAGCTGATAGATTGAAGGCTAATTACGATGACGTTAACGCATCTCTGTCGCAAATACTTAACTGGTTTAACGTTAATAATCTTTTACTTAATGCTAAGAAAACCAAGTGTATTAAGTTTACCTTACCAAATGTGACTCTCCGGCCAACTAATATTATACTTAATGGAGAGTCACTTAACCTTGTAGATTCTACTATCTTCTTAGGACTTAATCTTGACAAAAAATTGCAGTGGGGACCGCAAATCAAAGCACTTGCTGCCAGACTAAGTTCGGCTGCATATGCAGTTCGGACTATAAGATGGCTCACTGATGAAGCTACAGCTAGGCTAGTTTACTTCAGCTACTTCCATAGTGTTATGTCTTACGGTATCCTTCTCTGGGGGAAAGCAGCTGATATTCAAACTATATTCGTTTTACAAAAAAGGGCCATACGTGCCATCTATAAAATGAAATCACGAGACTCATTGAGGGAGCGATTTAAGGAAATTAATATCCTCACAGTAATTTCACAATATATATATGAAAACTTACTGTACACTCACAAACACATCTGTAGCTTTCAGAAAAATTGTGATTCACATAATATTAACACTAGAAATAAAAATAAACTTTATATTCCCAAATTTCGTTTACAGAAGGTAAATGGGTCTTTTATGGGGAACACTGTACGCTTCTACAATAAACTTCCGGAAAATGCAACTAAGCTTCCAATTCGGAAGTTTAAAGCCTATATTAAGAGTAATTTGATAAAGAAAGCGTACTATACTCTAGATAGCTATATGAATGATAAAACTGCGTGGCCCGATGTCCCGGTCACTCTACCCATAGGAAGCTAGCATGTCAATTTGCAATGTCTGTACCTACTATTTAATATCTTATTTTTATATCTGTGTAGATACTTTATTATAACTTTGAAGCGTAGCGTGTGCTGTCTTTGAAACTTTTGCTTTTGTATAATTACATTGCATACGTCTGACTAAGTGAAGTGGCACCACACTGGAACTTCACTGCTATTATTTTAGACTATTTTTGATTTGTAAAAGGATCATATAAAAAAACGGTAGGAACCGAGACGTAGTTTGTTGCCTGTTCTTCTACGCTTGGTCGCGTGGAACTGGCACCTAGACTCACCTAGCTTTAAGACGTTTCAAAGTGATTCTTGTATCGTATTGAATAAACGCTTATTGAATCTTGAATCTTGAATCTATAAATAAGTTCAGTGGGTCATCTTTCAAAAGGTCAAACTGTGCGAATGATAAGGTCAACGGCGGCGGTCTGCCCCTTAATAAATGTGCGCCTTATGAGTCACTAATTGAATAAAGGGTTTTCATATTGTAGTCTGATAAAAAATATCCCTTATGCTATTCCATTCAAAGTTTCATCCAAATCGGTCCAGCCGTTGTATCGACATTCATAAATTTGCGCATTTGATATTTTTTTTATCTAAAAGAGATCTAGTTCTTGAATAAGCTAATTCTAAAATTTCGATTCAATCAGGACGCTAAAATTACAGTAAATTTAGGACGAATTCTAACTAAAATCTTAAAATCTAAAATGGCTATATCAGTCTTAAACTAGTTTTATTTACAAATTGGCAGTACCGTTAGCTCCGGTCTTTGTCTTAAATAACATTAATATTACATTATAATTAATATTTAATAAGATTTAATTATTTTATTAAAAAAGATATAAAAAAAAACTGTGTTCATAAATTTTGTCAATTTCGGGACTAAAAATTTACGAAAATTTAATGTAATAAGGATTAATTTTTCAATTTACAGATAAAAACACACCCATATCTTGTTTTGGCGTGTTAAAACAAGGACTGACATTTTTATTCGACAAAAGCGTTGGTCTGTAGATGAAAAAAAAAACAGGCCTAAAAAAGTAATTGGTATAAATATGTTCACTAAAAACTGTACTAAAATAAACAGTTTTTTTATAATTAATCATACGTTTTTATCAACATCTCAAAATTTATTCAACTAAAACTAAATCTATAGCTACAACTATTTTAACACATTTTATAGCTATTCAATTGTAAATGCATAAAAAAGCTAATAGTTAAAATTACTAATATTTATAAAAATTTAGTTAAATTGAGTTAAAACACGAAAATTTTGTAAAATTTAGTTTTGTAAAAGGATCATACAAAAAACGGTAGGAACCTAGCCGTAGTTTGTTGCCTGTTCTTCTAGGCTTAATCGCGTGGAACTGGCACCTACTAGTCCCAGCTTTAAAAGTGATCCATGTGATACTATTGAATAAATACATATTTGAGTTTCAAACAAAAAGTTTCAAATTTCAAATTTAAATAAAAAATTCAGCAAAATTTGGAAAGTGATCTATGAGAAAAAAAAGGTTGGGAACCTCTGCTGTAGATGAAAAAAATATTCCAATAGTTATCAATTTAAATTTCATCCAGTTTCTCTTGTGAGACTTGGGAGACAGTTTCTGAAGTGACGTCCTTGAGTATGGCTGTCATCTCTTCACAAATCTCCGAGAACTGAGGCCGGTCGGCGGGAGATTTGCTCCAGCAACGTTTCTGGAAGGAAATTAGGTAAAATTAGGTTAATTTTTTACAAAATGTGAGACATATTTTCTATATACGATAATATTATAATCTACAGTAATATTTTAAAGAGGACAAGTTTGTATTTTTGTGTGTATGTTTGAATAAACTTAAAAAAAATACTGTGTGTTTCTGCTTTTCATTCCACCTCAGCGAGGAGTCTAAATAAAAGAAGAAAATGGCGCGAGTAAAGCAAAAAAAAAGTAATACACCAAGAAGTTCAAAGTTTTTAAGAAATTAAAAAAGGTTGCATGATAATATCGGCACTATAGAGGTTGCATGATAATAGGTTTAATGATGTTTTGAATTCACAAACTTGAGCACAGTATGTTCTAAAATCATCACCTCTGCCTATAACTGACATCATTATCAGCCTGAAGAAGGCGATTCTGAGCTCTTTCCATCTATCAACTATCCGCGATATAATGTCGTCGGTCCATCGGATGGGGGGCAAGTCGGCAATTTAATTATGCGCACTTGATGTGCGGCTGGTTTTTCCGCAAGAAGGCCGCTGGTGGGCCCGGTGGGCTGGTGGTGACGGTGACTTTGACTTTGACTTTTTGCGTGACCCTTGACACGTGTTGCTCGAACTTTTTTAGGTTCTACAACACGCCGGTTTCCGCACGATGTTTTCCTTCACCGTTTTGAGAGTACTGGCATAGTGCACATACATTTTTCGACAGAAAATCTCATTGGTACACGAGTGGATTTGAACCCACGACCTTCGGATCGGAAGGCGGGGCCACTACCACTAGACCACCAGTGCTCTCTCGGATGGGGGGCATAGCTACGTGCATTCTTACCAGTAGTTCTGCTAACGGTTCTGGCATGTTGTTAGGTGTGCTCCACTCTAGGGTTCCAGCCTTCAGTCGTTCTAGCACAGAGTTGTCGTTCAACTTCGTGAATGGCAGCTCAGCTTTCGTGTAGATCTGTGGACAAATCGGTGATGAAAAACATTGTTAGCAAAAATAATTAGTGATGAAAAACATTTTTTTTTATACTACCAGCTTATGGAACAAGCATATGGCCCCCTGATGTTAAGTGGTTACTATCGCCTATAACAAAGCAATGCCTCATAGGTCACGCACGTCAAGAACGTGCCCTACGATGCACTGCCCTGCGTCCATCGACTTTGAGGCATACAGATGTTCAGCCTTACGTGCCAGTAGCACCGGCACCCACTCCCTTCAAACTGAAACACAGCAATGCTGCTTCACGGCAGAAATAAGCATGGTGGTAGTACGCACCCCCACGAGACACACACAAAGTCTACAACATATTTTGGGCCTAGATGGCACTATATGAAAAATCTACCAAAAAAACTTTTTTAGTTACTAGCAACTGCCCGCGGTTTCGATCGCCCCGTTCTCATTACTTTTTCGAGGTAAAAAGTCATATGTCCTTCTCCTGGTTCCAAGCTACCTTCCCACCAATTTTCAGCCAAATTGCTTCAGCCGTTCTTGAGTTATAAGCCTTTTCAGTAAGTGTTTTTTGAATAAAGGTATAAAATGCTCCTTCATTTAAATCTATAACTGCGTCAGGTAAAATATTGTAAAACATGACACAGTTCAATCATGGTAAATATCCCGTTGTCTCATAAAAATATGATCCAAAGTGATCCTTTTGATTCACTCACCTCCCACACAGTAGCAGCAAACATGTAGACATCAGACTTGGTTGAGTATTCCCCTTCGGAGACAGCTTCTAACGGCAGCCATCTTAGAGGTATCACCTGAAAGTTATAAATATAAATAAATAAATATTGTTTATTTATTTATTGTTTATTTATTTGTTTTGTGAGAGAAATAAATAAACAATAAATATTGTTTATTTATTTATTGTTCATTTATTTCTCTCACTTTAGATCGGGTTTCCAGCTAGGACTCCACCTCGGTACCTAAACTAAGTCAAGGCCTGTATGATAGCATACCGAGCTGAAGACCATATTGCGGACAATTCATACAACACTATCTAGCCCCAAACTAAGCAGAGCTTGTACTATGGGAAACAGATAGCTGATATAATACTTATATACTTTTTTGTTGTAAATACTTAGAATACAATATAACTCCCAGACAGAGAACAAAGATCTGCGTTCATCACACAAAATTCACAAATTCTGCGTTCTCGGTGGAGATCGAACCCACGACCTACAGCGCAGAAGGCAGAGCTACTACCAACTGTGCTATGAAGCAGTTGACTTCTTCAGGTTGATGATGACGACAGTTAGTTACCTGATCATGCAGTTTGTAGTATTCATAGGAGTTAGGTCCTCGAGTCAGCGCCGGGTATGATAGCTTGAGATGCAACGATGACGTTATAAGGCAGTTCCGAGCCGCTATATCCCTGTAGATTGAATAGAAGCAGACGTTAAGCCATGTCAGGCATCACAGTTTAAACCGTCTCTACCACAGCTTAAGTCTTTGTATTTATATAGACCTGTCTGGTACTCAAATCTCAACTAAAACAGACGTTAAGCCATGACCCATCCAAGATTGATCCTCTTAGCCAGCCATAGCTTTCATCTTGGTATTTATATAGACTAATCTGGTACTCTAATCTCAACTAAAACAGACGTTAAGCCATGACTGACATCACAGTTTAAGCAGTCACTACCATAGCTAAGTCTTTGTATTTATATAGACTAATCTGGTTCTCAAATCTCAACTCAAACAGACGTAAGCCATGACGGACATAACAGTTTAAACCTTCTCTACCATAGCTAAATCTTGGTATTTATATAGACTAATCTGGTGCTCAAATCTAAACTAAAACAGACGTTAAGCCATGACCCACCTATGATTGATCCTCTTAGCCGCCAGCTTCCCCCCCGCAGTGGCTAGATGCAGCACCAGTAACGCCTGATGCTGCGGCGCGAGGGGGATGGCAGGTTCCCTGGGGGCCGGGGGGGGAAGGGCAGGGCCGGCGCGGGAGAGGTACTCCTCGCTTTCGGAGGCCGAGCGGGTAGCGGTTAGGAAGTTTTTCAGGTCACCCTGTAATAAAATATAAAAATATACTAATTATTTTCTATTCCGCTATGTTTTTAGACGCTGTTGAACATGTCTAGCTGACGACGGAACTCGGCTACTAGGATCTAAGGGTACAAACAGACTACAGAGCTAGGTGACGCTTGTGAGGGAACGTACATACTCAGTCCGTACGCTCCAGAACATGTCTAGCTGACGCCAGAACTCGGCTACTAGGATCTAAGGGTATACAGCTAAATAATGCTTGTAAACGGGAAGATACATAACCCAGTTCGTACGCTCCAGAACATGTCTAGTAGACGTCGGAACTCGGCTACTAGGATCTAAGGGTACTGAGTTAAGAAACACTTGTATACGGGAAGGTACATAGCTAGTTCATACGTTCCATAACATGTCTAGTTGACGCCGGATTTCGGCTACTAGGATCAAAAGGTACATACCCAGTCAGTATGCTCCAACAGCATATAATGAGGGTCTGCGTCATTGCATAGCCCTATCAGCCGAGCTATGTTGTCATGTCGAACGCGATTGAACATGTCCAGCTGACGACGGAACTCGGCTAGCTGGATCTAAAGGTACAAACAGAGAAGTGAATAGGTGAGAAAAATAAATAATTATTTTCTGTCAAAAAGTTATGTGCATTATGATAGAGCTCTCAAACGGTGAAGAAAAAAAATCGGCTGTCTGTAAAGTCGGTTTACAGACGATAGTTGAACGTGACAACGTCATACAGCTGTCCACGCGGACGCATCGCTCACTCAAGTAGGAGAGAGACAGATGTCGAACGCTGCCGAACGCGGAAGCCGTGCGTGTCGCTCTTTGTCGCTCGTTCCGCGCTCTCGCTTGCACTTCAAGCCATCAATGGAACGCCTCAGAGCGAGGTAACGCCGCATGCGTCATGTTTTTTCGTGCGTGCAGCCGGCGTTATCGAATTATAAGACGTTGTCACGTCAATAATAAAAAGAGATCACATTGAATCTAACCTCATCCTTAGTAGTGAGTGCCTTGACCAGCACAGGTCTGATCTTGGGATCCTCTCCATCATCGCCCAGGGTCTTGTTCCTCAGTTTCTTCACCTGATGTATGTCGATCTTAGCTAGCGAAACCTCACCAAATTCACCACGACCTGTTGAAATCATCACATTATGAAAAACCAACCAAAAAAATACTATGTGTATATTTTGGTTCCGGTTAATTTACGCCCAGTGAATGTACACATAGTTAAAACGATGGCACTATTTTTCCATTGGGAAATTGTTAAGGCCCATGTACACTCTAGTAGATAAATATTTCGATTATTACTTTTTTTCTAGCGATGGATAATTGCTCTGAAGTGGATAACGCCTTTGATTTTATTGAAAAAAAATCGCTCGATCACTCTACTCGAAAAGCATAAGCGTCGTTTTTTAACCTTTCCATGTTTGTTAACCTAACCAATCGTAGTCGGATCCGGCCTATAAAGTATCAAGGACAAGTTTAAGTATCCAGCGCCAGAAAAAAAAACAAAAAAAACGCCAGAAAAATAACGGGGTGTACAATCATGATGTACATTAATATCGCCTCCTAATATTTTTGTATGTTTGTAATGAATAAACCTTGTCCACCCGTGCAAAGTTGGGACTGACCGCTAGTTTACAATATAGGTAGGATACTTACCTAAAGAAATCTGATCAGTGAGCAGATTTCTTGGGACCGACAGCTGATCAAATTGTCCAGACTTTTTGGATGCACGCGATATGCCCGATACTTCGGAATTATCTGCACCTGTTGAAAATACATTAATTCACATATACATTACGATTGTATGACCGTATGCTTGTTTGTCTACTTTGTTGTATAAAAAAATACAAAATATCAATGTCTAAAACAAAATAGATAGAGTCTGTTCAGAAAGAGAGCCGTCGTGGGATTGGAGGGCGCTGCTGTGCTTAATCACCTTTTTTGTTTAGTGGGCAATACAATAGCGCGTCTGTTGCGTTTTGATCCTATCACAACTAGTGTGCTATTCTTTTTATTTAATTTTTATGATGCAAAATGCTGACAGAAAGAAAGGGATGAGCTGCCATATAAAAATCGAAACGTTAGTTCTCAATTTAGCCACGACGGCTCTCTTTCTGAACAGACCAGAAAATTGTTGCAGAAATAACTAAAATACTAAACAAACCTGGCGGTCTAATTGATAAAAAGAATCTCTTTTATACAGTAAGGACACAATCTAAAAAAAGGCGGTGTATAAAGCATTATTAAATTAAATCTAAATTTTAATTGAACAGCGCCATCTATTGACAAACCAGAACTTCGCTACTCACCAATAGATGGCGCTCAGACTTGAAACAATTAACTTTTTATCCACGGCGGTCTTACCACTGTCTCTATCATGTGGCAGCAGCCGTCCGTTCTGAGCAGACACCCCATTGCCAACTTTCTTATCTTCTTCTCCTTCTTCTACCAACTTCTCTCTACCTTCAACCATCTCGAGCTCCAACTTTTCACCTGCAAGAGACAAATATTACATTATCTTCTACAATACATACATACGCAATATTTGTTGCCTACTATTATAGATATATGGCTGGAGAGCACTGGTGGTCTAGTGGTAGTGGCCCCGCCTTCCGATCCGAAGGTCGTGGGTTCAAATCCACTCGCGTACCAATGAGTTTTTCTGTCGAAAAATTTATGTGCACTATGCCACTATTCTCAAAACGGTGAAGGAAAACAGCGTGAGGAAACCGGCGTTTTGTAGAACCTAAAAAAGTTCGAGCAACACGTGTCAAGGGTCACGCAAAAAGGGCCCACCAGCGGCCTACTTGCGGAAAAACCTGCCCGCACATCAAGTGCGCATGATAAACTTGCCGAACATACATATATGGCTGGCTGACTGGCCACTCAGCTCAGTTGGCAGTAGCTCTGCCTTCTGAGCTATAGGTCGTGGGTTCGATCCCCACCGAGAACAAATATTTGTGTGAAGAGCACAGATGTTTCTTTTCTGTCTGGGTATTATATTGTATTCTAAGAACATAATTATGTATGTATTTGCAAAAAAAAATATTAATGCATTATATCAGCTATCTGGTTTCCAAAGTACAAGCTCTGCTTAGTTTGGGGCTAGATAGAGTTGTGTAGATTGTATATAATATTCATATTTGTATTTATATGTCAGGATCGTAGCAAGCAGAAATACGTGATCTCTGCCTACCCCCATGGGAATGAGGTGTCATTTTATGTAAGATATTATGTATGTTTGCTAACATTTGTTTACTTTTACTTACTTTCGGTTACTTTTACTTACTTTTGTTTTAGAGTCTGTTCAGAAAGAGACCCGTCGTGGGATTGGAGGGCGCTGCTATGCTTAATTACCTTTTTTGTTTAGTGGGCAATACAATAGCGCGTCTGTTGCGTTTTGATCCTATCACAACTAGTGTACTATTCCTTTATTTAATTTTTATGATGCAAAATGCTGACAAAAAGAAAGGGATGAGCTGCCATATAAAAATCGAAACGTTAGTTCACAATTTGGCCGCGACGGCTCTCTTTCTGAACAGACTACTTGTTTTTACGTCCAAAGACCATAAAAAATCACATACCAGCTTGCCTCCTCTGCAGGCGTCGTCGTCTACAATACACCATGAGAGCTAACACGAGCAGCATGTAAGCACCCGCCACGGATATCGACACCACTACTGCCTTGCCCGCGACTCCGCTCGACTCGGACGGAGGCATTTCTCCTTCTGAAATTATATTTGGGTTTAATGAACAAAATAAAATTGCAAAATGATCCGAGATGAGTCGATAATTTTAGGCTCCTGATCTGCGTCCGTGGCAGCAACGCCACGGATCAATAGCGTGCCGTTGTTAAGAGGCCGGCGGAGGGCGAATTTTCATACAAGCGTAATACCAAAATTATTACTAGTTTAGGCAGATTTTCACTATATTATTGTAATAACTGTATTTGTGTAGTATTTATCTAGGTTCCTGAATAGTTTTTATTTTAAATTACTTACCTCAAATGAAGTAAACACCAATCGCATTTTACACATTTTTTTTCATTGCAAAATGTGATTCGCTTTAATTTCATTTAAGGTAAGTAACTTAAAATTAAAACTGTTCAGGAACCTAGATAAATACTATACAAATACAATTATTACAATAATATAGTGAAAATCTGCTTAAATTAGTAAGCATTTTGGTATTACGTTTGTATGAAAATTCGCCCTCCGCCGGCCCCTTAACAAGAAGGAATCTTGTGTAGCCGTACCTTTACCCAATGCTCTCCTCTTTCTGTTGTTTCATTTTCTTTATAAGCTGTGTTTTTTGAGCCAAATTCAAAAGTTATCTATCATCATCATCAGCCTGAAGAAGTCCACTAGAGGCCTCCCCTACACATTTCCAGGAAGAACGATTCTGAGCTCTTTCCTTCCACCGACCTCCCGCGATCTTAACAATGACGTCGGTCCATCTGGTGGGTGGGCGCCCTACGTTTCGTCTTCCGGTTCGTGGTCGCCATTCGAGAACCTTTATTCCCCAACGGTTGTCGGTTCTTCGAGCTATATGACCTGCCCATTGCCACTTCAACTTACTAATTCTAAGAGCTATGTCGGTATCACCTATCTATCTACGTTCACTGACCTTTATGTACGTATAATTGTAGTTCATTCCTAGCTAGTCCGGCCGCACTGCCGGCTGTACATCCGTACTGATCCGCGTCCGTGGCAGCAACGCCACGGATCAATAGCGTGCCGTTGTTGAGAAGAAGGAATCTACAACAAATATAAAATAATTATAAGTTTAAAAAACATGAGAAACCGACTTCATTGTCAAACGGCTTAGCCGATTTTAATCAAATTTGTTTGGGACAATCTGGACGTAAGAATAACCTTCCAAATAAAAAAATAATTTTCTAAATCGGTTCATAAATGACGGAGGCATGCTGTTACAAACATTAAAAAAAATATTTTAAAAAAAATGGCAACACCGATTTTAATAAAATTAGAATGGGACCAATCTGGAAGCAGTACCTTTCAGATAAAAAAATATTTTTCAAATCGGCTCACAAATGACGAAGTTATGCGGTAACAAACATTAAAAATAAAAAAAATAAAAATACAACCGAATTGAGAACCTCCTCCTTTTTGATTGGAAGTCGGTTAAAAAATGAATATTGTGGACAATCCACACAACGCTATCAAGCCCCAGACGAAGCATCATCATCATCATCAGCCTGAAGAAGTCCACTGCTGGACATAGGCCTCCCCTACACATTTCCAGGAATTACGATTCTGAGCTCTTTCCATCAATCGACTTCCCGCGATCTTAACAATGTCGTCGGTCCATCTGGTGGGTGGGCGCCCTACCTACCCATTGCCAATTTAACTTACTAATTCTATGAGCTATGTCGGTGACCTTGGTTCTTCTACGGATATCCTCATTTCTGATTCTATCACGTAGAACTCCCGGCATAGCTCTCTAAAAAAATATTTCTTCTCAGTGGGGATCGAACCCACGACCTACGGCGCAGATGACAGAGTACCAACTGAGCTGACAGGACAGTCAGAGCGATGGATAAAGATAAAAAGATGAATAACTTACTTTGCAAAAGTAGCATTGGCCCCGCCCTCAATCTCCACGCCTTCTTCTAAAAAGTAAAAGTAAGTAAGTATGAGTGGCCAACGCCCCACGGACTTTTAAAGGACTTTTAAAAATAAATAAATTAATATTATAGACAATCCACACAACACTATCTAGCCCCAAACTAAGCAGAGCTTGAGTAACTAAGGAACCATGAAATCACCTGTTTACATTTTTAATTTAAAGTTGAAAATTTGAGTCATAATTCACCGAACGTAAATTGCTCATTTTTGATCATCATTTTCATAACTTTCATCAAAGTAACAAAGCTAATTGTTGTTTTATGTATAAAAGTAAAACTTATGAGGATTCAGTTGAAAAAAAAATTACTAAAACGTCTTCTACTTTTTTTTTTGAAATTTTTAAGTTGGTCGTGCTGAAATTTCTTATAAATTCAGAAAAAAAATTATAACTCGAAAACTACAAAATCGCGGAACATACATACGGATGCCCCACGATACGAGGGACCAACATTTTGTTTTGGACGTCAATGTTCCGGCCACCCTGTATAGTTACATGACTAGTAAGTATGGGTAATACTTACGTTGTGGTTGCAACACAGTTCGGTTCCGGTCCCAGTGTATGGTCGGCGGGGGATCCCCGGACGCGATGCAAACTAGCGCGACATTCTGACCGATAGTCGTGTGCAACTGTTGCCCGACTGTTGGCTCGATGACTCGTGGGGACACTGCAGAAATCAATTAATTAATTGACAGTTGTAATTGACAATTGTAGGCTTAGTTTTTCTACTAGTTATAGTAGGTTTATATTGTATTTACGAACGAAGAAGTCTTAAAGCAAGTAAAGGAGAGAGTTATACTTGAGACGATACAAAATCATAAAGGAAAAATGTTTGGACATCTTTTCAGCTACTTAAAGAACATCATTGAAGGAAAACGGGGAAGAGGAAGGCAAAGAATAAGTTACGTGCGCCAGATAAAATAACAGGTCGCTGTCATGTCGTATAAGGATGTCAAACAGACCGCATTCGAAAGACTCAATTAGAGAAAAATGCATCAAAACCCCGACAAGTGCTAAGCTCTTAAATTTAAGAAGAAGGTGGTTTGAATAAACAATTTTTCTTTCTTTCTAAAGGTTTGTTTACTTACCGACAATATCCAAAAGTATTTTAGCCTCGATCTTATGTTGGTTTTCCTCAGCGCGGCATGTGTACTGACCGGCGTGACGTCGTGACGCCTCCGTCACTAGCAAAGTGCCGTTAGATGACGTCACTCCTTCAGGCAGAGGGTCTGTATCGTTCTGGATTTACGAAATAAGTAATTACCCACAAGATCCTTTTATAAAAAAGATGAAAGAAACTTTTATGTAACTAACTGATGGAACAAGCATATACCTGATGTTAAGCGGTAACCATCGCCTATAACAAAGCATTGCCTCGTAGGTCACGCACGTCAGGAACGTGCCCTACGATGCACTGCCCTACGTCCATCAACTTGAGGCTTACAGATGTTTCGCCTCACGTGCCTGTAATTACACCGGCACCTACAACCTTCAAACTGAAACACAGCAATGGTGCTTCACGGCAGAAATAGGCATGGTGGTAGTACGCACCCGGACGAGCCCTTCACAAGGAGCTCTACTACACTAAAACTCTTAATCTCGTAATTCATATTTAAACATATTTTCTTAAATATACGATTTACCTACAAAAAAAAAATCCCGAGCGAAACTTGGTCATACCCAGCAGCTAAGGGCAGGAAGTAGTAACAAATAAAAAATATCTATACATGTAATGTATTGTATTATGTATATCAGTTATCTAGCACCCATAACACAAGCTCTGCTTAGCTTTGGGCTAGATAATGTTGTGTGAATTGTCCAGCATTACTTACTTATTACTTACTGAGGGTACAACACAGGCGACTCTCCATACAAACGTAGTCCCCTATTTCCTCCCTGGATAATGTCTCTCTAGAGTAACCATTTTGTCTCATAAAATCCAGATCTGAGCCCGAAGTCCCAGTGCATTTACAACATTTCGTTACCAAATGTTGTTTTCGTTTTGCCAATTTGTCTCTGCCTATTGTATGGAGAAAAGATGAGACAACAACTCTAACTACGTAACGTATTTTTGCCGTCTCATATTTTCTCCATACAATAGAGAGAGACAAATAGGCGAAACGAAAACAACATTTGGTAACAAAATGTGGTAGCAAAACTCCGACTTCGGGTACTGCTATACATATAAGTGCTCGTATGTTTTCCTTTTTTTCAGGAAAAAATTATAAAGAAAATATGACCCTCATATGATTTATATGAAATATGAATTGGAGGTGATATTTTCTTTATCAATAAGTTTCTGAAAAAAAAAAACATACGAGCACTTATATAGCAGATCTGGAGTTTATGAGACAAAATGGTTACTCTAGCTAGAGGCATTATCCAGGGAGGAAATAGGGGACTACGTTTGTATGGAGAGTCGTCTGTGTGATTCCCTCTGAATAACTTACCAAATACCACACCACCACCGGCGCGACACCACCAGCAACCTTGCAGTGTATCTTGCCAGAGCTGTTCAGCTCGAGTTTCTTATTGTACGGCTCCGGTGAGAAGCGCAGCCCGCCATCTGTTGACGAGTAGATGAAGCGTGTTAGCGACATCTATACTATTTAATGAGAAACTTAATATGCACCAAACTAAAACCTCACTAACAATATTGCATATAGGTATATGTATATTATTATAACAAATAACGAAATTATTAAAAAAAAATTGCCAGAATAAACACAGAATTTTAACTCTTATTTTGAGCAGTTTAAAGCACTAACTTTCTGTAAGTACCGCTACTCTGCGATAGATGGCGTTAGCAGCTGTAACCTTTTTAATAAAAATATGTTTGTTTTACCATTGATAGCACGATGTCTTCTATTGAACTTATGCGAATGCAGTCTATGCGTCGAATGGTGATGAGCAACATCTGAAACAAAAAAAAACAACTTTATTACAAAAATAAATGCAGATTTAAATTATTTACTTTATAACAAACCGTGATTGCCATTTGTTTAATAAATCCAGAAGAAAAGCATTCATTGAAATTTTTAGTATTTTTGTAAATTTACATTCTTCTTATCGTGTCACTGATTCTTACGAACCAAGTGTGGTGAAAGGATTTTAAGAGCGCCTCAAAGAGGCTCCTTTCGTGCACTTGACACATATTTTCGAACATTAGTAACATTGATAATTTACAATAAAAAAAACATCGAAATCCATCCTTAAAATTGTTGAAACATGCCATAGGGCTCCACAATTTTCAAATCCCAGACGAAGTATGTGGTACTAACATTATTATTAAAAAGGTAATTTTCAATATTGACCAAACTTCAAGCGAATAAATACATTTAATTTCATTTATTTGAACTCAAACAGTAACCGACTTATACCCAACATAATTTAAGTTTTAGTCAAACAAATAACTAAAAGTGGAAACTTTTAATTAGCCTTAAGTAGGGGGAGGTAGGGGTGGGAAGGGCAGTCGGGAGACATGGGGCCTAATTCTCGGGCCAATCTCGATCATTTTGCAATTTTATTTTATTGCTTCTTTTCACAACTCCGCACTTTTTCTACGTTTTCCGTATATCGTAGCTGTCGAGGCTTTTACGAAGAGGTCGTTGATGAATTACTCAAGGAAATCTGCCATTCTCTCTTCGAAAAAAAGCAATAAAATAAAATTGCAAAATGATCAAGATCGCCCCGAGAATTAGCCCCATGGTTTGGAAAATTTCTTATACCTCTGAGACTGCTGGAATTTTAAGGACTGTTCTTCACAATAACTTAAGCCAAATATACATGCTCTCCTGATTTAATCAATAAAAATTTGAATAGTAAAATATCAACGTTTTATTTCCATTTATGTAAATGCCCCTACCTCTCTATCCATTCCATTTCTTTTTTAACTTATTTTTAGCTGTAAGTTTTCCTAAGAAATTAAAAAAAAAACAACCTTTATTTCAACCGTAAGTCTATTGTTTATAAAACATACCACAACACAACAATATTAAATTACAGTCATCAAAACACAAAGATATTCTGAAACATTCCTATTCCTTTTATTTTATTTCTGTTACCTTTGAAGTTGCGTCGCGTATATAAATTTATATTATCTCAGGAAGTACCAGATGGGCCGACAAACGTAGACATTTCCTTTACAAGTTATTTAAGTTATACCACAGATATACTAAATCAAGGATATATGCTCTGTGGGCGGGATCACTATTTATCACCATAATCTATGGACGCATCAAACCCTTCAATTTTTTTAAATATCCATGTTTATAAAGCCCGCCCAAACCTAAGCCCCCATACAAACGTAATTTCCAAAACTACAAGTCGGATTTCAATGTTTTTTTTGGCTAAAAAGTATAGCTTCACATAGTGGTTGTAAACTTTTTGCTTGCAAAATTCGAGTAAAACAACTGTCAAATATTATATTGGTCCATTAGTCATCCAAGAAACGGAACCCCATCTCGCAAAAGCCGTTTTTATCCGCTAGAGGCTAAAGTAAAATTGGACTAGAACATTGTGTGCACTAAGGCCCGTATTCCGAAACAGTGCTTAAGTCTGAGTCGAGCCTCAAGCACAGATTTTTGACACTTTTCAATGGAGAACTGTCATAAAATATATGCTTGAGGCTCGACTCAGACTCAAGCACAGTTTCAGAATACGGGCCTAAGTTTGTGAATTCAAAACATCATTAAACCTATTTACCTCTACCTCCATGGTGCCAATTTACTAAAAACTCTGACTCGGAACCTTCATGGTTTGTAACTTTTTTTATAAATTAGCTTTACGCGCGTCATTTTCTTTATTGCATTTAGGCCCGTATTCCGTAACAGCGCTTGAGTCTGAGTCGAGCCTCAAGCATAGATTTTATGACAGTTCTCCATTGACAAGTGTCAAAAAACTGTACTTGAGGCTCGACTCAGACTTATGCACTGTTTCGGAATACGGGCCTTAGTGATTTCCTGGCTGTGGTGGGATTAAAAGTTACGTGTTGCTCTCGACTGTAAAGATTTTTCACCTCGTGCTCTTTTGATTCCCTCGCTCATTATTCTAATTATTTAACCACTCGCTGCACTCTTGTATAACAAATAACGACATATTTTATTTGGACATGGATATTGTGTCAATGTCACAACTGAAAAACTACCGAATCGATCACTATTATGTTACGGAGATGGCTAGCACGTGTGTTTATTTGACCGGAACTTCTTCAGGCGATAAAGTCCGATTGTATATTTCCTTCAGCGCGTACTCCACAGCACAGGCGGACAAAGTGTGAATAGACGGCGGTAACATGCTGCGGACCGATGAAACCCAGCTGTAGCTTTGAGATTTGTTGTTTTAATGCGTCCGCCGTCTCTATTGTACTTTGTAAGGTAGTACTCTCAAACGGTGAAGGAAAACATCGTGGGGAACACGTATATAGCAGATCTGGATTTTATGAGACAAAATGGTTACTCTAGAGGCATTATCCAGGGAGGAAATAGGGGACTACGTTTGTATGGAGAGTCGCCGGCCTGCGCACACCTAGGCCGCTGGCGAACGCGATCAGTGAAACGCTGTCAAATTTGACAGCGATATTTGACAGCGTTTCATTGATCGCGGTCGCCAGTGGCCTAGGTGTGCGCAGGCCTTTACGTGCACGAAAGGAGCCTCTTTGAGGCGCACTTAGTATCCTTTCACCACATTCAGTTCAAAATATATAATAATTTGTAATATACTATTTCCAAAAAGTAATATTCTCTATCACAAGGCACTGTCCTCATAGCTCAGTTGGTAGTAGGTCTGCCTTCTACGCTGAAGGGCATAAGTTCGATGCCCACCAAGAAAAAATATTTGTGTGGTGAACACAGATGATAGATGTTTGTTTTTTGTCTGGGTGTTATATTATATTTAGTCACTAAGTTCGAGTGGCACCACACTGGAACTTCATTGCTGTTAATATTTTTGTTTTTGTAAAAATATCATACAAAAAAACGGTAGGAAGGAACCAAGCTGTAGTTTGTTGCCGGTTCTTCTAGGCTAGCGTTGAACTTGCACCTAGACTCACCTAGCTTTAAGACGTTTCAAAGTGATCCTTGTAACATTAAATACAGATACATTTGACTGAAAGGCTGTGGAATAAAAAGTGACCAACTGGTTAAAAAGTGACTTCAGACTAAATTGTGACCGCACCGTAGCTCAGTCAATTCCAGCAAGCGAACCAGCTCCACAAGATATAAATAACCAATACAAATACATTGGTTAAATAGAAAGGCATTTCGGCAGTTAAAGCGAGCGTAAACAGTGTGGTAACCATTCGGAGACTTCAAAGGGCTTCGCGCCTTGAACCTATAGCCAGAGTGCACCAACACATTAACTGACGATTAACACCTTTCATAGACCGGAGATAGACAACTCGAGTCGCTAGACAGAACAAAGATACCACTGAAAAAGTTAGTGTAAAACGTCAGACGCATTCAAGAGGTTCTTCTTCTTCTTCTTAATGAATGGCATCTGTCCATTTCGGATAAATTTTGCCAGTGTCGAGTAGTTTAATGATGATATACATAGATAAAATACTTTTTTGTCAAGTAAAATCAGTCATAGACAAGTCGGCCCTACTTGGCTTTGAAAACAAAGATGATCGTTTGTTTTCAAAACCATCAGAAACCTTTTCGATCATATCAGAATATCACATATCACACTTTCATTCCAACTGCTAACATTTTGAGCTAAGACCTCAAGTAATGTTGGTTAAAATACCACCAAAATTACACAACAGAACTCAAAATTACACTAGAAAAACAATTAAAATAGAAAAGCTATGTGACTTCCCAAAATGACAGAAAACGAATCTGATGTTACTCAGTTATTAATCATAATGCCTATTGGCAAAATTGTCCGAATGAACAGATTCCATCTAATTAAGAAGAAGAAATGGCAACAGACAAATACCAATAACCGAACCTTAGCCAATAACCGAATGGTTAACATTGTGGTGAACGTCAGCCTTAGTAAAGTGACTGTAGATTGAAGTTGTACAGGATATCAATATGCAAACAAAGAATTTTAAATATTAGGACGGAGATAATGTAGCACGCGGTGGCAATAAGAATCAGAAATATTAACGCTATTTTTATTTAAAACTTCCATACAAACAATTTAGTGTAACTTATTGCTAATAGTATTGTCTACCAGTCATCAAAAACATAACTCTCGCAACTCAGTTCTTCTACCGTAAAAAGTTGTGAGATCCATGTAATAGCGAATTGGTTAATTTAATCTGTCCCTACTGTCAACCGGTTTTGTGAATAGGACATCCCTACTGGGACATTCCTCCAAGACTGGGACCAAGCGATCAGTGAAACGCTGTCATAGTATATTTGACAGCGTTTCACTGATCACCATCGCAGATCGCTTAGGTGAGCGCAAGGCTTTAGTGCAACTGACAGTTTCATAGAAGTTTTTATATGCAAGTAACTGTTCATATCACGTCAAAGTTTTTTATATGTTCGGTGGATAAACTTGTTTACCCAAGTTTGATTAGATGCGAAGTTTTACTATGTCCTAGCAAGCAATATTATGGTTGTAAAACCTTATCAGTATTGGACAGGACGGGGCGACTTTGGAGTACCCGCCGCCGTACACATCCAGTTTAATATTGAAGGGCTGACAACCGGCAATGATCTTATCGTTCGCACATTTCAACATTTTGAAAGACATAAAAGTACTGAAGTTTTTATAAAAAAATCGGTTGTCTGTAAAGTCGGTTTACTGACGACAGTTGAACGTGACAACGTCATACAGCTGTCCACGCGGACGCATCGCTCACTCAAGTAGGAGAGAGACAGATGTCGAACGCTGCCGAACGCGGAGGCCGTGCGTGCCTCTTTGTCGCTCGTTCCGCGCTCTCGCTTGCACTTCAAGCCTTCAATGGAACGCCTCAGAGCGAGGTAACGCCGCATGACGTCATGTTTTTTCGTGCGTGCAGCCGGCTCAGACGTTGTCACGTCAAAAAATAATCGTGGCATTCCGGCAATGCCGACTGAAGTGAAAATCAAAGAGTTTGCATAATACGCCAACTAGTATAGAGAATTCAAAGATGTTGAATGGAGTAGGCAGGCAGGTCGCTCCGCTCGAAGTGAAAATTACAAAGTCAATAAAGACGTGGAACGAACACAAAACCAATAAGAAAATACTTATTACCTTTCTTGTTTCATGCTATAACATTTTATCTGTCACGTACAGTCAAAAACAAAAGTGCTCGCAATTTCGTACATCATTGTCATAGTAACATACCTCTACCAGCCAGAGAAAATTAATCTTTAACAGTCAAGACATAGAGGTTTGTTTCGTAGAGTTTGTTCTAAGATGACGGTACAACCTACTTTGATGAGTGATTTTGAGCTGTATTCTGTTGCACATAAAGTTGCGAATCGTGCCGAATAGAGACTGTTGCAGCAAGTAAGATGTCGCTTTTCCACTAAAAGGCAATAAACGACTTTGATATCTCAGCTATAGAGTCGAAAGTAATTTAGAGAATTTTGTTGTCAACAAAAGGTGTAATTCTGATCACGTACGTAATAATGTATCTTGTGTCAGTGTCACTCGAAAGACGAGCTGTCAGCTAATTAATATTGTATGATAGGTATATTTGCTTACGAAGTTTGTTGAGCACGTGTCTTAGATGCATAATTTAAATTAGATTTTATGGTTACTTGGGTTCCCAATAACAATGTTCCAAAGGAAGGAAGAAGTATTTATTAGGCTAGGAAAATTTTCACGTACTAGGCAGTTCGACAAATTTTTAGGACTTGCTTTTTAAGTTACAGTTCAACTTATTTTTTCATTGATTATTATAATTATGACTAAAAAACAATAAAAAAATACTAAGTTCTCTACGACGACTGTAAATTTTATTGATCACTTCAAAATCAAAACAGGTGCAATTCAAATTTCGAAGACAGAACCGGCCGGCAGAATGCAATAATTTGGTTAACCAAATCGTGCAATTTAAAAATAAACGCTGACAGCCCTCGTATTTTGCCGCGCTTCGCTCCATAATGGCGGCGTTGCCATGGCAACCGGTCGTAAAATTTTATGGCGCGCGGTTGAACAGGGGCTCTGAAAATGGCTACTATGAACACTAGACATGAACTTATAAAGATTAGAGAACTCCTTGGTTTGGAAACTATTTCAATTTAAAAAACATGCTGATAGCGGGAAACGGCAACCTAGCTAAATGAATGAAGCCAGTCTGCCTTACATTATATTTATGGTTTGCACGTTGCGTTTAAATATCAATGCTTGGCTCGACTAGACTCAAGCATTGTTTCTACTTCAGAAACAGTCTTGAGTCTGAGCCAAGCCTCAAGTACTGTTTCTGAATACAGGCCTAAGTGCTGTAAGTATTTAAGTTTTTTTTATTTCAGTGGTTCAGATCTTATTGGTCCAACTCAGGATTCAATATTATTTTACATCATATTCACAAATTCACAAATCAAAAATCAAACCAAATCAAACGCTCTATCTTCATTTTTACTGAGAATAACACATATACCTAACACACATAATGTATACCTAGCTAGTTGGTAATTCAGTCAAAGATGTATTTATTCATTAGGATTGCAAGGATCACTTTGAAACGTCTTATAGCAAGCCTAGAAGAACAGGCAACAAACTACGCCTTGGTTCCTACCGTTTTTTTGTATGATCCTTTATACATTATATAGGTAGGTATAGGTTGAAGATAACATAGGTAAGCTCACACTATCCTTTTGATCTCTTCAAATACCTAAGTAGACATAAGACATAGTTTCTTCAAAGGATAAGCTCGTTCACATAATGATAGGTACTTATTTCAAGGAAACTGACACATCTGCGTTTGATGTTAGATCGTAGGAATTTCAGGACGAAACCGCATGTCGTTTTGTTAATAGATTACTACATATGTATGGTAACTACTTACTACGTGTATCCACATATAATATACAAAGAATATAATTAATGATCAAACGAACTTACCAAGTGAAGTTCGATCACAAATATGTGAACGGCTTCATTCGACGCGATACATTTTTTATCTAGGTGCCAGTTTCACGCGACCAAGCCTGGAAGAACAGGCAACAAACTACCGTTTCGTAGTAATAGTTCAATTTTTGTTACCACTTTAATTTGAAGCAACTTATGTTAGCCTACTAGATATTTTTTTTGACGTGACAACGTCTTATAATTCGATGGAGCCGGCTGCACGCACGAAAAATCATGACTCATGCGGCGTTACCTCGCTCTGAGGCGTTCCACTTAAGGCTTGAAGTGCAAGCAAGAGCGCGGAACGAGCGACAAAGAGGCACGCACGGCCTCCACGTTCGGCAGCGTTCGACATCTGTCTCTCTCCTACTTGAGTGAGCGATGCGTCCGCGTGGACAGCTGTATGACGTTGTCACGTTCAACTATCGTCAGTAAACCGACTTTACAGATAACCGATTTTTTTTATAAAATTAAGCAAGTGTTATGCATTCCACATTTATTCAGGCTCGCAACTTCTCACTCACACCCATAACTTTTTTACGATTAACTTTAATGAATGCCACAGTCAGTGCACACCATACAGCCAAGGGGTGGCAGCAAGGGTAGAATACAATAAAGCTACGCTACTTTACGACTTCTAGGGGCAGTTTACGACTTAAAGGGGGATTCTAGAATTTAATTATTAACACAATCCCTTAGTCTTAATTAAGGGTAATATTTTTTTGGAGTTTTATTGTCGCTTTTATCAGAAATTTTCTTATTATTACATTTCTTTCTTTATCGGATTGATAAATATGTTGATTGGAATGTTCGATTACTTTTATATGTTCCTATCCTACTAATGGAATCCCACATGACTTCGTTCGCGTTAAGGTTTTTACATAAAAACTTAAGTATGTCTAAACACAACAAAACAATGCAACATTTTTTTACTTAAGTTTCCTATAAAACTAAATAGCTTTTCTGTGGCTGTAGGTAATATAAAGAAGAAGCATCTGTTTCAAACGATCTCTTTGCCTCTTCAGAAATCGATACCATAGCATATTGCTTGTTATATTCGCTTCTTCTCGTAGTATTGGACAATACAGGCTTAGCTTTGCAGGAGCTTATACAAAAACTATTGTGCTCCATTTGCTATTCTGGAGTTATTGACTTTTTTGCTGAGTTGATGTACCTACCAAACATATAGTTATCGACAACTAACCAACACACCACCAAAATAGACAATAATAACATTAATTACTGACATCTCTACAAATTTTTTTTTTAAATTTAAATTTATTTATTTCACTTTGAAACTTAACTAAAACTCAAAATACTTAATCTAATAACTAGTTACCTATTTACTAATTACACTAGCTAACATTTTAGATTTTATAAGTGGATGTTTAATATTATGAAGCTGAAGAGTTTGTTTGGTTGAACGCGCTAATCTCGCTAATTTTGCATTGATGCTGTTCCTATAATGCTTCCTACGGTGCGTGGTTCTGCAGATCATCACGCACCGCGCACGACGACGCACGGCAACGCACACAGAAAAGGCTCCCTCGGCGCACCTTGGCGCACAAGACCGTTCCCATGGTGTGTCGTGCGAGCTGGTGCGGGCTGGTGCGCGATATCACGCACCAGTGGGAAGGGGCTATTAGTCGTATCGTGATGCCGATATAATATAGCTCCACTTCTTCTCTTCCTCGGTAAATTCGGACCAGTAGTTCCCGAGATTAGCGCGTTCAACCAAACAAACAATCAAACTCTTCAGCATTATATTAGAATAGATTTTGATTTGATTTGAATTTGAATATGACATGGGTAAATGTATTTTGTTAATTGTTTATCTTGTTTTATGTGAAAAATAATATGTATAGTAGCCGCGTTACCAACTGAGTCGTCAATCGGCCCTTTTCAGGACAACAAATACTATCTACTATGTATCTGGGTGAATCAACTTTTAAGACACTCCTTTGACGACGTTTTGAAAAGATAAAATTAAAAAATAAATTTTCGAAATATGATGAAATGATTAGTGTTACATTTGCACAATTTCATCTATTTTTAGGTTCTGAAGCGGGGCACGAAATCTAAGCTAATTTAAACGAGTTTTTTTAGAATAGGTGACGAGTGTGGCTCTAAAATATCCATTGCGTTACTTTTTTGTAAATACAATAACATGAAATAAACGAAAAAATAATAATAAAACAACTATGTTAACCATATAGTCGTACTTTTATTTAGTATTTCCAACTTATTCATAATGTTTTTTATCCCTAACACATGAAATAGAGACCATTATTGGTCCATTGCGTTACTGTGCAAAATTTTCAATGCTTAACTTTAGGATAAATATCAAAACAGCATAATCAGACACACTATTCTTATTCCTACAATACACATGAGTCTTGGAGACTTTTAATTAAACGCTTTTTGTAAACAAAATCAATGACTATGAGAGTTATCTTCAAAATACATTAGAAAAATTAAGGGACATTTGAGTAACGCCAGAGAAAAATAGTAACGCCTGAGAAGTTTAAATCTTCAAAGTTGACTAGTAGTTTAAATCTTTTAAGTTGTGACTATATTATATTAAACACATGATTTTTTTTTGTAAATGTTTCTTCAGTTTAGTCTTCTTTCACATTTTTTATAGCTTTCATGTTTTTTCCATCTTTTATATATTTATATATTGTTATTTTCTAACCCATTCTGTCCAAGTGGTTGTATACTTTACATTTTCCTTACAATAACAATTTGTTTTGAAAAAATGTAATCAGTGTGCCTCACACTAATTACATTTGCCGTACATGCAATCTTTCAAGTTCGCATTGCAAACAGTTGACTCAATGAGGATGTTTAGGTCATCAGTGCCAGTTACATTATTTTTTTTCAGTGCTTTTGTTTTTGCTTTATGAATAAAGTTCGTGTGTATTTTGCAAGACACGTGTCTCTAGCGTCGACAGAAGCATTTTTGACATAAAAATACAAGTTTCTCGTAAAATAAAAGTAAGAGCAACGAAGTTCAGGATTCTCTTTTACAAAGTTATTGAACAGAATTTTCATCGAATCCAACATAAACCTTTTTTGTTCCTTCACTTCCGTTTTTGTGAGCGTTTCTTTTTTGCCAGCTGTAGCACGTGAAATGTCATCTCTCAGATAAAAATCTTTTATTTTCTTCCTTAAAATAGTGTTTTTATTCGTATAGTCTTTTCTTCTAAGAATTTTGTCAATGCCTAATGTCTCATAAGTATCTTTTTCTTCATTCGTGAATCTTTTATTTCTACAGTTGAGAAAATCTTCTTTATTACCTCTCGTTCTTTTCTAGATTTGTTTTTTTTATTAATGTTTTATTTATAGCACTGCTCAGAACTGTGTGCCTCAGATCTTCCGTTTTTTCAGTATCGTTAATTTCGCAGTCAATTCGTCTTTGATTATCTTTCTTAAATTTTTCATACTTTCGTCTCAAATTCTCATTATTTTGCTTAAGTTTTGCATTTTCTCTACTCACCCGTGACCTGTTCGTTTTAACTTTCTTCCGCCCTGCTTCTGCTTAAGATATGTGGAGTGGAAGAGCACTAGCCCTTGGTGGTGTAGTTAGTACTCGTGGTTGTGTATCTGTTGCACGAGGTGGTAGGTCTTTTGATTTTGGTGGTGGGTCTCTTGATCGCGATGATAAGGTTCTTGATCGTGGTGGTTGGTCGCTTGATTTTGGTGATGGGTCTCTTGACCGTGCCGTTAGGTTTCTTGATTGCAGTTGAGGGTGCTTGCAGTGACGTATCCTTAGCTCGTAGAGGATCTCGAGGAGGCGTCGCTGGTGGAGTTCCATTCAATTCTTCCAAATTATCTAATCTGGAGTCTGTTCAGGGGGTGTTTGTTGCAACAATCTCGAGTGTCGTTTTCGCATTATGTTTTTCTTTAGGAGTTAAATCTCTTTGTTTTATGGTTCCAAACTCGGTGTTTTTTCTTCCCTTCTTCATACTTTTCTCTATTAATTTTTAGTCTTTCTACATAGCGCTTCTGTTTTTCTGCTGCACTTAGTGGCATTTTGAATTATGTTGCACAAACCTTGAACTATTAAACTATATTAATAATATCTTAGAAACCCAAGTTAGACGCAGATTAACATCCACACTATCCACATTAATGCCAAGTCGCAATGTTAATTTGCCCTACAATCTCTGGCGTTACCGGTAACTCAAGAGAAAATTTATCCGGCGTTATCAGTAACGCTAGGGAAAATTTCAATAAAAAATATCACAATTAATTCCACAACCAAAAATCACCAAAACTTTTGTCATGACCTTGAAATCAGACATCATAGGCAGCATACTGACCTAATAAAATTCAAATCTTTTAAAAACTTACCAAGATTCCCGCCGTAACGCTGTAGAGCGACAATAAACCCACGCACACCAGCTGAGAGCTTATCGCAGACTCAGGGGCGGGTAATGTGTGGTAGGGCTTATCGGATCATACCAATAAAATATTAGACAATAATCGCCTTAGATGACACCAAGCTAGGCGCCATCTCTTGATAACGGTCATGAATTTTTATCAGTAACTCTGTGGAGCTGATGTTTTGATCAAAGTTCAGGACAAAAGCTTAGGTGCATGTAAAATATATAATTTAAGCCAAACTTTTATAAATGTTAACTTTATATGTAAGTTTATCTCATTGTGAATTATAATATTGTGTGAAAATCCTGTCCATTCATACAATTTTTTTAAGAAACGTGTTTCATTGTATTGACGCCTAGGCGTGGGGACACATATTTTTTGTATGGATAGTGCATTAGCTCTGCTGAGTTACCACAAGAATATCAATTTTTTTTCGTAAACCTTCATAAAAAGATTAAACTAGCGAGTTAGCAAAGGATCTAAGTTTATGTTAACATAAAAATAACCATATTTTAAAATGAAATACAGATTTTATTGCTATTTCAATGCCAGGGACACAAAAGGAGTGCCTTAAAAGTTGATTCACCCATCTATCTGATTTTATTTTTATCGATATGCGCCTATAAGTATAACCATCTGACTGAAAAGTGCGAGCAAGATAGACATAGTGAAATAATGTTTATAATGTCCCAAAAGTTAAGAGCCGAGCGGGATTTGAACCCGTGACCTTCACCTAGCTACGGGTCTGCGTTGACCGCTGCGCCATCGGATCCTAATCACACTCGACGAATAACTCCTAGAGACTGTTCGGCACTAACGCGACCGTGGCTCCATCTACAATTCATCTTTTTTTATGGCCACATGACTCAGTTGGTAACGCGGTGACTATAGTACAAAAATTGCAAAAGCAATTCCTTTTTGCCATATTTTCTTTAATTGGCAGTACAGTCGCGACGATAACGCTAGCAATAAATTCTCATAATCCAATTTAACCGAACTGTGAGGACATAAGTAATTTCTTTAAAGTGCTTTTAGAGTGTAGTTAAATAAAAATGAAGAAAGGGATGTCAACAAACTAATCAATCTTTTAAACAGAGGTTGAGGATAATTTCCAAAAACGGAGGTTCTCAATTCAGAACATTTTTTTTATCACCGCATATTCAATTTACGTCAATTTATCAAAAGGCAAATTTATTTATTTAATAAAATGGTGTACACAAGGATACGCATCAGACTATACACTGCTAGCTCTTATGTCCTTGCAGTAAGAGACATTTTTCTTTGTTTTTAGGTAACTTGAGCTGTATCCCACTGTACATTCCACACAACACTTTCTAGCCCAAGCTAAGCAGAGCATGTACAATGGAAACCAGATAGCTGATATAATACTTATAGAAGTAGGTATTTTTTTTTAAATCAGTAGGCCGACCACAATCTCTGTCTGGCTCTGGTTTTGAGTCTGTTTGATTGCTCACCAGTGTATTATACTATATGTGTGACGTTTCGACATAGGATTTATTTAGTCAACACTCACACAGACTCAAAACCAGAGCCTGAGACAGAGCCAGACAGAGCTTGTGGTAGACCTACATGGTCATATGCTTGTTCCATCAGTTACTTACATAAAAACAATAAAAAAAACCGTAAATGTTATTATCCTTATCAATATTCTTATCATTCTAAAATACAGACCCTAAATGCCTTCAACCTCTGTCTCACCTCCAAACGCCAGGGCACAGATGTATCGAATCTACCCGTCTGTAGGTCACGCCCCGACATTAACTTCGTCTGATGCCCTTTGAAGTTGCGCAGTTTGCAGAATGTAATATAGATATATTTTACTATGACAGACTAGATGCCGCCTGCGAGTTTGCTCGCATTAGAAAATTATGTACAAGATTCCAGGAATAGGGACATTCATGTTACAGGATGGGCGACTGTTGGCGTTCTCAAATATAAGTACTAGATGACATAAAACGAATTGGCTGTCAACTGTCAACCAACCAACGGTCGGGCATTCTGACGGGAGCTGTCAAGCGAGCGCACGTGTGTCCGAACTCCGAAATAATTGTAATTGTCGTGGAATTAACCAAATAACGTAGGTAATATATTATAGCTGCGTGTGTGTGGCTTTAAATCTAAACTTTCAGAGTAAATAAAGCCGTTTCAAATAGATTTTACTATCATCACATCACCGTTTTATTCGACACTGAAAAACGTGTCCAACTTAAAAACTTTCAAAATGGCGAAACTTATAAGACCCAATAAACAAAAGTTAACAGTTTAACTTTTCCGATAATGAGCGGAAGCACATTTGGGGATAAGCCGTAGCACGTGTTAAGAAAATTCGGATATTTTTCCTTGCTATTTTAGGGTGTCCATTATTTGAGAAATTTGTAGGATATTAATATAGCAACTATAAGTTTGAAAGACGACTAACATTTTTTCTAAAATATAGATAGCTAAGCATTTGGCTGCCCTCACACCTGTGGCATACTAGAGTGGAGACCGCATAGCTGGCAAGCACTGGCGGAGAAGAGCCGAAGACCGGGCTCAGTGGCGCATCTTGGGAGAGACTTACGTCTAGCAGTGGACTGATATAGGATGATGATGATGACACCTGAATGACACCTGGTGGAAAGTGAGGATGCAGCTTAAGATGGAGCATACTTAGCCCTAATTCACCTAGTGGGGTGATCACGTATATTTTGTTTCAATCAAATGCTTGTTGCAATCCTCAGTTTTTACATGATTATGAACTTCGATTGCAATAAAAACGAATACAAACAAAGCCTTGTGTCTGACAAGAAGCAAGGATTGCAATTCATGTTCGTTTTATAATGCAATCGAAGCTCAAAATCATGTAAAAACGGTCGATTGAAACAAGTATTTGATTGCAACAGAAGATACACTCTTGCCTTAAAAATTTCCGGAAATACCGACGCCAGTAGAGAATGTCCCGCGAATAACCTGAAGCCTTGTCGCCCTACAAGGGTTTCCAGAGATGGGAGGGTAGTCGTAGGTTGTATTCCAAACACGCGTCGACCCAAATACGTCGCGCAGACGCTCAAGGTACCTCTGGCTGTTATAGTTACTGAAGAATTGAAGATAAAAACTATACCTTGTCTCTGGCCATTAATTTTGATGAAAAATATACAAGAACTGCTGATAAATTGGCAACAGACCTAACTACGTCTGCTAAGCTAAATGACTGATAGAGGACCATTATAATTATGAGCCCTAGTTTTATTTTAATACAACTAGTTGATGGGACATGCATGCCATAGCCTATAACAAAACATTGCCTCGTAGGTCACGCACGTCAGGAACATGCCCTACGGTACACTGCCCTGCGTCGATCAACTTGTATACAGATGTTCAGCCTCACGTACCAGTAATTTCACCGGCAACCTTCAAACCGGAACACAGCAATGTTACTTCACGGCAGAATTAGCTTGGTGGTAGTACTTCCCTGGACGAGCCCTTCACAAAGAGCTCTACTATACACCTCTATCACACTATATACCTTTTGATTTGGTAAAGTCAATTTTTACTTTTTGAGCATGGCTCTAAATCAGCCCTGTCTCTGTTTCTCTTTGTCTATTGGAAAGAGATCGTAATAGCATAGCCATGAGGCTTCTAAAACTATCAAACCACACAACGTGACTGCATGCACTCATATCTGTATGCCTCAAGTATGTTCCTGACATGCGTGACCTGCGAGGCCATGCTTTGTTATAGGCCATGGTACCCACTCATCAGGTGGGCCATATGATTATTCCATCAGCTTGTATAAAAAAAATTATGCCATATTTCTCATGTTTATATAGTCTGTATGTTTTTGTTATCATGTCCTACTTTCTAACACATTTATGGTGATTCCTCCCGGGACCCGCATAATGGAGTTTTGATCGCCATTCCAGTGTCTCAGAGACGGCTATTTATACTAGGGGTCTATGGGTCGGCATGCATGCCAATGGAACCTTGTTTGTTTCTATTATAGAATGCTTGTTTGTTCACATGACCGCAGCTTTAGAGACTTACAAACGTATTAATTCAATATCTTAGGACCAACGCCTTTCAATTTTCTTTTTGTTGCGTTGTCTTTTCGTCCGGGGAAATACTACAAACATGCCAATTTCTGCCGTGTGATATTGAATGCACGTATGAGATAGCTAGGAGTAGTTGCAAAACGTGAAAACTCATACCCGCTGCTAAAATACTAACAGGATTCCTTTCATTGACGCGCCAGACAGATGGCTGATGGCTCACACGATTCAAAAAACAACTATTTACTTTGAACAAAACTATTCATTCGAAATTCGAACCTATTCAGTTTCGACAAAAAAGGTTCTACATCTGCATTCTAAACTCGAAACAATGAAAGCTAGACAGCAAAGCAAATAAACGTGCAAACGGCTCTACCGATTCATCGAAAACAAAAATGTCGGATAGGGTTGCACGAGGTTGAACCCGAAAAGAAAAAGAAATGGAAATTCATTTATGGCCTGCGCACACCTAGTTCGCTGGCGGTAGCGATCAGTGAAACGCTGTCAAATATCGCTGTCAGTTTTGAGATTTGACAGCGATATTTGACAGCGTTTCACTGTTCGCTACCGCCAGCGAACTAGGTGTGTTCGAGCCTTTAAGGCCTGCGCAAACCTAGGCCGCTGGCGTCGGTGATCAGTGAAACGCTGTCAAATTTGATAGCGATATTTGACAGCGTTTCAGTGATCGCTACCGCCAGCGAACTAGGTGTGCTCAGGCCTTTAAAACTAATGCCGGGTATCTTAAATGAAAGAGTTCATCAATGAAAGTTCATTGTACTTCTGCCTCCAAGGAGTTGTAACTACTCACACTGCCGTATTCTTGATTTAAAAGTATGAATTTTAAACATTCTATCTCCTGTGTTTTAGTAGGTACCCGCCTAAGCGCCACAGAAGTCGTCATACTGGCAACCCTAGCGAAGCCAGTTTATCAATTATTTGTCGTTGGAATTTTCGCGAATGGTAACACAATGGCCCATCAATCTGCGACAAAAACCGGCAACACCGGCATACTGGCGGTAAACAATGGCGTGGAAAAAGCGCCGAAATACCAACTGCCATTATTTTAATTAAGAAAAATGAAATGGTTTCATGATCAACAAAGAGAGCGTTCTATTTGTTATATAGACGAAAAATAAACCAATTTTGATAACCAGGTTGAAAATTAAAGCTAATAGTCTTACTTAAAAAACTACAACTAACTCTTACCATCTGCCTTACCATCTCTTACTCAAAAGTTAATAATTTAAATTAAAGCAATCATTTCTGTGGCTTTTATAATATTAACTTCTGTAACGTTAATTACATTGTTTCTTATTCCTTTAAGAATTTTTTCTTCGATTTATCCACATGTTAAGGTACTTAACATCATTTATTCCATACCATTTCACAAACAAGCGATAAACATTAATTTATCCGGGAATAAAGGTTCTCGAATGGCGACCACAAACCGGAAGACGAAACGTAGGGCGCCAACACCCCAGATGGACCGACGACATTGTTAAGATCGCGGGAAGTCGGTGGATCGAAAGAGCTCAGAATCGTTCATCCTTGTAATGTGTAGGGGAGGCCTATGTCCAGCAGTGGACTTCTTCAGGCTGATGATGATAAGATAAAAATTCAATTGCAAGCTTTTTCCTCGGCGATTGTACCCTTAAAAATTGTTAATTATTTCGGTACATAACTTTTCTTTTTAGCTCAGGACGACCAAGACCACTCAAACAGTCTGAGAGACCTTTTCATTTAGGAGTGCCTTTCTTTTGGACGACCACTCGTGTATTTCAAACTTTTTTTAATGAAATCAGCATCATTATGGCAACTCTTTCAGGGGAATTACAGTTTTCTATTCATTCTTTTATGTTTGAAAATAAAATACTGTAGATTCAAGATTCAATAAGCGTTTATTCAATACGATACAAGAATCACTTTGAAACGTCTTAAAGCTAGGTGAGTCTAGGTGCCAGTTCCACGCGACCAAGCGTAGAAGAACAGGCAACAAACTACGTCTCGGTTCCTACCGTTTTTTTATATGATCCTTTTACAAATCAAAAATAGTCTAAAATAATAGCAGTGAAGTTCCAGTGTGGTGCCACTTCACTTAGTCAGACGTATGCAATGCAATAATACAAAAGCAAAAGTTTCAAAGACAGCACACGCTACGCTTCAAAGTTATAATAAAGTATCTACACCAGATATAAAAATAAGATATGAAATAGTAGGTACAGACATTGCAAATTGACATGCTAGCTTCCTATGGGTAGAGTGACCACGCAGTTTTATCATTCATATAGCTATCTAGAGCAGCGGTTCTCAAACTTTTTTGGTCACGGAACCCTTTTGACAAGCAAAATACTTGACGGAACTCGAACATTCTCAAAAATACTTGAGTCGGCGCCTTTGATAAACAAAAAGCGGAAATAAAAATAGAAATACAAAAAATGCGTTGTAAACAATCTCGACTTTATATTTTTGAAGATAGAACCGAAAGTCACTTGTTCACAACTATAGCGTCTAATTCAGAGGCAGCTTTTATCAAAGGGACTGCGCGCCCACAAGTATACGCGCGGCGGGCGGAGTCAAAACGTTCGACCAGTGACCAAAGAGAGGTATTTTATTTTTTTCCCTAAATTCTTGCGGAACCCCTACAGGGGTAGCGCGGAACCCTAGGGTTCCGCGGAACACACTTTGAGTACCACTGATCTAGAGTATAGTACGCTTTCTTTATCAAATTACTCTTAATATAGGCTTTAAACTTCCGAATTGGAAGCTTAGTTGCATTTTCCGGAAGTTTATTGTAGAAGCGTACAGTGTTCCCCATAAAAGACCCATTTACCTTCTGTAGACGAAATTTGGGAATATAAAGTTTATTTTTATTTCTAGTGTTAATATTATGTGAATCACAATTTTTCTGAAAGCTACTCTAATCCCAATAATCCGATTATTTATTAACTTACATCCTAATTTGAAAATTCTTGTTTTGATTTCAGATGCTTTTGACGCTGGACGGCATTGAATTGACAAAATAGCTTACGGCCCACCTGATGCTAAATGGTCACCGTCGCCCATAGACACCGACAACACCGAGGATGCTATCGTTGCGTGGACGAATTTCAATGTTATTCAATGTTATAACTCGTAATCTGTTAGTTATATTTTTTTTTAATATAGTAACAGCAGGGCTACCACGAGCTCCATTTGTCTAATTGTATATAGATAGGCTGACACATTCATTTTCTTCTTGGGTTTGAATGTGTTGACACAATTTTGAAAGCCATAACCATATGAAGCTCATGGTAGGCCAGCAGATATCACGCGGAGAGCCCCAGGTTTTGTTATGTGTTACTTTAAAAAACAATGCTTTATTTTGTATGGTAGGTGGCGTCTTTTTAGGGTTCCGTAGCCAAATGGCAAAAACGGAACCCTTATAGATTCGTCATGTCTGTCTGTCTGTCTGTCTGTCTGTCTGTCTGTCTGTCTGTCTGTCCGTCCGTATGTCACAGCCATTTTTCTCCGAAACCGTAAGAGCTAGACTGATGAAACTTGGCGAGTAGATGTATTCTGTAAACCGCATTAAGATTTTAACATAAAAATAAAAAAAAAACTATAAATTTCGGGGGTCCCCATACTTGAAACTGAAACTCAAAAATTTTTTTTTCATCGAACCCATACGTGTGGGGTATCTATGAATAGGTCTTTAAAATTGATGTTGAGGTTTCTAATATCGTTTTTTTCTAAACTGAATAGTTTGCGCGAGAGACACTTCCAAAGTGGAAAAAAGTTGGTCCCCCCCCCTCTAACTTCTAAAGTAAGAGAATGATAATACTAAAAAAAATATATGTTGTACATTACTATGTAAACTTCCAACGATTTTTGGTTTGAACGAGATCTAGTCAGTAGTTTTTTTTTTATACGTCATAAACTGTAAACCGCAATTTACCTTTCGACGAACTACAAGAACCTTATTATGTTACATCAAGTAACATAATATACAGGTTCTTGTAGTTCGTCGTGCTACGGAACCCTTCATGGGCGAGTCCGACTCGCACTTGGCTGCTTTTTTTTTTTCTCGCGACTTTAAACCAAACCTTGTTTTTAGTACATAACATAGTAATATAACAAACGAGTATGGATGTGGATGGATATGTGAGCAGAGGTAGACCAAGGAAAACATGGATGAACTGTGTGAAAGATGACATGGATAAGAGAGGAGTGAATGCAGAGATGACGGCTGACAGAGGGGAATGGAGGAGGAAGACATGTTGTGCCGACCACACAAAGTGGAATAAGGGCAGGAAGAAGAGAGTAATATAACAAACGAAACTTATTGGAAAATTGACATATCTATACTGATATTATAAAGAGGAAAGATTTGTACCTATTTTTGTATGTTTGTATGTTTGTAATGAATAGGCTCAAAAAGGACTGGGCCGATTTAAAAAATTCTTTCACCAATAGAATGCTACATTTTTCCAATTTGACATAGGCTACATTTCATTTTGAAAAAAATTAGGGATCCTTGGTAAAATTTGAACAATGTAACCAAACGTGTAGAAAAACGAGTCTTAAACTGTCTTTCGTCGAATGCGCTGCCGAAACTATTAGCGATAGAACAAAATAATGTACAACAATATTGTCTACCCCGTGCAAAGCCGGGACGGCCTGCTAGTTACCTATATAGTTATTATTGAATAAAACAAAATAAAAACACTTTCTGACGGCTAGTTGTGTTGCAATAAATCCAATTGGTGCAATAGCTGTACTATTGAAAAGACATCTATACAACTGCAAATAGATATTGCCGCTATTTCGATCTCGTTATATACGCCAATCGAAGAAAAATATAGAGATGTTTAATAAAATAATAGATGTTTGATTTTAATATATTAGATGTTTAGTATAATATGTAGGATTTCGATTATTTATAGTATTTAGTGTAGTCTGGTTAGTATGTAGGTAAGTTTAATATGTCTGTATGTAATTAGTATATTATTTATTTAGAACTATGTGATATACTCTATATTATACTTCTGTATAAGTATTTTAGTTTAAGGTTTTTTTCTCTTTTCCCAATGCCTGTATGTTTGTACACCCACCCACCACTATAATCAACTCTCTCTATCCTCCAAGGTTTGCTGGTAGAAAACTCTATTTAGGGTTAAGCTCGCCTCTGTACATGCCCGCTTTATAATGTTTATCTATCATCTGTATGTGTGTACAATAAAGAATAAAGAATAAAAACAACACTAAAGTTATACTACAAGCAGTAAAGTTTATTGCCAGTTCTTCTTAACTCGCTCGCATGGAACTTATTTAAATAAAATAAATAATCACTGTGGACAATCACAACACTTTCTAGCCCCTAATGAAGCAAATAATATGTACTATGGGTAATACATCATTTTTTTTTATACTTCTAGCTGATGGAACAAGCATATGGGCCCATCTGATGTAAATACTGTAACACTTAGAATACAATATAACACCCAGACATAGAACAAACATCTATGTTCACTACAAAAATATTTTTTCTCGGTGGGGATTGAACCTACGACCTACGGCTCAGAAGGCACTACCAAATGAGCTGATAGGCCAGTCAAACTAATTCTATTACTTTTTCAAAACATACAATTTCAAACCATAAATATTTTATAAAAAACAAAAATCTAAAATATGTTCACCTACCCGCGTATTTGCGTAAAAAGTGCGAGTATCCGCGATGCAAGCTCACTCAATGCGGCACGGCGGAGAGACATCAAGTGGCAGTGTCTATTTTGAATCTAGGGATGGGACTGCCAAAGCCGTATCGATATTTTAATAAAAAATCAGTTGTCTGTAAAGTCGTTTTACTGACGATAATTGAACGTGACAACGTCATACAGCTGTCCACGCGGACGCATCGCTCACTCAAGTAGGAGAGAGACAGATGTCGAACGTTCCGCGCTCTCGCTTGCACTTCAAGCATTAAATGGAACGCCTCAGAGCTAGGTAACGCCGCATGACTCATGTTTTTTCGTGCGGCCGGCTCCATCGAATTATAAGACGTTGTCACGTCAAAAAATCAAACGGTGAAGCTAAATATCGTGAGGAAACCGGCAACCGTGTCTTAGAATCTAAAAAGTTCGAAAACATGTCTCAAGTGCATGAAAAGAGCCTCTCAGAGGCGCACTTAAAATCCTTTCACCACAGTGATTTGAAATAACCAGTAACACGATAAGAAGAAGAAGAAGAATATAAAATAGAAATGTGCGTGATGTTATGTGATGTGTGACCTAATAATTGTGTATTCTGTTATACACGTATGTGTTTTAAAATAATATAAGTTTAAAAACTTGAGAAACCGACTTCATGGCTAAACTGAAAGATTTTGATGCAATTTCTATGGGGCCAATCGGAGTGTTTCCTTTCAGATAAAATTAAGTTTTTAATCGTGGATATTCAATATACGAAACGCCAAGCAAGACAAAATATAAATATAGAAACAAAAAGAAAAAAAAATATTTGCAATTATTTCCGCCAGTACCCCTACCGGGAACCAATCGTATGAAATCGGTGTGCGGTGCCTGACGCCTATCGCCGATCGTATCGCCCACCTCTCATTTTGTATGGAGAAACCAAAAGCGCCCCTAGCGGATTCTTCAAGAAGCATGAATAGCGATTGCGAGACGGTGACGTGTCCACGTCAGCTGGCGTACGATTGGTTCCCGGTAGGGGTACAGGTATCGTAAACGTACAAGATGAGATAAGTTTTTACATAACAATACATAAGTAAGTCGCCAGCTACACCAAAGATCGATAGAAATATATCATCGACATTTTCCCATCCCTACGTCATCGACTAGTCTAGAGCACGCTTCGTCGCCTACACCATGAATACAGGAGCATTCCTTTGTCTATCCCCTTCTTATTGTACGCGAATAAGAAAGATGGAGGACTGAAACTGAAACTGAAACTTTTTTTATGTTTTTTTTAACCGACTTCCAATCAAAAAGGAGGAGGTTCTCTATTCGGTTGTTTTTTTTTTTTTTTTAATGTTTGTTACCGCATAACTTTGTCATTTGTGAGCCGATTTGAAAAATTATTTTTTTATCTGAAAGGTACTACTTCCAGATTGGTCCCATTTTAATTTTATTAAAATCAGTGTTGCCATTTTTTTTTAAATAATATTTTTAATGTTTGTGAAATGTTTGTCATTTATGAACCGATTTAGAAAATTGATTTTTTATTTGGAAGGTTATTCTTACGTCCAGACTGTCCCAAACAAATTTTATTAAAATCGGTTTAACTGTTTGGCAATGAAGTCGGTTTCTCAAGTTTTTTTAACTTATAAATATTAAATAAACTAACCGAACGCAAACTTTTTTTTTTACACGCTTTTTAGGGTTCCGTAGCCAAATGGCAAAAACGGAACCCTTATAGATTCGTCATGTCTGTCTGTCGTCTATCCATTCTCACGAAAATCGCCGCTACTGTTGTCTCGAGTGTTTACGTAGAAGTTCAATAGATGGCGTTCTCCGTAACACTAACTCGTGATTTCAACTACTCAGCAACAGATGGCGCTAAAATTTTTAATTATTAAAATAACTTCTCTCCTGAGTCTTTTCTGAAAATGAAACCTAGCTAGATCGATTTATCGCCCCAGAAACCCTCTGTATACTTAATTTCATGAAAATCGTTGGCGCAGTTTCCGAGATCCTAAATATAACAAGATTTTTTCGTTCAAAGGTATAACTAGCAGTGGGTAACCGAGCTTCGCTCGGAATTTTTTTCGTTAATTTGTATTTTTAAGAAATCATAAGAGTCATATTATCATCTTTACTGGTTTATTCTTACTACCCAACGCCATCTGCTGGACATGCTTGCAGTTAGTTGATCACCATCGTCAATAGATGGCAGGAGCAGTCTTTAAAGGTATAAGATAAGATAAGATATAGATATTTCTAAGCTGAAAACAGGGCAACTGCGAACAGTTTCCCATAAAACTTTACGATGGTTCCAATTAGGACTAAGGAAAGCTCGGAAAATCCGTTTAACAATATACAGATTGCATTTCACTTGCAAAGTGTTTAATTAAGGATTTTAGGGAAATTCTTATTCAAATCTACTTAGCTAATGATTGCGGAGTTTGTGTATCTAATACTCATTGAATAGCTAATATAATTTATAAATAATGCGGACAATCCACACAACACTATCTAGCTCCAAACTAAGCAGAGCTTTTTGGGAACCATATAGCTGATATAATACTTAAATACTTTTTTTTTGTAAATACATACATAGAATACAATATAACACCGAGACGGAGAACAAACATCTACGTTCACCGCACAAATAAATATTTGTTCTCGGTGGGGATCGAGCCCACAACCTACGGCACAGAAGGCAGAACTTATGCCAACTGAGCTGAGAGGTCAGTCAATATTTCCTGGAAATGTATAGGGAAAGCCTATATGGAGTAGTAGAGCTCTTTGTGAAAGATTTCACCCGGGGAAGTATAAAATAAATATGGTTTATTTCGGACCACACAAAAAAACCAGCAATCATGTCGTTGGCAATCAATGGAAGAAATAACATCTTGCCCACATTGCTCAAACACCTCACTAAAAGACCTAGCTGACGCCACGGAAAATGCGATTGCAGTGACCCCTTTCTGGACAAAGCACAAGAAAACAAAACATACTATATTAAATTCTAGGGAACCATCGGCAATAGGAAAAAAAAAAGTTAAAAAACATAGTGAACCGTCTCCTATCTATGAGCTACTATTAGAACCATCCATCTTTTTCAGCAATAGAAAATTCACAATTCAGCGGGCTATCATTGTTTTCAAAGCCTTTGTCACATAGTCTATCTACAATCTACCCAGCGCCAGCGCTTGAATATTCAATGTTTTGGACGTGTGTACGCCGATGATTTGAATATTCTATTAGATTAGAAGAATTGAATGCACAAAGGGATCATAGTGCCCACATATCTGTATAGAACGGGCGACAAATTGTAAAACAATAGATGACGGAGGTATACAAAAACGGCTAAACTGATTTTATGAGATTTTTATGGGACCTTTCAGATAAAAAGTATTTTTTCAAATTGGCTCATAAATTACAAAGTTATGCGATAGCAAACAATTAAAAGAAAACAAAAATAGAGCCGAAATGACCGACCGACGAACGACCTTTGAAATATAAAAAGTTTTCCTTTTTAACCGACTTCCAATCAAAAAGGAGGAGGTTCCCAAATCGGTTGTATTTTTTTTTTTTTTTTTTTTTTATTGTTTGTTACCGCATAACTTTGTCATTTGTGAGCCGATTTGAAAATTTTTTTTTTTATCTGAAAGGTACTGCTTCCAGATTGGGCCCATTTTCATTTTATTAAAATCGGTGTTGCCGTTTTTTTTTAAATAATTTTTTTAATGTTTGTAATTGCATGCCTCCGTCATTTATGAACCGATTTAAAAAATTATTTTTTTATTTGGAAGGTTATTTTTACGTCCAGATTGTCCCAAACAAATTTGATTAAAATCGGTTTAGCCGTTTGACAATGAAGTCGGTTTCTCAAGTTTTTTAAACTTACAATTATCTCCTTTTTTATTTCAAGACGGTTAAAAAACAAAAGATATACAAATATTATGATGACGACGACGAATATTAAAATTTTCCCGGATATGTATAGAGGTCTATGTCCATGTTGTACATAATTGAAGTAGCACTATTTGTAAGAAATAACCCCCACTTGTTTCCACGTATGTGTGACACTGTCATTAGAAATAGACGTGAAGACAGACTCCGTAGGCATGCATCTTAGCAAAACCGCTTTGTTGAAAAAAAGTGTTGTATGCATGGCTCTTAATATCTACAACAAAATTCCTAGGTTTTATAAGGATTTCAATACAAATGTATTTAGGATAAAATTTAAACAACTATTAATTCAAAAATGTTATTATAGTATTGACGAGTTCTTAAAAGACAAATTATGATTAATTATGACTGTATTTTTTTTTTGACATGTATTTTTTTTTCTGTTTATATTTGTATATTTTTGAATTGTCGTTTAAATTGACATTATTTTAGTGCCATCTCCATATTTGTGCACCGACATTGGTAAAACAAGTTTGTACCACACATTTGTTCACAATGAATCTTTATCTTTATCTTGTCCAGTAGTGGACTTTGTCCGGCTGATGATGATGACGATAAGATATTCATTTTTAAATAAAGACCAACCAACAGAGCTTGAAAGCTAGACGTTCCAAGCATAAAATATGATATTGTCAGATTTACCTTCCAAAGTTCAAGCTGGCATGCTATGTGGATTTGACCGGCTACGACCCCTGACCTTTCTCAAAACTGAATTATTAACTAGACTACAAACTTACTACAAACAATTAGCTTGCAAATCTTATGCTGCCTTTTTACGGTGCGTGGTTCTGCAGATCATCACGCACAGCCGAGGACGACGCACGGCAACTGTGTGTCGTACACACCATGGGAACGGTCTCGTGCGCCGAGGTGCGCGGTAGCACAGGAGCCCTGTCTGTGTGCGTTGTCGTGCGTCATCGTCGGCTGTGCGTGATGATCTGCAGAACCACGCACCGTAGGAAGGCAACGTAACACACTTTTCAATGGAGAACTGTCATAAAATCTATGCTTGAGGCTCGACTCAGACTCAAGCGCTTTTTCGGAATACGGGCCGTCCTTTTAAACCAGTGCGGTGAAAGTAATTTATGTGCTCCTCAAAGAGCCTTTTTCCGTGCACTGAATAGTTTTACGAAGAACCGACAACCGTTGGGGAATAAAGGTTCTCGAATGGCGACCACGAACCGAAAGATGAAAAGTAGGGCGCCGCGCCCACCCACCAGATGGACCGACGCCATTGTTAAGATCGCGGGAAGTCGGTGGATGGAAAGAGCTCAGAATCGTTCTTCCTAGCATGTGTAGGGGAGGCCTATGCCTAGCCGTGGACTTCTTCAGGCTGATGATGATGATAGCTTTACGACTTGTCGGTTTCTTCACGAGGTTTACTGTAGGTTCTGAAGGGGTGAGAGTAAAAACTCATTGGTCCCCGACTGGATTTAAATCAAGGTTCGAAATAAAGGAAAACAAGAAGATTTTTCTTACCTTCGGATCCAATGGACAGTTCGAGACCTGAAAAACAAAAAATATATTTAGAAATCAATCGCAAAAATACCTATAAAATAACAAAGAAAACTAGCTTCAAATTAAGCAGAGCTTGCACTATGGGAACCAGATAGCTGATAAAACCTATATTTAATACCATTTTTTTTTAATATGCTTTAAATTCAACTAGCAGTTGGTGACCGAGCTTCGCTCGGTATTTTTTTTTGGTAAACTGTTGTTGTGAGTTATATTTAAATTTTGAATTACTTACATACTGATGAAATATTCATAATATTTTTCGATCTTACCGACATAATAATAAACTCCACTACTCGTCAATAGATGGCGTTCTCTGTCCCACTAACTCATGACTTAAGTAACAGATGGCGCTAGGAGTTATGATTTTATGATAAAGTTGATTATTTACTACACCAATAACGCGACGTTTTCTTAGAATGAATCCTAGCTAGATCGTTTTATCGTCCCCGAAAACCACTGTATACAACATTTCATGAAAATCGTTGGCTCAGTTTCCGAAATCCTAAATATATATATATATATATATATACATATATATATATACAAGATTTTCTCGTTTAAAGGTATGAGATATAACAGACAGAGAACAAACATCTAACATCTGCGTTCACCGCACAAATATTCTCGGTGGGTAATAATTGTTTATATCTCACTAGCAGTTGGTAACCGAGCTTCGCTCGGAATTTTTTTCGTTCATTTGTATTTTAAAGAAATCATAAGAGTCATAATTATTATCATCTTTACTGGTTTATTCTTACTGAACAACGCCATCTGGTGGACATGATTGCAGTTAGTTGCTCACAATCGTCAATAGATGGCAGGAGCAGTCACATATTCAGTTTATGTTTAATTATTGAATTATTGAAGATAATATTTATTTATTTATCAACATAATCCTTGTTTATTTGTAGCATAAATAAAAAAGTGATTTGAAAATTTCAGAGTGAAAGATATCGCAACTTATGTACCAAGTACAACATCATCTGTGACTGCGGTGTTGCGATTCGTTAGCGTGGCCGCAGCGTTTTAATTGCGGTTACATATTGAACCACTGAAGTGGTGTGAATGGCGAACCTGAAAAAGGAAGGTAAAAATGTTTTTGAAACATACTTTGATGTTAAAAGTACTAGTGAACACATCCAGACTTCACTCTTTTTTTTTACAAATTACATATATATTGTCAAAAATAATAAATATTTTTGACAATCTTCACGACACTATCTAGCCCCAAATTAAGCAGAGCTTGTAATATGGGAACCAAATAGCTGATATAATACGTAAATAATTTTTTTTTGCAAATCAATACTGTGAATACAATATAACACCTAGACAGAGGTTAAAATTGGTTTTAACTTTTTTTTAATAGGTTTTAACGTTTTTTTTCAAACATAAAGGTGACATTTAGCATACCAGATATTATTTTTAGACCTTAAAATACTGTCGGTGTTCACTTTATTGGTGCAACATAATAAATAAAATAAAATAACTCAATTATAAATAAAACCACGGGCTAAAAGAACTTTTATATGATGTTACTTGCTGTTACGGAACTCTTCATGGGCGAGTCCGAGTCGCACTTGGCCGCTTTTTTGGAAATTGGAATATCGTCGGTCGGATTCATTACCGGAACATTTCCGAAATCACGTTTTTTGAGATAAATATGCAGAATGGTTGGAAATTGAATACTCTATCCAAATCACTAACGGTATAGCTCAAATTTTGGTTCTAGTTGACAGAAAACTACTTATTCCGTTAAAGAAAAGTTCCGTTCCGTTCCGTTTTCAAAAACTTTAACCCTCAATTACTCAAAACGTATAATTTTGAGATGTTCCACTAATGATTTTCACTGACGATATGGAAATCGGTTAGGAAGAGCAATGAACAAGTTTTAAACAACTAACTATGCAAATCAACTTTTGTCGCTGACTGTACCTACAGATTGCCTGGAAGAAATCGCTGTCAGCGATAAAACCAGCCGTTGTATTTCATTAAGTACACCTTGTGCAATGATGTATACTTACGTACAATAAAGTGTTATCTTTATAGAAAACCACAGAAGTCACTTTGACTGGTCACAATTGGCGCCCAACGTGGGGCCTATTGCAACGTAACCTGTATCTATTGCATCTGATAACTCCCTCCAGACATCCTCAAAAATATCTTCCATAAATCTACCTCCACCATGCCTGGTTTATTACATCGCCCAAGTCTAAACCCAAAAACATATTTTTCAGAACTAAAAGTTTATATTTATTATTTTTCCATTCCGCTTCGACTGACACGACGTCAAATAAAAAATGCAAAAAATATTCATCCGAAAAAGTACGCGTAGAAAACAAGGACCTCACTAGCTTTACCTTCTACGCAAGCGGAAACCACCTTTATACCTAGCACTGTAATGTTTAAAATCGCATGGGTTAAGGACCAGCTTTTTTTCTTATAAAGGGTTAAACGACAAGCGATGAGTCCACTACAGTATTCTACCAAGTCTGAACCTCCCCTTTATTAGTTTAATTTGGCGTTGTATAGTGATCATGGTTAGGGATTTAAAAAGTTTATAATGTTGAAACAGAAGTGACTATTTAGTTCCCCTTTTAGGTATAATTGGAAACTATTTTGCGCCGCCATGGCTAGACATGATAGTCCTTCAAGCCGGATTAAAGTTTGTAATGTATTGGTACTTCGAGCCGGATTTAACGGTCGATGTACCAAAGGATTAAGCACTTATTGGTTTGGCATTTCTGTTCGAATGCAAATTAAGTATGCAGCAAATGGTTATTAGTTTGAGACACTTACATAATATAATATCAAGTGGACAGGAGGTCTTCAAACATTCGTGCGCATTTGACTCCTTTATCTATTGAGTGACTTGACTAAAACTATTTCATTTATGTAATATATCCTCACTTGACAGTGTGAAAGATGACATGGATAAAAAAGAAGTGAATACAGATATGACGCCTGATAGAGAACATGTTGTGCCGACCCCACATAAATTGGGATAAAGGCAGGAAGATGAAGAAGATCCTCACTTGACATTGGCAAAATTGATCGAATGGACAGATGCCATTCATTAAGAAGACACATTTGTAAGTATCTGTTTGTTTGTAGTAATTGTGACTAAACGGCAGAATGGATTGTAATGAGATTTGGCAAAGAGATAGATTTATATTCTTGGGAAGGACAAATAATCTTTCAAAGAGTTACCCTATACGGGCAGAAAGAATGTATGAGTAGGCCCAGTGCATTTACAACATTTCGTTACCAAATGTTGTTTTCATCTGAGCACGTGTCTCTCTCTTTTGTATGGAAAATTGATGCTAGACAACAAATCTACGTAACGTATTTTTGCTGTCTCATCTTTTCTCCATACAATAGAGAGAGAGACAAATATGCGAAACGAAAACAACATTTGGTAACGAAATGTTGTAAATGAAGTGGGATGCCCTTCAGTTTATTTCATTACTAACAGGCCGATCGATCAATATTTTTGGAGACAACGTCTTATAATTCGATGGAGCCGGCTGCACGCACGAAAAAACATGACTCATGCGGCGTTACCTCGCTCTCAGGCGTTCCATTTAAGGCTTGAAGTGCAAGCGAGAGCGCGGAACGAGCGAAAAAGAGGCACAATCGGCCTCCGCGTTCGGCAGCGTTCGACATCTGTCTCTCTCCTACTTGAGTGAGCGATGCGTCCACGTGGACAGCTGTATGACGTTGTCACGTTCAACTATCGTCAGTAAACCGACTTTACAGACAACCGATTTTTTTTTAATATATTATTTTAAAATCCTTTATTTTCCCTGAACCGCGCACCGCTAACTACTTCCACCATAAAACCAAGGGGCGGGGGTGCATCGAGCTCGTAAATATGTCGGCTTTATAGTTGCACGGCTAGGGGAGGATTTGGGGTTCCGTCGTGATAAGGATTTCTGATTATACTTTTATTATTTCCGTTGTTACTGTACTTATCGAGCAAGTTTTTTGAGTTATGTTTGACAGTAATTATCTTATACCTTGGACATTACATATTATAATTAAAAATCTTTTCAGCATGTATTTCAAGCAATAAACATACTTTGTCTTTTGAATTTGACTTTATTAATAAATAAATAATAATAATTGTACAATTTACTAAACACTATCTAGCCCCAAATTAAGCAGAGCTTGTACTATGGGAACCAGATGATACTTTTACGCATATGTATAACATTACAATATAACACACAGACAGAGAACAAACATCTATGTTCACCACGCAAATATTTGTTCTCGGTGTGGATCGAATCCACGACCTACGGCGCAATAGGCAGAGTTGAGAGGCCAGTCTATCGGCTATCAGCTTTCTAACAAAAAACCGTATTAAAATCGGAGCATTTGTTTTAAAGCTAAAGACAGACAAACAGACATTTTATTCATCATTTTAATATAATATTGAAAAACAAATAATGAATATACTTATTAATAAACAGTTAATCTATCAATTCCTCAAACTTATAACACTCCTCTTTTTGGTCAGGAGTTAAAACATTCCGCGGAACCTATAGTTTTAGTTCCAACACACACTTGGCCGTTTACAATTCTCACCCCGGGTTGTTAGCGTTGATTTCTCGATTGCTTATCCTTAGAAAGGATGGAACCAGTCTAAGAAGTAACAGAATAATTCGATTGTTATACCTCCTCTGTTTTGTGTCGGGTAAATTCAATTTGAGAACACTGGTGGTCTAGTCGTAGTGACCCCGCCTTCCGATCCTAAGGTCGTGGGTTCACCTAGCTTTAAGACGTTTCAAAGTGATCCTTGCGATTCTACTGAATAAATACACTTTTAATTTTTTGATTGTTCAAACCCTGATTCTCGGGCCGACCGGGATTTTCAATGTCCCTTAAATACACATTGGCATTGCACAACCCCGCACTTTTTCTACGTTTTCCATATACCATAGCTGTCGAGGCTTCTACGATGAGGTCGTCGATGAATTTCTCAAAGAAATCATCCATTCTCTCTTCGAAAAGAAGCAATAAAATAAAATTGCAAAATGATCCGAGATGAGCCGAGAATAAGGCCCCAGTCGTGTACCAATGAGTTTTTGTGTCGAAAAATTACTTTTTTTCTATGTACACAATGCTAATGTTCTAAAACGGTGAAGGAAAACATCGTGAGAAACCCGCGGCTTAGTCGCTCCGCACGTATTGACCATGTCTTTCCTGTGAGAGAGAACAAACATCTGTGTTCACCACACAAATATTTGTTCTCCGTGGAGATTGAACCTATGACCTTCAGCGCAGAAGGCAGAGCTACTACCAACTGAGCTGTGAGGCCAGTCAACGACAACTAATACATACATACATACAAAAAATCACGCCTTAATCCCATGGGGGTAGGCAGAGATCACGGATTTCCACTTGCTACGATCCTGACACACCTCTTTCGCTTCATTCATTCTCATAACATTCTTCATACATGCTCGTCGGTTTAGGGTACTTCTAACCTGACCTTTCTCTAAAACGTCTGCGATCTGATCGAGATACATGCGCCTAGGTCTTCCCCTTCCAGCAGTTCTATTCACACTCGCCTGATGCAATCTTCTTTCATCCATTCTTTAAATGTCCAAACCATCTTAGCATACCTTTCTCTACTCTCATCACCCACGACAACTAATAAATATGATATTTTTATTCGTTTCCATTAATTTCCGTTTCGTTGTTTTTTTCGCCTCCTAATATATCATTTTAAACTGTCTCATGTATCATTTTAATTAGAATAAGATTACGGCCGATCATTGGCGCCAGGGGCGGGATTCGAACCGCCTACCTGGGTTGAGAACTATGACTCATGCTGTGTCGAATGAAGATAGTTTCTACTTTATTGACTGATGGCAGGATAGTTAGGAACCAAGCCGTAGTTTGTTGCCTGTTCTTCTACGCTTGGTCGCGTGGAACTGGCACCTAGACTCACCTAGCTTAAAGACGTTCTAAAGTGATCCTTGTGATATAACTGAATAAAGATTTTTTGATTTGATATTCGGGATACAAGAGGCTAATTTTTCAAGCCAGGATAGTAAGAATCGGTAAGGAAAAAGCAGCCAAGTGCGAGTTGGACTCGCCCATGAAGGGTTCCGTAGCATCAAGTAACATAATATAAAGGTTTTTGTAGTTTGTCGAAAGGTAAATTGTGGTTTACGATTTATGACGTATAAAAAAAACTGCTGACTAGATCTCGTTCAAACCAAATATCGTTGAAAGTTCGCATAGTAATGTACAACATATATTTTTTTTAGTTTTATCATTCTCTTATTTTAGAAGTTAGAGGGGGGGGGGGGGCAACTTTTTTCAACTTTGGAAGTGTCTCTCGCGCAAACTATTCAGTTTAGAAAAAAACGATGTTAGAAACCTCAACATCATTTTTGAAGACCTATTCATAGATACCCTACACGTATGGGTCCGATGAAAAAAAAATTTTTGAGTTTCAGTTTTAAGTATGGGGATGGGGACCCCCAAAATTTATAGTTTTTTTTCTATTTTTGTGTAAAAATCTTAATGCGGTTCACAAAATACATCTACTCGCCAAGTTTCATCAGTCTAGCTCTTACGGTTTCGGAGAAAAATGGCTGTGACACGGACGGACAGACAGACAGACAGACATGACGAATCTATAAGGGCTCCGTTTTTGCCATTTGGCTACGGAACCCTAAAAACGGTAGCACTCATGCCAATGCTCCAGTATGCACACTACCACAACTCCGGCGCTCGTTTTGACATACCGCGGAGTGAGGCAGCGTGGCATGCCGTGGCAAGGCGCTGGAATGCCGCGGTATCTAAGCGGCTAATGTTCGCTGACTGACGGCAAAATCCCTTGCCATACCGTCCCAGACTGCGCAGGCCTTTACCAGCTTTTTAAAATAGCAGTTCAGTCTAGATGCCAGGTAGCAGCCAGTTCCATGCGACCAAGCCTTGAAGAACTGGCACGAAACGTCACCTTAATACTAGATCTATATTTATAAATAAAGTCGTGTTAGTTACACTATTTATAACTCAAGAACGGCGGAACCGATTTGGCAGAAAATTAGTGGGGAGGTAGCTTAGAACCGGGAGAAGGACATAGGATACTTTTTATCCCGAAAAAGCAACGGGAACGGGCGAGCGAAGCCGCGGGCGGCCACTAGTTTTAGATAAACAGCTGTCAAGTACTTGATCATTTGATTAGCCATCAGTTAACTGCCTTTAACTATGCATACTTAGCAAGAAGTTTGTATAAACATAATAAACTCCTTACAAAGTAACATTCATCCATAAACAATCATATTACAATGCTCTACTGTGCATTATGAAAGGCATTATTAATGTAGGTACTGCTCATTAATGGGTCTTTGTTATGGTGTCAAATTGTATTGTTTTAATCTTATTCTTGGGACTGCATGACTCTGTATTAACAAACTACTGGGAACAAACAATTTTATAGGGACAGGTAAAATATAAAGTACTAGTATTTTTTTTTTGGTTATATTTTTATCTGCGATCAGTCCTCCGACTATGAGCAGGTTTGTTGTAGGTAGGTTGTAGGATTTCAGAATCCGCACTCCAGTGAGCGCTTTTCTTTATTCTTCGGCATTATATCTGCCAATCCATTTTTCAAATTTAAGTGTGTTCTTCTTATGGTGTCACTAATTCTTTGGAATCAGTGTGGTTAAAGGATTTTAAGCGCGCCTCAGAGAGAGGGTGTGTTTAGAACATGGATTATAATAAGTTTACAAATTAATTAAGAGTCTCAAATCTCTCTCTCTCTCTCTCCCTCTCTCTTAAGAATCTCGAAGACCTGGAGTTTGGAGAGCTGTTTTTTTTTAAGTTGGTACTAGTTAGGTACTTTGGTAGGTAGTAGGTACCTACCTACATAGCTAAACATAGTGAGGCAGCCCATGGCTCAGTCAATGCATATATTGACCATGTCTTTCCTGTGGATTAGGCCGACTAAGCTGTCAGGATGGTGCTGGGCAAGCTTATTCCATCTTAAATCCTGTCCCAGGCACTATAGCGTCCGGCAAGTGTGGCTTGAGTAATCAACAGTTGCCTCTGTCGCTAAATAATTCATCTAATGCAAAGGCCTGTTTACTTTTTTTTAACATATTGAACTATACCTAAATAGTACATAGGTACTTGTAGGTAGACATTATAGAAAATACATAATGAATTGAATTTAACAATTTATTTAGAGCATTATGTAGGTAAGCTTCAATTTAATTGAACATAAGCTCAAAATAAAGAAGTAAATATGTAAGCAAAACCAATTAGATTCACACTAAAATAATGTAATAAAAATAAACGAATCGTTTCAAAAAGTGCAATGTGCATTCCAAACTCGTTGCTATCTCTTCATTAGCATCGCTCGGCGTATCGACACTTCAAAGGGCCGGCGAAACATACCTACCCATTACAAAACATTAATATTTGCTTCGGATGACCATAAAGGGGCTAAAAATAGCGCAAAGGATACTCACCGCTTAGTAGCAGGACTATAAACTCGATACACCGCCTCGAACACATTTTTTCACTGTTTTATCACACAAAAACTTCAAAAAACCCATCTAAAACTCTACTCCGTGAATAAATAAATACATAGCTAATAGTTGAGAAGAATTTAGGAAGATATTCAGTTGGAATTTTGGAAGAAACGCGATGTAAACAAGTCGATCAACACGACCAGACGCGGCGCCCGTTGTCAAAAGACGAGCAAAATCGGACAGACTACATTCCGGCAAATGAATACGACCGGGGTTGTACCACAGAAAAACAGTAGTTTCTATGAGCGAAGCTTTCAAAAGCTGCTTTTGCAGACGGCACACAAGCATATATTTTGGTTCACGGATAGCACACCGAGACAAAAAACAATCCAGACAGCGGCTACCTTCATGTTATATTTGACAGTTCATTCACACGAATCGTTCTGAGACTGTGTTCCTGTAGTGATATTCAATAAAATCCTCATTCCCTTTTTATTGAGCTTTTAAATTATTTTGATGTAAATGACTAACAAAACCTTTTTGAATTTATTGTTGTAATTGGCCTTTAATGTTGTGAATGCAAGATACATATTATTTCAGTTATAAATAACTATAATTTACTTTACTAGACGATGTGGGTGTATAGTATTCGAACGTACTTTTTACAGTTTTGCTACTCGCCGGCAGATGGCGTTCATCGTACATTAAGCTTTCAAACAATAGATGTCTCTATACTTAATTTAAATGATGGTATGCAACTTAATTTTATGCCATTTTTCTGATTTTTATATTTTAAACATGCCGAAGGCTGATCAATATATAATGTATAATCCAACGCAATAACTTTCTGTGACCCATGTTTTGCTAAATTAATTAATTGAATTAGAATATGAAAATAGTGCAGGTATGAAAATAGGGGGGCCCTAAGTAACTTGTGTTACCTTGTACATTTTAATTTCTATTAGAGTAGAAGCTTGTATTTTTTTATTTCATACAAAACAATAAAAGTAAACATACATATTTAGACATTCTTTTTATTACTGAAATAATGCTTAGCAAATGTTTGAGCTACAATCAACGGGAATACCAATGTTACGTCGGCATGTAACTTCACTGGGTTTGCATTGGGCCTGATCTTTCCCCAAGAAACGGCTTCATCCGGTCTGGCCCCGGCATCACTCCCATCATACTCACTCGCCGTGTTTATAAACACGGAAAAATCTGCTCCATTCCTCATGAGATTCGCATTACAAATATGGTGTTTAATCAAACCGCTACCTAAAATTATCATTCCTGTATTATTGGCTTTAACAGCCATAGAGTTAAGTCTTCTCAGATCACTCAAAATGTCTATGATCAGTCCTGGTTTCTTGTACGAGTGGAAGAACATCATATCTCCTAAAGAACCATCGGTTAGAGCAGGACAGAATATTGGTATGTTGTTTCTCCAAGCCCAGTAGCAAACAGAGCTCTCATCATTAATCTTTTCTCCCAGTTTAGCTATGATTCTTGATGGCGACCATACTGTGCCGTCTTTTAACTGCTCTAAGAGCATTTCATCCAGTATAGGAGTTACCCATTCCTCAAACTTGCAGTAATTATCATTTGGGACTAAAAGGTTCCCGATTCTGTTAATGCCACGGCTTCGGAGATCTTTTCCATTCAAATTGAAGTCGCCTACGAAAGTGGGTGCAAGACATTTGATGAAGTCTTCCTCTACACCACCTGCTGTAGTCACTATACAGTCGACCAGCTTATTTTTGACTAAAAACCTTAAAGTATCGCGAAGCCCTGATGAGATAAGGTTGGAAGTGTAGCCTAGGAATATAGTACAGTTAGTTTTCTTCTTGATGAATATGTCTTCTTCAAATGGGTCAGAGTTTTCTTCAGTCAGGGGGACGGAGCGAGTTTTCAGCATATTGTTGATTTCCACGACTGTTTTGCCGAAGTTGGTGGCTTGGAAACCCGTTCGGGCGTAGCTTTCGAGTATTTTATTGTAGTCTGTACCGTTCTCCCAGTCGTATCCGGCAACTATAGGGGTTTCAGCGGGCAGCTCATGACTCGGCAGCAAAACGGCGTTCACAGCCATGTTAGGCGCCAGCCTTACATCTTTCTCGATCTTTGACACTTCCATTGCTGACAATTTTAATTTAAAGTGCGGACAAACGAAGGTAAAAATGTACTCTTTCTTTGGAATTATTGAAAAATTCCATAGCTTTCTCTACAAGCGTGATGTGTAGAGTCCGCGCAAGATTACTTTGCGCGTGATAGATGGTGGAAAATGTCTCCTTTAGAAGCACAAATAGGTATAGCTTGCATTGCATACAGGATTTACACGCAATGCAAATTCGATTTTCCTTGTTTGAGATCGGAAATATATTTCTAGTCTATTTTACTCATGTTCTCAGCCATCTAGACTTAAAGATTAACCCAGTAGAAAACAAGGACACTAAATATATACGAAGAAAGATAAAAAGAGATATATCCATTTCGTCACGCGCAGACTTATTTTGCGCGGACTTTAGCCTATACTTGACTACTATCTGACTGACATGACATAGTTCACTTCACTTCACTTCTTCTTTTTTGGCTACTGCGAGACATGACATAGTTGCCATTGACATTTAGTAATTTTGACATTTGACAGTGATATTTAGTTGTTTTGATAGTTGACATGGACATTGACGTTTTTTTATCGTTTAAAAATGCTCCCTTTTCAGTTACAAACTTTTCCATAGATGTCGCTGTCCTCAACCATTTGCTTCCACTACCTACCTAAGATTACCAGGGATTACCTACAAGCTACAAATAGTAGTTGGTTGGTTGTACCTATTAAACTATTCTCGTAACAAGTTGGACTATTAAGACGCAGACGCAAATAAGTACCTAGCTACCTAGGAAACCCCGAGTAGTAGAATAGAACTTACTTAGCTCCTGTGAAAGTTCAAAACTCTGAATATAAATTGCTACAGATTATTACTACACCGCTCGCTCCTTGACGCCGTTAACTCACTAGCATTCTAAACGTATTGTCTATTGTACGCTTATCATTGGGACTTGCATGAGATAAAACATTCCCATCCCATTATATCTCAGCATCTAGCCTATCCGCACGCGCCATACTTTTCACTTTCTATGTTATGCAATGGATTATCTCGTACTACGAACGTACAATCGAACGGGTAGAGCTAATTAAGCAGACTATGTGCGTAGAGCTTAGAATAGATAGAAAGATGATAGATAATATTTTACCGCTTATCACATAAAATTAATAAAAGAATACTTACAGTAAAACCTCAAAGTGGAATACAATAAGCAGCCTATTATATAAGTTTCATGCTTCTATTCTAGCTATAAAAATGACGATACTTTTATGCAACTTTCCATCCCCCCTTTTAACCCCTTGCAACCCTAAGTCTTTCTCAGGCTCTACAGTATCAAATCGGTTTAGTAGTTTTTGACAGAGTAACTTTCGCATTTATAATATTTAAATTAAGGATTGATTGATTTATGTGGAGTGTAGATTATTATTTGACTGGCCTCTAGCTCAGTTGGCAGTAGCTCTGCCTTCTGCGCCGTAGGTCGTGGGTTCGATCCCCACCGAGAACAAATATTTGTGTGGTGAACATAAATGTTTATTCTCTGTCTGGGTGTTATATTGTATTCTAAGTATGTATTTACAAAAAAAAAATATGTATTCAAGTATTATATCAGCTATCTGGTTCCCATATTACAAGCTCTGCTTAGTTTGGGGCTGGGTAGTGTTGTGTGAATTGTCCAGAATATTTAAAAAAAATTATTTATTACACACCATCGGCTCTATGTTTCATAACTCTACAAAACACGTACCAAAATTATGGCCTTTATTTCAAATTACAAAATTAACCGTTCCATTTACTTTCGCCGGCGGCGCCTACGATTTATTTATTAAAATAAAACTTCGTAATAATTTTTGAATTTGGAGCGTCCAAATTCTTTTCCAATTATAAATTAATGAAATCGTTTCATATTTTTTTTTATGTAGATACTTATTAAGTATTTGACTGTCATCAGTGCCATCAGTGCTAGGTGCACCTATAGGCACAGTTAGACCGCTGGCGTCCATGAATCTACATACTTCGGCGATCAGTGAAACGCTGACAAATTTGACAGCGATATTTGACACACAGTATAATGCACTGGTGAGCACTCACACAGGCTCAAAACCAGAGCCAGAGACAGAGCCAGACAGAGCTTGTGGTGGTCGTGGTGTGGTGGTACTAATGGGAAGTGAGGATGCAGCCTAAGATGCTTAGCCATAATCCACCTGTTCACTTTATCCTAAATTGAACTCTTGCCATTCACCACGATCTTTGGCTACCCTCATACATCTGCGGTGGTTAGAATAGTTTATTTAGCACCCAGACAGAAAAAAAAGCAGCCAAGTGCGAGTCGGACTCGCCTATGAAGGGTTCCGTAGCACGACGAACTACAAGAACCTTATTATGTTACTTGATGTAACATAATAAGTGTTCTTGTAGTTCGTCGAAAGGTAAATTGCGGTTTACGGTTTATGACGTAAGTATAAAAACATAATTCTCTTACTTTAGAAGTTAGAGGGGATCAACTTTTTTCCACTTTGGAAGTGTCTCTCGCGCAAACTATTCAGTTTAGAAAAAAACGATATTAGAAACCACAACATCATTTTTGAAGACCTATTCATAGATCCACGTATGGGTTCGATGAAAAAAAAATGTTTGAGTTTCAGTTTCAAGTATGGGAGCCCCCGAAATTTATAGTTTTTTTTTATTTTTATGTAAAAAACTTAATGCGGTTCACAGAATACATCTACTCGCCAAGTTTCATCAGTCTAGCTTTTACGGTTTTGGAGAAAAATGGCTGTGACATACGGACGGACAGACAGACAGACAGACATGACGAATCTATAAGGGTTCCGTTTTTGCCATTTGGCTACAAAACCCTAAAAACATTTATCATCTATGAACCTACGACCTACGGCGTAGATCGTATAATGTAGATCCTCATTCCGAAAGTACCGTGGGAAAATGAACTGGATATGTCATGTTGTAAGTACGTGTGTAACACTGCGAATTTGTTTACCTGTGGGGAACTGGTTTCAACGGAAACAGTTATGTAAGCATTTGAGTATTTCTCATCATGAAATAGTATGCTACTGCAGAGGCCAGCAAAAGAGACATTGATGAACGAACGTGTAAATGTGATTCCATCAATGCCTAGTTGTGGCCAAGGCTTGTATATTACTTTTCTGAAATAATGCGCAGAAATAGTACCCAGGCAGAACTTTTTAAAATAAAACCTTTGATAAGTCACCTCCTTGCTACTTAGCAGAACCGTAACAGAACTTTTTATTTGAAAATAAAACCTTTGATAAGCGTCCTTGGTTGCCATGTTTCGGAGCAAAAGATCGTTCCATTTTTAAATTACATGACAGATACCTTCGTACTTTTTAGGTTCTACGACATGCCGGTCTCCTCACGATGTTTTCCTTCACTGTTTGAGAGAACTGGCCGGTACCGTTCACCACTTTAAAGCTACATTCACCCTGAGTAACATATGCTTTATTTATTTGTTTAAAAAATAAATGTCCAACCGTGCGAAGCCGGGACGGGCCGCTAGTTCAATTTAAAGCGGCAAAAGCCGGTTTGCTGCAGTTTCTTTCCCCTCATTCAAAGCCTCGAGCACTAGATAGTAGGTATATCTAGGTCCTCCATCTAGGTACACCTGACACGGCCCTAGAAAGTGTAATCTAATCTCCCAGTTTTAATAACATTGGTTTCTCATAATTGATGGTAATGCAAGCTTCCCTAGGTTACTGACTTTACTTGGCTTGTAAGTACTAACAAAATGTCGTATGGTCGCGGGTTCGAATATATTCGTGTTCCTATGGAATTTTCTGTTCGAAAAATGTATGTATAGTGGCGGTATGAAAATGTTCGTCGATTTTCAACTTGATTTGTTCAACGTATCACGATCACATACAACCTTTTGAAACTGAATAGACAGAATACACCGATAAGTTAACGTCACAAATAAGTATTATAGTATATAGTATAAGTCAGAGCTTATACTATAGTATTATACAGCTGATATAAAACATTTTTTGTAAATATATACTTAGAATACAATATAGCACCCAGACAGAGAACAAACATCAGCGTTCACCACACAAGTATTTGTTCTAGGTGGGGATCGAACCCACGACCTACGGCTCAGAAGGCAGAGCTACTACCAACTGAGCTGAGAGGCCAGTCAAAAGTCTGCTTATTATTATGTTTTAACCACCAATCAAATACTAGGCATGATTAATAGATACTAAAACATGGAATTCATACTTTCTCCATTATTTTACTGTCGATGTATACCGGAATTGAGTCCGAAGGAAGTACTCAATGTGAGTTATCGACGTTAGAGCATTGCGCACACGCACATTATGTCATTTCACTGCCAAATAGCAACGCAGAGCACTATAGTGGATTAGGCCTGACGACTAATTTTCATAATCTCTTCTATCATATTCAGAAGTATCTATTATGTCTAAAATATATCATATTTCTGTAGAAAATTAAGGTTTTTGTGCAATACAGTACATTTAAATTGAAATTTTCAAATTCACGCCAAAACGCTCGCTGGTGTCATGGCGTCTGTTATTACGTCACGTTTCTGTATATCAACAGTAAACATTGGTGCTTTTGTACTAAATCAGAATGACGTTTACGTAAACGTGACGTAATTCGCTCTGACCGGTGTTTAAGCTATCATGGCGGATTGTTGTATTTTGTAGATTTATATTATCAAATAAATTGTCAATATCGACATTAATAAGAGTTTAAATACATTTTTCAAAATCTTTGAATCCTTTTTCATTAGATCAGATAAATATTTTGGCGATACTTGATTACTGTCTTCATGCCTATTAGATAGATAGATAGAAAATTATTTATTGCACAAATTAAAATTACTGTACACAGGCGAACTAAATGCTAGATGGCATTATCTACCAGCTAACCTTTGGGTAATAAGGAGATAGGTTGGGTAGTGCACATATAAGATGAGGGCATAAGTAGGTACTAAACAAAAAATAAACACACACTTAAATGACAATTACCACTAATACACATAAATCAGGGAATTCCTGCATAGAAACTGTAAAGTAGAAAGGAAATATACAAATACATTTAAAACTAAAAAATACGCTATACATAAGTATGTAAGCTATCTGCAGATCGTTACAAACGATCTAGAGATAGCTCAACTGATCGAAGCGACGCGTGACCCAAGAGCTGGTGGGGGCGCAGCGTATAAGCATTGCTATTCAGCGTGGCAATGCCGCCAGCGTCTTGGGGACGCTTCCGTCTGGCTCTGATTTGGATCATTTGTAAAATTATACGTAGAATACAATACAATATGATATATTCTTGTGTATATTCATACCTATCAAGTTTTCATCTTCCCTCCAACATTGAAGGCACCTTTCGTTTCGGGGAGGGAATCCGATCAAAGCAAGGGCGTTTCAGTAGTCTAACACGCGCGATCGCGTTCACCGGTCGAACAGCAACTTGTCTGTCTAAAACGATTAGTTTAGTGTTTGTGTTTTTGGAAATATTAAGTGATATAATAAACAATATTTTCCTTGAAAAAGTGATACTTCTCAACGATTTGTGAGTTTTTATTTACATATGTGTAGTGCATTTATTTATAAATAATATTATTACGAATAATTGTAATTCTTCTTCTTCTTCTTGCGTCACTGGTTCTGTCCTAGGTAAAAATTGGTGAAAGGATTTTAAGTGCGCCCCAAAAAAGCTCTTTTCGTGCACTTGACACATATTTTCGAGCTTTTTAGGTTCTACGACATGCCGGTTTTCTCACGATGTTTTCCTTCATCGTTTGAGAGCACTGGCATTCAAATTACAAATAAGTGATTAATTGGATGACATTTCTACAAAACCCATAATAATTGTAGTGCCTTATATTGTCGTGTATTATATTTTATTTATTCATGACAACAAACAGCTAAAAATAATCTAAATTACTTAGTTTAAGAGTAGGTATAACTCTACTGACCTACTTGACTAATAATATTGCAGCCCACTGCGTTATCCTATTAATTATCTTAATAATCTTTTAAATAAAATAAAATAAAAATGTAATTTTCAAAACATAACATAAGCTACAATACAACCTAATTGAGAGCCTTTTTTGATTGAAGGTTTCAACCGGTCTAATATTTTAAAAAATATAAAGTTTTTGAACTATTGTTAGCGGCCGCCCGTGGCTTCATTCAATCCATTCAGTACTTTTTACGTGAAAGAGTAACAAAAATCCATCCATTCATACTTACAAACTTTTGCATTTATAATATTAGTAGGATTTAAAATGCAGGGACGACGTATGCGGTTCACAAAAAAAACATGTAATGGCAAAAAATCGTTGTATAAAAGACATTCTGTAGTATATTTACATTTGCATTGCACCCGTGCGAAGCCGGGGGGGGTCGCTAGTAAAGCATAAGTAATAATTATGAAATACAACGATACTAGCAAGTTCGTTAACTCTAGATAATCAACACTTGCACTTGCACTAATTACTTTAACGCCGGCGTGCATCACCATGACCTACGGAAATGTAGTAATTGCTTTCTTATGAAGTTTGGTCTAGTTTGGTGTCGATATTGGAAAATATACAGAAACTTATAGCTAAACTAGCGGACCCGACAGACGTTGTCTTAAATAATTATTAATTTATTATTATTATTATTTTTAATTAATTGGTGAATCCAAAGTTAAGTTTTATATTCTAAACCATCCTAGCTACCGCCCAAACGCATACAAAAAAAACATTCAAATCGGTCCAGCCGTTTAGGAGTTCAGTGACATAAACACGTACAGTAGAATAATTATAATATATAACCAGCAGCCCGTCCCGGCTTCGCACGGGGTAGACAATATTGTTGTACATTATTTTGTTCTATCGCTAATAGTTTCGGCAGAGCATTCGACGAAAGACATTTTAAGACTCATTTTTCTACACCTTCGGCTACATTGTTCAAATTTTACCAAGGATCTCTAATTTTTTTCAAAATGAAATGTAGCCTATGTCAAATTGGAAGAATGTAGCATTCTATTGGTGAAATAATTTTTTAAATCGGCCCAGTACTTTTTGAGCCTATTCATTACAAACATACAAACATACAAAAATAGGTACAAATCTTTCCTCTTTATAATATTAGTATCAAGATTAGTATAGATAAAGATATTCATAAATAAATATAAACTAGCAGTTGGTGCCCGGGCTTCGCTCGGTATTTTTTTTTTGGTTAACTGTTGTTGTGAGTTATATTTAAATACGAATTACTTAAATACATACTGATTAATTTTTCGATCTTACCGACATAATAATAAGCTCCACTACTCGTCAATAGATGGCGTTCTCTGTCCCACTAACTCATGGCTTAATCAACAGATGGCGCTAGGAGTTATGATTTTATGATAAAGTTGATTATTTACTTTACGATTAGGGGGACATTTTCTAAAAATGAATCCTAGCTAGATCGTTTTATCGTCCCCGAAAACCCCTGTATACTTAATTTCATGAAAACCGTTGGCTCAGTTTCCGAGATCCTAAATATATATATATATATATATATATACACAAGATTTTCTCGTTTAAAGGTATAAGATTAAAGGTATAAGATAAGATATTATAGACAATTCAAACAATAAATATAAGTATAATTGATTGATCTATGTATCAATCCCACTAATATTATAAATGTGAAAGATTGCATGGATGGATCGATGTTTGTTACTCAATAACGTCAGAACCGCTGAACAGAATAAAATTTATATTTTTTTTCTTATTTTGTTACCTTACGCCGACTACTCGATTCCGAAATGTTGTCGGTCCATCGACCACGGGGGGGGTATTAAAAGCCCCAGTTTGTTACAAAATGATTAATGATACGATAGAAGTCATGTAATAGAATTTCCTCTTCTTGTCTGTCATCGCTTAGCGTGTTACGTTACAGTGTCCTAGAAACGGTGACCGTAATTTGTCGTCCTACAAATATGCAATTCTAGTATAGATGGTGCAATCCACGAAGGCGCGCCCCTCTATTCCTCCTAACCGTTTATAGTAGGTATATGTGTGCAAGCTTCCGTCAATGTTTGAGTGTTATCGGTACACACTAATTACCTATGAGTGGACACGCACACTACAATGAATAGACTACGGTTCGCGACTGCTGCTCGGAGCAAACTCCCCGCACCCCGCGAGGGGCGCGTCTTCGTGAATTGCACTATCTATATAACTGTAGAACTGTGCGCAAGACATGCGGAGGACATTCTAGGCACACAGAACCATGACGCACTTTATTACGCACGATTATCTTTTTAGTGTCCTGCGCAGGCGATCAGTGAAACGCTGTTATGACAGCGATATTTGGCAGTGTTTCACTGATCGCCACAGCAGAAAGATTAGATGTGCGCAAGGCGTTAGTGCCTTGTTTTCTACTGGTTTATTTGTGCCTACGTAGTAAATAAGTAAATGTCTGCTAACCAGCACGTTAGCCCACGAGAACTACTTTTTTTGCTCTGTTCATACTACCATACGATAGTTAATAATATCGAAAACCCAGTGGTTAGAAAAACTTAACCGAGGCTTTAAACGACTGTTTAAATGTAAATGTAATAGACCCTGCTTAAAATAAATGAATACAATACAAGTTAGATGTAGTGTCCCCCATAGAGACCGCCATTGAACGGACGCTACATCTTGGATATTGTTTAGTCACGGTGGGATTAGCGTGTTAATATTGCACGCTATGCCCAAGTAAATAGCAGGGTAGTCAGTGGTAATCATATATCAGCGCTATGTGAATGAGTTAATTTGAAAATTGATGATGGATTTGCTAACTCATTGAGTAGTTTAAGAAAAGAATTTATAATAAGTGAATCAGTTATAGTATAGATGTATATTGTACAGTCGCGGTATGAAAATGTTCGTCACCTTTGAGTCGGTTTTCGGTGCCTTGATCATGAACACATGTCGACATAATTTGTGACATTAACTTATCGGTGTATTCTGACTATTCAGTTTCAAAAGGTTGTATGTGATCGTGATATTGAACAAATCAAGTTGAAAATCGACGAACGTTTTCATTCCGCCACTATACATAATATAATATATAACATGAAGTAGTAGTATAGCTCTTGTGTGTGTGTGTCTCGTGGGGGTGCGTACTACCACCATGCCTATTGCTGCCGTGAAGCAACATCGCTGTGTACAGGTTTGAAGGGTGTGGGTGCCGGTGACATTACTGGCACGTGAGGCTGCATATCTAACTGAATGGATGGATGCAGTAGGCTGTCTCTGGCTCTGTATCTGGCTCTGATTATGAGTCTGTGTGAGTGCTCAACAGTGTATTATACTGTGTGAGTGACGTTTCGACGAAGGATTTATTTAGTCAGCACTCACACAGACTCATAACCAGAGCTAGAGACGGAGTCAGGCAGAGCTTGTGGTAGCCCTACAGCAGTGGACTGCAATAGGTTGGTGATGAAGATCTTCTTCTTCTTATCGTGTCACTGATTCTTTCGAACCAAGTGTGGTGAAAGGATTTTAAGTGCGCCTCAAAGAGGCTCCTTTCGTGCACTTGACACATATTTTCGAACTTTTTAGCTTCTACGATATGCCGGTTTCTTCACGATGTTTTCCTTCACCGTTTGAGAGCACTGGCATAGTGTACATACATTTTTGGCAGAAAAACTCATTGGTACACGACTGGATTTGAACCCACGACCTTAGAATCGGAAGGCGGGACCGCTACCACTAGGCCTCCAGCGCTCGGTGATGAAGATGATGATGATGATGACACTATTCCTCACTCTATCACTTTACACCACAAATACTACGCAACGCACTCATTGCTTAGAATAACGATCTAAAATACACAATTTACTATAAACTGCTTTCCGGCTGCAAGTTTCCACTTCGCTGCTCCTCATCCATTCATTTGATGGATATGTGTACCAGGAATTGATTTCAGCCGTAAATCAAACTGAATTGATTACTACTTATCTTGTAGGTATAATGTATATCTTTATTATTGTTTGTACGTTCTGACTTATTATTTTGTATACAATACAGGGCGTCCCACGTATATGCCATATGGAGGGAAAGTGCCTTGAATATTGTAGATGGAACATTTTAATGAAAGAAGATATTATTTGAATTAAAAAATCTATTTAAGCTGAGTCCTCACAACTCACTTGGTAGTAGCTCTGCTTGGTAGTTGCTAGTACTTGGGGTTGAGACTCTGGGTCCGTGGGGAACCGAGGCCTCGCGGGTCTTCAAAATGTTGTCTAGGCGACTGATCGAGGCGACGCGTGACCCAAGAGCTGGTGGGTATCTGGCGCAGCGTATAAGCATTGCTATTCAGCGTGGCAATGCCGCCAGCGTCTTGGGGACGCTTCCGTCTGGCACTGGTGTGGATCAGTTGAGCTATCTCTAGATCGTTTGTGTTGATCAGCAGATAGCTCAACTGTTTCTAGTATACAAAACAATTTAAAATAAATAAATACATTGACTAATGCGCGAGGGAAGTTTTCTGACAGTTGTCTGCGTTTCAGATGATTCATCAACGCCATTCATAAGATGGTTTTATGCTGTAACTTTAATTGTCTGTTTTGTTACGTGTTAAACTCACAGTTAATTAGTTAATTTAAGTTTTAATTTGTCCTTTCTCTTTTGTGTCAAAATGAATGAGCTTTGAGGGACAAGGCATACCATATCTCTGTGTACTCACCAGAGCATTATACTGAGCGTGTGACGTTTCGACGTAGGATTTATTTAGACACTATTTTTTATATGTATAATATTTCCTCAGTTGACGCTCGCAAAAATGAGCCAAAATGGACAGATGCCATTGATAAAAAAGAAGCAGAAATCTCTTCTCACTGTCACTTTCATGCCAACAAATAGAGACGGCAACTGATTCGTAACGTCTTATAATTCGATGATGGAGCCGGCTGCACGCACGAAAAAACATGACTCTTGCGGCGTTACCTCGCTCTGAGGCGTTTCATTCCACGAGCGACAAAGAGGCACGCACGGCCTCCGCGTTCGGCAGTGTTCGACATCTGTCTCTCTCCTACTTGAGTGAGCGATGCGTCCGCGTGGACAGCTGTATGACGTTGTCACGTTCAACTATCGTCAGTAAACCGACTTACAGACAACCCATATTTTTATTTTATTTAAGTAGCTGATAGAACAAGCACCACCCATTGTTGAGTGGTAACCATCGCCAAACAAAGCATTGCCTCGTAGAACACGCAAGTCAGGAACGTGCCCTACGATGCACTCCCCTGCGTCCATCAACTTGATGCATACATACAGATGTTCAGCCTCATGTGCCAGTAATTTCACCGGCACCTTCAAACCTAGATGATGATAAAGTGTTTGAAATAAGTTATGACATATTTCTTTCCCACAATTTTTTTTTCTTTTGTTGCAGTTTTTCCCAGAGACACTGGACAAAAGCACTATAAAAGTGTGTTGGACAACATTATGGTGAGTTTTTATATTACAAAATAATAATGACATAAATACCTCAACAAAAAGTATTTGAACTTTTTACAAAAGACCGGCGCGTTGAAATGTTGTATAACATACACAATCATACATACGTATTAAATAACGTATGTACATTAGGTTAAATTGTCTGAGATGTACATATATCAAATTAATATAAAAGCCGTGCCATCTTTAAATTTCTGTAAACTCTAAAGATTTCTAGATGTATAATCATATCCATAATAATAATAATCAATAATAATAATCAATAATCATTTAATTGGTAAGAATTATTACAGGTCAATTATATTCATACGTTTTGCCTAACATAAAGAACAATTAAATTATAAAATTATAAAATTATAATTATAAATTATAAAAATAATATAAAATCAAATGGTCAAAAAAAACATTAATAATAAAAATAAATAACAAATTAATACATTATTAAGTAGGTAGTAGATGGTAGTAGGTAGGTACATTATGTACAAAATTAAAATATTTTCTATTAAGTCAAGTTTTTTCCATGAATTCCTCGTAACTATAAAAGGTGTTACTTATGAGCCAGCGTTTCAGTTTCAATTTGAAGGACCCAATGGTGGTAGCCTCACTAATTGCAGTTGGTAATCGATTGTATACTGTCGGTCCCATTATGTGTGTGAGCTTGGCGGACTTGGCCAGAGTCCGAGATACGGTTGCAAGTTTGTTAGCTCCTCGGGTATTGAAAGGGTGCCTATCCATATTGGACCTACTGCAGTCATTTAGCTTAGCATGCCGCTAAATCATGTTTTAGACGCTATTTTTATGAAACAACGGGATATTTCTCATGATTACATTTTTGAGTTACACAGTTACATAGGTACCATCCCATACCAGTGGCCGTCCCGTATTTTTAAGAAGATAAAATAAAATTTAATAAAGAAAATTTGACTTTACTAATCAGTACATGTTTTTATTTATTTATTTATTTTAAGCCTTAATTACAGATGTATTTTTATAACTACATTTTATTTTACACTACGACATCGACACTGTCACTGTCTGTTTGCCCTTTTTTGGCAAAGACCTCCTCCAAGCTCTTCCACTTCTCTCTATCTCTCGCTATCCGCGTCCATGTTTTCCCTGCAGTATACTTTATCTGGTCCTCCCATCTTTTAAATTGTCGCCCCCTCTTTCTTTTGTTGCATCTTGGGAACCAATTCATCAACATTTTGCTCCATTTCTCCATATTACTATTTCCAGTGGGTCTGTCTCTGGCTGGTGCTCAGCGTGTCATCAGCAACGGTTTGGTCACAATCACACACTAATTCGGTGAGTTACATTTGAAATAATCTTTCTCCTCCATTTCTTGGAACCTGGAACCTGTACTACAAGCTCTGTCTGGCTCTGATTCAACAAGCAAAAATCATTTCATTGATAAATGCTAAACACCAAGCAGAACCGAACAGCGTATTTTTTTTTCTCTCCACGTAACTAATATGTTGCAGGATTTCTGAAAATTTTAACATTTAATAACTTTGTCATTTTATCGAAACTAAAAATTCTGATTGCACATTCTATGTACCCCTACTACATTACCCTATTTTTTTTGGTAGTTACAAAATAGTGGTGTTTATCTACGCTATTGTATTGTAAAGTAGTAATAATACTGGTATATCAGGAAACTGTAGTAGAAACTTTCTCTTGCTAGGAAATAGCTAAACATAACATACCTATTCATTTGTTCGATATTTTATACTAGCGATCTGCAGGGCTACCACGAGCTCCATATGGATATGGCTATGGCTGTTAAATTGTGTATAGTTAGGCTGACCCACACATTCATTTTCTTCTTGGGTTTGAATGTGTTGACACAATTTTGACAGCCATAACCATAACCATATGAAGCTCATGGTAGGCCAGCTGCCCCAGCTTCGCACGGGTCGCAAGAAGAAGGGGGTAGTTTTTTTTTATACAACAAAGTAGACAAACAAGCATACGGCCCACCTGATGGAATGCGGTTACCGTGGCCTATGGACGCCTGCAATACCAGAGGCATCACAAGCGCGTTACCGACCCTTTTATGAACGCCCTTTTTGAAGAACCCAATGCTATAGTCCTTAGGGAAAACCTCAGCAGGGAGATCATTCCACAGCCATCAGCTATAAAAATAGAAAATAGTAGAAAATAGCGTGATGTTATACACCACTATTTCGTAACTACCAAAAAAAAAATAGGGTAGAACATTATAAATGTGCAATCAGAATTTTTAGTTTCGATAAAATGACAAAGTTATTCAATGTTAAAATTTTCAGAAATCCTGCAAAAAATTATGGACATATTAGTTACGTAGAACTAGAGAGAAAAAAAATTACGCTGTTCGGTTCCGCTTGGTATTTAGCGTTTATGAATGAAATGATTTTTGCTTGTTGAGTCATTTCTCAATATTTGACTAAAAATTATTGTGGTTATTTAAAAATATTTTTTTTATGTCTCAAAAAATTTTTTTTTCGTGGATGTGTTCAGTATCAGCAGCCAATATCGGCATTTTTTTTTGGCAATTACAAAATAGTGGTGTATATAGCCTATAGCCTTCGTCGATAAATGGACTATCCAACACAAAAATATTTTTTTAGTTCGGACCAGCAGTTCGGATTAGCGCGTTCAACCAAACAAACAATAAAACTCTTCAGCTTTATAATATTAGTATAGATTTTTCCCATCATTTAACTGGCAGCTCAATTGGTACTTCTGCCTTCTGCACCGTAGGTCGTGGGTTCGATCCCCAGTCTGGAAAACAAATAATTGTGTGGTGAACAGATGTTTGTTCTCTGTCTGGGTGTTATATTGTATTCTAAATACATACTTAATGATTATATATTGTATTCTAAATACATACAATACTAAAAACAAACAGCTAATCTGGTTCCCATAGTACAAGCTCTGCTTAATTTGGGGCTAGAGATAGTATTTGGGGGATTGTCTAAAATATTGATTTATTATTGAGATACTTTTTATGAGAGCACTGGTGATTAAGGTCCAATTTCACCGTTGAAATTGAACGCGTTCTACTGACGTTTAAACTCGCTTAAGCATTCAGTTGGTACATTTTTCTCTAAACGCGCTTAAAGACCTGTCAATGTCGTTGCATTTCTTTTGTGTACGTACATATAAACGAGTTTAGTTAAACGCGTTTAACGGTGAAATTGGACCTAAGTGGCAGCAGCCCCGCCTTCCGATCCTAGGGTCGTGGGTTCAAACCCAGTACACTATGCCATACTTTCAAATAGTGAAGGAAAACATCGTGAGGAAACCGGCATGTCGCAGAATGAAACATCTCTTTTACCGTCATTTACCTTCATTTCTCTGTCTGTTTAATATTATGAGTGTAATAAGCTCTGATGTAACGTACTTGACGCTTTTACTTTTACACATGATTTCTTGTAAATGGTGTAATTGCCCTTTGAGGTAAATTCGTTATGTAATCCCTGCCGCGGCTTAGACTATATCCGAGGGAAAGTATCTCATGTTGGTACAGTCGCCTGCATTCAATTTTTGACGTGACGTTTTATAATTCGATGGAGCCGGCTGCACGCACGAAAAAACATGACTCATGCGGCGTTACCTCGCTCTGAGGCGTTCCATTTAAGGCTTGAAGTGCAAGCGAGAGTGCGGAACGAGCGACAAAGAGGCACGCACGGCCTCCGCGTTCGGCAGCGTTCGACATCTGTCTCTCTCCTACTTGAGTGAGCGATGCGTCCGCGTAGACAGCTGTATGACGTTGTCATACAGCTCCCGCAAAAAAATATTTATTAATATTTATTATAAAAATCTATGCATTTAAATTAGTAGACAAAGATCATTGTAACCAAAAAATTAGAGGTAGGGTGGGTACCTCTATTAAGAATTTTAGAAAATTGTATAAAAATAACTATAAAAATTTTAGGAATATGCTTATTTAGGCTGTGAAAAAACAAATTACGCATATTTATGCCTTGCACGCATCCATATATCTTAGAAGCATAAGGCTTTGTAATAAGAAGAAATAAATGATTTTTAAAAGTTTGAAGTATTATCTCCGTACAAAAGATTTCAACGCGCTCGCAATAAACGCGCGAACATTATTTTTTGAAATACCTGACTGCATTAAGAAGAATGTGTGCAATTCGGAAATTTACGAATTGTTTGTGTCTGTATAAATAAATTAATTTATAGTGCAAGTAAGATACTAGGCCTATGCCATGCAGTGGGTTATCTGTGGAGTGATTGTGTATCTTTTTTTGCAATCAAAACCTCGTCGCATCTGTCAGTTTTGACATTATTTTGAGCTTCGATTGCAATAAAAAACTAATTGAAACAAAACTTATCTTCGACAAGGAATAATAAACATGAGATAGCGAAAAGGTTTTTCGCTTTATAAAATTAGTATGACAACAGATAAGTGGTCAAAAAATTATGGCATGAATATTATCTATGACATTCATTTGTTAAGCCCAGCCCATACGCGTTCTGCGGTGGCGAACAGTGAAACGCTGTCAAATTACAAAATGACAGTGGTAATTGACAGCGTTAGAATAGAAATACCTACAAACCAAACCTAGGCGCAGAATCGGCCTCATAGAAATGTCGCCAGGTTCACTTTCATTTTGCCCAGTTTTTTCCCAGTCGCGCCACTCTCGCCCGGGCGGGTTTTACTTTCGTATATGGCAATACTAATGTTGCCAGGCCTTCTGTGTAGTTCCGGATACCAGCGGTCGTAAGCCGTACTGTATTTATTATAACTTCCTGCTTGGATAAGTTGGATTTCGTTACATTATTTTTAATTTTATGGGAATTAAAAGTGAGAGAAAGCTAATGTTAACTTAAAAATAGTACCTACTGCTTATTTTAGACTTTTGTTTTTCTATTTTAGATAGGTAAGATAGGCAGTAAGTACCAACCTACATACTGTCTATCTTACGTAATATAAAATACGAAGAGTATTTATGTAAAGTGACGGGATTATTTAACCACGCAAGATATCTTCAAACACTATTTTTGAATGTTTTGATGATAAAACAAGTGCACGAAAGGAGCCTCTCTGAGGCTCACTTAAAATAACACTGGTTTAAAAAAAAATCTGTGACACAATAAGAAGAAGAAGATGTTAAAAAGTTATTTGAAATTCGCCCCAATAAAAAAACTTGTTTAAGGCGAACTAACCACGAATTCCTAATTACTTTAAATTGCCACTAAAACTGGTCATAAACCGAATGAAGCGGCAATTATTTATTTTCTAGTGACGCCTGGTATGCTTACCTTTATGTAATACTTGTGGCCGCCCGCAGCTTCGCTCGCCCGTTCCCGTAACGCCCCGTTCCCGTTGCTTTTTCAGGATAAAAAGTATCCTATGTCCTTCTCCCGGTTCTAAGCTACCTCCCCACAAATTTTCTGCCAAATCGGTTCAGCCGTTCTTGAGTTATAAATAGTGTAACTAACACGACTTTCTTTTATAAATATAGATTTCCTCTGTTGTAATATTATAGGATAATATAAAATATAGGATGAATAACTGAAAATGTTCTTAGGGTCTTAGGGGAGCAATATTTTTTTTTTATATAGATAGCTAAGCATTTGGCTCCCATCACACCTGATGGAAAGTGAGGATGCAGCCTAAGATGGAGCATGCTTAGCCATAATCCACCTGTTCACTCTTGTCTTGAAAATTCCCAAATTATAGCGTTCGGACGCCGGTAGAGAGTTCCACTCCTTGGCAGTTCGTACTATAAAAGTGGAGTCATATTGCTTTGTACGAGAATGTGGAATATCTACCATGAAAGAGTGGCACTTATAAAATGCTAATATAAAAAAAAATAAGAGTAAAGTGGGGTTTGAAGTTTGTATGAAAGTAGCACGCGAACAAAGTCACGCGCGATTCATAGAGTGTGATAAGTATCTTCAATGATGTCAGCATTCTTTTTTTTATACAATTAGCTGATGGATCAAGCATATGGCCCACCTGATGTTAAGTGTTAACCGTCGCCTATTACAAATAATTGCCTCTTAGGTCACGCACTTCAAGAACGTGCCCTACGATGCACTACCTTGCGTCCATCAATGGCATGCAGATGTTCAGCCTCACTTGCCAGTAATTTCACATTCCAACTGATTCAATCATGTTATTTATAAAGATTTGACCTAGATTAAGATTAGGTACATAATGTAACGTCGTTATGTAATAGACTATTACTGCACTTGCTTCCGGGGCATATAATAAATCAATGTGTTACATAAACACACGCATGGTCCACTGCAAGTAGATAAGTAGTCCACTGCTATCTATTTCAAAACGTAGAGCGCACTCCATCTACAGGTTTCTCACGATCTAACATTGTCCATCGCGTCTAATTCTAATTTTAATTGATTTGGGGGAAAAAGATCTGCACTGACGTCCCGCGATGGGGTGTATTGTGCATTGTCCCCCTGCCAAACCTCACCCCAGCCAGCCCAACTCCTTAAAATAACGGAGAAGGACTTTGGGTTGGTGGCCATCGGTTGTGAGGGCGTCCTACCAGTGGCGGATTTGCCCTTAAAGGCATAGTAGGCCCGGGCCTAACCTAAAAAATCGGTTGTCTGTAAAGTCGGTTTACTGACGAAAGTTGAACGTGACAGCGTCATAAGCCGCAATTATCGTTGCTATAAACAATTGACACCACATTCACTTTTCACTGCACTTCATACTTGACGAAAACATGTAAATTTATTATTGTATAGCAGCTGTCCACGCGGACGCATCGCTCACTCAAGTAGGAGAGAGACAGATGTTGCTTGCACTTCAAGCCTTAAATGGAACGCCTCCGAGCGAGGTAACGCCGCATGAGTCATGTTTTTTCGTGCATGCAGCCGGCTCCATCGAATTATAAGACGTTGTCATATAATCAAATGCATAGATAAAAAGTACATAAATATCTAAAAGGCTGCACATATTACGGCGCCAGCGGACCGAACCGCAACGCAACGTAAAGTATCTTCCTAAATAACTTTTTTTCGGATTAACGATATAGACTGTGCATAGTTTTAATTTAGGAAAAGTAGAAGAAGAATAAATTTATCATTTCGATTTAGTTAAAAGTGAAAAGATTTACTTTTTTGAACTAAAACAATAAAAAAAAATCATAAAATAAAAAAAAACTAAACCTTAAAAAAAAGATAAAAGGATAAAAGTTGTCAATAAAGTAAATTCAGTATCTAGTCTATAAGATAAGATGAGTAGGTACTGAGAAGAGGCGGCACATGGCCTGGGGCCTAGGGCGGCCAACACTGCAAATCCGCCACTGCGTCCTACGTTTCATCTTCCGGGTCGTAGTCGCCATTCGAAAACCTTTTTACCCCAAGGGTTGTCGGTTCATAATTGACTTTAGCTGCATTATGCTGCCTTCCTACGGTGCGTGGTTCTGCAGATCATCACGCACAGCGGACGACGACGCACGGCAACGCACACAGAAAGGGCTCCTGTGCTACCGCGCACCTCGGCGCACGAGACCGTTCCCATGGTGTGTCGTGCGAGCTAATCCGCCTCCGTGCGCTATTAGGGTGTTATTAATAATCCTGGCGTTTTGTCACATTTGCTCGAGTTGACAATTGCATGTCAATACAAGAGACAAAAACCCCTAAGGGTGTTATTAATAATCCTGGCGTAGCGTTGGACTAGTTAATCCGTGTTTTGTCACATTTGTTCGAGTTGACAATTGCATGTCAATGCAAGAGACAAAACACGGATTAACTAGTCCAACGCTACGCCAGGATTATTAATAAGGCCCTTAGGGTATTTCGTACGATTTGTAGACCGATACCATATCTTTGTAATCAGTAAACCATGCCTAATGTTGAGGTTATCCAACTGTTTTGGTAAGTGTTTATGACTAACGCACTTCCAAAAAAATTCAATGCATCATTTGAGCTCATCGACTTTTTAGGATATTCTACTTTCCTTTTTGCTACAGTAACAGCCTGGCAGTAAGGAAATAAATATACCTTTCTAATCGTGTTTTGGTTGGTGAAGCAGTCACCCCACACATCTACACCATTCGTGTACCTACGGATAGCCGGTTTTAGGATTAGGACATCAATACTGAGACCGGGCAGTGAAACACATCACTAATGGGTGTACTTTATCTATTACTGTACCTACCTACTGATAAGACGAAAGCTCTACATAGATCATAGCTGTTTTACTATAATACACCGCAAACAATACAACTAGGTACACGTAACGACGTCATATTCCCTTTCTTCCGCTTCTTTTTTCACCACTAGAGATGTGTCACGCTGTTTGATTCGATTAGGGATGTCCTATTCCCAAAACTGGTTAACACTACTGACCAACTTACTTACCATATGCACTTAGGAGATGTTACGAGTTATTTGTCGAGTGTGATTAGGATCCGATGGCGCAGCGGTCAGCGCAGCCCCGTACCAAGAAGGTCACGGGTACAAATCCCGCTCGGCTCTTAACTTTTGGGACATTATAAAAGTCTTTGTGATTTCCATTTCCAAAATCAATAAAAAGTTGCGTGCATTTTATAGTTGACTAAATTAAATGCAATAATCATTTATTTATTGTTTTATTCAGATGCAATTTTATATAATTTCAGAGGGTACAACAGAATGGTGCGAGTTTCGAGTGGGGGTGGCAGCTGACTCCACCGGGGGAGGGACCCGGGACTGTGGGACATTACTACGTGAGACTACCCCAGGTATGTAACTATTATGAATTTAAAAAACTTGCGTAACCGACTGCAAATTATACATTTGTTTTTATGGGACTACCTACCTAGAGAATCCCACTTTCCTCACGTGCCAGTAACTTCACCGGTACCCCACCCTTCAAAGTTCAAACTGAAACACAGCAATTCTGTTTCACGGCAGAAAAAGCATGGTGGTAGTAGGTACTTCCCCGGACGAGCAACACGCAAAGAGCTACTACTAATAATTTAGAATAACATAACTATAAGTTTAAAAAACTTGAGAAACCGACTTCATTGACAAACGGCTAAACAGATTTTAATCAAATTTGTTTGGGACAATCTGGACGTAAAAATAACCTTCCAAATAAAAAAATAATTTTCTAAATCGGTTCATAAATGACGGAGACATGCAGTTACAAACATAAAAAAAATATTTAAAAAAAATGGCAACACCGATTTTAATAAAATTAAAATAGAACCAATCTGGAAGCAGTACCTTTCAGATAAAAAAATATTTTTACAAATCGGCTCACAAATGACGAAGTTATGCGGTAACAAATTGAGAACCTCCTCCTTTTTGATTGGAAGTCGGTTAAAAAGAACAACCATTTTATCAGTTTTACTCTATCATAACCTACCTCCGAAAGCGCGATGGTTCGACGACATCGTAAAGGTCGCAGCAACACCTGGACAAGAGACGCGCAGGACAGAGGAGGCTTGCAGAAGATGAAGGAGGCCTATACCCAGCAGTGGGTGATACCGGGCTGAGATGATGATGATGATGACAAACTACCTTGAGATTTTCACCTTTCAGAGTCATAGACGCAGTACGTAGTAGTAAAAGCGTTTTAAAAGTTTTAAAGAGTCGGTAACACGCTTGTGATGCCTTTAGTATTGCAGGCGTCTCTAAGCTACGGTAACCGCTTCCTATCAGGTGGGCCGTATGCTTGTTTGCAACTTGTAGTTGCATAAAAAAAACTATTGCTATTTTATTATTATTATTATTTTATTTTCTTCCAGTCAGAACAGCGCGTGCACTACACGGCAGACGGCAGCGGCTACCACGGCGCAGTGGCGGTAAACACCGGCGATGAGAACCACACGCACATCACACAGTTCGCGCTCGGACAGAAAGCTATTGATCTGAACGCTCAGCTGGTACGCATTTGCATAAATCTTTGTTCTTAACGTTCAAGCTAACAAGAACACTTACCAAAAACCTTTGATTTTTTTCTACAGAACGCGAGGTTTCCTTGCAATGTTAGCTATTATTGTTAAATTTACAAACTGAATAGTTTTCTTCCTTTTGCACCAGTCTTGAACCAGTTTCGAGAAAGAATTTTGAGTACGCCTCAGACTCCTCCTCGAAGACTCCTTTCGGGCGCGTGATATTATGTTTTTGTACTTTTTAGGTTCTACAATATGCTAGTTTCCTCACGATGTTTTCTTTCATCATCAAAAAACTAACCGCAAGAACATTGCGAATTATAATAAACCTTTTATCTTTCCAGGCACCACCACAGCCCTTCCAAACTGGAGCAAGAGACCCTGTCGATATCTTCTTACTCCAACAGCAATACCCGCTAACTGCCATCGACCATCAGCCATTCCCCCCCGGAGTCAGCAATTTCAACCTCCCCAACTACTACTTCAATAACCTCACACCTCTGTACAACATACAAACACATCACCCAACGAATGACGGCACAGGTGCTGAAGCAAGAAGCTCAAAGTCTCTTGTAAAAGACACGCAAGCAGAGCAAGTCTTCGCAACACCTGTAGTTCAAGTCTTCAAAGACCACAACTGCTCTGATGATAAGTCCGGCTTAGATAGCGATTTACAGAAGTCTAAAGAACTCTTTGCTGAAGTTCCTTCGTATAACGCACAAGATATCAATGGGAACTTTGGAGCGAGAGATACTAATCGACCGTTTTACCGAGGAGCTGCTAATTTTAGAGTTGAAACACCTAAGTTGTCCTCAAGAAATGAAAGGTTTTATTACACTACACAAGTAACACCAACTAAAGCAGTTGTAACAGAAGAATATAATGAAACTAACGAAGGAATTAAAAAGCTAGTAGCATCTACACAAGATCTTATTACCAACGAGGATTTGCTAAGAATAAATCATGCAGTAGAACAACATTTTAAGGAACAGAGTGAAGATTTGATTAAATCGCGACCTCGATTCAGTTATAGAAGCCCTGGAGGAAATGACTTTGAGACGTTAGATACGTCACCAACTCAAATAACAGTAAGAGCTAAAATAAGTAATATTGTGAACTCAGGTAAAATGGAGCATTTGGAAAGTAATCCAAATAAAGAACAAACACTTCAGACGAATTCAAACGAGTACAGATTTGCTTATCCTATAGTCGTAGCTGATACTCATAAGAATTATAAAGATCAAATCATGGACAATATAGTTTCGACTATGGTTCCGTACTTAGAAAACGGTTACGAAATCGTCGGAGTGACAAAAACTGAAGAGGAGTCTACTAACAACAACAACTATGTTGATCAAATCAATGTGACACCAAGACCTCTCAGTCAGAACTACTTGGCGCCTATTACTGTAGCTCTCAGGCTTCTCAATGATAATGATACGTTCAATTTTATTGATGATCATGAACCTTCCGATAGTGAAATAGTATCCGACACTGTTGAAAGACCTTACAAAGAAAGAACGCATGTTGAAGTTCAAGAATCTATACCATTAGAAATAACACATATCAATGACGTTGAAGTGCATGAATATTTAAACGAAGGCAGAAGTAGTAAAGCTTCGTTTGAAATGGCACAAGACATATACAATAAGTACATGGAGGCGCTGAAATCTAAGAAATTCAACGATAGCGTCAGTAAAGTGTTATATAACTACGCGAAGGAACAACAACAAAATACAGAGGACGCTTATAAAGATGAAAACGATTCAAAAGAGCCGTTAGAACCGAGCGAGAACTATCGAAGCGAAGTAGAAATAAGACCAGACAACGAAAACCAAAGAAGCGAATTAGTTTACTTTAATAATTACAACAATAACAACGACTACAACAACAATGATTACAGATTCAACGGAAACAACAATAAGCAAATCATCCAGCCGATTATAATCGAGAAAGAAGTACCGATCACAAAATACGTAGACAGATACATCGAAAAGCAAGTTCCATACCCTGAAACTGTCACAGTGCAGGTCCCAGTAGATAGGCCTGTACCTGTTGGTTATCCAGTTGAGAAAATAGTCGAGAAACCAGTAGAAGTCACACGGTATGTTGACAAACCGTACCCCGTTGAAGTGCCCCGTCCTTACCCCGTACAAGTTAAAGTGCCCTATCCTGTAGAACAGAAAGTCTACATCGATCGTCCAGTACACGTTCCGTACCCAGTAGAGAAAGTGGTTGAGAAGCAGGTTATTCAGCATGTACCAGTGCCTACTCCCGTGGCTGTGCCTGTGGAAGTCCAAGTACCTGTCGAGCATCAAGTTATATACCCTTTTCCTGTAGACAGACCAGTTCCTGTTGCAGTAGAAGTTGAGAAACAAGTTGAGACTATCAAAGAGGTCCACGTACCTTATCCAGTTGAAAAAAGAGTACCGTATCCTGTGCACTACGAGACAAAAGTACCAGTGCCTTATGCGGTTGAGAAAAGAGTACCTTATCCAGTTGAAAAAATTGTTGAAAAGCCAGTGACAGTCACTCAACTGGTTGATAGACCTATTCATATTGACCGCCCGGTACCAGTGCCGGTTCACATTCATCACTCTTACCCAGTTGACAGAATCGTAGAGAAGAAAGTCCCTTACCCTGTACAAGTAGATAGAATTGTCGAGAAAAAGGTACCGTACCCCGTTGAAAAGATCGTCGAGAAAATTGTTGAGAAACCCGTCGTTGTAACTAAATATATCAATAAACCATACCCGGTAGAAAACAGAGTACCCTATCCTGTTGAAAGGATAGTCGAGAAACCATATGCGGTGAGAATTCCAGTTGAAGTCAAAGTGCCTTACCCAGTTGAGACTATCGTCGAGAAAAAGGTACACATACCAGTATTCATGCGTTATCATTACTCACAGCACCACGCAGACGAATCGAGGAATAATCCACATTACCAGCTGCCTGACCAGAAGCAGTACTTAGCAGATCAGAAAGAAAAGGAAGCTCTAAACCCAAACCACATCTCACGAAACCAATACACGCAGATTTTAAAAGAACTGATGCAGAAAAACGCTCCAAAGATTCAAAGCACACGGTGGGGAAACCAGTACGCTTCATCATACCAATATATTAATACTCCCGAAGTCAGACAAGAGATTAAAGTGAAACCAGCACATCCTTACAAATACGAAAACCCTAGAGAACCGAATAACGAACCACAACAGAGCTATTACGAAAATCGACAGGAAGAGAATCGACAAGAAAGAGAACCACAGCACTACAGCTATGACAACAGACAAGAGAACAGACAGAATTACTATGATAACCAAAGACTCGAAAATCAGAAACACAATTACGAAAATAAACAGAAAGAGAAAAATCAACCTCAGTATGATAACCGGGGCCAAGAATCACAAAACTACAATCGCCAAAACGAATACTACGGTCCGACCCCGTTGCAAAGTGAACGTGATCAATGGGCCCAAAACTCAGTTGAATATAAGCATCGAAGAACTGATCGAGTATCTAAAGTGACAAAACTTAATATTGAGTATGGATTCAAGCCTCCTCTGATACCTAGTACTGAGGTAGATTTAGATGGGTTGCCAGTAAGTAAGAGCGAATGAGATTACTTGTGATTCCTAAAGTACCTACCTATAGTCTTAGTTATAAGTCTTCTGCGTGCTACCCAGTACCTTGATCAACCGTATAACCTACAAGTTATTATAGACTTATCGATTGAAAAGTTTTTTGATACAATTTGAGAGCCAATTGCCTAATTCAGCCAAACCGAAAATGTAAAAAGTTTTTTTGGTAGAGTTTGAGAGCCTTGGTCCCAATTCAGCCTAAGTCTTGCCAAATTTTAGCTAATAGTACTAAAATATAGCCAATGTCTTTTAAAACCCGCTCTGTAGTCTTAAGTACAGTTTAAGTGTTCTGACTTGTATAATTTTTGGCAATATATTTGTTTCTCTCTCACCGCGCGAGGCAAACATCCGAAATAGAATTGTCCTACTCAATTTGCAATTTAATTTTCGGAAAATATCTCGGTTGCTATCACATTTTTTTATGAACAACGGGATATTTACCATGATTTTATTATGTAAGTTTTGACTCCCGTTAATTTCAATCTTTATTTGAATTTAATCACGGGTTGAAACCAAAAATAAAGCTCACAAAATTATTTTCACGTTGTTCATAAAATAAGTTTTCGGAAGTATAAGATTTAAAATTAAACATTGTGTGAAACTGCTCAATAGCTTTAATAATATCTTGCAAGTCTTTTAACAGTATTTCTTGTATTATAATTTAAACTTAATAAGATAGTTCTATTTTTACTCTTAACTTAAATGTTAACAGCGCCATCTAGTTAAGTGTTTCTATTTATTAAAAAGTTCGAACTTCAATAAAAAATGTTGGTTTATTCGTTGTTTTTTATTATTCCCTGAAGATTACTTACTTACTATCCCGGCGCATCAACCCCGAAGTGGGCCTTGGCCTCCAACACAATAGAACGCCACCGGTCTCTCTCCTGCGCCACCTCTTGCCAGTTGGAGATCCCTGAAGATTCCCTGAGTTCAATAAAGCTGATTTGAGGGTTCTATCAGTTCAGTTTGAAGCAAGATTGCATTCTCTACACCACTAACAGGCAATCTTGGCGCTCTGGCCGATTATAGGTACCTACGATGTATTCTACCCGGCTAATACCCATGTATTAGATCGTTCTAGAGGACTCTAGAACATTCTGGCAAAATCTAGAATTTCCGAAAAGTCCTTATGTGATAGAAAAGGATAGACAGAAAAGTCTCTACGCGTTAGAAAAAGATAGACATATAGTTCAAAACTTGCCGACAGCAACCACCCACTTCAAACTCTTCCGTCCAAACTCTCTTAGTCACAGCAGGAGACCCAGGGAGGTATCTTATTTGTAATGTTTCTTTTATATTTTGTTTCTTTTGCGTACAATAAAATATATCTATCAACACTGAGAATAAATCCTAAAGATTTTTATAATGCCCAAAAAGTTTAGCACCGAGCGGGATTTGAACCCGCAACCTTCCCCTTGGATTGATCAATTGATATTGATGAATAAAAACACAGATAGGAATTAAAAATAAAATTTATTTTCACTTGAATACCTCACAAAACGCTGTGAACGGCGCGCCGGCCTCTACGCTATATAATAAAACAAAGCTCATCCAACTATTTATAACGATAACTACATTAACTGTATGTAGGGTCGGAGCTGTGTCGTATCGTCGATGCTAATCGTACATATCGGCAAGTATCGATTATCGTTTAAAAACTAACCTCCGTCAAAAACTTTTAATTTAGGCTCTTATGCTTTTTGATTTTTGATTTTGAAAATTTTCAAATTAAAAAAAAAATGATTTTTGATTTTGATAAACTGGCTCGTCGAAAAGACATTTTATTGCTTTGACGAGTTCAATGAATTACTAAGCTTTAGGGGCCTTATTTATAATCCTGGCGTAGCGTTGGACTAGTTAATCCGTGTTTTGTCACATTTGTTCGAGTTGACAATTGCAGGATTTTTAATAAGACCCCTAGGGTGTTATTAATAATCCTGGCGTAGCGTTGGACTAGTTAATCCGTGTTTTGTCTCTTGCATTGACATGCAATTGTCAACTCGAGCAAATGTGACAAAACACGGATTAACTAGTCCAACGCTACGCCAGGATTATTAATAAGGCCATAGGGGTCTTATTAATAATCCTGGCGTAGCGTTGGACTAGTTGATCCGTGTTTTGTCTCTTGCATTGACATGCAATTGTCAACTCGAACAAATGTGACAAAACACGATTTAAATACTCCAGCGTTGCGCCAGGATTATTAATAACACCCTAGTAGTTTAGGCACAAGATTTAATATTATTTAACTTTAACGTAATTGTTACATGACATGTAATTTGATTATTTTTGTATATTTCTTTTTTTAGAATAGTGTAGGTAATTTTAATTTATTTATTTCAGTTTATCAACTGATTGTTTTTTTTTCTTAAGTTTGTGAATAAACATTTACTATCTAAACATAAAATTGAAGTGCGTCTCAACAGAGTATACATTATTTGCCAAAACTATTATTATAAAACATTTGACCTACAAATAAAATGTTTATGCCAGTTTATACAACTTCGCACACAAAACTAGTAAAAAAACTTGTAGGTTAGAAAACTTTTTTGGATCAAAATTACAGGTTTTCTGAACTTGTGTAGTGTTGTTTGTGATTTTTTATAAGCAAATTCAGTTTTTATATCTTGTTGAAATAAGCGGGAGAGTTTTTTGACGGTTGTCAGTCTAATAAGCGCAGCACTATCACATTATAACCCGGCAGAATGCGGTGGTCGCCATCAAAAAGCTAGAACAACAATAACGAGTAGCATTATACTCGAATACTCCGAGCAATTGATGATGTTAAAAAATCTAATACAATTCAATAAAGTGCAATAAGAAGATAGAAATCTAATTTCATAAATTATGACACATTTTGTAAAACGTATAAAAGTATTAGATTACATAAAGACATTTTAAAAGTTTTTTTTTAAAGCAACGGCAGCGACAACACGACAAATGGGACCGAAACGTCAGATTTGTGATTTCATGTAAAGATAAATACCACTACGCTTAATTACATTACAATCATAATTATTATTATATAAAAGAACCGCGATCGCCCAACAGCACACATACGCACGTACCTATCATTATATATTATATTAATATAGTATATTTAACATTATCACCTAATAAGTATGCGAAGTCACACACAAAGAGAAACCAATCTAAATTATATCAAATCAAGCATCACACCGAAAACACTCAAAACAGGCTGAAGGTAGAAATACTAAAACGACAGATATTAAAAAAGTACATTTTGACACGAGCGAACGATAATGAACGATATTGCTTATAGAATAAACTTCATAATACTTTGATCACAATTACACACCTAAAGTTTCCAATGAATTTTATGCTATAACGCGTCTAAGTTTGAGAGTGATTTTGACCCGTACATGTTGAGAGAACATTTGACACTTTCTAATTCAGCCTTACAATTAGAAAGAGAGCCGTTGTGGGCGATCACGAACCACCACTCTATCTTGACACCGGCTCGTATGATTTGTATGAACAACCGGTGGTCAACATAAAATGGTTGGATAACTTACAAATTTTATTGAACTATTATTTATGCACAGATAACACCGCTATTCAAGACAGCCATATTTTTGTATATTTATATTCGTCATTTGAAATGGAAATAAATCAAAATATTAAACACTAAGCTAACTTGTATTTTCTTGAGCGCAAACTCGCTTTGTACATTATTTATTACACGATTAACAAACATGTTTTTTATTTATAATGTAAGCAATAGCACAATAAAAAACAGTTGTCCGTTTGTGTGCACCGCGGTAAACCAGAATGTCTTTTAAAAACGATATTAAAATTGCAAAAAATAAAATAAGTTAAAAAAAACTAAATTCATTCAATAATAAAAACATTATGATCGGAAATATTCGCAGTTCGTACAAACGGACACGCATTACCTATGACGAGAAGAAAAAAAAAATCCATCACACACGATCGTTAAAACTATTATTATACAATGAATGCGCATTCTTAAGAGCATTCACATTGAAATTTAACTAAAATAAGACTTATTTCCCAAATTCATTTAAAACAATACGAAAAAATCGTAAAAAAATTCAACAACTCATCAATTTTCCCCCAGTTTAAAGAAAACAGAAAATTGTTAAAAAATAAAATCTAAGGTATTTTTCCGATATTTCGGAAGTTTTTCCGATCTTTTTCCGGTAGTTATCACGACCCCAACTCTTGGCACATTTCTCATTCCATTATTAAAGCCAACTCGCCGATATTTTAAATCAAGAACGTCACTTTTTTTTTCGAAGCTCTTCAGAATTTCAGCTACAGAAATCAATGCACAACCTAGTTTGATTTAAGAATAGTGAAACCGGTATGAACTCTTATCAAAAGATACCAATGCTTTCGATATGCATACAGTCACTTTTTATTCTTCAATTTTTTCTTTACACTCTCGTCTCAGCATACCATGACGGGATACTGCAGTCTGTCCAGTTGTATCAAAAGTCTGTCCACTTGTATCAGAAGTATGTCTTGTTGTATCAGAAGTCTGTACAGTTGGATCAGAGATCTGTCCAACTGGATCAGAAGTCTGTCCAGTTGGATTAGAAGTCTGGCCGATTGGATCACGCAAAAAGTTAACAAGATTCGTATTCGAATATACAGCCAATCCAGTTGGATCAAAAGTCCATCCAGTTGTATCAGAAGTCCGTCCAGTATGATCAAAAATCTGTCCAGTTGTATTAGAAGTCTGTCCAGTTGTATCAGAAGTCTGTCCACTTGTATCAAAAGTATGTCCAGTTGGATCAGAGGTCTGTCCAGTTGTATCAAAAGTCTGTCCAGTTGCATCAGAAATCTGGCCAGCTGGATCAGAAGTCTGTCCAATTGGAACACGCAAAAGGATCACGAGATTATTTAAAATCCCGGCCTGTGTTATGACACCGATTTCATACCGTTTATGAGCATAATAGTAGGTATATTTGTAACAATAATTATTATAATGTACTAGTGTTAATAATTACAAATACGTGCTGATCAGTGCTTGTGGATGTTTCATTTTCTAAAATTCACAATCAAAAACTCATTTTAAATCCTAGCTGTTGTAGTTGAAATTCGTTTAACATCAAACTTTTGGTAATAGACTCATTTAATTAATATTTTATCTACTATAGATGAGTTTATATTTTCTACTGTAAGTTTATATGTTTAACTATAAATAGTAACATCAGTATAAAGAAAGATCCAAAAATCTACTACATAGATATTTTTCTGATTATTTCATATAGTTTTCATACAAAATGTCTGCCAATTACGAAGTCTACATTCAATTTTCATACCGACTAGATCTTAGGGTTCAAACACACTTAGCGTATCTTACACGCACATTTCTATACAACGCAAAACGCCTGTGAATGATTTGAATAGTTTATATTCCGCGTTTATTACGCCACGTCACGTACGCATAGTGTGCTTAGACCCTTACAGATACCATTCAATCAAAAGCCCTTATTCCGTTTTAAATCTGGATACCTTCCATTCAAATTCCATACTAAACCAAGTTCCCTAGCCTCAAAAGTCGAACAGCTCAGGCGGCGGTATAGGATCCATAGGCAGACAATCGCAGGGGGGTGAAAAGGGGGGTGAGATCGCCCTAGGCTGGCGTCTCAACGTATGAACACTGTAGGAGTAAGATTGATGTTGAACCCTCGGCCGAAGCGTCTTGCATCTCGCTTCCACTTCAACGCTATCCGCCTTGAGAGACAGAGACGACCGTGGATGTTTAGGCGACACCGCCGGCCGCAAGTAATCGCTCTTCGCGAACGTCGTATCATTAGAAGTTAAGTACACCGATCGTTTAGGCGACAAATTCGGGCGTAAATAATCACTTTTCGCGAGCACAATCTCATCTGGCGACAGATAAGTGTTTTTTGATTTCAAATGCGGGTAGTCACTGCGCGTGACGTAATCCGTAGCTAGGAAGTGCGCGAGCGTGCCCGAAGGAGTTCGTTGCCCGCCGTTGGCTAGCTTCACGATGTCCTCGGTGGATAGTCGGAGGCTGTCGGTTCTTGGGGGCGGCGGGGGCGGGGGCGGCGCGCGAGGGGGCGTGTCCGGCTCCGAGGAGGAGGGCGAGGGGGCGGGGCGCCGGCGTCGGCGACGACGCAGGCCGCTGCCTGGCAGTCACAGTTTGAGCTCGTTCGCGATTTTTGACGCAATATTCTTGAAGCCGATGCTTGTGCCTGGAGAAATAAACAACATACATGTAATTTATATCAAGCTTATTCTAGTGACAAATAAACAACTGTTACAAAAACGTAATTTATATCAAGCTTATTTTTGTAGCGACAAGTTAATTTTACAAAACTTTTTAACCGGAAGAAGTTGGATCAATGCACATGCAAAACTAGATCGCTATAGATACCTAGGTGCGCGTTTTGCATGAACAAACACAAACAAACTCCCTCCACCTTTCTCTAGCATTCTTTTTAACCAAATTCAGCAGATTCGAAAATAACTTTTTTTATCTAAAAAATATGATTTTCCAGGTTGGTCGGTTGGTTCCAGGTTAGTTAGTTGGTAAGTTGGTATAGAAATTTCATTAAAATAGGTTCAACAGTTTGGTTATGAAGTCGGTTTCTCAAGTTTTGACGTGATTACGTCTTTTAAAATTGCTTCTATAGGGACTCAATCGCCTGTCAGATGTATATTTTATTCAGTAGTATCGCAAGGGTCACTTTGATTATAAAGAGAGCACTGGTGGTCTAGTGGTAGTGGCCCCGCCTTCCGATCCGAAGGTCGTGGGTTCAAATCCACTCGTATACAATGAGTTTTTCTATCGAAAAATGTATGTGCACTATGCCAGTACTCTCAAAAACGGTGAAGGAACATCGTGAGGAAACCGGCGTGTTGTAGAACCTAAAAAAGTTCGAGCAACACGTGTCAAGGGTCACGCAAAAAGAGCCCACCAGCGGCCTACTTAGGAAAAACCTGCCCGCACATCAAGTGCGCATGATAAACTTGCCGAACTTGCATCCTTCGCCAAGTTCGGCAAGTTTATCATGCCCCCCCCACTTTGAACGTCTTAAAGCTAGGTGAGTCTAGGTGCCAGTTCCACGCGACCAAGCCTAGAATACCTAGAAGATTATATGGCAATAGCTATACAACTTGCTTACCGGATATCCGCTTGAAGCGCACGCCGTTGAGCGACAGGCGAGGCAGCTTGCAGACCTCAATCTCCCATTGCACCAGCGAGTCCGCGTTGGGGTCGCCGTGGACGCACAGCAGAAGGAACCGCTCGCGCTGCTCGTAGTCGCAGTTATTCGCGTCTAGCACCTGCGGACGAGAGGTTGCATCTAATGGATCAAGGTTGCCTGGTTGATAATGTCGCCCATTGTTTTGCCTAATTGTTAACTTTTATGTCCTGTACTGTATTTTTGTGTGGTGAACAATAAAGAGTTATCTATTTATCTATACTAATATTATAAAGACGAAATATTTGTACCTATTTTTGTATGTTTGTATGTTTGTAATTAATAGGCTCAAAAAGTGCTGGGCCGATTTCAAAAATTCTTTCACCAATTTGACATAGGCTACATTTCATTTTGAAAAAATTAGGGATCCTTGGCGAGAGAGAGGAGAATGGAAGAGAACATATTGTGCCTACCCCACATAAACCCACTTTATTCCACACTAGCAGTTGGTGCCCGAGCTACGCTCGGTATTTTTTTTGGTAAACTGTTGTTGTGAATTATATTTAAATACGAATTACTTACATACTGATTAAATATTAATATTTTTCGATCTTACCGACATAATAACCACTCCAAATATTGCTATGCTCTAAAGATAAGGGCCTGTTATGTATTTACCATTTTTTACTTTAAGACCTCACCATGTAACATAATAATTGCAATAAATAATATGAGTATGAATATAATAAAAGTTATATAGAGTATAATAAACTCCACTACTCGTCAATAGATGGCGTTCTCTTTCCCACTAACTCATGACTTAATCAACAGATGGCGCTAAGAGTTATGATTTTATGATAAAGTTGATTGTTTACTTTACGACTAAGGGGACATTTTCTAAAAATGAATCCTAGCTAGATCGTTTTATCGTCCCCGAAAACCCCTGTATACTTAATTTCATGAAAATCGTTGGCTCAGTTTCCGAGATCCTAAATATATATATCGTTTAAAGGTATAAGATAAGGGCAGGAAGAAGAGGCACTTACCTTACGTATCTCAGCCATGATCTCGTTGGGATCCCTGGAAGACGTGGTCTTCATACTCCACGTGAAGCGAAGCACGCGCGGCTTTATTTGCTCATCGTTCCCTTGTCTGTGCAACGCGAAATAACTTTACAATCATTAAATAACAAATTGTACTAACAAGTCACAAGTTTTTTCGTTTTTGGTTGTCCGTATTAAAATTCAACTTTTGTATGGAGTCACGAGAGTTGAGCTTATCACGTCTCCATACAAAACTCGTACTCGAAATACAGTTAACTAAATACGAAAAACTAAACTCGGACTTGAGTACCAAAAGGCCGCAATGGGGTTTGATAGCTATCCATTTTATTTGTGACATTTTTTATGATTATTTAATCTTTGTTCTGTTGTTGTTATTATTTTATTCGGCGAATGACAACCTCCTTTTTTATTTGAAGTCGGTTCAAGAAGGTTTTTCGGGTTCTCAAAGAATATTATTCCACGGATTACAAGGGACCTTTACAGTTTCTCTATGTCTGTAAAATTAATAATGAATAATAAAATAATGCGGACAAACCACACAACACTAACTATGTCGGTAAATTTTACAATACTTATTAGATGTACTAATACTTTCATGTTCTTCAATCAAAAACCATTGCAGCCTCCTTTATTAGCTAAGTGTTAGTTTAATTCAAACATTTTTAGCATAAAAACCTGAAACAGACTGTGTTGAGTTTGTAACAGAAGTCGGCATGCTGTGTTAGTACAAATGAAAATAGAAAAATGTTAGTTTAATTCTGTTAAGTGACATTTCATGCAAATTTTTCAATTTCAAAGGTATTTTTGTTCATATTTGTAAACAAAATAAACCTAATGATAATTGCTTTTAAATTAAAGCGAAGCGGCGGTTATTGAGCAAAAACATTTTAATTCTCATGATAAATTGGATATAAGTGGTGCCTTATTCAAAATAATTAGTACACTTTGATGATCATGCAACGATGTTGATTCAATTAATTGAAAAGGGATGCGTCACTGTCGATAAAAAGTACCGATAAACCCAAATCAAACTATCGAAACACGCATTAGTTGCAGCATGCTATTACGAGTAAGGTATAGTAAAAGAAAAGACACAAGATTCGATACACACAACACCAACATTCAAAATATAGACAATTCAATCGAAACAAAATCGAAATGCTGTATCGTTTGATAATATAAACGGACGGATATAATTACCCAAGCATGGCTTGCGGACTAGCGCCTACTGCATGCTTCGGGGTGGTACCGTCCAAAGGCCTAAAAACAGAAAAATGTAAAACTAACACTAAACACTAACCCCCTCATTCATAATGACAGACATTTTTAGCGGCTCGCTAGAGTGCGCGCAAGATAGCTCAAACTAAACTTGCATTAAATGCAATACAAGTTCGATTTTCCCTTCCTTGTTTCGGAAGATTTCCAGTCCATTTTTGTCATGTTGTCCGCCATCAGTCACGCAGAGACTTAACTTGCGCCCACTCTAATAATAGTCTCTTACCCACTCACTTACAAGTCAAAAGACTTAGCGGCCAGCTAAGCTAAGGATCATTACGAATGAGAGCCTAGGGGTTGGGGGTGTGACAGTTCAATAATATAGGCGACTTTTTGTAACAAGCTAATAACACTATCCTAATATTTATGAAATGAGCGAAAATCTAAAACAGTTTGTAAGAAAAGAGTCTATATTCCGAGTTTCACTAACATAAGTTCGTGCCTTGCAAGTCCGTTTCGTAGAGTAACGAAACTTCTCGACACGCCCGCCAGGGGCGCTTGTCGTGTCCGTAAGTGAAACTAAGAATACATACTCAGAGAATATGTACAGCTTGTTACAGAAGACAATCAATTTGCAATCGGGATTTACAAATAAAACAAAAGCACACACAAGCCAAGCAACTCACAGATAAAGCTGAACGTGACATTAATATGGAATGACCATGCTGGATTATGAACACACTCACAAAAACACTTACCGCTCGTTCAAAAGATAACTTATTGAACGAAATCTCCTATACTCCGGTAAAAATCTACATCTGGACTGTTTTAATGGGTTATTTAATTAATTTATACCTGTTTCGAATACAGGAAATTGAAGATTATTGAAAACTATAATCGTTATTTGACAACACAAATTAGTACAAGTAATTCGGTAAAAAACTAAATGTAAAATGGACAGAGATCGTTTTTTATTGACAAAGCAATCCATCCGATTTCTAGAGTTTTTCATAAAATTTTACAAAGCACGAATAAAAAAACACGAATACTTTTATGCATGTATAAATCGGCTGGACCACGCATTCAAAACAAAACAAAACAAAAAGTATATTATTAGGTTTAAAAAAATCCAAACGATGTCTAGGACTTGGTGAGACGAAAATCATTAAAATAATCTTTAACCCTTAAAGTTTGCAAGCTAAACTAGATATATAGAATAGAAACTAGATTCTAAAAAGCTTTATAATTTTTCATCGATATTTTTGTATCTATATTTTATATGTAACATTGATACTAGTTTTAAACACTTATCACAATCGAATCACTCAAAATCACACAAAACAATCGAACAGCATTTACATTCTACTTGTCCCATCCCTGATTTTCATCTCACAGAACCAAGACACCTCGTCCCATCACTATGAAAAACTAAAACGAAAAAAAAACTGTAAAATCCATATCATCACGCCTACCTGCGTTGAATGTCCAGAGAGGTAAAAATTCGTGGCTTCTGACGCCCGGTCGTATCGCCCAACACCGACAGGCTGATTTTACAACACAAGAATACAATTTGGAGTAACTTACCATTACAGTGAGGTGAAGGAGTAGGCAAAGAAAAATGTGGAACAAGAATATAGCTCGTTTATAGTTTTTTTATTGTCCGAAGTGCAGTCACTTTTAGCTGTGAGAGTATGGAGCCACGAGACTTCTGAATACGCCCACTAGAGGCGCTTATCGCGGCGCTATACACACTCGAACAAAAAACAGTGAGCGCAACTCAGACTCGGGATACTATTTTTTTCTGGATAGGTTCTTTAGATTTTTTGTAAATACAAATTTTAAAGAATTCTTGTAACTAAAATCATGTGACTGTAATTTACGCTAATAATACTTTATTCCACATTCTGCAAATCAGCTAGTTTTACTACAAGCCTAAATTAAACCTACAAAATACATCTCTCAAAGAAACATCTATTTTCTTATTTTTACTGTTGCAACGTGAATAAATATTTTCAATAAGATTAAAAAGAAAAAATACCTGTGCATTCTAGTGTTAATCCTAACTGAATATAAATGAAACAAAAATGAATATGACTAAATTTAATATTATGGGTGATGAAATTCAGGAACAAATAAAACACAGAATTTGTTATTGGAAACTCGATTATTTGAAAAAGCGCAACACATTCACTTTGAATTTAGTACATGTTATTCAATTCTTTTGATGAACATTTTTTGTATCAATATCAAAGATTTTTACAGATTTTCGAGTGAATAAATGATCTCTCCAAAATGGCTAGTGTTCAAAATTTTTATACAATGCATGATAAACAATGAGAAACTAACAAAATCGAATCTGATTATTAAACACGATTTTCTGTATAAAACATACTGGCAGCTAATTAAAAAAAAACTAATAAAACAGAGAAGCGTGAAAAAAAATATGCCAAAAGGGAAAACACATGATACATTCAAAAAATAATTATTTGAAAATCTAACTAAACTTAACTTAATTAGAATGTATTGCATTTTTCCTATTTTGCATAATAATTATAGATATACTTAGAGTAAATAAAAAAATGCTTGTAGGAAAAAACTAAATAATGCACTGTTGTGTGCGTAATCTTACACCTTTCTACTATTGTCTATGAAATATTGATATATTAACTATATGTCAAAATATATGTCTATACTAAAAATGTTACTGAATATTATCACTATAAGATAAACACAACACAAGTATTGCTTACTTATTCCCTTTATATAATTTTAAGATACAAAAATAGAAAATGCATTATGTAATTATCCTCCATTACAGTTTTCGATAACGAAAATATATTCTTTATTACATCGTTTATTTTTATTTTATTCAGTAACATTTTAAAACATTGATGTCAAAAATATTTTGTTTATCTAATCACAATGTCCAAAGAAACTACTTTTGACAGCACCTACATGTCAAAATGAATATTTACGAAAATTTTGTTTTATCTGCACCCCGATTCGAAGTTTTGCTATCACATACCGTCTACGAAATGCTGTTATCGTGTGAGCACTTGTCTCTCTCTTTTGTATGGAAAATTGATGAGACAACAACTCGACTCGATCATTTCTACGTAACCTATTTTTGCTGTCTCATCATTTCTGCATACAAATAGAGACAAATACGCGAATCGAAAACAACATTTCGTAGACGAAATGTGCTAGCAAAACTCCGAATCGGGGTACTGATGATAATAAATAGACAATACTGAATAGGACGCTATGAATTGCATATCTATATCATATTATAATACATATATTAAATGAAATAAATAAGGTAATCTTTTGATTACTTTACATTCCCATTGAGTGATAAATAAACAAATAAAATATTATAACAAATAAATAAATATACTATTGTCATTTATTGCCTATAAACTACCTTCGTCGCAATTTTCAAATAAAACTTGATAAGGTAGAGTCTAGACTCCATACACTAAATAATAAAAAATACCATTTTTATTGCAGCATATTCGTTCGAAGAACTTAATATTTCAATAAGACCTTAACTTGAAGTTTAAGGCAAATTCCAAGTCAATTCGTTAGGATTCGTTCGTCTTCAAAAGAGTTATATCTTGTCGGTACTGCGTATCTGATAATAAATGGAAGCGAAACTAAAAATGAAATATATAGCTTAAAACATATAAATAATATTAAAAATGAAAGACATAATAACAGACAAAATAAAGGGCCTGTAAATAGAACATCAACATTATCTAATCACCAAAACTAACAGAGCCAAAAACCTAAACATCTTTATTGCTCAGTGAGAAATTTAATCAGTTTGATAAAATATTCTATTCACAGCCCTCAAAACTGCAACAATTTATATTATTTACATTATACGATAAAACATACGTATCATATAAAAAGTTATAGCATACATTTACACTTTATTATATGGGATGACCACGCAACTGACATAACACACTCTATTGCGCTCTATGGCGCGTCGACAGATATCGTGCGGTAAAAAGAGTACATTATAAGTAGCGGCACGTAACTTTAGCGCTGACCGTTATTGCGCAGAAGTCATAACTAATGTACCTGAGGGGAGCTCGCGGGATGAAGGGCGGGCGTGCGTAGCGCCGATTGGCTCTCCGGTCGGATTCCCCTCAACAGTCAATAAAAGATACAGTGTAATAAAAATGCCTGTGCAATAAAAATGACTGTTCTTCTACGCTTGGTCGCGTGGAACTGGCACCTAGACTCACCTAGCTTTAAGACGTTTCAAAGTGATTCTTGCATCGTACTGAATAAAAAATTTTTTGAGTTTGAGTTTTGAGTTTGAGTCGCGTTCTCAATTGTATTGTTATTGACAGTTAAAAATTATGTTATAGGTACCTACTATACATCCTTGGACATCTTACTATTTGACATTACATTAAAATAATGTCAGTATCGTTATTTAGCTAATAATTAATTGAAATTATATTTGTATTGCGTGCGCGACAGTATATGTGCAGCTATCCCCTCCGCGTATCGCTCAGCGCTAGACTTACGTGCCACTAGTTATATCAGTCAAGAGTAGCCTGTACCTTTCCCGCACGCATATTATACGCTTTAACCATAAGTGTCGCCGCACACAAGCCTCAGGCCAACCACAAAAAGCCGCCACCGGCATTTCCTGTAGTATTTTTAAATTTTATAGGGACTCGCCGCACACACTTTTATGTTGCGAACAGTCAAGGAGTGGAATTCCTTGCCGGCGTCTGTTTTTCCGGACACTTATAACTTGATGTGTTTAAAAGTAGAGTAAACTCGTATCTTTTATGTAAGCGTGCTACACCGTCGACCGCATCATCACTTAACAGCAGGTGAAATTGCGGTTAAACGCAAGATATGTAAAAAAAACACGGTTGCCACCGGTAGTCGCCACACGCTATATTAAATGTATGAAAACTACAGGAAATATGGCCGTGGCGGCCCTTTTGTGGTTGTGGCCGGAAGTAAGAACGCATGAGAGACTGTGATACGTCGAAAATGATTGCACACGTGCCTTTACCTCGCGTGAACAAATATCAATGAGAGATGTCTTTGAGTGTAACGCCAGATAGAGTAAAAACTCCTAACCTACCCTCATATTTGAGTTTATTTGAGGAAAAAAACTGCTTTGTTTCTTTTTCTTTAACATTAATATATTTTACTAATTGCTTCTATAATGTTATTGAAACTACGACTACATAGACCCCCGAATACTGAAACGCAACTCAGATTTAAGCACGTCTCAAGCGACGAATATTTGACAGTTTTCAATGAAAATCGGTCAAATATTCGTCGCTTGAGACGAGCTTCAATCTGAGTTGCGTTTCAGTATTCGGGGGAGAGTCATTTTAATATGGTTTCTTCGCGTTGATATAAAAATGGAAGTACACTTACGGCGATACTAAGAGATGTCACTCAATGATAATGACAACTTTGCTAATCGGGAACTCTTGGTACGGCCGTTACGATTCGTTTCATTCATACTACGTCAAACGTACAACTATAATATGTACAAATAACCTAAAACACTGAGTAAATATGAAAAATACATGGAAAATATATTTTTGTATTCAATATACATAAAAATATTTACTATATGAGTGATATTATTGCAGAATTTGTATCATAATGTCGTTGAATTAACATAGAGCCATTTGATGCTAAATCATTAATTAAAAATTTCTAACTACCACTACTTTTTCAAATTTATTATTTTACCTAAACATTTATAAACTTTTGCATAGAACTCATACAATTCTAGTTAAATGTACTAACTCTGGGTTTTGCAGACGTGGATAATTTTAAGCTTGCTCAATCAAATTTGACAGAAATAATGTCAGTTTGATGTCAAATTTAATTAAGTAAACATGACATTTCCTCGAAACGCCAGTCTTGTATCATATTGTTCGTTGAATCACAAAGATCCCAGACACAATAACATTTCTTATGGCTCTCTCTAATAGCCAGTGGGTTTCAAAGATTCAATAAAAGAGATGTTACATGAAATTATGGAGTTCACGCTAGGTCTGTGTACACCAATCATAAATACAGCTTAGCAATATAGAATTACGATTAATTTGTTATTTTTCTTTAATTTTACTTCGTTTACTTGTACATAGAATTTTTCTTGACCAACGAGAGCAACACAATGTACCAAAACATGGCGGACCGACATAACATGGATATGAGAAGTAGTAGGTAGTGTCATTTTGACAACAAACGCTGTCAAATGGCATGACCTTGACACTTATTTATGTCAGTTACTGCGTCAAACCTGTTATAGCGGCGCCTTTTGGTATTCACCACTACAAAAAAGCTACAACTATTAAACATTTTTGTACAACGTACTTGTTTCTAAGTTTGTTAATTTATTATTTTTGTGGTAATTTTCATTATCAACTGCATTTTTCTAAGTGTACAGAGACCTAGCGCATTATGAAACATCTCCTTTAAATGTATATGTCTATGAATGAGACCAAGACTCAAAAACAGCTGCCTTAATGATTGTCTATGGTAACAACTATTGAGTATTTGTACCAAAAGCTAATGGGGATCGATCTACTTCCTAGCAAACATTACAACGACGCTATCTTATAAATCTCACTCACTTATACTCAATGAATAACTATGGACCGTAACAGTACAATATTTGTACGTTCATATTATCTAAGTCGCACAACCAGTTTTGAACCTTATCGCATGGGAATAAAATCGAAAACTGTTCAGACTGGTCACTAAACTATAGCAGGACATGATAGTGTAGATTGATGGTCCACAATAAAGCCAGTCACACACATAGCTATAATATATATTACTATGCCGTGCTATCTATACTAATATTATAGAGAGGAAATATGTTTGTAATGAATAAACTCAAAAACTACTGTGCCGATTTAAAAATTCTTCACCATTGGAAAGCTACATTCGCCCTGAGTAACATAGGCTATTGTATTTAAAAAATAAATTCCACCCGTGCGAAGCCGGGACAGGCCGCTAGTAATATATATATTACGGTTAATTACGGTATACGTTAGCGACTTCATAGAAATATATATTATAGCTTCGTGTGCGGTCACTTCAATATATGTATAGTAAATATATCGTAATACCTTGCTATAATTTATATTAATATACATTATAGCTACGTGTGCGACGGGCTTTAAAACAAAATGTATATTTGTATGACGACAAGCATATCAATTTAATACTTTTTTCAATTTTACAATAATATTGAGAAGCTCTGGACTGAGACTCGAAATAACAAATTCAAAAATGTTCGTTATGAGCCAGACTTTTTTTTAAGTTATGCTTAATTTGCTTGGATTATAACACGTTATATACAAAATGGTAAATCAGTCGTCGTTTAAAAAATTTAGAGACATTTATCACAAAGTCCTGTTATGTGACTGAAGAAGCTAGAGTTTTTTGACATAAACTAACATTAGCCTTAAACATAATCAAATCTATGCAAAATTATCTATCTATAATTATGTACATAGTACAGTCGGAATTAGAAATTGATAACTTTTTCAGAATCTCGAATGATTTTCATATTATAATTTTGTTGGTTAATATTCACTTTTCAATTTATTTTATGAATATTTATTACTGGCAACTGGTGGCACAAGATCGTGGAGAGTGGCGGGATTGGGGGGTCGCTTTTGCCCATTCGGGCTAATAGTATTAATAATATATTTACTGCCCAATCATAGTCCAATATAAAAATGACAGTGTTTTTTAAACATTTTCATATTAATATAAAAAAACTCCAGTTTAAGCTACTTTACGTATTGTTTAGTTTGAGTGGTTGTAATATGTGTCAAGTGCACAAAAATCCTTGAGGCGCACTTAAAATCCTTTCACCTCACTTGGTTCGAAGGAATCAGTGACACGATAAGAAAAAGTAGTTTTAAAACTCCGCCACACAACAGGTATGTTATGTGTCAAGTGCACAAAAGGCCTTGAGGCGCACTTAAAATACTTTCACCCCAGTGGTTTTAAACATCAAACTCCGCCACATAACAGGTATGGTGAAAAATGTTTGACAGAGTTCAGATTTTCGACGAATGTGAACATAAAATAACAATACAGGACCCTGGAATGTTGGAAATTCGTTTGAAGATAGAACAATGTATGTCTTAAAACTATATGAAATGCGATCCACGACGGGACTAGTACCGCTACATGTCATTTCATTAAAAAAATTGAGTATTTTTTAATTTTAGTTTCACTTTATATTGTCTTGAAATTTTGGGCCAAATGTTTAGCAGAATTTAATTTAAAATAATTTGAAAGGCTTTTCATGCGACCACCGTTAAATATGTTCTAGCTTCAACATTTTAAATGCCTATATAAAATCACCGATCGTATTTATGAAAAATCGCAATTGACAAAGTGTTTTACAAAAACATTGCACAAAGTTTAGCAAAAAAAAATACTTTGAACCAAACAAGTTTTTCAACCAAAAAGTTTTTAAGTGTGAAAACGAGTAACAAAACTTTTTCGTAGCAAAACTGAATTACTTGTGCAATGTTGCCCGCTTTTGATTGCGATTTGTAATAAATACGTTCAGTGATTTTATGTCTTCAGAAATGTTTAAAATGCGAGCGTTAAGTTTTTTGGCGCTTGTCAGCCCCTTTAAGAGCGGGTCGTGCGAAAATTTGAGATGCGTTTTTAAAAAATTCATAACTAAATAACTAAGTGGCATTTTAAAAATCGCAAAAGGACTAATTGTAGACTATACATTTGAGATTAATTCGAATTTAAGTGTGTTAAAAAAATATACTATTTAACATGACATTCTATTTAACGCTAAAAAAACGCATCTCAAATTTTCGCACGACCCGCTCTTAAGCTTAAAAATACTTTAAGAAGAAAATATGACGTATTGTAACGCAGATTGCATTCGCCCTTATTCCAACAAATTTCAATAAAATAACATGTAGTCGGAAAACTCGTCGTTTGAATTTAAATCAATGAGTTACCAATTCAATACTTGAACTAAAACGAAACGTCAATAAAAAAAACTCTTATCATAGATCGAAATTTTCCGCCATGTCTTGTAAACGTGAGAAAATTTCTAAATTTACTATTAGCTAATACATGAAGTTGTAAACGTAGCTTGTCCGATGATCTTCAGTCTTCATGGGTTTTGGTTCAACCTGCGTACAACGGAACGGGGTAAGCGAAACGACCAATCACAAGTCGAATCGCCCCCCTCTTCTTGTCTCCGGCTCACTTCACTTGCTGATAAGGTTGCCATGTTTGATTACGTAAATGATGATTAAAATTCGAAAAAACTTTTTAATTTTTCATAGTGGCAACCCTATACAATTTAAATTCCCGCGTCGCAACACTAGATGCACAATACTATAAACTCCCTTATTTCAAAAAAAGAACAACAAAAAAAAAACGTTCCGTCACGTTGCAACAATAACTTTAAAAGGGTTGTGGATTGACTAAAAGCGATTTTCACTATTCGACTATGTAAAAAACCGCGGTACGTTCACGTTAGTAAAAGCGAACGGTTAGGTAAAAAAAAAGTTATTCTCAACACCGGGGATGCACGAGAGAGTAAAAAAAAAACACAGAACTCTCTCTCTTCTTTCAAATACTTACAGTAATCGATGTATCGCGACACTAAGTATATTCAAAGCTCTATGAAAAACACTCAAAGCATGGAGGCATTTGCGTTTGTTGCCTTGGCTCACACTTTTAATAGCAAAATAAAAATAATACAACAACTATAAATAGCTTGTAACGAGTAGGGGCATGCTTTGATACTAAAATGTCTAACTTTCTATATACGGGAAAGGAAACGCGTGTTCATAAACCTATTGTAAAAAAAAAACTAAGTTGGCGTAAAAGGGAGGTAGGAATTGACAGCATCGTGCATCCCCTGTATTGACGCGAGTTTTGTAATAAAAATAAATAAAAAATTAAATAGAGCACGGATTTACAAGGAGGGAGACAATTTCATCATTATTTTAAATAAATAACAATTAATAAAATACACATAAAAAATGATACCACAGATACGAAACACGAATGGGTTAATTGTGAAATACGTTAAAACTGTGTGTTTATGGTGTAGATATTATTCACAAAATATTAAAGAGAAATTTTCGTGAGCGGATCATTTGAGAATGTTAATGATTTTCATTCATTTTGAAATTGTTAGCTTAAGCTTAAAAAGAAGAGGAACGCAGCAAAAAAACGCACTTAATCAAATGGAAAAAGGAAGTTTTTTGGCAAAGTCAATGAATGAAAATTCAAGACACTTTCAAACAGAGAAACAAATAAAATAAACGTTCAAAGTTACCGAGTCTTCTCCACAACCCTTTTTTAGAAAAATCTAACTAATATTCGTCAAAATAAGTCAGTCTAATAGGAAATAAAAATATACTATAACTATACTATGAGGTGTGAGTGATATGGAATGAAAGGTGCACGAGAAGCCATGTGCTGTAGCTAACTTTTGTAATGCTTGCCTTGAAAAATGATTCTTAGCCTTCAAAATACTTTAAATATTTTTGTGTTACTACTTAAAAAGAAATGTAAAAAACAAAAAAAAACATTTTCAAATACGAAAATGTTTTTTTTTATATATTTTTCATTCATTATGATTGATTTCTTGCTAGACATTATACTTAATTTTACATTAGGTTTATTAAAATTGCTATTCATTTTTCTTACATTGTACAATTTTTAAAATTGTCAGTAACACACAAATATTTTTTATTCTGATGAATATGTGTATGAAATTGCTCAGAAGCGTATGTAAAAATAAAATAAATAAACAAATAAAACATAAATTAATATGTCAAATGTATTGTTGGGTTAGTTACATAATGAAGTTTTAGTAATATGGTATCTTAATATCTATTGTTATTGACGATGTGAGTTTTTATATCAACATATGATTCAAAAATTTGAAGTTAATGTGACAAGTAACAAGTTTCTACACATATAAAAAAAGTTTTTATATATGACTAAAAAGTAAACAGGCCTTTGCATCTATTTTAGATTATTTATATAACGTCAGGGACAACTCAAGCCCTACTTGCGGGACGCTATAGTACATGGGACAGGATTTAAATGGATTAGGCTTGCCCAGCACCTATACCATCCTGAAAGCTTAGTCGGCCTAATCCACAGGAAAGAAATGGACAATACGTGCAGAGCTCACTAAGCCGTATGAACTAGACCTACATTTTCAATCTAGAGATAAATTAATCAGTCGGATAAAAATATCCATACCTTTTTTAGGCTTGTCAGAAACAAGGACTGTCATTTTTAATTCGACATCTTAGGTAGTTGCAAAAATTGGCACAAAAAAAAACAATTTTTGAGTTATGTCTTTCTATGCTTAAACACAGATTTTTATGGGACAATATGAATTTTATTGCCTGATTGCTACAGTTTGGATGATAAGACATAAAAATTTAAAAATCTTCAGGTGTCAATAACTTGTTACAAATCACATGCATTTTTATAATTATATTGTACAATTTGAGATCACATTAAAATAACCTGAGGTAACATTCTGATAGCAAACAACATAATTAATTCATGACTAATATATTTATCGTTTTTTCAAAACGGTAGGAAACAAGCTGTAAAAAGAGCGTTTTTTGAAATAAACATGGTAAAACAAAATTGTCTTATTTTTTTTGATATATTGCTTCTATGAGAATGACACCTGCACCCGCTGGTAGGTACCGTACGAAGTCGTAACGGTTCTACCAACATAACAGGGCTTAAGACGTTTGGATGCTCAATTTTCCCAACTCAAATATTTCCACGTAATATCCAGATTTAGTATTTTTTTACTTACGCGATTTTAGTAGCACATTGTTGATAGTTTGGTTATTTTAGGTAAAGCTATAAATTTTTCACAAAGGATCTTGAATATAAAACAAACAAAAAAAAATTAAACCAAACCTCAGTTTTTTCAAATCTGTGCCTAAAGATTTCTTGATATTTAAGTTCCCTAACCTTTAGCCCATGAGTGAATAATCCATTCAAACGTCCTCCCCTGATGTATCAGTAGAACAGTAAGTGGTGTTTTCGCTCACCGTTTGGAGAACCTCGAAGACAGCTTGGAGAAGAAGGAGGGTCTCGCCTGGTGTGGGGAACCCCCATCGCCGTATGCGCCGCTAGCGCCCCGAGACCTCGTCTGACCTGGAAACGTACACGTGTTATGTTACAGTATGGATATCAATCAAAGAGATTGGAAACCTTTTACAATGGAAACGAAATGTTTAGCCAAATGTTAGTCTAATTAACAAAGTGATCAGTTAGAACAATTCGTTTCGCCTACGTGTTTCTTTTCGAAGAAATGATGAGACAACAACTCGTTTCGATCGTTACTATACTACGTAACATATTGTTGTTGATTCATTTTTTCTCCATACAAATAAGAGAGACACGTAGGCGAAACGAATTGTTCAACTTATAGCTATAGACAGGCTATTTAACATCACGCTTCAACTAATAGAAGTGCATCAATGCATAATTTTGCAAAAATCTATGTCTATCCTTTTCTAACACTTTGGATCTTTTCTATGTCGAAGTTTATCTATCCACATTTTTTTTTCTAAAAAATAATACTTCTTGGAATTGAAATGAATAAAATTTTATCGGGTTTGAGTTGACACTTGCAGTCCGGAGTGTGATCTAGGCCTACCATAGTATACGGCATGGTTACCTGAGTGGAAGGTGGATCTGGAAGGCACGTTCCGCGGGAACACGAGGGGGTTAGGGAACTCGCGCTGGCGAGCCGCCGCCGTCGCGCCCGTTCCGCCAGCGCCCGCAGACACTTGCGAGTTCAGGCTGTGGAATACGAACCCTATGTTTAGTGCATGAAGGTGGTAAATGCTACAGCAACTTGGCAAGATTATGCTGAGTTGGTATACCAACTGAGCTGTAAGGGGGATCAAATACGACCTTATGTTTAGTGCATGAAGGTGGTAATTGCTACAGCAACTTGGCAAGATTATGCTGAGTTGGTATACCAACTGAGCTGTAAGGGCTATCAAATACGACCTTATGTTTAGTAGAGAAGGTGGTTAATTCTACAGCAAAGTGCAGTTTTTATGATTTAAGATAGTCAACAGCGGAGATGAGAATTCAGGCTGCAAATACGACCCTAAGTATAGCGGGTGAAGGTGGTAAATTCTACTATACTTTTGCGGAAGTACGCAGAATAAGGATCAATCTGATCCCGAATTTAGCCAACAGTCATTTAGATTTTATATCGATTTTATAGTTTTTACTACACTTAAGGAAATCACAAAGATTTTTAGCGGGAGCGAGATCTGTCGCAGTTTCAAATCCCGCTCGGCTCTTAACTTTAAAAACATTAAAAAATTATAAAAATCTTAGTAATTTAGATCTTAGGTCGATTAGAAGATTCGGGAGAAGAGTTCAGGCTGAGGTCAATTCTTATTCCCATTTAGCCTGAATCACATAAATTGTGGAAGGTGGTAAATGCAACTAACACATTTGTGAGATTACTCGCTGAAATTAGAGAAGTAACGAGACATATACAGCCATACTTATAAACGTTATTTAAATTTAATAATTGCTTACAGCTAGCCCTGTCACTGTTTGTCATTAACTCAACGGTAAGAGATGGCATTAGTTAAAGCACTGTTTATCTTTAGACATATTGTTTTATGTAAGGCCAATAATAAGCAGAAGTAACATTAAAATTCAGAATATTGCTGGTGATGCAATAATGGTAAAAGAACCTTAGCGAGATTAGATTAACTACCTTTTTTCAACGAATACAAAAACTTTTTGTAAATTATTTAATTAACTAAGTGCAGATTTTTCCATCTACGGAATACGGAATATGGCTGTTCGTCGAATAATAATGACAGATCTTGTTTTTGACATGCCTAAAAAAGAGAGTATATATTTTTATTCAAAGGATAAATGTATCTGTAGATTGAACAATTAGCCCTAAATTATTAGAAAAACAGCTGTCAAGTAAAAAACCTTACATGAATCGATCTGTTGCAACCGGTATACAGTTGATGTAATATGCAAGAACTAAATACATATTGGTATACAAAATTTTGAAAAACTACTATGAATTTAAAAACAAAAATACAACGGATGTTTGTCTCTGAAATTAGGAAAACGAAAAATTATTGAAATCAGGTCCAAAACCCTGATTACTTAACTCGGAAATGGCGTACATTATGCGATCATGGAGCTGAAAAATAAACCCAATCGGGTTAATATTTAAAAAAATCTGGGCCAAATAGAGTGTTAATTCAAAATGGCGACTGATTTCGAGCGGTGCGTAAGCCGCCATCTTGATTTTTTTTCTTTTTTCGTCAATATCTCGGCCATTTTCAACTTTTTTAGAAAGTCATATGGCTAAAATTGTTCATAATTGAATCCTCTACATTTATTTTCTTAAATAAGTTTACGTGCAATCCATATTTTTGAAGACAATGGGAAATAGAGACGAGATGATCCGACAGATAACTTCAGAGACAAATATACGTTTTTGTTACTACTTTACATAGATTGTAGATTGCATAAGTGCATGTATAAGTGACTACAAATAACAAATTGCACGTTTACTACAAAGTGACTACAAATAACAAATAGAGCGTGTACTACAGTGACTACAATAAACAAACTGCACGTTTACTACAAAGTGACTACAAATAACAAATTGCACGTGTATACTACAAAAGTGACTACAATCAATAAATAGTACGTGCACTACAAAGTGACTACAATAAAAAAATTGCACGTGACAGTGACTATAACTAATAACTTAGCGTGTACGAGATATGGCACAATATTAACTACATAATTATAAAGATACTCAAACTACTAATACAATAAAAAGTGCTACTAGTTTACTATTTATCTGAGGTCGAAATTTTCCATCTATAGATAAACTTATCCGTCTGATAAAAATATATGTTTTAGGCTTGTCAAAAACAAGTACTGACATTTTTTATTTGACAAATTTAAATTTAAATTTGTTTTGACGAATATAGTTATTCCGTAGATGGAAAAATCAGCCCTAAATATACAAAAAAGTATTTGGCTACCACTAAATGTACAGTAAAGTGCAATTTGGCTACCACTAAATATGGCTACAAATAAAGTGCACATTATAAATACTAAGGCTCTCAATCATAATGGCCATGGCAAATGTAGCAATCATTTAGCTTAGCAGGCCGCTATGTCTGTTGCCATCTCTATTTATTGACATAAAAATGACAGTGACAAAAGACATAACGAGCCGCTAAAAATGGCGAGGAATTATGAATGAGCCGGTAATACTAAAAACCGTTTAAATAAAGAAACGAATGTAAAATGGCGCCGCCATTTATCTCACTCGCACACTAGCGTCGGCAAATCGTTACGTCTCCCTCTTGAGATCTCTCGAGATCTAGTGAGATCATGAGATCGGGGTTTTTAGATTTGTTTCTTTAAATACGGGTTGAATTCAATTGAAACAAAAATATCAAGTCAAATAGAAACCAAATCACACGCTTAGCGAAACCCATAAAAAAAAACATTAAAAAAATTTTTTGACAGTAAAATTTTATTACAAATCTTACTTAGAAAATACACTGAAAAGCTTTCAAACTTTGTCTCAGTTATTAAAACTCAAAGAACACAAACAAGTGATTAGAATCTTGAAAAAAAAGCCAATCAATAAAAAAACATAAGTAATTTGTGTCAGTGCAGTTCAAATGTTGGTAGAAAAAGTTACCAATCTTACAAAATAAGCTAAACACACATTTAAATCAAAATGTTCTGCATAATTCATTTATACAAAGAAACATAAAACTTAATCAAGCTAAACGCAAACGCCAATGCGAATTGAAAAATAAGCACAAAACAATTTAAAATTATTTTTTTACACACTTAAAACCCAGTGTCATCGAAGCGGGCTACATAACGAAACTGCCGGTCTATGCTTGAACGTGATTCCGATCCCAATCTTAAGTTTTGACGCAATTTTGACAGAAATCCTATGGGTTTTCTGTGTAATACATCTGTGTAATACATCTATGTAATACATTATCATTCTCAAACTACTCGACACTGGCAAAATTGATCCGAAAAGGACAGATGCCATTCATTAAGAAGAAGAAGAAGAAGAAGAATAAGAAAAGGAAGAAGAAGAAGAAGAAAGAATCGCGTTCAAGAGTAGACCGGCTGGTAGTGTCCGATTTGTCAAAAAAGTACCATTCATTGAGTCATACATAAAATAAGTTTAAATTTACCAATCAACATGGTGAATGCAGAGATGACGTCTGACAGAGGGGAATGGAGGAGGAAGACATGTTGTGCCGACCCCACATAAAGTGGGATAAGGGCAAGAAGATGTGAGTCTGTGAGGAAGTGTGGATGTGTGTGTGTGTCCGTTCTAGTGAGGAAGTTTTCAAAGAGTCAGGGTTAATGTTAACTGCCGTGCTATTGTGCGAACGTGTATTTGTTTGAGCGTTTAAGCTTGCACGGGCGTTTTCGTGCTTTTTGCGTGTGAGGGTGTATGTGGAAGTGTGTGTGAGGTTGTGTGAGAGGTAGGGTGTGTGTATGTATTGAGAGTGTGTGTATGTATTGAGAGTGTGTGTCAGTGATAGTAAGAGTTACGAAGAGTCAGGGTTAATGTAAACTGCCAAGGTACGTTGATATGCGAGCGTTTATTTCTGTGAGTGCACTGGCGTATTCGCGCTTTTTACGTGTGAGGGTGTGTGTTGGGTGTGTGTGATCACAGTGGGATGAGAATTCGACAAAGCTGATTCCATCTACCATCTATATAACTCCCGATGTGTTTGCTACCTCGGTCTCGGCTGTGCTAGATCCCGCGCCGATGCGTTATGGGCCGCCGCCTCCACGAGGGGCGGAGCGCCACTCGCGGATGATATGGAGGCACTCTTCACGTGCGTCTTCGCCGGCGCTGTGCCGTTCTTCTCTGGTGCTCCAGAGCTATGCCACCAAATTTGTTAAAGCTAGATGATATGTTCGATAATCTACAGGACTATAGCATGGAGTTGTACAAAAAGGGCGTTTTAAAAGTTTTGAAGGGTCGGCAACGCGCTTGTGATGCCTTTGGTATTGCAGGCGTTCATAAGCTACGGTAACCGCTTCCCAACAGGTGGACCGTATGCTTGTTTGTTTACTTTGTTGTAAAAATACCTCTTTATCTGTTAATGACTTAAGTTTTTCTTAAGTTTCTTTTTGGTAGGCGCTTATTTCCCATCGAAGTTTTTACGTAATTTTTTATCAGTTTAATTAAATTGGTAAGTTTTAATTAGTTTTTGCTTACGCACATCGGGGGCCCCGTATAATTGATACGGAAGATACGGCGGTAGTTACGCCCCGCTACTTTTTTTTTATACCACAAGCTGATGGAACAAGCATATGGCCCACCTAATGTTAAGCGGTAACCATCGCCTATAACAAAGCATTGCCTCGTAGGTCCCGCATTGCCTCACTACTGGTATGGTGAGTGTACCTGGGTGCGTCAGCGGCGGGCGGCGACAGCTTAGCGGGCGGAGCGTCCCTTGCACGCGGCGTGCCTCCCGTTAGCGTGCGGGAACGGGCTTCCAGCTTCGGCTGCGCGCTGCTAGGCCGAGCTGTACTCGCCACCTGAAAGAAATATAAATTATAGTTTAAAAAACTAAAAAAACACGCTTTTATAACTAATTGAACTTAAAAGTTAAAAATAAAACTGTAACAGTTCAGCGTGTTTTTTTTTTTAGTTTAGCCCCACGCTTTTTGTACAATAATATAAATTTTTCAATTGATTATTAGTTTTATTTTTAACTTTTTAGTTCAATTAGTTATAAAAGCGTGTTTTTTTAGTTTTTTAAACTATTTTTTTTTTATCTGCATTGTCATCGGTCCTTGATACGTAGGCAAAGTTTCAAATTAATCAGACTTCTGGAAGTTGGTGAAAATTATGTTCAAAGATTCCGTTACATACTTTGAACCCAAGCTAATAAAAGCGTGTTAAAAATAAAATAAATATTGTGGACAATCCACACAACACCATTAAGCCCCAAATCAAGCAGAGCTTGTACTATGGGAACCAAATAGCCGATATCTTCTAAATATATAAAACTCTAATTATGTTACTGACTGACTGACAATCAACGCCCAGCCTGAACTAATGGTCCTAGGAGTATGAAATTTGGAGAGTAGATTTATGGTGTAGTGTGGGGGTGCTAAGAAAGGGTTTCCCGAAACTCAACCCCTAAAGGTGTGCAGCGGGGGTAGAAGTTTGTACGAAAAAAGCTTAACGCGAACGTAGTCCCACGGGATTTCACTAGTTTATTATAAAACTCATAATTTGAAAGTAAATTACCTGCATTTGGGCGATTCTCGCTGTGTTTTCCTTGATTGACGCGGAATCGATTGTGTTCTGAAATTAAATAATTGATAAGTTAGATTTTCGACAAAAATCGAAAATCGACTTTTATTACCCCACACTCTACTCTGTTTCTTCCTGCCCTTATCCCACTTTATGTGAGGTCGGCACAACATGTCTTCCTCCTCCATTCCCCTCTGTCAGCCGTCATCTCTGCATTCACTCCTCTCTTATCCATGTCATCTTTCACACAGTTCATCCATGT